>OW028575.1:56785867-58000526 GCA_932294295.1 Alitta virens | reverse complement strand
TGAGCCGGGGAAAACCAGCAAGGTATATTCAAGGAACTTCTAATACTTCTTTCTCATACCACGTTTTAACAAAATTATGTATGCAAAGAGAACATTCTCATATTATGGTGCTCATCTGTGCAATTCACTGCCATACAATTTTAAAGAAGCTTTAGATTTTAACGATTTACTTTCGAAATGGGAATGTCCCAAATGTTGCTGCAATGTTAGCATTTTATGATATGTTTTAAAAATCTCTATTTTATATATATATTTTTTAATTTAATTAGTTTTAATGTTATTGTTTTACCTGCACATTTTTTATTTGCACATATACAGTCGATCAATAGCTCTTTGAGCTAATTTTATTGTTGTCTTATGTCGACTTTAAATAAAGATTATTCTATTCTTAATGTTAGTGCAATGTCAGTACAACGTTTCCAAAGCAATCTCGACACTTCAGTAACGGAACAGTTATTATCTGGTTATCGTTTGATTGATAAATATATTTATTTAATGTAAAAGTTCAGTTAAAATGCTGTTCTGCAATTGGCCCTGATAGGCTGATAGGAGTTCAAATATACAAAATAAAAATCAGATTAAAAGAACATAAATAAAACAATTAGTAAAACAAATAATGCTTCAAGTGCAACTTAAATGTGGAGAGTGAAGCGAAGGTTATGAAAAGACTGAGTGTATTTTGAAGCATCGGGGATGTACTTCTCTCGAAAATAATTGCCAAGGGTACGCTAATTTGTGTCTACTCAAATTACTCATGTATTGTTACATGAGATTGGCAGATGATTGGCTGATGATTGTTTTTTTTTGTGTGATTGTGTGGAAGTTGCGGAAGTAATCATCAATGGTCAAATTATAGCTGACCTTAATTTTCTTTCTTGTCTTTTTTTTTTTCAAGAGTGACTAGCTCTTTCCCTCTCACACTCTTATCAAAATTTGGCATACAGTTATTACCTGGGGCATTGTCTTCGGCTCCACGCTTATTAATTGTGTTCATTGTTTTCAGTGATTGTACAACACATTTTCAAAAATATAGCGTTCTTAACGGTACACTTACCAGAATGAAGATCGGTATATTCATTCATGAGATGTACAGTTCTGCCCAAAGGTTTACATACCCCTCAGCATTTTTCCATTGAATTAAGCAAAAAACTCTGAAATTATGCTTGTGGCAGCATCAAAATAGGTGATATCAATTACATATATTATGTTATGTAGTATGTCTCATGCTAGAGACAGCCAATTTGTCCCGCCGCAGTTCAACTTACATATATATATATATATAAACTTTTATTGACAAATCCATATCAAAAAGATACATGCGTCAAGTTAAAACATAAAAAACATCAAGTATGTACAATAGAATAGCAGAAAGAAAACTAAAGAAAGCAATGCAAGAATGATACAACATGAAGTTATAATAAATATACACAATGAATATTTTAATATGCACCATAAGGTAAAAAATCACATGTTAAAATAATACTGATTGTTAAAGAGCTATGTATGTAGTCTCCAAAATATTGTAATGTTTCTACACATAAATACACATTGAACTCAGTCACTAAATAGTACGATAATTAAAAACAATCATCTCCTATAATATATACAAATGTACAATATAAATGGAAAAAAAAAACACAAGAATGAGCACCTGTCATTGTACATTAATTACAAAGTACAAGACATAGCACCAACCATAAAAGCCATACAACACAAACATATATATATATATATATATATATATACAGACACAAGTGTGCACACACAAGCAGTGACATTCAGGGGGCCACTCGTCACCCAGGACCAGCGGTCATAGTCTCTTATATTATGTAACTTGGGAGATAATATCATTCACTTATTTGTAAGGAAACTGAGAAACTAGCCTAGTGCCAAATTTACTGCTAGGGATTTACTGTTTAATAATTCCTGGAATTGGCTTTCTACACTCATAACTGTGAAAGCGTTTGTTGTTCAAATGCTACCTTGATAAGGGGCACTCGTGTTTCTTTCCATTTAGGGCAGATCATTAAACAGTGTAATTCATCTTCTACAAGTTGCAGGTTACATTTTTCGCATATACGTTCTTCAGCGGGGACATAAGGACGTTTACGCCTACCTAATTCTATATTCAAGTTATGGGAGCTAAGCCTGAATCTGGCAATGTTACAGTAAAGTGATTTTGGTAAACCTAGATTTAGGTAAGGTTCTATACGCATGTCTTTTTTAAATGTTTTATAAGTTCTTAGTTTGGGGTATTTATTTGTGTCATTGATTTCAGCAAAGAGATTAAACTGGGCTCTACTGTAGAGCATTGTTGGAACTTTGTCTATGTTTTGCAATTCATTTATATTGTTATCCTGTATAATTTTTATTAGCCTACTATACCAGCACAATGATCCCAAAGTTTTTTTAATTGCTTTTGAATGTCATAGCAGTTTTTCACCATAAGTGGGCAAATGTTGTAAATATTTGATAGCTGATACATGTTGTCTAACTATCAGAGGATATCTTCCAGTATCAGCTAAAATTCCTACTGTTGAGGTTTGGTTTCTAACACCTAGAATATTTTTCAAGAACTTCAACTTGATCTTTTCTACCTCATCTATCTTTTTATTACTAAACCACATTTCACTGTTATACTCTAGAATGGGGAGAACATGTGTGTCAAACATCTTTAAAGCTAATTTAGGTGCCAAGAAACCTACAGTTGTTTTTATGTTATCATATTTAGCAAATGTAATGCTCTTTGTGCCTGAGTTGCTAGATTTTGGTACATCTTCGAGTGTATGTTACGAGAAGTATGTCCAAGATACTTATATGTGTCGACTATTTCCAATTCTTGGTTCTCAAGCATGAATTTACTGCAAGTTTAATTTCTTTTGTTAAAAATCATTACTTTAGTTTTACTTGTGTTCACAATTAGATGCCTTTTTTGGCAGAATATTTGCACATTGCTCAGCAAGGTTTGCATTCCTGTATTACTTTCAGATAGTAGAACTAAGTCATCAGCATATACTAAGTGAGTGAAAGTATTTCCATTAACTTTAACGCCATGATTTTGATCTAGGAATTCATCTAAGTCAGCTATACATACGGGTCATAATTGTATCCTTATCTAAAGGAATCAAATGGTGTAGCACTTAGTAATCTCATGCTCACACATACTTCATATGCTGACGATATTATTCTACTTGCACATTCTGCAACATCACTCCAAAGCAGCATAAATTCTCTCCATGAATTCTGAAAAAAGTGACATCTAATTGTGAATGTAGGAAAAACTAAAATAATTAAATTTAACAATAATAGACAAAATCTATTTTACAATGATTCCCAAGAAATTGAGAATTTTGAGTCCTTTAAATATCTTGGCCATGTGTTAACAAACAAACATAACTTGCATAAAAATCTTATCTTGTTACACAAGCACAAAAAGACACTAGGACATATTACTCCTAAACTTGCCCTAAAAATGTTTGACACATATATTTTACCAATCCTTGAGTATACTTGTGAAATATGGTGCAGTAACAAACCTGTAAATGAACTAGAGAAGGTACAATTAGGATACCTAAAAAATATGTTAGGAGTTAGGAAACAGACCTCATCACAAGCTGTAAATGGTGAGACTGGCAGATTCCCATTACATGTACGACAACAGTTAAGAATGATCACCTATTGGATTAAACTAGAAAAACTGCCAGCTAATAAATACTTAAAAGTTTTTTAAATGAGCAAAAAGATATGCACACTTCTGGTAAAAATGCATGGGTTGGGAAAATTATTCATATGTTCAATGAACATTATCCACAAAGAAACCATTTAAGACTTGCAAACAATGAGCTAGAATCCACTGCTAAAACATTAAAAACTAAAATCTGTGAGAAATGTCAGGAAACTATACTAGCTGAAATTAATGACTCTACACTACAGCCAAAACTTAGAACTTATAAAATCATCAAGACTGATTACAGGCTAGAACCCTACCTTCTACTAACCTTAGCAGAAACATGTATAATAAAATAGCCAGAGTTAGAGTAAGCTCACATAATTTATGAATTGAAATAGGTAGACATGAAAACCCTATATTGCCAGCAGTTGAGAGATTATGCCTAAAATGCCATATGCATGAAATGGAAGATGAAAAACATTGTCTCATAGTATGCCCACATAACACACTTAGTCGTGAGGACCTCTTTAAAATAGCTAATTTTGAGCAACTAAACAAAGAAGACAAATTTAAGACCATCATGAAATCAAAAAAGCCCCTAACTAGTATTGTGATCTATGTGCTTTTACATTCATTTATATACTCCTAATTCAAATGTTGTACTTAAATTAACATTGTGATAATGAACAGTATTAAATGCAGTAATATATGTATTTAGGGTTACTGTATACATGTGATATATGTCTATATATATATATATTTAACAACTTTATGTAAACAAAAATTAATGCTCATATTACCGTGCTATTTTTCAGCAACTGGGACCATGGATATGTAGATAATCTATTGATAATGTATACCTTTAACTTTTACCATGTATATATATATTTAATATAGAAATAGTGAGTAGAAGCCGACGTAGTACATGTTTGATATTACTGTGTCAATAAAAGCATAAATGTATTAAAGTTTATATACTCCACAAAAAAATTCTCCGTTTCAGACAAATAGTTGAGTTGCTGGTGTCCACTTAACAGCTTGTTTAAATTCAGCCTAGAAATTGTTTGGCTTTATAAAATGATTGTATAATAAATCAAACAATGATGTTGGCTGGCTTAGACAATCATTGTCTAAGGACACAATATAATGGCTGATTTTCAACAATCTTTTTTACAGTGCATCTCTCATTCGAATAGCATTGTGTAGGGGTACGACCCGGTGTGTAAATTTTTTACAACTTTATGACCCTTATGTAAATGGCAATACGGTCAAGCAAATTGGCTGTATAAAAGTGTCATGCCCACCCACCCAAAACATTAAAGTTATTAAGGTGTGTTCAATTCAATAAGAATGCATTAGTCCAACGAGTTCTTGTATACTCGTTTGTGCTATACAATTATTAGAGAGACATTGCTTTAATCTTCATAATTGCTCCCATCACACAAGCCATGTTCACATCTTAGACCACAGGCATTTGCCATCCTTTGGGTGGGTGGGTGATTAGGGCTTTACGTCCTGTATTTCTGCACCAATTGGGCTAATTAGGACAGGCAGAGACCATGGCAATGAGACGAAGGATGAAACAGCCATCCAACTTAGGCTCGACCGGGAATCGAACCCGGGACCCAGCGGTTGGAAGCCCAGAGCGCTACCTCTGAGCTAGGCCTCCACCCCATTTGCCATCCTCCCCCTGCACAACTGCCTTCAAGGATGGGTCCAGTTCAGTCAAAAAAATCATGTAACACTTCAAAAATGGCAATATTATACAATGTATAAAGTGATAACTTCCTTCATTTATGGGTATTTATTACTTCTTTTCGAGGAATTCTTTGCCTGTTTGCCTGGAATGTTCAATGCTTCCAAATTGGCCAATATCTCCCAAGCGATTAAGTGACCTAACTGAGCAATCTTTTTTTAAGGATTGAGTGTAATCAATGCAAACAAAAAGAATTGATATATTATGCAATTTCACTATGAGACATTCCATGCCATAAACCAGCCCATCGGCAATTAGGTAAATTTGTTTTTATTTAAGTCTAACTGGTAAACTTGCAAAAGAATTGCCATCAAGCTCAGGGCATTTCCTAAGGTATTCAGCTACATTCTGATTGGCTGTTGCAAATGACATAGCTGCCTCTTGAGATGAGAAGCCAGGTAAGGCAGTCAGAAGCCTTGGTATTAGTTGGAGTATAAGTGCTGTCATCACTGAGCATATGTTGGCAAACGCCTGTGCTTAGGCTGATGAAGTTGACCTGTTAGGCAAGTGACCACTGGCTATGCTCTAATTCTTGATAACTGTGACTATAACCTCTAATATGGATCAAAAGCCACAAATCGTTGCTGAGACAACTTCCAGAGCAAGTTTGGTTGCATGATGTATCATAAACTCTTGCAAACTTTCTGACAGATGTGCATATGTGCACATTTATTCATGGCAATCTGATCACTGCAAACCTGGGCACCATTTGGTCTCAACAGGTGTAAAAGCTAAACACGATCGTAGGCCTATTGAGAAATGTCAGATTGATGCGGAAGGTTTTTGCGTGCATGTCAAGTTGAGAGGATTTCTTAATTCTATGTCACACAAAATGCGTGAAACAGACAGATTTCCTGGAAATAGTAGAACTCCTAGAAGTAATCTGCCTGCAGAAAATTAATTATATCAGTTTACATGCGTATTACATGCAGAAAAGGCTAATATGGTAATTAATGACTAGTAGACAGACAGACATACAGACATACAGGCAGACAGGCAGATAGACAGACAGATAGATAGATAGATAGATAGACAGATAGATAAATAGATAGATAGACAGACAGATTGATAGACAGATAGATAGATAGATAGACAGACAGGCAGACAGACAGGCAGACAGACAGACAGACAGACAGACAGATAGATAGATAGATAGATAAGACAGACCTATCCCTTGACTTGTGACAAGGGGTGCATCTCATGACGTCGTTTTTAAGAGGTGCTAGCGCTAAGTCAGTGTGACATGGCGTCCTTAGCGAGCTGCCAGTCCCCCGGGTAACGTCAGTCTTAATTGTCCTACTCCTTGGAGAATCCTTAATTGGATTACGTTGTCGTTACACAGCCATTTACTGAACGACGCTCCAGCAGACGCCCAAGACGTGCGTCTGACCCGTCATGAGACGTCGTGACCTACGTCATGAGACGCTGACCTACGTCACGCTGGGTGCTGCTGGAAAGAAGCCTCGTAATAGACAAGAGGTGTAGAGGTGGCAGCTCCCTTTATAACACTAATTAGCGGGCTCATCGAAGGAATCTCATGGGATCCGAACTATACTTCAAGCTGCAAAAGAACTTGTCTGTCGCAGTCAGTTCTGGAAGTAAACTGTTGGTGAGACGAGAGCAACATGAACCATCACAGTAAATTTGCATAATTTACATATGTTTTGCTGCCATCAAGCGAATAGCTAGGCGCTTGTAAACAAGGAAAAAAGGGAAGTTTGTCTTTCCCTTACAAGAATCACCAATGACAAATAAATGAAATTTCAGAACATACTTTGAAAAAGTTAAAGGTGGTAACATAAGGTACTGTTCCATCTCCAAAGTGCAGTTTCAACCCTGTTGCCTGGTAACAGTTAATTGAACCCGCATCTATAACTAACTTTCTGGCCCAATTCTGGGACTATAAAAAGTCTCTTATACAACCAGGTTTAGTTATATGCTGGTCTGGTGTCCAGTGTAAAGGGCACGCAAAAATCTGTTCCTGGAAAATGGCTCTGTTATTAAAAAAAAAAAAGACTTTCGTTGATAATGTCCCAGTTTCTTGAGGTGATGTGGTTGTGAGAATATAGTAGGGATATAATAATTTTTCATATCAAATTCATAGTTTATAATGCAATGTTCGAAAGCTGAATATTGTAGTCATGTAAGTTTAAAAAAAGAAAAACGGATAAACCTGAACCTTGATTACAATTACATAAGTGATCTGTAACGGTCCTGATTTGCAGCATATTGATTCAGGAGTCAAACTAAACTAATCATAGGCCAACCCGATTCTTAAGAAAGCAAAGGCTTACAACTTCCAACTTTTTTCTCCTGGCGTTTGGTAAACAGGTCAGGAATTGTGTTTTCGAAGTCGAACGTGGACAAGAGCAGAACAAGGCATGCAACATGGGCTGGAATTGTGGATTTAATTGACGACAAGTGTTGGTTCTTGAGAGTCAGAAAGTTGCACAGCTTGCATCTGCTTTCTATTCATGGACTAAATATATTTAAGGCTGAAGAGAAATCAAAGTTGAGGTGAAAATGCAAGAATTGTAGAAAAGAAAAAGACAGAATCGTTCGACTGCTTGCAGACAAGTAAACACAGTGATCTCCCTTTTCACTGCTCGAGCAAAGTCTGCATTATTTATTGGCCAGCCTTTCACCAATAATGTCATTCAGGTGCTGGCTCCCAGGTTTTTTCACCTCTCCCTTTGAACGAGTTTATATCCCAATAATTCAGCCCAAGACAAGTTAATCTGACAGAGCAATGAAAGGCCAGCACTTTGAGAGAGGAAAAGCAACACCCTTGATGCTGGTGGCGCCTGGTGTACCACAAGGAGGTCACCTTTCACCCCTTTCATCTAACTGGTAGTCTGATTATGCAGATTTCATTTAGGGCCACAACTCCACTTAAGTTTCCCTACGAGACCTTATGAGGCTACCCGGCTGAAATTCATTGGGGATCGGATAAGATAAGATTAATTTGAATCGTGCTATGAAACAAGCAAGCTGGGATTTTGTGAATTGTGCCTTACAGCTTGAATGCTAATCCAAGTATACGCATTTACAATGACATTTGATAAACTTTTCATATATATAGATTACTCGCTGGGAGAGGGAGAGTAACCATCAGAAACTGATGTGTGCAAATGGGTACTCATTCTGTTAGAACTGGAAGTGGAATTCCCTTAGCTAATTCAATGAAATCAAGGAAAGGGTTGTTCAATGTCACGTGACTCGCTCACTAAACAAATCTCGCGTGGTCTCTGCATTTCTCGAAGGTCCCGAGACTTCAGGAGACAATCTGAAACTTATTGGGTCAGGAGAAAAGCAATCAGAATGGCGATATAGAAGGATGCAAAATCGAATGCAGTGACATGTTGAGTGTCTTGACAAAGCAATTGGACATTGTCTTCAATGAATAGATATAAGATTTATTGGCCTAGAGGGTCAGAGATCAAGGACTGCACCTCTCTTCCTGTATCTTGAGAGTCTCTGGGAAGCCTATAGTGTGACCGTGGACAGATGCTTTGATTCATAAAGGAAATAAATCATAAGCAAACATTCACAGCATTATTTATTAACATTATCTTTCATTACAGGAACTGAATGCTTACCACTTTTTTTTTACTATAGTGAAGCTTAGACAGCAGCTAAGACCATTACCAGCTGCTTTAAAATTTACCAAGAGGACTTGGGGGTGAACGTGGTCAATTCAGTTACCCTTTTTCCAGGCAGCTGAAAACAGATCTCAATGGGGTGGTGCCCTGTATTGAATTTTCACTCTTATTGATTCTTTATGGTGTTGTATGAAAAAGATTTCAAGTAAGTTTGAGGATGTCACAGACAAAAAAACCGAATTGACTGCCAAACTTTGACGTGAAATTTAACAAACCTGATCCAGACAGACGTGTGTGTGGCTTTTTTTTTTATCAAAATATTAAATATTTCGTATTTTTCAGAAAAGTTGCGAAGAAATGAAGTTGACGACAGAATATTTATATTTTATATGCCAAAAGTTGTTTTATTGATGACATTGACCCTTGGCTCTTTGAGGAATTATTTACAAAACAATTCCCATAATTGGGGTAAGTTCGATATCAGTACGCCCTGAATGTGAAATCAGTGATGTGTCTCTAAATATTGTGGTTAATCACTGCCTAGACGACAGACTACATAAAGGACAGATGCTAATGCGAGGTTTTTGGAAAATTTGCCTTCACTTCATCTATTGTCTGCAATGAAGACCTTTTTTCTCTCCATCACGTTTCATGTCAGAGCTATGCTTTGCACGTAAACTATAGCATGGGTAAGTGATATACTTCTCAAACATAAACTTCAAAATAGCTCATACGTCAACCTCTAGTCGGTATTAAATTGAATGCACGTCACTTCTTTGCAAAGTTCCTAACTTCATAACTTGGCAAGTTCAGGAACTGCATGCAAAGTATTTAATTTCCTCCGTGTTCGTCTCGTATCAATTTGTTGAAATCCACAATAGGCTATGCAGTTAGTTTCGTTAAAAACTGCCTGTCAAATTGAACCTTGACAAAGCTAGATAACTTTTGTAATATGATGGTACCTGCCACTAAACAGAACTGACTATATAGCTGTCTACTCAAAGCCGGATCTAAAAGTACATGCAGCACCACTTGGTGCATAAGTTGCGAGTTACGCATATTTGTCATTTTATGTTGCAAAGATGCATATCGATTGCACATACATATTTATGATATATTACATAAATTTCTTACATTTACCAGGGTTTATATTTTTTCAGTGGTGGTAGTTTAAACAGACTATAAATAGAAGTAGACAGGAGCGACTGGCTTTAACCAGTTACAGTTACAGCCAAGAATAGGTTGCTACTGCTGACTAGAGTCGACCATATTTTATGAAGCTAACTGTATATCAACTCATAAAAAAAAAAGCATCAATAATTAAAAGTCCACCTCAGCATTAGAACCGCCATGAAACGTTAACCATGCACAGAAAACCATAAAAAAACTAAATATGAACAAGGCCTTAGTCGATGTCATGAATCATGACTGACATTTTACACAGCCAATTTCAAGGACTTGGAAACCAATAATCCAGGACTCACCATTGGTTAAGGCAGTCATTCAACCAATATAAGTCGATCCTGGACTCTCTGGCGTGTTTAGTTTCCAAGTCTTTGAAATAGGCTGTAATAAATACATGCTAGTCTACACGATGCTGGATAAGACTGACTAAGGCGTATCATGAGCATCAGTAATGTTGTGTGCTCTGTCAAATGGCTAATAAGAGTGAGATTGGTGTATATATACATGAATATTTACCCCATACTAGTGGTATTATGCTAATTGGTATGGTGGGGGGCCTGGCTCACTAAGCTCAGTGGTAGCGCGCTGGGCTTCCAACCACTAGGTCCCGGGTTTAATTCCCGATCGAGCCTATGTTGGATGGCTGTTTCATCCATCTCATTGCCACGGTTCCTGCCTGTCCTAATTAGCCCAACTGGTGCAGAAATACAGGACGTAAAACCCTAATCCATCACCATCACCACCACCCTAATTGGTATGGTCTCCCACTTTTTAGACTTTGAAAAAGTGACCAACTTGAGGCTTTGTAATTGGGAGAATAGAGGCTACCCTGGGTGTCTGTTGGCTGTCTGCCAGATCAATGGCAATGCATACACTGGCATTAGACTGCCAATATTCAGGCTGATAATAGAAGGAAATGTTGCCAAAGCACACACCTATGACATTCTGCCTCCCAAATGACAATGCACGAGGACATTGGTCAGCAAAGGTCAGCTGGTGGACAGATCTGCATAATGGAAGGACCATAATGCCCTGCATTGTGATTTCTGCAGTCAATACAGGACTTTTTACAACTTCCGCCACAAATCACCAGACTTCACAAAAGCAAAGAAAGTGGCAGTCATATAATGAAAACAATGTACATATCCCAAGTGAAAACTTGGAATATACCAAAAGGTGTTTCTCATATATTGGTGCTATTAAGTGGAACACTCTACCTGACTTTCTTAAAGAGTGTAGCAGTCTGGATGTTTTTAAAAAAGAGGCCAGGAAGTATTTCTATCTTACATCATTATAATTTTTTTATTTATACACTAGCTTTTATTTGTTATTTTAGATCTGTTATATTATTCTTCTTTTTACTGTTTTTATTTATTTGTAACAGGCCATTTTGTAAAAGAGCTGTTGCTCAAAATGGTTATTACCCTGTATAAATATGTTTTATAAATAATAAATAAATCAAGGGGCTGTCTAACAGTACTGTGTAAAATTGTCAATACCTGGTCATTGCATTGTACATTGTTGTATTTGGACTTTACATTGCAAACAAAACCATGACAACCTAAGGACAATGCGTCTGTTATCTCAAAAAGATATTATTGGCTGGTATCAATAAGAGTACGATGCCTGATTATTACCACAGCAGACACTTCGAAAAGAAAAATAACTAAATTACCTGCTTATATCCCATGCACTATTATACCTAAACAGCTAAAGCACAATTGAAATGTGCACTGTCAACGGACTAAATCACGGTTTTGTAAATTCAATATTTATTCCGTTCCATAGCTTCAACAAGTTTCACCAACTTTGATAATCCACCGAAAGCTCATAGCAAACAACATGACAGTGCATGCAATGCAAGTTGCAACAAAACTATTTTGTCGCTGTCTGCTCTCATTTTGCTAGACAGCGGTAGACAAGCATATTTGCCGCCTCAGACAAGATGCCTCCTGCCAAAGCTTGTGTTGATTTGTTTCTGTCTGAGGGAAGTGCGTGTCAGAATCACATTGTTATAACGGCACTTGATACAGAGGAACCAAATGATGGCATCGGAATAGTGCCATGCCTGTAGAAAGAAACAGATAAAAAGCTAGAAGAATCAACATAGCCCGTAGCAAAACAGATACACAGCAGTCGCTTTATTCCATTATAATGTTAGTCAATATTTATATGAAGATGAAAAACATTGTCTCATAGTATGTCCGCATAATAAACTTAGTCGTGAGGAACTCCTTAAAGTAGCTAATGATTACATAGATAATTTTGAGCAACCAAACAGTGAAGATAGAAAAGCCTGAGTTGTTAAAATCCCTTGGAAAATTTCTGGTAAATGTTGATGCCTAATAAACGTTTGAGTCATCATCCATCGTCTGACATTAAACATGTTGACCATTCTGAGTCTCTGCATTATGAGCATTTGTATACCATACCTTTGATCTTGTATATTTTTTACATACATGTATATACGTTCCTTTTAATTACCTATGTGTTAGATCATCTGCTATGGATAATGCTGTATGATTTATATAGATATAACAAGATTGAACTTCACATTGAAAACTGTAAATTATTATTATTATGTTGCTATTGTATTGTAACAAATCTTTATCATAGCTGGAACCTAGTTTTATTTACTACTTTTCTATTATTCTTTAATTGTTATTGTATGTCATTTAATTTGTATTTTCTGTTTACATTATGACACATATGTCATGAATGACATGAAGCTGTCGAATAAAAGATATATATATAATATTGAGTGGCGACGTTTTTCACTTGAATTTCATTATTATGTTAATGTGTCAACAGACTGTCACTTTAATTTCCTGTGAATGACAGCCATGCAGAGACAGACAGATGGATGTAAAATGAAGACCACTAAACTAAGCATTCTATTCTGGTTTGCGTGGAACCTTGCAATGAATTTGAACCCTTTCTTGAGGTCAGAAGCAAAGTGGTCTTTCTAATTAGGTTATCAACAATGGTAATGTTTGATTTGGCCTATGAGTAGCTATGAGTTCAATTGAGAGTTAGCTAAGGGGTCCAATGGTATGTTGGTGATGGCGGAATAGGGCTTTACGTCCTGTATTTCTGCACCTGATGGGCTAATTAAGACAGACAGGGACCATAGCAATGAGATGAAGGATGAAACAGCCAGCCAACATAGGTCCAATGGTAAGGTTCAAGTGCAGGCAAACACCTGATTGCTGATGAAATAGGCCATCAACCACGCGTAAAAAAAAGCACGAAACATGCAAATCTAATATACATGTATAATATTAACATGGCGAAGTGAGCAGCCCAGCATGACCCCGTCGTTGCTTTCCTGTGCTTCCATCATATCTGTGCTTCTAGGAGTCTGTGCAAGTTCTTTATACCTTGTTGCCCAGCATATAAAAAGACTCTGATTGTGGACTGCAAACTCACTGATTGCAATTTATGCAGCGCCCTGAGGGTGAAAACTTCCAGAAAGCATTTGCAAGGGATCAGTCACAAAAGTATTGATCTTCTTGTGTTAGATATGATCTTGTAAGGCTGGTGTATTGACATGTAAAGTCGTATAACTTTTTTGTATGGCCAAAAGTTGGATTTAACAAATTAGTGAGCTGAGAACGAAAATGCACGCATCGTTTTCCAATGTCATGATAATCAAAACATATAACTAATATTGTAGTATTTATGTTATATGGACTTTACAACAAATTTCATAGACTTGGGAATTAAACTCCAGATGTCAGAGGATGTCATGTGAATCTAGGTCTCTGGTTGGTTGAGCCTCTACTCTAGCCAATGGGATTTCACATGATGTCATCTGTACAAATCTATAAACAGGATATGAAAACCATTGTGCCTGCTGTTTATAGCATATTCGCTGTATGGGTAAGCAAGGAAATTTGCAAGCATTATGTAATGATAATGATAATCTTTATTCCCACAATATCATTGTCACCATGGAATATACATGATATACATGATATACATGATATGCATGATATACATGATATGCATGATATGCATGATATACATAATATACATGATATACATGATATGCATGATATGCATGATATACATAATATACATGATATACATGATATGCATGATATGCATGATATACATGATATGCATGATATACATGATATACATGATATACATGATATACATGATATACATGATATACATGATATACATGATATACATGATATGCATGATATACATAATATACATGATATACATGATATGCATGATATGCATGATATACATAATATACATGATATGCATGATATACATGATATGCATGATATGCATGATATCCATAATATCCATAATATCCACAATCATCAAAAACTGACAAAACTACCATTAATTTCAATGGTGTCACGTTAACAGAGATCAAGAGTGTGTGCATCATTTAAGCCATGTTATCTACAGTGACCTTCAGAAGTGTGACATTGATCGAATACTAGCTAGTATAATCTGTTTCGGGGCAGCTTTGGTCACATTCCATCTTACATTCAAGCCCGATTGCTCTAAACTTTCTGTTCTTCCTTTTATTGGTGCATTTTTCTACCATTAACACCACTAACCAGACTGCAAGTTGCTTGGAGAAAATGTATGAGGCAAGTGTGGCATATTCCATACAGGACTCACTGTGCAATTGTACGCTGTCTAAGCAAAGGTCTTTGTGACAGACACATGTTCTTATCCAGACTTGCAAACTTTGCTCTATTAGCTTCACAAATTAACTGTGACACTCTTAATGGGATTGTTTCATGCATAAGAACTTCAGACTGCATTTTCCCTAGGAACTTAAGAAATTTGTGTGAGATTTTGAACTTAGATATCAACTTTCTTCAGCAAAGCAACAAACACATCATCCAAAGGATCATTGAGCAATGTTGCTATGATGAGTGTCGATCTCAGCATAACAAGTATATAGCTGAGGTGGTAACAGAGCTCATCCAAGTGAGAGACAATATACTAATCTCCAAGGAACAAATTGATTTTATGATAACAGAATTATGTATGTATGTATATTTCAATCTTTAAAATATATACCATTGCGTATGAAAAAAAATACTAATAATAATACGTAATATACATAATATATGTAATATACATATTATACATATCATACATATCATACATATCATACATATCATACATATCATACATATCATACATATCATACATATCATACATGGACAAAATGCCACCTTTAATCATCAACCATCACAAAATTTGTCGGAGCAAATAGTTTATGACAGGTAAAAGATAATATGAAGACAACCAAATTGTAATATTTAGTCTCATAGATATATTGTTAAACACTGAAATCTTTGGAGTGGTTGCATTGAAAGCAATTTGAATGACACTTTTTAGACAAAAGTTGCTTTACCCCAGGTCCTTATTGTAAGAAAAGCTTTCAAGAGTCAAGAAAGTTTATTTACACTTAGATAAATAGTACTTGTCAGATACATACAAAGTTATACGTAGAAAATGGATCTGAAGTGTGTTATCCTGTTATACTTATTATGATTACATAGTAATGTATGGCTGTGCACTTTGAAACTTTCATTCCTGATTGCTCAATGACTTATCATTCAGCAATATAATTTTGAGTTGCGTGCTTGCTGGTTGATAATTCACTATTTTTTGATGGGATGTTAATTTCAGAAAATTCAGGGATTCTCTGGGTGAAAGTATATGAAAATTATGAAATATTCACAACACCATATCATTGCCGTTGTCGTGGTTATAGTCTTGCAGTCAGTCTGTATTTGCACAAGTTATGTAACATTACATAACAGCTCGTTGGTAATCATCACATCTGAAGCTAATTGTGCTGATTGCATGTGCCATTTAGGTCCTGCAATGTGCAGAATTATTGCTGATATTTTCTTGCAAAATCCAGGCCAATACTTTTGCAAGGGACTGTATAACCACTCTGACGATGGAACAAAAGTGGTCTTACGAACCCCTAAATAATGTGACATGAAGCTTACATAATGATACTGCCATAACTGTAAGCCTGATGAATGCGTGTTGAATATTTCCTGTTAATGAAGTGTCAGGCATTGTCAGGCATTCTTGACAAATTGTCTTGCATGCGGATAAACATTGTACCCCCTTGTCCCTGTGACCTTCTGAAATGTGACAGTTTCATCCATAGATGACAAGATATGGACAAGGTCAACATTTCTTACTGCAGTGACTGCTATGCAGGCCTACTATATAATTCCCATGTATATTTATTCTCTGTTTTAGATATTGATTGCGGAGTAACAATTATGTACACTCACTGGTTGTCTGATTTTGGCAGCAGAGTCTAGAAACAATGTTAACAAGCTGCTAAAACAAAATGTGAGTGAAAAAATGGTACTCATACTGTGTATATAGTGAGTCTGTTCTAAACTAGTCATTATACACGTCTAAAGTCACTTTTTTAAATCGCTCTTTTATTATGATCTGTTTTTACACAATTCAAGCAACTGCAGTGCCGTTGTAGGAGAAAGCACTAAGTCAATGTACACATATACACCACAGTTCATGCAAGCAATATATTATACCGTAGAGAAGATTTGTGAAAACATTACACAATAAAATAAGTTCTTTTTAAAATACCTATTTATAGTCTAAAAAGAGTCTAACATTTAAATCAATTCAGAAAGTGTTATTTTTTTCTGAATATCTGTGTTTGTATAAAATGAATAGGTGTCCAACTCACAAAAACTTACATGATTAATTAATTACTGACTAGTTCTAAATATATACGCGATACACAGTTAATCCCTAATTACTCCCGGAGTGACGTCATGAGCAGATCCCCGGATGCAAATTAGGTCACCATGGCAATCATTCTAATAGCAAGACTCACGAGAATTGCAAGAAGTATGAATCATGAAGGTGAGTGTGATATTTGACTGAAATGGAAATCTGAGCTTAAGGGAAGTTTCACACTTAAGGAGAGTAGGCCTAACTCAGCAGTAGGAGATAAGATGAAATGATACAAGAAGAGAGAAGATGAGACAAGATAAGACAAGACAGGACAAGATGAGATAAGATAAGATGAGACGAGACTAGATAAAATGAGATGAGATAAGATAATATAAGATAAGATATGACAAGACAAGATATTTGTTATTACTGTATAACATTATAGCTTCACCACTGAGATACAATAAAAATTCATTCAAAATCAAACCTATCGTATCAGACAGATTACATTTATATGCAAAGGAGAAGATGATGTTATATTACGATTTTTTCAGTTCATGTATTCCAATGCGCTAATTAGCATAATTACAATTCTTGAATCTAATTTGATTGTAATCAAGTCAACCATACGTGTTGTTGCTGCTTGCTTGGTGTGTGCCGGCCCTGGTTCCAGGTGTCCTTTGAAATTAAAGTCCTGCACTTAAGTTAATTTTGGTTTACATTTTCTTCTAGTATTTTTTTATTATCTTTAACATTTTATCTGCAGCTCATCCACATAAACGTGCTCTAGTTATTCGAGTGAATTTCATACTCCTTGTTTCATTTTTTTTCTTTTTTTTTGGTTTCGTCCCTGTTGTTGCATAGTCTATAGTTATCATTGACTTGTATCATTCGTGATTTTGTTCTGAAGATTATGCCTTTTGTGATCTCTAGAGACTGTCAATGACCATGCTTCTTGCCTTAGTATAATATACCAACTCAGGTTAAGTCATGTAGCTCACTCAACACCTTTAAATCAGAAATATCGAAGTGGCTTCCCAATGTGCAGTAGAAAATGTACAATAGGTCTGTAACATTTGTGAGTGCACTGTAATCCGGTAAACTGCTGCCAGGCTGATACTATTGTCTACACTGAAAAGCTATGACTGAAGTGCCTCCTATATTACATGCCGATATTGCAGCATATAAACTGAAGACACTAGCTAGGTCAGCGCAAAGTTGCTAGCTATAAAGTCCTTCATTTGCTGAATTACAGACATCAAAGGCTATCACATGCGATGAGACTGGTCAGTGCTTGCTGTCAATCAAACTACGCTGGACAATACTTTGGACATTCAAGATGGACACTTTTTCTTTGTCATTTGTACTATTATGATACATGTATTATTATTATAAATTCTATATTTCTACCTCAATTTCATCGATTTAAATTTTATTGTAACTGTAGTCGTACAGAAGCGTGAGCTTAAAAATGTAATTTACTTGACATTTTAGATTGAAAAATACTTTAAATAAATTATACATACATACATACATTTAGTGTTAATAAGCTTTTTGCTGCATTTTATTTAAGTATTCTGTACTTCATTGATGTGGATTTCGTATCCCATGGTGATCTTTTCGGATTCGGTCAGCCATTTTGTTTTATTATGCTTCCCTTGGTGTTGGGGGGGGGGGGTCATTATATGTGCGTTTTATTATCATTGATTATATAATCTAGTATTTGATTCAGTTGTTTTTCTTCTTTTTTGTTTATTTCTTTTGTTTCTCCAGCATATGTTATCATTGGGACAATGCAGGTCTTTATTATGGAGTTTTGATTTCCCTTTGTGTGGCCTAATTGCACTCAAGCAACCTGTGTGAGTTACACGTGAGTAACGAATTGGGCTATGTCTGTTGATTGGTATTCACAAGTTGCATATAGAAATTTTCTCCTGAGACACTAATTATAATAAATAATATTTTCCTGTAGTATGCTGAAGTTTGAAGGTCGAATTTTGTTGAAAGGTGAAAAGTGTGCCTGGATTTGTATTGGGAGAAAACAGTAATTCGGAGTCGTCTGACATCCTGCAATGATAAGGTCTGAAGCTCAGTAGCACTCAGCCAGCGCATAGTCAACTGGAAAAGGAGACATAATGATCAGGTGGTAAAGCTTGGAGTCCACTTATTATCCACACCACTGGCCGCTTTACCCGCTGGGGGTCTTTTACTTCTCAAATTGCCCATTCATACAGAATACTTCCAAGCAAGGTCAATTAAGTAGAATTCATGATCAAGGAGAGCATCTAAAATCGGAAAACTTCCACCAAGGGCATCATTTGATCGAGCATAAATTAAAATGACTCAAATTGTGGTGTTCTAAATCATATTGTTAAAAGAAGAAAAAAGGACAGGAAATATTTTTGTTGCCGACACATTACATTTTAAAATGTCATTGGCAACCAGAAGTCAATTAGCCTATATTGATCATAGCAACAGCTAGGGGGCGCTGCTGGCTGAAATGGTGGCTCCCCTGTCGCATTGAGAAGTTGAAACAACACTAACGACCGTCGCAATATCAATGGGAATAATATTGTAATTTGTTTGCATCATTGGACACCACAGAACAATTGTCTTTTCTCTTACATAAGGGAAGTTTTCATATGTACTGTGGCAACCTAGTAAGCCCACAAAAATGCCTCTGCATTGGCAGTGACTTTTTTTATTACAGAAAAACTTCAGTCTGCGACGTATGTGAATGAGGACTAAGTGGCATGCAGCCGCTGCCACCCCTGCCGAGATCAGCCACAATAGTACACTGGCGGTCCGTCGATGCTTGCTACCTGGGTTGGTTCAATTTCCTTTCCCTATAGTGTTGTATTGGGCGTTGTGCAGACCAGTCAGACTAGCTTGGCTTATGTTATGGAATTGTCACAAAGCCATGATATAATCAATCTACCTTTCAGTTTGTCACCTAATCAGCCAGCAAAAACACCAGAAGGTGTCGCAGGAAAAATAACTGCTTGAATTTGTTGTCTTTACTTTAACAACCGAAATGAAAATATTAAAATATCAATGTATAACACCAGTCATCAAAACACACCAAAACTGAAGTCACATTCATAGATTTATTTTTTAGCCTTATATTCCTATTTTCATGGAATTGGTGAGCTGCGTATTTATGTAACAAGAAATTTTTTTTTTATATTAGAATCTCAATCCATAACATATCCTGTAATTAGCAGCACTCATAGAGACAGAGATACTTACTGAGATTGGTTTTACAAATAATCTTCTGAGGTTTGTGTAAATTAGCCGTGATATCACTGTTGTTTGTGTACATTTAAGCTGTGGCCAGATCACTGATCTTCACATCCTTGAAATTGCTTAAATATAATAACCTAACTATGGCACATTTGTCTCTCTTGAATAAAATGGAGCAACTTTGAATTGAGGACCATATGTCAAAAGTGCCTGGTTTTATGTATTGATTAAATCTTAACAGTTTCCCGCTCCAACATTTGATTCATCCATGTTGGTCTGATTTCCCAGAAATTGGCATGGTTCATCTTAAACTTCGGGATGAAAGCTTATGGAGGTTTTGCACAAATATCTGTTGGCATTCCTGAAAACTTATGTGATTTAAATTGGTGACTATGGTGTTTTGACTGTTAACCTCACTCTTTCTCAAGTGAAACAGTGTAATTACACAAATTGGATCTGTCAATGTTTCTGACAGCATGTAAAGCTGTACTATGTACTAATACTATAGATGGTGTAAGTGGTCGATTTTCAGACAGTTGTGGGTAGCTGGGAAAGAGTAGCAAGGATCTATGGAAAAGTACATTTTATAGCAAGTTCGGCAATAAATACAAAGACATAAATTTATATGAACTATACTAATTGATTGTAATATTTTGACATGATACCTTGTCAGTGTCTTTTAAGCCCCCATCTTATATAGCCGGTTTTGCCGTAGTGAACCCGTAGGATGACGTAACGGTTACGCAATGCGCTTCCCGGCTGCAACCCGACGGCTACCCGCCGATACCCGGCAATACCCATCGAGTCACTCCTGGGACTCAGGGCAAACATGGCATACCCGTGGCAAACTCCCGGGTGTCCAAAAAGCCGTCATAAACCCGTCGAAGTCGGCGAGTTATCCATCCCTAATTTTAGTCATAGTAAACCCGATGGCTTGTTGAGGGGTACCAGGGGTAAGTCGACGAGTAGTAGGAGTGACTCGACGGGTATCGCCGGGTAGCCGTCGAGTTGGAGCCAGGTGTTGGTCCAATATTATATTACACTTAGACTATTTTTCAGTAAATTTCTTATTATCACATTTTAATAAAATTTTCATATTTCTTTAGCAAACAAAATTTCATTTAACTTAGTGTGGTGTCTTTCACTTGCCTCAGCAATGATACTGAGTAAAAGGACCCATCCATGTTGCACATTGACCCCTCGGGTGCGCTCTTTTCCTTGCCTCAGGAAAGACACAGAGTACAATGGACCAGCAATTTTCTTTCTTCTTCTCTCTTCCTCTCCTCCTCAGCTAGTGCTGTCACACAAGCAAGTTGTAAATTAAATGTATCATTGGCCTGAGCAGCTAGTAGTAGCAAGGCTCTATTTCGTATATAGCATGAAATGCCCTAAAGTTTGATTGGACAATCCCTATGGCTTTATAAACTTAAAATTTTGAAAAATGCTCTTTCTTTTTAATATTTATTACTCTCCTGTCCCCGGATCAGCTTAATGTATATTATTTTATGTGAATGCAGTAAATGGAAATAACTGGTTCAGTAAAGTGTGTCATGTATTAAATAACTGCAACATTGAATATGATATTAGTAACCTCAGAAACTTTGACATTGATAATATCTCTAACACAGTGAAACTAAGACTCTATGAAGCCGAACATGAGCGACTTATAAATGCAATAAATGACAGTTCACAACAACCAAAACTTAGGACATATAAACTATTTAAAACTGATTGTAGAATAGAACCTTATCTTGAATTGCAACAAATTCGCAAAGTGTTAACTAAAATAGCTAGATTTAGGACAAGTTCACATAGCCTGAAGATTGAAACAGGTCGACACCATAAACCAATAATTCCTGCTCCAAATAGAATATGTGAAAAGTGTACGTTAAACTTTGTAGAAGACGAAATTCACTGTTTGATTGTCTGTCCTGGTAATGAGCAACACCGTGTTAACCTTTTTTTGAATGCAACTAAATTTATTAACAACTTCTTGTCTCTAGATGATATAACTAAGTTTACAGCAATAATGACAAACAAGGAACCTGAGTTATTAATTAGTTTAGGAAAGTTTCTCCTTCAAGCTGATGTGTAGAGAAAACCATCTCCTGTATCCACACAGTTATTAATTTAGTTTATTAGTTTATTAGTTATGATGTGCTTGTCATGTTTTGGACTTTGAGAGTGAAATGTTTTTATTAGCGGCTTGTATTTTTTTCTATTGTGTATGTGGATTTTAAACACGTATTATAAGTTAACTTGGTGGCTGGAACCTTGATTATTGAAATTTTATTGCTTTCTGTACTTACATTAATGTCTCTTTCATGTTATCTTTTAACTGAATGACATATGTATCATTTATGATATTTTACATGTCAATAAAATCTATATATATTATTTTTTCGTTCAGTCCTGCCGTATTTTTCTTTTTTTCAGAACTGTCTTAGTTTTTCTTGTTCAGAAGTGCCGTATTTTTCTTTTTTGTTCAGAACTGCCGTAGTTTCTGTTCAGAAATGCCTTAGTTTTATTATTTTCATGGCAGGATCCTACTACTAGAATGATCAAGAGCAGCCCTTATTTATATATTTTTGGTAAATGTACAGGAAAAACGTCAAATTCCAGGAGAGACTCGACGTGTTGTACGAGTAAGCTGACGGCTAGTAGTTTTAACTCACTGACTTTCTCGTCGTATATTTTAAAATAAGGCGACGTACACGTCCAGTTACTCGTAGAAGCCATCCAGTTACTCGTAGAAGCCATCGAGTTACTCGTAGAACCCGTCAAGTCACCCCTGGAAGCCGTTGAGTCTCTCCTGGAATTCGTCCACTAATTTGCCGTAACCCGTCGAGTCACTCGAAAAACCCGTCGAGTCACCCGTAGAACCCGTCGAGTCATCCGTAGAACCCTTTTTGCTGCCAGAATCTGTCACCAACCTGGCGAAAAAAGCTGTTGCATAACCGTTACGTCATACTACGGCTTCGCTACAGCAAAACCGGCTGTGTGAGACCTGGGCTTTACCTTCAACTAATACCCTTTAGTCTGTACAAAATAGATCAATTATTTTTATTTTTTTGCATGTCTAGACTACAATAACCAATTCTGATACTCTATTTTTTAAAAAGAGCTTTTCTTGTTAAGAAAAAGAATAGATATCTGGTGATGTGTAAAGAATGCCAGCAGCACTGGGCCTACAATGTAAGCACTTTAATACAGTATGACAGCTACTTACTCATTGAGACCAGTGTCCGTGCCTTGTATACTCACAATTAATTTGCATTAATCATGCACCATAAAAAGTCATCCTTTTCAGAAGTTTTTTGCACTAAGAAATTTAGCTAGGTGGCGTATGTGGCAAAAATGATCATACCACCTAGCGAGAATTAACAATTGAAGTATATTGCAAGAAATATGGTGTTTTTCTGTAAAATTGCATGTTTACCAGTTAATTTTAGTCTAAAAATATAAATTTATGCAATTTGAAGATTATAACCAAGGACTTTTTTGCGAAAATAGCTGAAACTGCGTACATGTCAACAGTTGAATCATAGTAGGAATTAAATTCGGTCAAAATATTTTTTTTCATTTAACGTATTTTACAAATTAGACATATGCGGTCTATAGATTTTGTAGATAAATACTTTTAAAGATTTTAGTAGTTTTTCACGTTATATGCTAAGGCAAAACTATTACAAAATATATGTGCATCACAGATCCCAATCTCCCTTCAATCGTTGACCCATATATTTTCACCTAATTTGAGGCTTCGTTTGCTTAATATATCTGGTCTGTCATACAACATAATAATTATATATTATGATAGTCCTATATTTGGTAAAGGCCTTGGCGCAGATATATATTAAAAAAATCATAAACTGCAGAGCAACAATTTAATTCTGTATTTCACATATATTCTTATTCAGTTTCTATAAAGTATGGAGTTACTGAATTTTTTTTTTTAAATAAACATTCCCAAATCTATCAACCAAACCTATCAACTTGTTGGTCATTTTGTAGTGTGTCCGAGTCATAGCACTCCAATATCCACTTATGTATCAGCTAAACCTACTGATTGTTGGTCACTTTGTAGTGTGTCCAAGTAACTTAGGCCAAACAACTATTATCCAATGGTAAACTAACAGACCACATAATCTCCATCCACAGCTTTGTCTCTTTGCATGCACAACCCAAATGGAATCAGTGGCCAAAACTGGCAATGTCACTGGCAGGCAGGGAGCAACTTTCAGAGACATACAGTTCAACACCAAAACTAAAATTCAACTAATAAAATATGTTGACCGAGAATTGGTTCCATTGTAATGTTGGGATTTACAGATATGCTGGCCCATTAAGAATGAGGTCATATTAGTTGGCGACTTTAATATCCATGTAAATGAAACCACTAACTCATATGCAAAGAGATTACATGCTTTGTTGGACATGTTTGACTTAAAACAACATATAAATGTTCCCACCCATAAAAATGGCAATACTCTTGATCTAGTAATAATAAAGCAACACTCTTGTGAACAAACTGACGACTGATCAAATCTCATATCATCTCAGAAAACCTAAATAACTCTCGTCATCTATTCAAGCATCTCAATTCAATGCTACATCGAAATGTAAGCTCACCACTTCCACCATATGATGATGAGACTGTATTGGCTCACCTTCTTTCAAAAGACAAAATTTGGCACAAGCTTGACAAAGAAGGAGGCCAAAATCAAATGAACCTGTAATTCCTGTGAAATTCAGGAAAGTGGCTGATGAGGTCAAAAGATTACCACTGATATGTCGAAATCTCACCAAATTGACCCACTGCCTTTATGGCTTGTTAAGGAGTCCATAGAAGACATTCTGCCAATTATGGCTGATCTTATTACCTTTGAAGCAAGTCACAATTAGGCCACTCATAAAAAACCTAAACTGGAGCCAGTCAACAAGAAAAACTACAGACCAGTATCAAACTTACCATTTCTTGGCAAAAGCTCTAGAGGCACGTGTTATAAAGCAATATCTTGAACATCTGACCATTAACAACGTGCATGTACACGATTCTCAGCGCAGAAACCCTTTTAATTGAAGTCCATGACAGAATTATGACCAGTTTAGATGAAGGAGTAGTCATACTCGTCATGCTGGACCTGTCAGCTGCCTTTGATACAATTGACCATGATATTCTTCTGGAAAAATTATACAAAAATACGGCATCGGAGGCACAGCTTTTGAATGATTCACCTCATATTAGTCCAACCGAAAACAATCAATAGTAATTAATGAGATAGAATCTTCTAGAAAACTGCTAAAGCATGGTATGCCACAAGGCTCCAAATTGGGTCCAATATTGTTCAACTGGTATATTGCTCCTTTGGGCAACATTTTAGTCTGATGAGAAATATGCTGATGATGAACAATTAATTTTCATTTAAGCCAGACACTCATCTTACCCAAAAGAGTTCATTAACAAAAATTACATAAGGAAATTCTTGCTGGACAACAAGTTATGCAACAACAGGGAAAAGCCTGAGTTCATACTGGAAATCAACTCAATTCAAGTTCAGGATGCTACAGTCAAATCAACAGTCAAATCAACAGAAAAGGTTCAAAACCTTGGAGTCATGTTTGACAAGTCAATGAAATGGAATCACATGTAAATTACATGTACAAAAAGGCATTCCTGAACTGATTAAGCACATTTCAATGATAAGGAAGAGCTTGAATAAAGAAGACACCAAACCTGCAGTGAATGCTCTGGTTACACCTCATCTCCACTATGGAAATGCTCTATTATTATTATGGTATAAATGGGAAACACTAAGAAGAAAATTACAAGTAGCCCAGAACTCGGTAGGGCTATTAATTGAAAGACTAACTTAAGGAAACATGTTTGAATTACTCACATTGGTAAAGAACTTCACTGGCTGCCAATTTGTTTCAGAATTGAATTCAAACTTCTCAATATTACTTGGAAAGCACTCAACAATTAGGCACCACCTTACATATCAAATCTATTGAGGAAACAGCCTCAGCACACAATAAATCTCAGAAGCAATGACAATAACTTGCTCCTCAAACCTCTTTGTCTCGCAACAAATTTGGGGCTTGTGCTTTCTCAGTTATTGCTCCTATTTAGAATTTATCAATTCATGATATAATAAAAAAAGAAGTTAAATTCGATTAAGTTGACATTTAGATCCTAAAGCTATATATCAAATGTTTATAACAAGAGCTTATGCAAGGAACTTAAAAATAACTTCATACGATAACCGTTTGTTGATCTTCTTTCCATACATCTTAACTACATCACACTATTACTTTTACATCACACTATTACTTTTAAATGGTAATGTATAAGTTTTGAAAGCAGAATGTTAAGTTAATGAACCACGTCAGTTGAAAAATTCAGTTGCTCACATCCATGTGGAGTCACGGTGTGTGCAGCGGCGCTCTAAATTTAGTTAAAATCCATAATGACACCAAACAAAGATGATTTCAACAGATATTATTATTTGTTTTTCACCGGCTGTCTCGTTTAAACAATCAGCTAAATTTGTAAACCTAACTAATAAACCAGAATGTCACTTGACTTTTTGAAGAAAGGTAATATCACATGCCGACTCCATCAGCTAATCATAATCCCAGTTTGGTTGCAGTGAGGTATTACTCACATACACAATGTATACATGTCTATACTGAGGCAAGTAAAATACCTCATCCTTGGATAAATGTGAAATACGGTGTGGACTCCAAGCCTTATCAACTAAACAGAACATCTGCTTCTGGCAGTGGTCATATGCATTGAGATATTAGCCACTTCAATATAAAGGACAAAGGTGGCAGGCCGAGTTTAGCATACCAAAATGTAATATGGAAATTAAATTCTACTTAAACAACTTTGTTGAAATATTTTTTGTCCAAAACTGTGTGTGAACAGTTTTTAATGAATTGAAAATCAGGATGAAAAATCGGAAATATGCGCATTGAAATTTGCAAAGACTAGCTGACATTGTCCACTTTTAAAATACATTTACTTTGTAATAACTCAGTGTGCTGTCACTGAACAGCCCAGTGACCTAATTATGGACATTCTTTGCTAGTTTACATAGTCAAACAAAATGATTGGTTGAACTATGTAGCCAATAGCCTGAGTATAGACTTAAGAAATTTCTCTTAAAAATACAAGAGAAATGCTAAGAATTGCGTAAACTTAGCACATGAACATCCCGTTATTCTGTAATTGCATTGTTAGACATTTAATACCATAAGCCAGCATGTAGAATATAAGAAAAATGGATTAATTTACTTTAGAAGAGTAAACGAGCAAAACATGTACATAATTATGTCGCTGGGCTGTGAGGTGACGGCACCCAGTGCTAAGGGAATGCGCTAGTCTCTTTTGAGATCAAGCATGAAAACTCATGGGCAAACAAAGTGTCATCTACAATCAGTACCTGTCATTTCTCAAATCACACCACTGGTCCGTAATATTGTGAATTTGTAGAGAGCAGCTCTGAATAGCAATTTCTACTAACTGCGGAACAGCAATTGTTGCCTTCTTGAAAATCATAAGAAAAACAGATGTTGTTTTTATGTCCCCTCCGTTACTGATGGGTTTTGGCAACAGTGCCCATGGAGATTGCCCCCAGCCAAAATTCAAGGCATTTAATTCAAGGTACCAATGAGTCCGCACACCCTCAATGTGTTTTATTTATTTCCAAATATCATATGCTATATAGGAGAATTCGGGGAAAAAGCATTACGTATTACAAGAGGGTGCATCTTAATAGTGGCTCAACATGGACGTAGAAGAGACTTCAGATGTCGCCACTAAGATTGGTAATTTGACTACATGGAGGGCGTCACATATTCGCGATTTTAGAGTCATTATATGAAAAAAATTGAGGTCAGAATGGTTTCAATTCATAATAAACTTTGAATTTTGAAAATCGGACGAAAATTGAAGGAAATGTATCACGAAGCTTCTGTGCCTCGTTTTCGTATTCTGTAGTATTTGCCAGGCAATATAACTGACCGTGATGTTTGTCAGTGATATTTGATAATCTAAAATATAATGCTGTATTAGTTTATTTGCCGTAATCACCATTTGTCAACAGCCTGGTGCACGGATAACATACTAGTATTTTCCACGCAGTTATGGCAGGTGTGTATATCATCTCCCTTGATTGGTTAAACAGCTGTATTGAACTAGCACAGCAGTGCTGGCCAACATCCATTTAATTTCATTAATTCATAGAATTTTCCATTTTCGGCTCATTGGAATTCTCTGCGTCTCGATCACAGGTCCAAAGCAGTTCGACAATAACGTTGGCCGGACATTCGTCACAAAAATCTTTTGCAAGGGTAACAGTTAAGACGTTTTACCTGAATAATAAGAAACTAATGTATTGCATGCGTCTTTCACAGGTAATTAACCGATTCAAGTGAACAATGACAAAACTGGCACAATAACTCTGTATATATATTCTACTAGAAGATGGGAGAGGTTCATTGATACAACAAAACTGCACAATGTTATCATGTACAACAAAACCTGAGTTATAATGAACGAGTAATTTATTTATTATTGTTTTTTGATAATGTTACCTCTCAATTATCAATTTGTTATAATTTTGATGTAAATTGTCTTTAATTATAATTAACAATAATTACGTAGAATCACTGTTCAATTTTCACTTTATTCTGAGAACTTGATGTCACAGTTTTCTCCTGAGTTTGCATTATAAATTCCATGCTGCATAATTTTCCAAAGAAACTAAACAATACTCAAGTCAAACAAGATAGCATTGTAAAAGCCTATCTGACATAATAAAGACAAAACAGTTTAGCAGTTAACAGTTTGTTTGACTAAATCGCTTATAGTGCCTCTTCCGGAAGATCCGGGGTGACAGTCCTCCTTCTGGTCTGTCAGTGTCGTGGTGGATTGTCCAATGCATCTGAACGATTTAGTATTTTGTTCAACATTGTTTCTGTCCAGTCATTTCTATTATCATTATTGTTACTATTATTATTCTTAAAATATTTTATTTACTTGATAAATTGTAATCGGTGACTCAGGAGATTTCAGCCTACCTTTAAACGCCTGGGTGGCCTCTCGATAGCGGTCTTAAGACCTTAGAGAGGCCTCCCACACATAGAGAAAAATACATTTTAAATATTTCTTTACTTGTTTATTTGTCTATTTGTCTATGTATGTTTCAAACAATGTCTGTATATGAAATGTGCGTCTCTTTGTGTAAATAAATGGGTTTGTCTGTCTGTCTGTCTGTCTGTCTGTCTGAACGGCCCACGATACCGACATTAAAAGCAAACAATTAAGGAAATGGCTATGTAAAACTCACTGTTTTACACAGTGTAGGTCTTGTCTTAAGAAATAGGGGGGCGGGGGCCTAGCTCAGAGGTAGCGCTCTGGGCTTCCAACCGCTGGGTCCCGGGTTCAATTCTCGGTCGAGCCTATGTTGGATGGCTGTTTCGTCCTTCATCTCATTGCCGTGGTCTCTGCCTGTCCTAATCAGCCCAACTGGTGCAGAAATACAGGACGTAAAGCCCTAATCACACACACACTTATGAAATAGAGACTGACTGTTTTGTATGATTTTAGGCAACATAAAAATTCACCATGCAACGCCTCTTCAATGACACCCACAATTACTGTTTTCCATTTATAGGAAGAGATAAGTCATGTTGTGAGAAATTACAAACTTGAATCACTCCTCCACTGCAACATACAGTTAGCCACAAATGTTTGATTCATGATTGACTGCATTTGTTATTTTCAAAAACAGAAGGAAAAAAATCTGTATTGAAATGTTGCTTTTATAAAATTTGTTTTGGCTATGGCAATGAATTAATTTTTTCTGTAGTTGTTACTTAGTTAATTTTGTATCTGTTACATTTTGTTTGAATGTGACTATTCCACTGTTAGGTTCTCTTTTTGTTTGTTTTTGGTCATGTTTCTCTCACAGCATGCCTTGTGTCTTCCCATGGGCACTATATTGGACAACAATGAATATGGGTATTATCGAGGCCAAATCCTGGCTGGAAGAGGTGTCGAGTGGTATAAGTGATAGATAATGACCGCGTTTGAGTGAATATGCAATTTAACAAGGTCATTATCTATCACTTATACCACTCGACACCTCTTCCAGCCAGGATTTGGCCTCGATAATACCCATATTCATTGTTGTCCAATATAGTGCCCATGGGAAGACACAAGGCATGCTGTGAGAGAAACATTATCTAACCTATGCCACTTGTTTTGTTTGTAGTTGTTGATCACTTGCTTATGACGTTCTCCCCTTAAGACTTTTGTTTGCTTATTATATAAGATGTCATTGTTTTACTACAACTTGTAGCCAGTCAAGTGTGACCATATTCTCCCAGGTATATGCAATTTTTCAGTCTCGTGGAATTCCCTGACTTTTTATAAAACATAGCAATAAAAAAACTCTTTGCTAGTTGAGCAAATTCAATGGCTTATGACCAGTTTATTTCAGTATTTTGAAAAAAAATGAAGCATTGATTACATCACTTGAGAACTTATTTTCAGTGTATGCCCAACTCACTGTGTGACCTCTAATATGCTAGGCACTCTAAGGGAAGTACAATGCATAATTTTCATACATTTCTTTCAGCACATCCAGGTTCGGAGGATCATTGGTAAAGATGAGAAACTACTTTTGGATTGGATGCACTGCCATATTGATTGCAATTGGCGTGTATTTTGGCTATGGATTTACCAATCACGCATATCCAGAAGGTAAAATTATAAATTATTATGCTTGAATGCATTTGTTATTTTCAAAAATTATATTATTATATTATATAAGCTGTTTTTAGTTTCAGAGTTTGGCTATGGCAATGAATTGATTTTTTCTGTAGTTGTTACTGGAAAATTGATAGGGTCAGCTAAGGTGTTTGTATCTCTCAGATTGTGAATTAAACTTTGTTCGTAAAATATGTTATTTTCTAGATGTAGTGACAATTTGGACAGTAATAACCCATGAGGCAATCAGTCAAATGTTTTTGATAGATCCTTTAACAACATATTCTTTTCTATTGAAAAGCTTTTCCATTAAATAAATAAACATTTGAATTGTGTGGTATGCTGTATGTAAATGCAAATGTATGTATGAGATTGATTTATTTCACACCTGATTTGAATATTTATATCCCAGTGGCAGCTACATTTCAGCCTGAAATGTACATCTCAACAGAATCCCAAGCTGACAGACTGGCAAGAATTCGGGATTGGTGCAAAGAAAATAAGAATGGGACTGCCTACTTAAAAGAGTACGTCCAAATGGGGTGTCGTCACCTTACAGACCAGCGACCTAATTATGTACATGTTTTGCTCATTTACTCTTCTAAAGTAAATTGATCAATTTCTCTTATAGTCTTTAGGCTGGCTTATGGTATTATTAGATGTTCATGTGCTGAGTTTATACAATTCTTGTTCTGACAAGCAGGCAACTCAGAAAAAGTGCCCAAACTAAAAAAATATAAATCCATTTCTCTTGTAATTTTAAGATTTCTTAAGTCTATACTCAGCCTATTGGCTACGTAGTTAAACATATAATTTTGTTTAACTAGGTAAACTATCAAAATATGCCAACAATTAGGTCACTGGGCTTATAGGTGACGACACACAGTGTCTATACAGAACTTCATAGTTTTACATTATTCATCGTACCTGTCTTGAAAATGGAAATACAGGTATTACAGCCCTTATAAAAACACTGCGTTCAAATGTTTTTCTTAGAAAATTACAAACAGAATGCAATATAATAAATTTGGTATAAAAACAATATGTTGTAGTTAGAATCAGTTTATTTCAAAAGAGATAATCAGATTCTATTTATCTGAATAAGTGACTCATTTTGCCATCTACGTATCAAAAGTTATGCGTTGTAGCAACGTTAAGCAACCGTTTAGGGTGATACTTTTACAGCCAATTTCATAGACTTGGAAACGAAATTGCAGAGAACGTCATGTGAATACAAGACTCTGATTGACTGAGGTCCATTCTTAACCAATGAGGGTCCAAGTCTGCACAGTCTGCTGTAAAATGTAGAATCGCATTAATGCATTTAACTGGACCCATAGTTTCCTTCGTTTGTGTAGACTCAGACCATCTGAAGAGTTGAGTCAGATGTATCAAATGCAGAGGTTCTGAAAATCAAGCTTGAATGGGCTTTCAGTCTGAATCAAAGGTTACTTTTGGCATCATGTTTATTCACAATTGCAGAGAAGGCCTTGGCAGGTGCATTGCTATTAATGCAAGAAAGGTGCTGTTTTGTCCTATTGCAAAGACGGGCTCTACTACATGGAAATTAATAATGTTTTGGTCGACAGAGAAGTCTCGAAAGGTCTTCCAGAACTTCAGTCATCTTGCACAAAACCTGAACAAGGGAGATGTAAGTTACTATGCATATATATTGTGCTTGTACCATGGTTCTAGGTAATAATGATATATAATTATGATAAATACAAATAACTGATCTATTACTTTCTTGGCTTTATCTAAAAATCGATTTTGTTGATGGGGTGATGCGAGTAAAGCTCATTGACACTATTCCACATTATCCACAAAATTAATGCCCTTAAATTTCCCAACTTTATCTCATTCTTTTTTTAGCCAAAAATCTTACAATCACTGAAGGTTCAGAGGAAGTTTGGATTGGAACCTTTGCAAGGATACAGCAAGGAGGAAATAAGAACAAAGTTTGGAGACTATTTCAAGTTCATCTTCGTGAGAAACCCATACCAGCGTTTATTGTCTGCTTATAAAAACAAACTCAGGGGACATGGCCAATTACATTTCTTGAACTCGATAGGGAGGAAAATCATAACTCATATAAGAAAGTCTCACAGGATACCACAACTGTCCCAAATGAACATAACTTTTAAAGAAAGTCTTTTGTATGCTATAGACAAACTAAAAACTGGTGCTCACCTAGATAGGCACTGGGCACCAATGATTACCATCATAAACCCTTGTTTCAAGGATTTGGATTTCATAGGAAAATTAGAGACAATAACACAAGATGCTCCTGTTATAATGAAACATTTATTTGGCAATGACACAGAAATTCCTGGACTGCAGAACTTCAACCCAACCTCTGGAGATAGCAAAGCCTACTATGATACAGTGGATACAGATATAATGCAAAAAATAAGACTTCATTATGCTGATGACTTTAAACTGTTCGGCTATGATCCTTATGTGTATGAGTGATCTCAATGTGTGTTGTACAGGTGCTATGAATTGTGAATAATATCTCTGATAGCCTAATGTACTTTATTTAAATTTAGCATTTAGACTTATTTCGGTTAAACTTCAGAGAAATTTCAAACCGGAATTGATGCCAATAAAACAGTGACATTGTTTATCATTCCGTCACAATGATGAGTAGGGATTTTTCACCATCCCAAATATACCTAATCACAGTGTTTCCATTTAATTATATGCATAAATGGCATATATTATGTTTTAATTGGCTTTACACAATGCAACTTACTTTGTCACATTTGGCCAGAAGTCTAAATTGTTAAATTTCATTCTGTAGCCTCATTCCGTCACAGTGGAATTGATGACTCGTGTTATTATTTACTTTTTTTTGAAAATATTTTACATGGGTAAAACACTTCGGTATAAAAACCGTTTTTCAAGCGGCCCATTAAAAACAAGGATTAAAATAAGCAATAACATAAAATCATGAAAAGTACAAGTATCACAGTTTTTTTAAAGCTCTCTGGCAGTAGATTCCAAGCAACCGATGCACCATATATGAAAGACATTTTGTATCAGGATATATATTGGATAAGATAATGAATACAGATGATCTATCTGAAAGGAAAATTCATTTTTATACGGATATCATTAAGTTTCACCATATTTTAATCTATTAAAAATCGTTCAGATATAATTATATAATCAATAGAAATGCTGATTAATACAGTGCCTGGAACAAAAATTATTAAATCAATAAATGAGTCATGCTGCTATGTATGACCTATAGATAAAATAAATAGATAAATAAAATGAAGTCACTCTACTATCTTCATCGTCTGATACCTGATACCCTTTATGATTTTAAACAACTTTTAAAATGCCACAATTTTACCTGCCAATGTGGTACATGTTTTAAATGTACATTGTGATATGATGCTAATGTTAATATTATGTACACGAGGACTGCTCTGTTTACTATCAGCTCGCACTCAGATTTTTAGAAAAGCTACTGGAAACATCCTTTTTAAGAGCATTTTCAAATTTACGTTTGTTTGTTCATGCTTTTGCCATTGCCACGCCCCCCAATGGCATTCTGGGAGTATAAGTCGCAAACTTCAACGCCCCTAATGGATAAAAATTTAATTTTGAAATAGCTTTGTCCAGTCCATAGTTTCTTACATTTGACCATTAATATAGTTGAAATATGATTTCCAAATATTTTCAGTGTCCTAGTGTGCGAATAAAGCAAATAATCACCATTTTATAACGTCAACACAAAAGCTTATCAATCAGTGACATTGCCTGAACCCTCTAGCGAGTTTTGGTGGAACTAGGCGGCAATGGCTGAGATGCATTATCAACGAAATGTGAATTCAAAAATGCTACAGAAATCAATTAAAATTGGAATAAATCAACCATGATATCTGAGTGCGGGACAATACAAAAGAGGTATGTCTTAACCTAGAGCAGGTGTATTTTGTGTGGCAAATGTTTATTAAAAGGCTAGTTCCCACACAAGGTCGAAATTCCATATTTTTGGATGTATGCCTTTTTAACCCTGTCCTGTGGACAGTATTGTCAGAAAATTTACAAAAATTCAGAAAATTTCTGAGATTTACAAAAGATATGGTTTGATCCCAGATGAGCCCCCAATTTTGGAATGAACAATAAACACAAATTTAAAGTTTAAAAATTTAATACCAATATCAAAACAACAATATAAATCAATGTACATAAAACAAATAAATATTCAAACTCGCAGTCTTTAAATGATAGATTCCTTTCTTTTGAGGCACTGTGATCTGCTGATAATATTCCACAGTCCTTGATACAGTCCTTAATGCAGCCCTTGATACAGTCCTTGACAGTATTTTGATGGCTGATTATAAATCGCAATAGAATTCCAATGATGCTGCAAGATGGCACAATTCTCCATAGTAACTTCAGATCCAATGTGTCATCACTGAGTGTTCTTAGTGCCCCTTAAATACTTTGGCCCCACGAAGAAACATCCAGAAAACCATGGATTTTTAGCCAGGGGAGACCGAAGGTCTAGGATTTAGGGGGGGTGACAATTTTATTAGAAATGGTAAAAAAAAAAAAAAAAAAAAAGCTGCATTTTGGCCTTTCTGAACTTGTAAAAAGCCGAAGATAGAACTAAATTTTTTTGCCATAATGAATGCACTTCAACCTAAACATATAAACAAATATTTTTATTGCAATATATTGGGAGTCGGAAATGCTATAATCAGGGTTGGATCAAAATTGTTTTGTGATAATAAGATGATTAGTTTATGGACTTAGTGTGAAAAAGAAAACCCAAAAAAAGCACGCCAACTATAGCATACCTGCATTTGCAACACTGAATTAAAATGGGGTCATTGAAGTAAATTAAAGTCTGGTACATGAGGATTTATATTTTGGAGACCAGTAACAACTACCTGGATTAACTCAACTGCATACCAATAATATATACATGGTTTTAATGTGCATCAAATTCACCATGTCATCTGTTTATGACCTTGATTTGTGAGAAAGTACCAGCCACCAAGATAAGAGTTGTCATGATAGCAGGAAAAAAATTAACCAGACTAGAAAATAGTACAAAACCTGGAGATTTGTGGAGCGAATAGAAGTGCAACAAGATAGGCCGAACACCATGTTAAATCTAAATTTCACCCCCTGTTTACTGAAATATAGGAAGAAAGGGAACAACTTTAGGAGGACGTTGTCACAGAACAATATGAGACAAACGTCATGGTTGCAATCTTGGATCAAAAAGGTTGCAATTATGCGAAGTCTGTTTGGAGAGATTTTGGTGTGGGATTTGGTCAGGTCTTTAACTCCATAAAAAAAATACACTACAGTGAAGCATGGTGGAGAAACCGTATGCAGATATTGACCTAAACTGCATGGCCTTGATCCATGCTTAAAGAAAAGTACGAGTCAATGTAGATAAGGGTTTCAGTTTGCAAAATTTTAGAGGAGGCCTCAAAGCTAGCTACACCCAGAAAATAATAACTAATTTTAATATATCTAGAAAAGTCTAGAGATTCTGTCAAATGAGGTCACTCTAGTGTGTGCATTTTGCATACACAAAGGCCTATTGTATTCCATTGTCTGAACAAAAGCAGTTACATAATATTACATTGACTTTGACTATCAAACAATTACGCACAATAGAATGAACTACAAGTGACTAACATAAACAATCGTTACTTACGACTACATAGAAAGAAAACAATCATTATGACGCATTCTTATCTAAACATACCGTGGCTGGGAGGGGACATGTGATTTTTTTTTATATGAAATTATATCTCGTTCTGTATCTCTAACGAGAAAATAGCCTATAGGCCTATAATTTTTCTGGACGTTATAGTTCGGGAATGCCTTGATAGAGATGCTAAAATATCCTTGATTAGTTGGGTATAGACTAGCATCTATCTATCCATCTATCGAGCTATTTATGGCTATTGATGCGCTATCTATGGCTATCTATTATCTGTCTATATATGGCTATCTATAGCTATCTCTATCTATCTATCTATGGCCATCTATCTATGGTCATCTATCTATCTGTCTATCTTTCTATCTATGGCTATGGCTATCAATCCATCTGTCTTTTTATCTATCTATCTATCCAGCTATCTATCTATCTATCTATCTATCTTGGACAGCTCAACAGTTTGTCAGTTTTACATGCATGCATAATTGCATATGTTAATTAAAAGTTAATATTATAAAAACAGTGGATGGTGATGAGTCCAAGCAGAGGCCAATATAATTCCAAATCCCACATAACTCCATGTTGGATGACACATCATCCACCATAATTGTTGTTTAACGGCTGATATTAGATCAGATAGTGCCAGCCTCTTTGTCTGTCTTATAGGTCAACACACATCATTTACACTACTTCATGTCTATGCCGTGGCATATAAAAGACCCCACCAACGGGGTAAATGTGTAACATGGTGTGGACTCCAAGCCTTATCATCCTATTGTTACATCGCCTATGGCAGTTGGTTATGTTATTATCTATATTTGGTAGTAGAAACCAGAAGCATGTAAAAATTCAATAATTGTCTGAGTTGGATATCTTGCAAAGAAATGTTATAAGGTATTAGCTTGAAACAAAGGTCTCCTTTTGCGTTGTAAGTGGATGCATTCTAATAAAATATGTTTGATTGTAAGGGGGCACTGACAACTCTGGCATACTGGTGCCGGTTCATTGACTAGAAGATGCGAATGTGTAAGTCTTGAACGTCCTATAAGACATCTGTGATATATTCCTTGATCTTTGCGATTATTGAACCTGCTTGGTATTTCGAGATGTTATCTTGTTATCTTGTTTGGACAAGAACGTTTTTTGTTGGGACAAGCTAGTTTTCGTTGGGACAAGATAGTTTTTCATTGGGACAAGATGTAATCTCGTTAGAACAAGATTTTATCTCGTTGGAACGAGATATAAAAAAAAAGTCCATGTCCCTTTCCAGCCACCGTATAAACTAGACTTGGGAGCCAAAGGATCAAAATTGTTTTAACTACATTGGCAAAGCCCTCCTTTAATCTTTGTCAGGTATCACCCTTTATCATTCATGTCTAACACATCCAGAGATGATTGAATGACAGATCACCATAACATGAATCGTGCACTTTTTTTAAAGATATGAGAATGTGGGCTAGTGGTAGGAGAGACCTTGTGCTTTGTGGTTCAATACCAGCTACTCTTGTGATTTTTCAATATCTTTAGATTACTTGGTGTACCACTGGATGCATTTTCCCGCAAATGTCGCTGTGGGAGCTATTATTAAGAGGAAGTGTGTTCAAGTCCCTTCCTAAAATAACTTTTCATATTATTATCAGATGAATGAAACAAGTGCAAAAACGGCATCCAGTACAACAAGAGCACCTTGACTTGTGAAGATGCACTGGACGCTGTTTTTGCAGTTGTTTCAGACAAAATTGAAACTAATGTAATATAATTTGTGCTTCATTCATCTGATAATAATATGAAGAGTGATTTTAGGAAGGGACTTAAACTCACTTCCTCTTAAAGAACAGCTGCTTACTTAACTGATCTATCTGGTCCTGGCTTACAATACCTACAAGTATCTACCACTGAGAAGTTAAAGCAGTAAATAGCATTGTCGGCAATTCTAATAACAGTTGATACAGTAGCTTTATTTGTAGAAACAACGTGTAACAAGCGGAATAAATTTCAGACATTCATTTTGTGCGGTGCAAACATTATTTCTGTGCCATTTAGCATTTGTGTAGAAAAACTGACAATTATAGAGTGCTGAGATTGCATAAGGGGATTGTGTACAATAAGCAATTATCTTCACTAATAAAAAGTGTTGTGCTGCAGACAAGACAAATTTCAGACATAGATTTTGGGCTGCATCGGTTGCCCCCTAAATCTAAATTTATTATGTAATCATTATTTTAGCTATAATGACACTGTAAAGTTTCAGAAAGATTGTGCAGTGCCTTGGGGGGGGGGGGGGAACAACTTCGTAAATTTTTCAATGCCGTTTTCAGGGTAAAAATTTGAAAATTGAGTCATCAGTTCACACATGAACTATCTAAAATCCATCAACCTTGAAAGTTATTTATCACATTAATTACTCATTTATTACAGTTATACATCATGTCAAGGACATCTTTGAAACAAAACAGATTTTACTTAAATGTAGATGCGAATGCTTGAACTTCTAGTTATATTTATTTGGTTGTCTAAGGCGAGAGAATATTACTCTTTCTTTTTCATCAACTTGATTTTTGTTCTGAAACTGGTCTTCCAGTACAACAGAGCCAAGCTTGTCATTAGTGAGTATGACTGCACATTCAGCTGAATCATTATTCACAAGAAGACTGGCCTAAGATGCCTTGATTCTCTTGTATGAAGCCATTTGGCCCATTCAGATAGAGGAACAGAAAAAATTTTGAATAATGAATGATGCAAAAAAGAATCAAGAATCTTGCCCTATAAAGTCGGACAGCTTGGCATTTGCCAGGTCATTTGGCAACGCAGGCATTAGTGGTTTTCCATAATGGGTACCGTAACTTTTTGGAAATGAAGCAGTTTATTTACAGTATGACTCATACGGAATAGTCCATGTTTCGCTGACTTTCGCCGAGACACGGAATGTCACGGATTATAACGGGGCATTGCGCTTACCCCCCCCCCCCCCCCCCCAATGGGGTGCCTAATTGCTTTACGGGGCCTTTCTCGGACTTTGGCAGACCTGCGGGGAGTGTCGGGGCTCGATATTTCTTGTATCCTTTTTAACCCCATCAAATCCGTATCATGGGGGTATATAGCTATCATCCGCATTGAATTACACAGAGGGGGTTGAAACTGATACCCTGAAACCCTTTCGTAGTAAGATAAAGGACAATCATTTTTCTCCATCTTCATTTGAAGAAAGTGACACTATGTCATATTTGCATTGGATAGCTCTCTCCTTCTAGATTAAGACCATGTAAATTTCATTGCAATGTGATCAGTAGATCCTTAGATATCTATTATCAATAAATGTATTTACATTTAACTACATCTATACCCGTAACAGTTCATTACATCATAGATAAACCAGAGTTTAATCAAGATTATATGAAGTGATAAATTTGTCATTATAATTTAGAAATAAATCTTTTAAACTACAGATGTATCATGCTATGTTTGTGGGGTTGAATAAAGTTCTGTTATCGTTAACAATCACAATATAAATACAATCTCACCAATAAGACCACTTCCCTATTAACACTGTGTTACAATAGCTCACAATTATATTACGCAAGTCCACTGTTCCATCAGGACTACTGAACAGATAGATACATTAAAATGACTAATAAGATCCCCTCACAATTAGGACCACACAATTTTGGACCTGTCTGCATTCTGTTCTTTATGAAGGCTACTTTGACTTTTTTTATTGCTAGATAGATAGATAGGTAGTTAGGTATTTAGATAGATAGATAGATAGATAGATAGATGTAGATAGATGTAGATAGATAAGTAGATAGATGGATAGATTGATAGATAGATGTAGATAGATGTAGATAGATAAGTAGATAGATGGATAGATTGATAGGTAGTTAGATAGATAGCTAGATAGGTAGGTTGATAGGTAGATAGTTAGATGGATAGATAGATAGATAGATAGGTACAAAGACAGACAGACAGACAGACAGATAGATCGATGGATGATAGATAGACAGACAGATAGATCGATGGATGATAGATAGATAGATAGATAGATAGACTGATAGATATATAGATTGATAGATAGTTTGTAACATTACATACACAAAATGTTGAAAATTGATACAATGTAAACTTTATAAAGGTAAAACAAAAAGTTTATATATTAGTCTTACTGTAAATGATGGTGTCCTAAATAATTTTTGGCTAAGCTGAAATAGTTTAAAGGTTATTCATTTATAATAAATTCAACTATATTTACCATTTATTGTATCACAGAGCCTTGACAAGTGGTTGCTATGGCAACGGCAAAGACGGACAGACAGGAGCCCGGGGACAGGACTCACAGGAGCACTGACCTACATATCGATAGGTAGATCAGTGGACAGAAGTGACTGACTGACTAATTTTGTGACTGACCAGTAACCAATATTTATTGGCTCCATGGCTCAACTATATACTGGCTAAAGATACTACCTGAATGAATGAATGAATGAATGAATGAATGATGGGAGACTCAGTTTGTCATGTACAGCACGTGACAAGCAGTTGACACCTGTTTCCTGCATTCAAGCAATCAATCAATCGATCAATCAATAATCAATCACCCAACTTCTAGGCATGAGACAAACTATTGTTGAAGAAGCAGCCAACTTGCTGTGATGACACAACTATTTCAGACCAAAAAAAAAACGTTACTCAAAGAAGAGATTTTCCATGGCTCTTTTAATGTTTAAAGCTATATTCATTGGCTAAGCCAAAACTACTTATGTGATGAAATTGTAATGTAGATTGAATTGTATCGTCTTACTAGAAATTTTGATCAAAATCATGTTTATGGCTATCAGTCAACTCCAGTAGACTGGGTGCAAATGCCCTCTCCTTGTGTGGGTTTTCATATCTAAAGGCTTTTTAAAGTGAAATGCTGCAAAGAATTTCTTTCGAAGAAAAAAAAAAAGTTTGGACAGAAATATATATTGGTGTGTAAAAAACGGACAGAGATTTCTTTAATAGTCCATGTGGTAAATAACGTAAAATGGAATTTTTAGTTCAAATGCCAAGCACAGCAGGCAGGAGACCATGGATTCACAAGAGAGTGACTCCATGGGAAGACCTTGCACAACAACAGCCTGTTAATAATAACAATTATGAGTTATAATCTGCCTTTTTCTTATCATAATTAATCAATCTTATCTTCCCCTGGCTCGTACGTGTGACCATACATCAAGCCACGAAAGTTTCACCAGTCCAGGCGCACGTGAGATCTCGAAGTGCATATGTGTCCGGGTCTGGTTTGCCTGTTGCCATGGTAATCCGCGTCAATAGGTGCATATCAACGTCAGAATATGGAAAAAAGGCTTCTTGATTTTTTTTTTGAAAAGTGATAACCTACAAATGACAAATGAACTTATCTCGTTTTCAATAATTCTTGTGTTATATTTGTCATAGTAAATAACAAAAACCAAAGAATGCCCTATGGGCCCTCGTTACATTTCTATGCAGACGATGAGAAATGGACATGTGGTCAGATTTAGGATTTTGTATATAAACCTAAGTTTTGAATACAATAAGTATTGTGACTGCAAGTGACACGATGTTCTTCTACTTAGTCTGCGTTTTGACCGGTAAGTACCGTGTATGCAAGAGTGTCTATAATATTAATGTGGTATGACCCTTTTCTAAACATTCAAATGAAATGATTTAGGCTAGTTCTTTTTTTTTATTACAAGATATGTAAACAACAATTTTACAGTTGAAACATAAATTACTACAAGAAAGCATAAAAAGTGCATGAGCACTGGTAATAATACAAGAATACTGGATAGGAGTTACTAATAAGTTGCAATATCATCAAAATGCTTTGGAATTCAATCTTAGACAACATTGGTGTATGGCCATATCTCGTTTTTATTAATTCCTTTATGTAGTAGGAGATTCTAATATCTTCTCTATTACAACTATGTCGCCATTCCCCATACATATTTTTACGTAATATACTTTAGTAAAGATTGCTGGAGAAAAAGTATCACAGAATAATTGACTTATTATTTCTCCTAAAACACGATTTCATAGTATCCCAACATATTCACTTCTGTCTCCAGAGGAGAAAAATCGTATGTAGAACTTAAGTTCAAAGTCATTTTTGACACAGGGCTCTACTCCACTTGTATTTAGGGTTACCTACTCAGTTTTTTTTTATTAGATAGAAGAGCTGAATATTCAGATGTAATGTTCGTGATTATAGAGACCGCAGTAGATATTGTGTGCATGATAAATAAATATTCCTTATATGTCTGAAAACAGTCGGCCTGGCCTTTGGTAACCCCTGCCAGGATCAGCCTGACTATGCCATTCCTGAGCATGGATGCAAGTCTTACACCGTCTGCTTCAGTGGCATTCCTTACCAACAGGACTGCATTGGAAACCTTGTCTTCAACAAGGAAACTGGCAAGTGCGATAGGTAAGTGCTTTGGACTGTGATTGCAATGATTACTTATATCTTTTACAGCCAATTTCACAGAATTGTGAACTAATGCCATAGACCAGTGTAGTCGTGGAAGCCAAAACCCAGAAGACGTCATGTGGATTCAGGACTCTCATTGGCTGAGGGATTGTCTTAACCAACGGGAATCCTGGACTTACATGACATCCTCAGGAGTTTAGCTTCCAAAAGTATGAGATTTCTTCCCAAGTCTATGAAATTGACTATGATGATCCGGATTAGATCGATCAAAAAACAAGAAGCTGCACATACATTTCTGTATATTTTTTTGTTTTTAGCCCAGAGAATGTAGGACCACCATGTGGTGAATGGAGAGACTGCACTGGAAAGACCGGCCAGTATGCTGACTTGGAATCGCAATGTGCAGCCTTTTACACCTGTCTGGATGGACACTTCATGGGCTTCAATGAATGTGCTCCTGGTAAGTGTCATTTTAGATAAAGCATTAGTGGCGCCTCGAGTATCTAGTGCCGAGGCAGGTGTTACCTGCCTTGGCACCCAATAGAGTGAATTATTAACATTGTATTGGTGAACGCCAAGCTTTTCTTATATTGGACTTCTGTTTTTCTTCTCCCAGGAACGGTTTTTGACGAGAGAGATCGCTCCTGCAACTGGCCATTTAATGTGCCTCCCCCTTGCGGAACTCTCGAATTGTAAGTCAGAGGGCCTAGGCAACTCCTTGTTGCATGCATGTGCCAGGTCTGAATAAACTTGGTCCCAAACACCAGTACTTCTCTTTGCTCGATTATTTCATGGAACGCATTAATCAATCAAAGCCTTTATGCACAAGTTGTGTATTTTTTGTTGTTATACCAATAAATGGGTTGCCTAATTTAGCTGTGTAACATACTCAGGTAAACGGAACTTTTAAAAAACGGAGAAATTACCAAGCTTTGATTGTCACGAATTCGTGGCTAGTTTTCTTTTCTCTCTGGACAAAAAGGGACATTTCAAGTACATTAAATACTGATGAGAATGATTACACATGCGAGGTAATATCAAAACTATGGTTATAAATTAAAACGGTTTAAAAATGAACAATGGAAGGAAAAAGTTTGAAAATGTAATTTTTTCAATTGTTTTGATTTATTGTTAAAGGTTTTTTCGTGTTTTTTTTTTTTTGTGGATATAACACATAATAGCAAAGAATTTGAAGTTCATTTTATTGTTCAAGATCACATCACGCTTAGAAATCTTCCAAGAGACACTCTAGCTTACAAAAATCACTCAAAATAAGCACGCAAAGCATGCGTCTATGATATGACATTTCCAGAAAAATTTTGCAGGATAACAAATTTTCTATAGTTTGAAGGTACTGCATTGGTTATGAGTACCGAGTATTCAGGGATCACATCATACAAATCAACAACACGAGGAAGAACCATCTTTGATATCGCAAATGCGCATGAGTTTCTTCTTGAGAAGTGGGAACGGTAGCCGCATTGTAACACAGAGGGGTGCTTCAATAGTCCAAGGGTAAGCCTTGATGTTTTCCACTTGACCTGTTTTGACGTTGTACCTTTTCGATGCACCATCATCAACATCATTGCAACCAACAAAGTAAATCCAGTTGTCAACAAGTGCAGCACTGAAGCACCTTGTGAAACACACTTCTGTAAGAGTGACACGGGACCATTGGTCTGAGTATAAGTCGTATTGCTCTAGCTGGGGGTTAGTGCCATCCGAACGGTAAACGTCAACCAGATAAATCTGCTTGTCTGTGGAGAACATTGCTGGACGAAATTTGATAGCAGGGATGTCAGTTTTCATGGTCCATACTTCAGTTTCAGGATCAAAGACTTTGAAATCTTTCAAATGGCAACAGGATTCATCAATCCCACCAGCGACAAATATCTTGCCTTTCCATGTACAAGATGCTAGATCAGCCACCTTGATATCCAAGGAAGTAGTTGATCTCCATGAGTTATGCTCAATGGAGTACACTTCCACTGAGTCTGTAACATGTTCAATTAGAGATGAGTTCCTTGAAATTCCTCCAATAGCATAGAGGTCAAAGCCAATTGCAGCCAAGGTGAAATTCCTTCGAGGATGACTCATAGGAGCAAGCGTCTTCCATTTGCCTAGATATGGATTGAAGGAGCAACATGATGCAGTGATGTGCTTCTGGCCTCCACAGACATACAAGAAATTGTTGACCACTTTAGCAGCTGAATTGGTAAAGGGTCTAGGCTGACCCAAAGCTCTGTCCATTGGACACCATTCGCCATCGAATAAAACACAACAATGCATTGAAGCTTTACCACAACCAAATGCAACAACGTACTCTTCACTTCGGATGGTGAATGTTGGGTGCTCTAGAAGGGCTTGTTTTTCGGGGTGTTCCTTATAGTAACGCGCTTTCTCCAGGTACCTCTTACAATGTTTGTTTTGCTTGATAACTGGCAGGCGTTCCAATTCTTTCAGCTCAGCTTCTTTCATGAAAGGCAATCGAAGATGTTTCAGGAAATTGCTGGCCAATCCAGCTCTGTCCTCCTTGTTATGTTTCATCCATCCCCAAACCAGTTTGAAGATCTTGTACTCAGACTTGCATCTGATACTGTTGTCACGAACGAGTTTCACAGCCTCACTAACAGGCAGATTCTTGAAGTATTCACTGTTGGCAAACTTGGTGAAGTTGCGAACGAGATATTTGTGGCAAGCACCCTTGAGATCTAGCAGGTGATAGGTGTCAGCAATGGCCTGCATATCCTTAATATTCTCAAGGGACAGATTTTGAATGAAAAAGCATGTGCAACCTTCAATCACTGGTGCCACTTGAAGGTGAACTGCTGTGTCCAGGACCTCTAAAACAGTTTCACCGTCTACTGAAAGATTACCACTGTAGATGAAATCAATTACTCCTCCCAGACCTTCAGCTGATACGCCTTTCAAATGCATTGTAGATTTTACCGTTTCCTTCATGCCAGACCGAAAGACTGCAGTGAAATAGTCACTAACGGCAGCCATAAGAACCCGGTGAACCTTGAAACTGACTCCATCTGCTATTAAGGTGAAATCACACAGCATGTCATCTTCTCGAAGTGTCCGCATGCCTTTCAGAACAGCTTCACTGTACGGAAGGTACTGCGGTATGTTGCTCTGCTTGTTCTTCAGCATGATGCTTTCTTTTTACTTCTTTAATTGGTACGTAATTTAATGTCAGGTTGTACTGGTCCCATTGGAGCCTCAAGATGATGACATTCTGTGGTCTTTCTTCAAGACCTCACCCTGCCTTTCCCTGCCACGCCATCCAGCACCTGAAAACATATTTCATCAATGCAATGTATAATTGGTGCAGTGCTGATCCTGCCTATACAGTGGGATTCTTTTAATATGTTCATTGGCCTCATTACTTTGGCACCTGCCTGACCCGATCAGCCCTATCTGGTGCAAACATATAGCCATCTATTAATACGTTAGCCATCTTTAATATGCTAGCCTTTAATGACAAGTCAATAGACAGAACTGAAGTCTGCTTGCAACTTCTGTCATCAGTGAAACTCCAGAAAATGTCACATGAATCAAAGACTCCAACTGGTTACATGTAAGGTAGTTCTGGATTCAGACAACTACAGTTAGTTTCATTAAAAACGGCCCGTCAAATTGAGCCTAGCCAAAGCTGTCATTGCCGGCTACTCAAAACCGGATCTTAAAGTATATATTTATGATATATTACATTAATTTCTTACATTTGCCAATGTTTACACTTTTCTGGTGATAAATGTAAGCTGACTATTAGCTATAGAAGTGGACAGAAGCAGCTGGCTTTAGCATGTTTAGATCACAGTCCGTATAGATCGCTACAGCTGTCTAGAGTCAACTGTTTTTTTTATCAAACTAACTGTATAACACTGTTTTAAAACTTGATGCCTGAATGGACCAATGCTAACTCATTATGCAATATTTCATGCACATTGGCTGTTTTATTTGAAGCAGAGAAGACGTTATTCGCCACATGTTTTCCGACACATAACAGTCCAGGCGTGGCTTCTGTTTCCTGTGTAAATTATTTTTTATCGATGGTTTGTGAATAGAACAGTGTTTATTTTGTTCTGTCAGTTTCTCAGGAGAGTGAAGGTGGGAAGGGCACAAGCAGTTGCTTAGAGGTGAAGTTGCCATGTACGCTATTGACAAACTGTATTTGCAACATACACTGTATGAATATTCACCCCCCAAAAAATGGGTGGGGTCTTTCACTTGCCTCAGGGTAGACACCGAGAACAAGGCACCTCCACGGTGAGGTGCCTTGTACTCGGCGTATACATGTGGGTAAATTTATAACACAGTGTGGACTCCAAGCATTATCTAATTACGTCTGCCTCTGGCAGCTGGACATATAAGCTGACTAAGCTTCAGACCCAATAGCACTGAGACATTGACACACACACAAGCACAAAGACAACTGCATATATCCAATCACACATCGCAATAGTCAAATATTATATATCAATAACTAATGCAGTTTAACTGATGCTAATTTTGGGTAGATGAGTAACTTTTGGGTGCAGAAAGAGTATTTGTTGCAGAAGTGAAGACATTGAGATAACAGATACACTGTCCTTCCTGTATTTATAGTAGCCAAAGACTTCTAGCAAAAACAAGATAACCTCAGAATACATGACAGAATACAATCTCAGTATCCTCCCCCTGGTGCCTTATATATCACAGGAAAGTACAAGGCACACCTGTCTCTCACCTATCTATCGTTATCTTGCTTTGTGAACATGAAGATGAAACCTACTACAGGGGTCTATTTTTTGACTGATGTATATCTTAACAAGGTGGTAACTGGTGGTTGGCATCAATGCTGAGGCAGGTGAAAAATTCCACACAGCTTGAACTCTTTTGCTCTTGTTTATTCCTTAATCAACCATCGTGAGTGGAAATGGGAAACCTCAAAAGGCAACCTGATCTATCCTGATGCCACTATGTTTACCCTATAACCACTATTATGCACTAGTGTACTTTACTAGAAAATCATGCATTTACTCCTGGCAAACAATGCAGGGAATGATATATTAATTGAATTTTACAAGAAGGAGGTGAAAAAAGGATCATCGTGATATAAACATGACATTGAATCGATTCTGCAGTTTGTGTCAAAATGGCATAAGTGCAACAAACTATCAGGAATAACTGACTTCATATGTCACATAATTTATCTCTATATTAAATCCAGTTTAAAGGCAGATTGACTTGGCATCAGTGCAATCACTGGAAATAGGTAGAACACTTTGCCCACAGCAGTATTGTATCATTCATACAATGGAAGTGGGAGACTGTGGTGCAGTATACCTGATAGCCTTGAAATACCAACACCGTCAAAAAACATTAGCCAGGTCAATGATGAACATGCACACTAAAGCATCAGGGGAGAGTGGTACATCCCAGCTCATTGGCCCAGCTTCAGAGGGGCCCACCAGGAGGACATTTATGACTAGGAGAGGGTGGGCCACTTTGTACCTGCACAGTTGGGTAGGGATCATCCTACGAAACTATAAAATATAGCATCCCAATTGACTGTTGCCGGATTAGGAACATTTTAGTGTATGTATTTCTAGCAGAATCATTTGCTAATTTACAACAGTCAAAGGTTGATGGGATGGGATGGGATGCGGGGAAAATGATTGGTGGAGAAAGGGAGAGAAATGGGGTAGGAATGAAATATGAATCTTTCACTGGATTAAGCAACAAAACCAATCGCAGATAGATCGATAGATAGATAAGTTAGATAGTTGGATAGTTAGATTGATAGATAGATAGATAGATAGATAGACAGACAGGTAGACAGACAGATGGATGGATAGATAGATAGATAGACAGATAGATAGAGAGAGAGAGAGACAGAGACAGAGAGAGAGAGAGAGAGAGAGAGAGAGAGACATATATTGCAAGATAGATAGATGCACAAACACAGTAAGTTCTGTGTAGGAATAACGCAGTGATTTGTCATAATATATCTGCTATATATCAGTACCCAAAATACCGATCTGCCAGTAGGGGTCGTTTTTAGGCCGTCTATGCATAACATCTACATACATTGCATTTCAGCGTTATGCACGTTAGTAAATGTCAGATAGTAAGGCGTTTTGGCACCTTCTCTGCTGGATGCCTATTTATAATTCTATAGAGCGGTAATTCAGGCTTCGGGGTTCTTGAATCTGATATAACAGTTGGCAAAAACAACCAAGGAAATGCCAAGCAACCCTAAGTAGATAATAGGAAAATAAGAAATTAAGACGGGTTCTCTGTTGTTGGTGTCTAGAACCCCAGGTATAACGGCAAAACTATAAATTAGCGTCGGTACATTTCTTGTAATCCAGCGATTTAAACAATAACAACATTGCAATGGTAAATATGTACTCGATCCTAACCCAGTTTGAACAAATATTTAACAATCACCAATTGCAAGAAACATAATTTGTCAATACTAGGTTCTGGCTAATTCAGCCTTTGGTAGGCAACACACAAAACTATTCAATATACAAGAACTATCGAAGAAAGCAATACCAGCTTGCTGCCAATGTTCTTGCGGTATGTGCGATTAAATACAGGCATTCATTCTATTCTTTGACTACAGGTCTACAATACACTGTACAGTTAGTTTCAACAAATATGGTCAACTCTAGCTGTCTGTAGCGACCTGTACCTCGCTGTGGTCTAAACACGCTATAGTCAGCTGCTTCTGTCCACTTCTATAGCTAATAATCGGCTTACATCTATCACCAGATAAATATAAACCTTGGTAAATGTAAGAAATTAATGTAATATATCATAAATATGTACTTTTAGATCCGGTTTTTAGTAGCCAGCTATGACAGCTTTGTCTGACAGACCGTTTTTAATGAAACTAACTGTATGATGCATGTATTGAATTACAAGTCCTCCCCTCTGAGTCTTGTGGGCCCAATTGGGCAAAATAAACCAACTCTTGGGTTGCACACACAGCAGGCATCAGGCCACCCATTTAGCCTGTATGCAATAGCAACTGTTGAAACAAATGCAGTGCAAACAGACAACCTCTGTTATCTGTAAGCAGGTACACCCCTGCACAAGTGAACTCAACAACCATCAGCTGGCCACATTCATGTTCAGAAACCTAATGGTTCGCATCAAAGTTTGCAGTTAAAAATGACATAAAATTATTATGGAGAATATCTTATTATGTTCTGTGACTGGCAGATAACATTCAAGGTGCTTCATAAGCAATCAAAGATGATCACAATTTCACAAAAGCCTGTTAATTTAGCCAAATGAGTAAATTAAGGCGGACAGTTTGTGGATCTTTTACCACTGTTTCTTATCAAATCATCTAGCTAGTCTAGTTCTCTACATACATATACATTACGAGTTAAGTCAGGTAATTATTTGGTTTATGGTGCAGTGATGGGTGCTAAAATAGTATACAATGACTGGTATGGAACATATCCAACCATACTTGAACAAAAAAAAACATTCCATTCACTCGATCAGAAGCAATACAAACATACAAAAATTATAGATACATAGATACATAGATATAACAACTCGTTGTTTCTGGTGTCTGGGTATTTCCATTCAGTAAGTAAATTCAGCAAAATCAGCACACTAAACAAACCATTTTTCACTGATAACTTAGTGAAAAATGGGTTCGTTTAGTGTGAGTCTAGAGTCTAGTCTGATGTAAGCTTACCTCAGAAAGGAGCTTACCTCACTGTGCACCTGAGCTGTCTACCTGCTGCCCATCAGTAATAGCTGCACTTCCCATGCTCGCTCTGCCATTTATACTGTACCGGCTGCTGATGCTGTTCCTCATCCTGCTGCTGCTGCTGATGCAAGTAAAGATGCTGAAAGATGCCGTATTCACCCGAGTACAGGCTGGAGATAAATAGATAGATAGATAGATAGATAGTGCAGCCCTCTAAGACAAGTTCTTGCTGCTTTTCATTGACAAAAGGGTTGATTGATGTGGTGAAAGAAAGTAAATTCCGGTCACGGGCACCCTTCATGAGCAACATCACATCCGGATGTCATTCGGGTGAGACGTTAAATTGGCAGTCCCTTGTACTCGGTGTCTATGCTGAGGCAAGTGAACTTAGGTCCTTCAGAGGAGCGTCTTACCACTAAGACCACCCAGCTGTTTATGTAATAAATTTGCATTTACGTTGAAAATTACCTATATACCCTACAGGAGGTTAGAAAACCCGAAATATAGTTTGCCACCTGGACAACCATGCACAGTATTTCAGTTACAGAATTAAGGGCCTTGCATTATACAATAAACTGAGAGTCAATATGGTTTGTATCAACAATGAAAAGGGTTTGTTTCTTTGTCCGTGAAGAGGTTACATTGTGTATATGTGGTAGTTGTCAATTTTGTGGTCATGCATTAGGTTCCTTCTAACATTGTACCAAAAGTGAACCCTTTATTATAAACTTATTAACAGTAGGGGAAAGTTACCTCATATCAGATATTTTTTCTTCTGGTAAAATTTCCACTATGTATAGCACATAATCAGAGTTCAATCCTGTGACTGACATATTATAATCATTCTTGCCATGCGGAAAAATAGGAGAACTGGGCTCCTGTTCTAGGTCTCCCTCTTTGAAGAAAACTCAGTCAAAACTTTCATAAGGAAATCATGAAGCAACTGGCATTGAAAATTATGTTTAGACACTTATGTTTATAACTCTATTTTACTCTTTTAACAGCTTAACATAGTTTATATTTTTTGCTTGATAAGATATAAATAATTCTGAAAAGATGAGGCGGGTGGGCAGGCGTAACACTTTCGTTTCCGGAGCAGAACTCTAACTTTAATGCACTTTCCCTAATTCAATTTGTACAGAAATACTCTATATGGCCTAGTGGTGCCTTTTGATAATCACATTGACATACCTTGGCTATGTTTTTACAAAATTTAGAAAAAAAAGTGTTTTTTGTTTGTTTCCGGAGCAGAACTCTGACACCACTGCACCTACATAGTTAAAATGTTGTCATAATATGTCTAAAATAGTGCAGTGGTGCCTTTTGGGGGTCTCATGGCCGAAAAAAGGGAAAATTCCAACCTACATTAATGAAATTGTATCAATAACATATCTAAATTATAGTATTTTCACTTTTCAAACTTTCTTTTTGATATTCATTTCATGCTTATTAGTAGTAATACATAATATTGGAAAATCAGAAATAAATGCTAAAAATTGTTTTTCCAGAGCAGAAATCTGGCATTAATGCTGTGTTTTAAAATATTTAAATAAAAAAATAAAAATACATATATTTAAATAAAAATAAAAATATAAAATAATTTCTGTTACTAGAGCAGGACTCACAAACTACTGCACATACAAGCATACAAAACCTAATAAGCATATGTCTAAAATATTGTAGAGATAAATGTTTTGGGTTTCATGACCATTAATGACATAATTTTATATAGTAAGGAAAATATGAAAATTTGTTACTCTTTCAAACCCTCATATCAATAACTCTATGATCATTACATAAGTAACATTTGCAATAATATATCTAGATTATAGTACTTTCACTTTTAAGCTTCATTTTGACAATTGTTTCATCCTTCTTCTTTTTTTTTTTTTTTATAATAATGGAAAATCTGGGAAATAATGCCAATAATTGTGATGCTTCAATGACAGCCATAAATGTTGTACAATTCATGTGCATACAACTATTAAATATTTAGTCATAGTATTGCCATGCTCAACCCATTCAACAGTTTTTGTTTATAATTAGCAATTCCATAATAATTAGTTGCATAATGATCTATATTACTTTCACTTGTCAATGACTCAAATTTTTAAATTGTTTTCTTCATATACACCTGTAAAGCATTCGGTTAGAAATACTGATTTAAATGCCATACTAATAGATTTAATGCAAATCAGCAACCCAACAATTCAGTGACTGTTGAGGGGAATATGGCAATTAATAATATATAGTTCAGTTACCAGCTAAATGTAAACAGCAGCAAAAAATATTTTGACTTATAAAGGCATTAAGATGGGTGTGTTTAGTATCATTCTATAAAAAATAAACCTTTAAGATTTGTATTAATTTGTATTTAGACTTTATTTATTTAAATGCAAGTAAATAAAAAGCTCAAAGGTTCATTTTGTATGAAATTATACCAAACATCTTTATTGGAATAAAATAGTTGCTGAATTTCATATACATACTTTAGGATCTTTGCCATAGCCCATGCAGGACTATTTTGGACATTTAAATATGATACTCTTAGTTGTAAATTACTTCAGGGAACATGCTATTGTGTTGATAATTCTAGCGAACTGAATACTCCTTATTGTGCATAAACTCTTTGAAAATGAACAATTAAATTGCAGGAAAAGGATAGACAATACTTTTTATGCTAACTTGGCTTTAGTCTGAACAGAATGGATTGCTGTTAATAAGTAAGATATTTGTAAGACATTATCACACTTAACAGAATATAATGAACAATGAAAAAATTCAAGAGTTCACTAAATAGGACATCTTGGACTCTAATTAGCATTGTGTAACAGGCTATGTAGGCCAAGTGGCAATTGTTTCGGTTCACACACTATATAAACATTCAACAAATAATGTTTTTATCACAAGGCACCACTAGGCCATATAGAGTGTTACTGTATACAATTTCATTAGGGTAAGTGTGTTAGTGTTAGAGTTCAGCTCTAGAATAGAAAGTGTGTGTTAGAGTTCTGCTCTGGAAATCAAAGTGTAACGCTCACCCTCCTGCCTGTCGGACGAACACTTAACAATTTTAATGATGCCTGTGTGCTATGTGGGATTTGCTGAGGGTTTAGCTGCAGCGCAGCCTATGTTTAATTTGTTATTAACTGACCTCCCTCCCCCATGACCCAGTTCACCTTACCAGAAGGAAAACTGAACCACTTTATTTCAGAAATATGTTTTTTCGATATACAAGAAATGGTTGAGAAATATTTCCAAAAGACACCTGAAATTATATATATATATATATATATATAGCTTTTATTAACACTTTTCCATATCATAAAAGATACATATGTCACATATATCTATAGCTCTACTCACTAAGTCTATCTAAAACTGCACCTACAGAAATATGATATTTTTTATTTTACACATAATATATAGCTTAACATTCAAGATCCCAGTTGCCATAATTGAATGTAAGTATATATACATAAAAGATAGAGGATAAATCACAGATAAAATCACAAATACTGATTACAATATAAATATTAGATTAAAATTTTACAAAAATATATACAAATACTGATCATAATATCACACAATAAGATTAAAATTTACACAAAAGATAAGAATGTTCAAATGTATAAAAATTTAGTCCATGATTGCATTTGAATGTAGGAGAGAAAAATACCAGGCAACATTGTGCATTTGACTCAAATTTGTGTTGACAGTCATGTCAAGGAGTGTCATATCAGAGGTGCCCAGTGGAAATTAAATTCTACATTAATTTATTTAGGAAATTACCAAGAGCATATTTTTTCAGCTTCTTTATTTGACATCAGTGCTTTAAATTGTTGTGTTTTAATCTAAGTTATGGAATTTGGTATCAAGTTATTTGCTTTTAGGATTAATTGATTTGATGGTGCGCATAATTGTAACAAATAAGAGACAATGTAGTTCATCTTCTACTTCGTTACTATCACATTTATTACATTTTCTTTCTTCTAATAGTATTTTGGGGGTCCCTTTTTTTCCAGTTTCAATTTTGAGGTTATGTGAGCTAAGTTTAAATCTTGCTATGTTATTATATGGTTTCCTGGGGAGGTAGAGATTTAGATAAGGTTCAAAACAATACGTAGTGTTAAATAATTTGTATGTCCTTGGTTTTGGGTGCTTCTCAGAGTAATTCATCTCGCTAAGGATCCTTGATTGTTCACTTTCATACAGTTTAAGTTTGATTTGAGAGACCAGAGTCTCTGGCTCCTTTGATTCCCAACTATTTATATTACATTCATTAATGATGTGTATTGTTTTATTGTACCAGTTGGTCTGACCCTTAATGTAGAGAATTTCTTGAATTTTGAGGCATTTAATATGTAGGATGTCATAGGATGGCAGTGTCATTATTCTTCCCCAGTACTTGATCATATTTATCTTTTGTCTAGCCACAAGAGGAAACCTGCCTGTCTCTGCATATACAGCTTAGGTTGGGGGGTTTTTTTTTTAACACTTAACACACTTTTAAGATATCTAATTTGTACATTCTCCATGTCATTGTGTTGTTTACCCATACACCATAACATGTTATTGTATTGAAGGATTGGTAGAATATAACTATCAAACATCTTGATAGCAAGTGATGGGGGTATGTAGCCAAGGGGAGGTTTTATTCAACTTTGGAGTGCAAAGAGTGCCTTTTGCGCTTGGTTGACTAGATATTCGGGAATTTTATTATGTAGAGATCTAAGTGAATTTAGGACATGGCCTAAGTATTTGTATGAATTAACAATTTCAATATTTTGGTTGTTTGCACCTGAAGTCTACAGTACATTTCAACCCAATTTTCATGACTTTTGTTTTAGAGGTGTTAACAATAAGGTGCCATTTTGCACAAAAATTATGTAAGGAAACAATGCTATTCTGTTGTTCAGCAGCAGAGCCAGATATGAGGACTATATCATCTGCATAGAGGAGGTGGGTGAAGTTTGTACCTTTATTTCTATTCCATCTTTAGAATTTAGGTAATGAGGAAGATCTGACATTTATTAAATAATTTGGGTCTTAATGCTGTCTATAGGGTCACCATATATTCCCCGTTGATATACTTCGGCCTGTACTTTATCAAAGATGCTAATAATAATATTAAGCATCTTCTTGCCTATTTTCTGTATATGAAGTTTGTAGTACAGGGCATTTCTATTTATATAATCGAATGCTTTAGTGAAATCCACAAAACATAAAAAAAATGGTTTCTTATAAAATTGTTGGTATCAAATTACAGTTTCCAATACAAAAACACAATCTTTTGTACTACGTGAAGGTGTAAAGCCAAATTGGAAGGCTCATCAAGGGACATGGCATCATTTTTAAAGTAGAGTCGTGCATTCAAAATTGAAAACCTTGGCCATAGCTACTGTGACAGCGATTTTCCCATAATTGTCGGGATTCAACTGGTTGCCTTTCTTATGTAGTGCATTAATAATTCACTCTGCCCATTGAGATGGATATTCTCCTTAAATGTAGTTAAATATTGTGCACAAATGTGTGACTAGTTCATTGTGATATACCTATAGAAATCACCAGGGATACTATCAGTGCCAGATGCTTTATTATTCTTTAAGTTTTCTAATATGTAAAGCTACTTCATAACAGAGTCGCAGATATGCTCAGTTACTACAATTTCATTAACGTTTTGATTAGTTTTTTGGTCAAATTTGATCATATCAACATAATTGTCTATCTCGGTTAAGTGCTCCAGAGGAATAGAAGTATAATTTATGAAAAAACCTAGTGAGTATACTCTTCTACTGGATTCAGCAAAAATGTAAATGTGAAAAACGACCCAGTTCTCCAAATTTAACCCTACGTTTTTCTCATGCTTACGCTTCAAAATTTCAATGTATTTCAATCTTGGTGAATAAATATCTATCATACACAACACTGATATAAGAAACAGACACATTAATGTGACAATCATATATTATTTCCTATTGATAAACGCCTAATTTATGTAATTGGGGATCTAGTCGGGTCAAAATCCCAGATCCCTATAGTCATGGATAGTCACGATAGTCAATAAATTAGCTCTTCGACGTTTGTGATTTCAAAGCTTTGTATTCTTTTAAGATCTCAGGTAAAGCCTTTTTGTCTCTCTGATAATTTTCATAGGCGAATTTTGCTGTGCTGAAAACAAAAACCAAGCAAAACTTGTATGTGTATTTATTACATATTTTCTATATTTATAATATAGCTACTACTACTTCATTTACCTGAGAGAAACGAAGTTTAGAAATGGATTGTTCCAATTAGCCAGAGAATACATAACCACCATAAGATGAGCTAACTGAAATGGAAATACTGTATAAGTTAGGAGCATAACGACCCTAGAACCACAGACAAAGAAATATCCGTTTTTTGTGCAGACATGTATATTTGCATAGTTGATGAGTTTTCAACCCCCTCTTTGCGTATATTAAGACAATTATTATAGACACTTATAATTACATCTTTATGCATGGGACCTTAAATTGGAAGTCAATTGTATACTTAAATACGTACTTCTGTTTCTACTGCCTGTTCACAATGGCGCGAATACAATATTACAAACAATGACAGTCACTCTGGTTTAAGGAATAACGAACAAGCTAAAGATTACCGTGTTTATCATCTTGCATTCCAGTAGCATCATCTCCACTTGTGTCCTCTGAACACTTTCTACCTTTTGACCTGTCACCTCAGCCTTTGCTTTCAAGTAGTAAGAGATCCAAATTCTCATAACATCATCATCATAGTCCCCTGGGTCGTCCTCCTCCTTTAAACCTTGGCAAAGATGATCACAGCAAGAAAATTAAGAGACTAAATGACCGTGTATTAGGGATCACCACATGTCATTGAATCGTGATTTCAAAGCAGAATGACCTTTTGCATTTAATGAACAATTCTGAATTATGTCATATTTAATCAAACTCTGGCATAATACTAACCAAAGGGTGCTGTGTATGTTTGCTCAAACAGGAGATGAGACAGATCATAGGCTTCATAGTTGAAAGAAGTGAGATCATAGTCAATCAACTTCAGGGAATCTGGAACAACAACGAAAAGAGTTTTAAGTATGTGGAAAGAGTACAAGTGGGGTGTAATAAATTCACACCTGTTAAAATTAATATGGTGTAATAAATTCACACCTGTTAAAATTAATATGGCAAGGGGGGGGGGAGGAGACTCTTGGTGAAACAAACCACACAAGACAAGTAAAGCACACAATTTTATAACAAGGACAGTCTTAACTTATAACACCCTACCTGTCCTAATTAGCCCATAAGGGGTAGAAATACAGGACCTAAAGCCCTAATCCACCCACCCACTTAGACTATAATAGGTGCTAAGTACAGTATATTATACAATTATACAATGGTCACATGTGAGACATGGAGATATGTGCACCCGGAAATGTCAATGTACAACGAGGCAGACAGGCTGAGTTGTACATAACATTTGAGGGTGTACATATCTCATGTCTCACAATGTAACCATTGTGTAATTTTTTTATAGATTTTACAGGAACTTAGCTTTCTAAATATGTTTGAACTTTGAAAATCAGAGAGAAAATGACGAAGTTATTAAATAAAACGTACTAGTAAGTTATCGGTAAAATTGGCTGCACTAGCTGAATTCATGATTTTCAGCGTGGCGCCAGAGACGCAGTGAAGCGTAGCTGGCTAACTGTTGTACATGAGGATATGTACAATGGCGTACATAATGCTAAATTTCACTGGTGAGTGGTACAATGTACTAGATACTGTGCCATTCGCATACCTGTGGCTTCGTCATAGATGATATTCTTGCAGTGGAAGTCTCCGTGAGAGAGAATAACTTTCAGGTGCAGATCATCCAATAGTTTTTCCATCGACTGAAATTCTTCTATTAGATGAGATTTTTCGAAATTCTCTTTATTTATCTCACTGGAAAAGCCAAACAATGATTTTTAGCATGGGTATCAATGCACATGTCAAAATGATGTCACAATTAATAATGTTCACCTGGTGCATCTTTTTAGTTCATTTTCATCAACTTCTTCTGGGATAAAATCGAACAAATTCCTCAGTTTTTCAACAAAATGTTCCCTCTGAAATATTCGGTTGTCTGTCTCGTGAATGTCATTAACTTGCTCCGTATGGAATTTGGCAAGTAAAATTGTGCTTTTTCTGTAAAAAAATGTCAGAATGAATAGCATGTCCTTATACTTAAAAACCAAAATAGAAATTACATAAAGCAGAAAAAAGGCCGATTACGAGTTTCCCTGTAATGTAAGAATAGAATAGAATAGAATAGAATAGAATAGAATAGAATAGAATAGAATAGAATAGAATAGAATAGATAGAAAAGAATAGAACCCAGATAGCATTCCAAATCATATCGAAACGATGTTGTACCGATGGAGGCCAATATAGCAATGACAATGGCCCGATTTGGGATGCTATCTGGGAATGGAATAGAATAGAATAGAATAGAATTTACTGGCAAATATTTCTTGATACAAATAATACTGATGTGATCTAATGTGAATGTCAACATCGATTACAATAGTAGACAATTAATAGATCAATTCACTAAAACATTTGATATAATGACCTCCGTTATCATTAGATGTACCTCATAATGTGCTCATCCCTCATCATTTTTCTACTTAGGCTGTGACCTCTGACATATTTGTAAACTATTCCATTCCCAAAGGAAGCTAGCGCTGATGGTCCACACCCGACCTTCTCAGCACCCTGACAGACAAGCCTCGATTCTGCCAAGGAATTGCCAATGTAGCCTTTACAAGCAACAAAGAAGAATTATATACTTGTACTGGGATAAAAGTGAACAAACTTTTCATGTTTCCAGATTCTAGATTTTATGTAGATTTTCATTATTTTAGGCTATTTTTTTATTATCGTGATTTGTAAACATCGCAATAACAATATAACACTGTTAATTTTTATTAAATATCAATTATAGAAGTTTTTTTTGAGAATTTTTATTTATTAAATATCAATTATAGAAGTTTTTTTTTATATATTGATGCTTCTATAAACCGTTCGATTTTATTTTTCCATAATTGTGTACTATTGAGGTGCGAATAAGCATAATAATAATAATAATAATATATAATAATTTATATATATATATATATATATATATATTATAAATCAAATGGATGACTAAGAAACAATATACGTTTGATATCCACATCAGGGAAAACCTTGACAACAAAGGCATCAAGTGAATCAGTGTCATCTTCCAGCCTGCAGGAGAATACGGTGTTCACAAGACCTCCATGGAATTTCTGGAGACAGAAACACGTGACACTGTATAACTTTGACACACTAAAAAAAAAATTAAAGGCAACAAATGTACACATTTTGAAAAAAAAGGGTTTAAAAACTGAAACTGAGTGATTGTAATTCACAGTGACATGTACAAAAATAATTCCTTTTCGTTTTTAAAGAAATTTATTGGTGAAACGATGAACGTGTTTCAGTAAAATTATATTAGGTATTTGGCAATTTGCGTCCTTATGTCTCAAGTTCAATTATAAGAGTCCATGTAATGGCACCATGTATAAACGTGTCAAGGCTGGGCCATTGCAATCACCCCCCTTCAAGTTGGAGATTTTGGCTAAGTCTTGATGCATGATATCAACCAGACTAAAAAACCATGGAGTCACTAGAGGGTGACTCCATGAAAAAACTAAGATCTCAAACATCTTGACTATTCAACAAATGCTGATCCACTTTAAACAACAAGTCAGCTAACCTGCTATGCCTACTGAAAGAGATTTTCTATGCATGCAAATTCACCTTACATTGATTGAGGTACGGTTACCTTAGGCCATACCTTTGTAAGCTATACCTGTGCCACACCCAGTTGTCTTTTGGAAGGTTTCCTGCAAAATGTTATGTCTTGTTCCTTGTATTTATTTTTCCTATGCACACGCTAATGTTTATTTTGTAAAAACAAGAATCTGAATCTGTGCCCTAAACCAAACAGTTTGTCATTTTTTTACTTACCAGAAGCTATATAAGGGCATTCACACTATCACGCACAAGAGCTACGTATGAAAAATGTTGTTTGCTCGTGATCATCTTTGGCCATACATGATTCACTCGCCGAGCGTTTTACGTATACTCGCACTTATTCGTAGATCATTCCTGGTCGCGATTGACCACTCACGACCATAAGTGGAAAGCGCAAAAACATTTAAACATGTTAAAAATGTTCGCAGACGTTCTACGAGTAAATTGTTTTTTTTTTAGTTACGTAACTTGCTCAGGGGTCCTACATATGTCCACTTACGTCCTACGTACGTCCACGTACGTCCTACGTAAGTCCTACGTACGTCCGTGGCCATACGTAGCCATACGTAGCCATACGTAGCCACTGTCCATCCGTATATATATCTAATATGCGGCCACTACACGACTGAGTCACTGACACCTAACTGCATAATTATGTAAGTTAGCAAAAGTCACGTTCTTTATTCAGTAATGATTGCATTTGAACTCACCTCTGATATTAAGCATTTCTTGGGCCACTGTGGTCTCAATTCTGCTACTATCTTATTCAGTCCTTCTGTTGGATTACAGCAATCAACATTACTGGTAATGTGCAGCATTTCACTGACCCAAATGATCCTGGTTGAAATGTACACACATATGATACTCTAAATAGGACACTGTCGGGGCATGAATTATCTTTCTTGTTATGGGTTAAAACTCATTTGTTGGTTCTGCATGAGATGGTCATGATGATAACAGTAGGCCTGGTGGCAAGTTATCTGACCTAATGAGGAGCGGGGGGGGGGGGGGGGGCACTTGTTACAATTCTATCTACCTATCTATCAATCTATCTATCTACTAATCTATCTATCTATCTATCTATCTATCTATCTACCTATCTGTCTGTCTGCCACCACTTGTGATGTTTATTGCAGTTTTTAATTTACACTGTAGTCAAACAACACCAGTCAGATCACAGACTATAAGCAGCTGCTAGCCCTAGACCATCGATCCTCATTCATCTGTTATATTGTCTGCACTGTAAACAGGGTGGAACACTTTTTGGGAAAGTGAAAAGAAAAAGACATTTCCTGATCTATGTGCAGTTTTTTACTGATGAGCATTCATACATATACATAATTTTATGGTAGTATAGTAGATGCTTAGTGGAGGTCCAAGATCAACATTGTATATGTACATAGCATAACTAAATAAGTGAAAAAAGAAGATAATAAATACATTGTGTAGACAATTGCAGTCACAAACAAAAAGAAAACTATTCATATATGTATATCTATATATAATAAAACGCATCTACTAAATTAAAGCCCTAGTAGTTAATGCATGACATGTTTTTCTTCCAAAATATATAAGAACATGTATCACACTTATGAGAACACTGAAGTCCATAATTACTGCTCAGTGTTGGTATTACGGACCAGAAAAAAGTTATGAAACTTGGTTCAGTAACTAAAGGTCACTAAAATATTTACTGCTGTAATTACAAAACTTAATGCTCATATTACGGTTCTATTGTTTCAACTGGGACCATGGATGTATAGATAATCTATTGATAATGTATACCTTTAATGTTATACCAGGTATGTATATATTGAATATAGAAATAGTGAGAAGTAGACTTAGTACATGTTTTTATCTGTTGTTTTTTGACAAATGTATCATGTATGATATTACTGTGTCAATAAAAGCATATATATTTAATAAACTCCTTGGTAAATTGGTCATTTTATTGTCAACTTCAGAGAAGAGTAAGAAAATAATTGTAACAAGTCTGTCTGCCACCACTTGTGATGTTTATTGCAGTTTTTAATTTACACTGTAGTCAAACAACACCAGTCAGATCACAGACTATAAGCAGCTGCTAGCCCTAGACCATCGATCCTCATTCATCTGTTATATTGTCTGCACTGTAAACAGGGTGGAACACTTTTTGGGAAAGTGAAAAGAAAAAGACATTTCCTGATCTATGTGCAGTTTTTTACTGATGAGCATTCATACATATACATAATTTTATGGTAGTATAGTAGATGCTTAGTGGAGGTCCAAGATCAACATTGTATATGTACATAGCATAACTAAATAAGTGAAAAAAGAAGATAATAAATACATTGTGTAGACAATTGCAGTCACAAACAAAAAGAAAACTATTCATATATGTATATCTATATATAATAAAACGCATCTACTAAATTAAAGCCCTAGTAGTTAATGCATGACATGTTTTTCTTCCAAAATATATAAGAACATGTATCACACTTATGAGAACACTGAAGTCCATAATTACTGCTCAGTGTTGGTATTACGGACCAGAAAAAAGTTATGAAACTTGGTTCAGTAACTAAAGGTCACTAAAATATTTACTGCTGTAATTACAAAACTTAATGCTCATATTACGGTTCTATTGTTTCAACTGGGACCATGGATGTATAGATAATCTATTGATAATGTATACCTTTAATGTTATACCAGGTATGTATATATTGAATATAGAAATAGTGAGAAGTAGACTTAGTACATGTTTTTATCTGTTGTTTTTTGACAAATGTATCATGTATGATATTACTGTGTCAATAAAAGCATATATATTTAATAAACTCCTTGGTAAATTGGTCATTTTATTGTCAACTTCAGAGAAGAGTAAGAAAATAATTGTAACAAGTGCCCCCCCCCCCCCCACCCCTCATTTTAAGGTCAGATAACTAGCCACCAGTTTGACAAGTCGACAGTACACACGAACATGGCAGACCAGATATTGGTAGCTCTCTGCTCCTCTGCTCTTATCAAGTACATAGTTCTCTACTACGGTCACCGTCGTCGTCCTGGCAACGCCAAACTGGTTGGCAAGGTAACAGCTATCTGGTACTACCCTGTCAAGTCTTTAAGAGGGTTATTGCTTCAGGAAGCCATCTTTACTCCAGAGGGCCTGAAGCCTGTTCAAGGGACTGTACTTGACAGGTTTGTATTGTAAACAGTTAATATTGCAGTTGCATTCCATGTCAATGTAGTGTATATATATTAAATGTTTGAAAGCAAATCATGGACAATATGGCATCAGCTAGTTTAGGTTAGGTTCCTGAATATAATGAGGTAGGCCTATCCTGTGCAGTAGGACCACGTCCGTTGCCTGGGAAAATGGGAAAAAGTCTAGGGGGGGGGGGGGGGCAGTTAAGTCAAAAGTCACACTTCTGATGTTCTGATGTTTGCAAAATTCTAGGGAGGGAGTTACATCCCTCCCATTATAAGGAAATTTTATGAGATATATGGTACTTTTTGCACTGTTTCTACGTGGCCATCCTTGGCCATACGTAGCTACTCCATCCTTGAACATGTTGAACCACTCGCATGGGCGATCTACGGGCAATCTATGAGCCCTTTTGACTATCTATCTACCTACCTATCTACCTATCTATCTATCTAGCTATCTAGCTATCTATCTATCTACCTATCTATCTACTTTCTACCTATCTATCTATCTATCTACCTATCTATCTGTCTAGTTATCTATCTAGCTATCTATCTATCCAGCCATCTATCTGTCTTTTTGTCTGTCGGTCTGTCTAGCTGTCTATCTATCTATCTGTCTGTCTGTATGTCTGTCTAGCTGTGTGTCTGTCTGTAATACATGAACGTCCAATACAAATGTACAAAAGATCTTAAATATACAGGGGAAATGGGGGCCCTCTGGGACATTTTTGACATTTAAATTAAGCAATTTTGATACTCCGTGACATAGTCTTATGTGTGTGCAGCAGTTCTGTGGTAGCAAAACATGGATATTGAAATCCATCATCCTGTGAGGCAGCATTTTTGTGACCTTAAAAATAGTCCCTGGGCCAACGGTCACCATGGATGGGGTATATTTACTTTCAATACATATATACATTTGTCCCAGTATCGCTTTCCTGTCACCAGAATTAGGTGATTTGTGATAAATTGGTTATTGTTGTTTTTGTATTTGAGGGGCTGACTCTTGAGAAGCGATGGCTTGTCTGTTTTACAGAGTCCCTCCTCACTTGTAACATTCTGAATCGGAAATCTGAATCTAGGGTACAATTGGGACAGAGGCTTGAGACCACTAGGACATCGAAAACAACAGTATTTGTCAATTGTTCAATTGTTAAATTGTCACTCACACAAAGACAATTTAAGTAGGTCAGCCAATGCAAGCAACGCACTATAGTGCTTCAAAACACTCAACTGTCATTGCAGGCCATGTTGCTGCGATAACTATAGATACATTTCGTAAACATAACCGCTCATTTGTCAGTCCAAGGACCTTCGAGACCAATAAACCGGATATGCATAAACCAGGTGATTAAGGCCAGTTATAGCAAGGCAGCATAGCTACGCTATGCGAAGACAGCTTGCTTTAGGAAGATGTGTGGAGACATGAATGTAGGTTGAAGTGGCTTGACTGTCTGACACTTAGCCTTTCCCTGCCATATAGCATCCAACCCTCTCTCATTGAAGTCAGGGCCACTCTAAGTGTGCCTCTCAAGTTCATAATTTTTTTGTTTCTTGCATACTTTGCTAACAGTCACCTCACTGTCCCAATGTACCCAGACCTGACTGTCACAATGGTCCCCATGTAATCAAATCTCTATGAAAGGTACAAATATGAACAGAAAATTTACTTCAGACTTCAAAAGCATGAAATATCCACCACAGCTGATGCTTCATAAAGATGTTTCCCTGCTTTAGTTTTCTGTGATCCAGATATGGCAGGTGCCCAAAGTACCCATGTCCCAAAGGGCCCCCACTTCTGTATGGCACCTGTGCTGCTGTGGCTTGGAACTAGCAATACACAACCAGACAACTCTAAAAATCGGCAACAGTATTACCATATTCAACAAAACTTTTTTTTGCTTTCATATTAATAAGACTATGGAATGAATAACCAAATGGTCAGTAAGCACCATCTTAAAAGTTACATTTTCCAATTGAGTGTGATATGCAAATGTACACACACACACACAATTTTATTTTCAGAATGAGAATTTAGTTATTTTTTTTTCCCTGCAGGCATTTCCTTGTGTGCAATCCTGCAAATGGCTCCTTCATAACCCAACGTCAAGAGCCCAAAATGGCGCTGGTGTCAGCCAACATCGATCAGGTGACAGGAAGTCTATTGTGTAAAGCACCAGGATTTGACGTTTTAAAAGTTCAATTGGAAGGTCATGAAAGGTCGACAGTCATGCGCTGCAGGTTGGTAATTTCACTTTAAAGTTTTCAATAGCAGTGTTGGTGAGCAGAAAATGGCTATGCCTGGCACCAAAGCTGGGCGGAGCACCATAGTGGTGGATTACTCGTTGAATAATGCATATAATCCAATAACTTCAACTGTCGTGGCACAAGGACAAATTTTTTGTAAATGGCCAGTGAGAAAATGTAAACAAACGACCGTCTCTTACCTTGCTGATAATCTCCATGATTTGAAATTAATCCTGGCTTATTTTCATCTGACAACACTTGGAGCATGATTGTCTCCACACTATTTTGGTGTGTATTTATCACTGAATGTCTGTAATAAGTCCATTATTATTCCATGCCATTGCACTACGCTGGGTGCTTGGTACCAAAGCAGCTGTGGACAGCTATTGCTCGTTCATGTCTTAATAGCTATTAATCCAAAGCTGGACCTCTCTGTTGTAATGTAGTACCTAGGCCTTAAATTATATATACAAAAGGGATTAAAAGAGGGGTGACTAATTCAGCCATATTAAAAGGTGGCTTACTTAAGTTGATAGTTTGTTAAATACTGGATCAAGGAGTGTCAGCAAATCTATAAACAAAATGCATGTACAGCTGTATAGTAGAACAGTATGTGAACATAAATTTTAGAGGAATGATTTATGTACAGAAAGGTGCTCTTCCCTCAACAGAGTGTGGGATGACCATCTGAATGGAGCTTATTGTGGTGAAGAGGCTGAAGAATGGTTCACTAAATACTTAGGGAGACCAGCATGCTTGGTTTTTGCTGCTCCTGGGCTAAAGAAGAGACATCTACAAGAATTGAAATCTTCAAAATGGCATGCCCTGACACAGCCACATGACAAGGTGCAGTGTACCTTTCTGATTTACCCAGTCATGCCAAAGTTGGTTTGTCAGATAGGCTACTAATATATTGATCTTTATTGAAAGTATTTTTACTTCAGTGGCCCTGTATACAGTCCAATTAACTTCAGAGGAGGCCCTGTGGCAATTTCTCTTGAGTGACTCCGAACCTTTTGACTTATATACACACTGGTTTATGGTTTGTTTCATACCTGAGTTAAACTTTCCACTTATTGACCAGGTAGCCTTTGCAGATTTTGCAACATACCTGCTGGCCTCTGATGCATCCCTGGCTGATTTGAATTCGAGACTTACTAAACAACTTCCTATGGAGAACTTCAGACCAAACATTGTTGTAGATGCTTCAAAGGCATATGAAGAGGTACTTCCTATATATCTGAGATTTCAGTACACAAAAATAATTTCCTATGACGTGCTTTGTTATGTTTAAAATACTGGTTGATAGTTTGTTAATTGGACTGTATGCTCTAACATTTTTTTACAGGATGACTGGGATGAAATTTACATTGGTGACTCCAGATTCAGGCATCTTAAACCATGTGCCAGGTTGGTACCGTAATTTTCTATGACTAAGGACTGTACAGCATCTATCCACTTCGAAAATGACATTAAAAAAATAGTGGATGGTGAGAAATGCAATATGGAATTGTGTGTGATGAAAAATTATATTGGCCTCAGCCAATAACACACCACAGCTAAGCTGTACAACATACACTGTGGCTGTCCAACGTACTAAAATTAGCAGCTAACCTATTCTGGATGACAATGATTGGAGAACATACCTTGATATACAAAATATGTTTGATTAGGTTTTTGGTGTATACTCATTAAGGAGTTTGATCCTTGGCAGTGACTAGAAAACATGCACTGCATTGTTGCGATGTTTTATGTTCTGCATGCATATAAGGCCTACAGGGTGCGGCCTAAAAACTTGCACTGGGCTTCTCCTCTTTCGGGATAGCTCTAGGTTACTCAAATGCTTATGAGGTCTTTTAAAGTTTTGCCACATTTAGTCAGGGGTATAAGCAATTGGTCATTGTGATATTTTTTATCTTGTAATGTCAGACAATATGAGTGTCAGAATTATTGAGAGGGTGCATGCTGCAAGGCTTGTTCTGAAAGACACATGTCACAGAAGTCAGAATTCTGTCTGCTTGCAAGGTGTCTCTAGTTGCAGAAAAGTTTACAAATTAGAGATTTCCTAGTTAATACACCTCTGAAGCCACAGAAAATATAATATTTGCAGAGAATCCCCCTTCAGTGGTTTCTATACATGCATACGTATATTATGGTATTAGTTGATAAGAAGGTTAGTTTCAGTTTTGATCCAGCAAGGTCATAAAATTAAAACAGATATATATAGTGGTATTCCAGAGGGACTTTTTGAATCTGCAACTAGTCTGGAAAAAATCACATGATTTTCAGGAAGATGGGCCAGTTAATAAGACAGAAAAGGCAGAAAATTGATCAGAATCCAAAATTGCTTTTTTCACCTTAAAGGTGTCAATGGTCTACCTTCTTATCAAAAATTAATCTATTTGTCCTATTTTTGGTGGCAAAGGTCAACAAAGGTGTCTGAAACACATCTGTATGATCAGTGACATAATCTAATGTTTGTATTGCAAAGGCGGAGGTGAAAATGACCCGAAGGTGTGATAAGTGTGCATGTGCTATATTTAGATCCATATTATCAATAATTCCTGAGAAAACAAGAAAATATATTAATAAAGATAATTCAGGACTATAATTACTTTTGTGTGTATGATTGCAGCTGCATGTGGTGATTATCAATTGAGATAATAATAGAAGAGGTAGCAGTAGCTGCTGATGCAAGTTTTTATGCCGCCCCCTGTATAGAAAAAAAATATCTTTGGTTCCAAGACTTATAAGATTTGGATGTTATGGTAGCTGTTATGGTTGGGAATTCAATCATGTGAGAAGCATTTAGTTTACCTTGAAATACCATAACTTTACCTCTACTCAATGTGTTTACAAATTTGGAGTATATTCTAAAAGCAATCAGATATACAAGTTAGTAATTTTTCCCCTACCCTGCCCTATTTTAGCATTGACTAGTCACCGGAATCAAACAAATCTTTTCTAGGCCTAATTTTATGCATAGCATCATAAATCTTGGTTTTGGCAGGTGTGTCATGACTACAGTAGATAGAGAGAAGGGAGAAAAGGATCCTACACAAGAACCTTTGAAAACAATGAGACAGTAAGTTTTATTTGTCATTTTTCGTCATTTTTCCTGACAGACAATTCGTATTATCCCATATGATAGACAGAGCACAGTACGTAAGTCTGTGAATGGTGCCTTGGGGTAATTGGTAATTCGATGGGGTAAAATTATCAATTATGTTTGAGCCAGCAGATCTTCACAAGATGTGGTTGTGTAATATATATATATATATATATATATATATATATATATATATATATATATATATATATATATATATAGTGTGTATCACCATACATGATGCTTTGGGGTAATTACGTATAGCCATGAGGGATAAAAAGTTATAACTTCTGTTCGGGTTACTGGAACTCCACGAACCAAATTTGGTTTCTAAAGACTCAACAGGATGTCACCCAGCTGTGACACCATTTGATTTGGCATATAACTATATGATAACTACCCTTTCAAGGGGTTAAATGATATAACTTCTGTTCAATCTTCATCGCATTTGGTTTGTATACTCTAGACGGATCCAGGGGGGATGAGGGGGGGGGGGTACGCATCCCCCCCCCCCCACCAGCCCCCCCCCCAAAAAAAATAATAAAAAAAGGGAGTCAGAAATATATAAACAAACTGTTAAAGAATCTATATTGATTAAATTGTTATATCTGTCATGGTGGTGCCTTGACACTTTTGTTTCTGGAGCAGAACTCAAACTAGTGCACTTATCCTAACATTTTTCTGGTAATATTATCAGCACATTGCCATATCTTAGCTATGTTTTACAAAATTATTACTAAAATTGTTTTCTTCGTTTCCGGAGCAGAATTCACTGTTAACCATTTTAAACACAAGCATATCGATCCTAACAAATCAGAACCCTCCCCCCCCCCGGCCCCCAAAAAAAAAAAACCCCAGTGGGCAAAAGTGGTCTCATTGACGTCATTTTGACGTCTCTGCAAGACGTCTCATGACCAGCCCATATACTGGTCTCATATGCAAACTTCAATGACGTCTTATATGAGATGTCTAAAAGACGTCTTATATGAGACGTCTAAAGCCACTGTCACACGGGCCGGTTTTGCCGTAGTGAACCCGTAGTATTACGTAATAGTTATGTAACAACTCTTTCCGCCGGTTTGGCGGCAGCAAAAAGGGGCGGGGCAGCACCCGCCGGGCGCTACGGGTTACCCGCCGGGTCACCCGCCGGGTTACCCGCCGGCTTCCACGGGTGCCTCGGCGGCTTCCACGGGTGCCTCGGCGGGTCCCACGGGTGCCTCGGCGGGTTCCACGGGTGCCTCGGCGGGTTCTACGGGTGACTCGGCGGGTTCTACGGGTGACTCGGCGGGTTGTAGGAGTAAGCCGGCGAGTAGTAGGAGTAACTCACAGCTTCCAGGAGTATACTTTAAAAGACTGCTGCTCCCCTAATATTAGGCCGATTTTCGTTAAATAAGAACTAAATTGTAGGATAATTTATACTGATTCCATACCGGTTTTCGGATCGAAAATATACCAAATATTAAGCGAGTTATTCGTCTGAGAAGGTAGCTAGGTTGGCGGAGGCAAACTGTGGTGCTCTCGCAGACGTCCGCGCCCTGACTGTATCAATGCAGGTAGGGCTGAGCGCTTCTTTAAAATGCTGCTGCTCCCCTAATATTAGTCCGATTTTCGTCAAATAAGACTGGATTGTAGTATAATTCATACTGACTCTATACGTGTTTTCGGATCGAAAATAGACCAAATATTAAGCGAGATATTCGTCTGAGAAGGCGGCTGTCTGGTGGCGGCTGCTGCTCCTTTAATATTAATCCGATTTGCGTCAAATAAAAATTGAATTATAGAAGAGTTCATACTTATTCCACACAGAATTTCAGATTGAAAATAGACCAAATATTAAGCGTGATATTCGTCTGAGAAGGCAGCATGGTGCTCTGTGTATGTTCATGACTTGAATGGTATGGTCAATATTTTTTACCATTATATATACATTGTTTGGATGAGCTTTATTGCAATTAATTTCTACTCATTCTGCCAACTGGCCAATGGGAAGGACTTTTCCTTTGGTTTTGTAAAGTCAATTAACCTATATATGTCAATTGCTATTAGCATTTTGAATAATACAAAGAATGGGGTAAGTCATACTTTTTCATCATTGATCACAAGCATTAATTGAAATTCTGAATTTCAACTGATTCCTGTTTATTATGCATATTAAAGAGGGAGATTGTTTTGATCATGGATGGAACATGCAATATCAATATTAATTCCAGTTGGATTATTTTCAGAAACAACAACGAAATATTGATAATTTATATAAAATGAAATAAATATCTAAAATGATTACTCTAAAGTAGAGTATATCTATCTATAGATAGCTGTTATAGCTCCATAGACATCTTTATCAAGTCGGAATTTTATTGGCAACAAGCAAACAAACATTGTTTTATCATCGTTTTTTATTGATACTAATCAATGAATTATTGATAGTAACATATTATTAGGTTAAGATCTTATAACTATCTGTCTATCTACATATCTATACTCTATAAGGTATTGCTAACTTTATTAACAAGAATATTCTTGTTTGTGCCTAGTATACTCCATTAATTTTCCCCACCTTTAACTATTATATAAATTCTACACATTTCCCTGAATAATTCAGTCTTTATTTCACGAAAATCGGATATGTAGATAGACAGATAGTTTAGAGAGACAGATAGATTTATATGCTTATTATATAATATAGAATATCTAGCTTAATATTTGGTACATATAAGTACATAAAAGATAGCAAATAAAATCACAGATCAAATCACAAATACTAATTACAATATTAATATTAGATTTAAATTTTACAAAAATATACACAAATACTGATCAAAATAATAATTTATTATCACAATAAGATTCAAATTAACACAAAAAGATAAGAATGTTCACATGTATAAAAAAAAAACCAATATACAAATATAATCATTGCCTGGTAATTACAATAGAATACAATGTTTTTAATTAATGAAAGCAATTACATCTTTTTGTAATTGTGAATGACAATCAAGACAATGTCATATTACTGTGTCATCTTTGAACAAACTATGAAATGACAGGTCAAAGAACCCCAATTTAGGCAATTAGGCAATTGACACATGTATTGAGCATTTGCTGTATTCTCTACACCCATTCTGTATATCATTCAAAATCCTAACAGCAATTACTGTGTCATCTTTGAACAATCCATGAAATGACAGGTCAAATAACCCCAATTTAGGCAATTGACACATGTATTGAGCATTTGCTGTATTCTTTATATCATTCAACATGCTAATAGCAATTGACATAACGGTCATGGCAGTTGGCAGAATGAGTAGAAATGAATTGCAATAAAGCCCATCCAAACAATGTATATATATCATGGTCAAAAATATTGACCACACCATTCAAGTCATGACCATACACAGAGCACCTGGCCGCCACCATTCTCAGATGAATATCTCGCTTAATATTTGGTCTATTTTCAATCCGAAAACATGATGGAATCAGTATGAACTATGCTACAATACAGTTTTAATTTGACGAAAATCGGACTAATATTAGGGGAGCAGCAGCATTTTAAAGAAGGGCTCAGCCCTGCATTGATACAATCAGGGCGCGGACGTCTGCGAGAGCACCACTGTTTGCCTCCGCCAACCCAGCTACCTTCTCAGACGAATATCTCGCTTAATATTTGGTCTATTTTCAATCCGAAAACGCGTATGGAATCAGTATGATTTATACTACAATTCAATCCTGATTTGACGAAAATCGGATTAATATAAATGGAGCAGCAGCCACCGCAAGACAACTGCCTTCTCAGACAAATATCTCGCTTAATATTCGGGTTTTTTAAAATCCGAAAATACGTATGGAATCAGTATGAGCTATACTGCCATGCAGTCTTTATTTGAGGAAAATCGGACTAATATTAGAGGAGCAGCAGCCTTCAGTATATACCTCCCTGCCTACGCTGACGCTGGTAGCAAAAAGTCGGCGGGTTTCCCGTGAAAGCCGGCGGGTTACCCGTGAAAGCCGGCGGGTTACCCGTGAAAGCCGCCGGGTTACCCGTAGAACCCCTCAACAAGCCGCCGGGGTGAAATTAGGGACGAATAATTCGCCGGGTTCTACGGGCCACCCGCCGGCTCCTACGGGCCACCCGCCGGCTTCCACGGGTCACCCGTCGGCTTCCACGGGTCACCCGTCGGCTTCCACGTGTTTTTTTGTTTTTTTTTTCACCCGTGAGATTTCTACGGTTGTGCCATGCAAGCGTGGCACAACCGGCTACCGGGGCCGGGTTTCGCGGCTGGGCCAAGGGTCCCACGGGTGCTTGCCGGGTATCCACGGGTATCCACGGGTGGCCGTATTGGGGCCGCCGGCTTGGAGCCGGGTAGCGATTTCCGCAACTATTACGTAATACTACGGCTTCACTACGGCACAACCGGCCCGTGTGACAGTGGCTTAAAAGACGTCCTGTATGAGACGTCTACAAGACGTCTTATATGAGACGTCTAAAAGATGTCATCTGACGACGTCTTTTAAACTTATTTAGTTGACCAATATCTGACGTCTAAAATATGTCATCAGATGACGTCTTTTAGACATCATCTGACGATTGCTTACAATCTTAGGACATATTTAATGTGTAGAGAACACACACAAGTTTAAAATTAAGAAAAAAACTTTATTATATTGTGTGAAATAGGATACTTCACATTTATTGCATGCAAATATTATGTAAGTCTATAAATGGGACTGCTGCAATTAAGTAAGTCTTAAAGAAATGTGTTTTTATGTTTATCAGAATTCTTCAGCTAAGTTGTATCCATGGTTCTGAAAATGAATGTATATTCAGAAATTAGACTATATATAAACACCAAATCATATATATGAATCAGCATGTTGAATCAGCAACATATTTTCACAGTGGTTAGCAAAAACTTCACTTACCATGCAATGATGTGATGAATTTCAATAGTGTATATCCCTCCATAGATTAATTTTAAAATCCAACTTCACTAGTATTCCTTCAAAGTTACTGAATGAATTTTAAATTCCTAACTGACAAGATGTGACCTGTCCAGCAGCTGCTCAAGATTTCTAGGGTTTTGATTGGTCAGCCAGTTCAGATAATGATAAGCACAGGGCTATAATATAGGGTGCACTGGGGTCAGGGTGATATTATAAGCCCATTAACCCTAATTGATAAACTTGACCTTGGTTAGAAAAGTTAATTGTATATTATAAATTTGCTTTAAATTGATATATATTCTGAATTTAGTCATTATATATTAATGGCTAATAATGGTAACTTGCAAATTGTATGAGCCTTCATGGTAGAGAATTGGTATGTTAATGACCAAAAGATTACGTATTCTAGACGTAAAAAAATTACGTATTCTAGACGTCATTTATTGACATAATAAAGACGTATAAATTAAGTAAAATAATTACGTCTGCTTGAGCACCAGAATGAGACGTTGATAAGACGTCATATTACCTGGTCATTTTGACGTCTTGAAAAGTACGTCTCATTTACGTCTCAAATTGGTCACCGACGTCATGACCAGTTTGAGACCAGAAAAAGATGTCATTTTTACGACTTGCGCCCACTAGGAAGTGGATGCATCCACCTCTGCTGATATAATTATCCTATTATGGGGTATAACTGCAAGGGGTGCTAGCATTGCATTTGAATGATCGGATCTTCACTGCATTTGGTTTGTATATTCTATAAAATGTGTTACCATCATGTTCTAACACTTTGACTCATTCCCATCTGGTAGATTCACGGTCGAGTCATGATTGCCATGGTCCCTGCCTGTCCTAACTAGCCCATCAGGTGCAGAAGTACAGGATGCAAAGCCCTAATCCAACCCAGTTATGGCCACAGGACAGGTTGCAAATCAATGTTAAGTTCGGGCGATCGGATCTTAACCAAATGAATGATATCATATATGTGCTGAGAAAGTGGTAACAATGTGTCATGATGAGTGTCATCACCACTTGTGATGCTTTTTCGTGGCGTTATTTCCCCAATATGTGCACTGCTATTAAATTAAAGGTTATAACGTCTTCCAATGTATTCTAAGATTCGACATACAAATCAGTCACTGATGCAGTGGATGACCTCTTTTGATAAGCTATAATTTATGATGAGAGTTGTGAGTGGGTGCCTAAGTGCTTGTAAACAATTGACTGCAATGTGTCCATCTGCAGCTGACACTTGCTTTCAGAAGCTGGTCTCATTAGTAGGATTGCCTTGCAATTAAGACCAAAATTGTTACTGTATTACATCAAACTAATTGTAACCTATTACCTCACCCAATGCAGGACCTTTTCATACTAATTTTATACTAATGACAAGGGAGTAGAGTGAGGTTCCACCATCCATATAGTAAAATGTCATTTATTTTCCAGGTATCGCATGAAGCCAGATATCAAGCCAGGTGAGATCTTCTTTGGCATCAACCTGTTTGCCGACTTCTCCAGCAAAATTTCGATTGGACAGCCGGTCTATGCTACTCTTAAGAAATTAAATAATTGAATTGTGATTTAATAAAATTCTAACAAGATCACTAGTCTTTTCCAAAGTTTTAAAATTTCGGCTTTTTCAAACTTCACTTGTCACTCTGGACTGGCACAGAGATCCACCCATGACCATGCATGAAACAGGCTTGAAGCTCCCAGCATCACTCATCAATGAAATTCTAGCTAGCCTGCAAAGAAACCATCATACTCCAATAGAATGACTCCATGCACAGCTCCTGTCAAGACATTGCCCACCTTTTATGAATGCACCATGCAGACAATTTAAGCAATAACAATACAATTTAGTAACAATTTAGAAATGACAATTTTATTATTCACATGACTAATTTGCATGGCTGTAATCCAATGTCTGGTACATCTGTAATTGAAATATTCATCAGTCTCTGAGACAATCATTCGCAGTTATGACGATATCATAATGTTTGACCAATTTTAGTAAAAAATTGAAATGGTAATAGATATATCATAAACTTCGATAGCATCTCAAGATAAAAATGTTATAGTGACATAAAAACAGGAATGTCAAATATATTATCACAGAGGGAATAAATTCATTGACTTTTAATAGTATTGCACGTAACTAATTACTATAATAATAGTTACCCATTCATATTTATAATTGTATAAATGTATATATATAGTCTCACATCAAAGCACTCTGAATCACATTAACTCTTTTTATAAATACTGGGTAAGTTTCAAATTCATGATTTGATAATTACAAGCTGAGACCTTAAATGTCAAATTAAAACATCGTCATCATGGCACAACAAACAATTGAAAATGCAAGTTACAAAAAAAAATCACATTTCACAATTTAGGTAAGTTATAAAAATATGAAAAATCCTTGAGATATTACATTGGTCCCACCATATTACATAAGTTTACATAACAGAAATACCACAGCCCAAAATTCCATATTTTATCCTGAGGAATATTCCAGTGTATTTCATCACCACCATGTCAATTATACTTTTTCCAAACTTAAGTAGTCAAACTGTCACCTGGACAAATCATAAACACATTGAAAGTACAAGAATCATCTCAGTTTTACCCTTTACCCTGCCATCCCAGTGCACACAAAAAAACAATTGTAACCTGCCCCAAAACACACACTACAAATCACACAATACACCTGTAAGTTTAATACACAACAAACAAATCCCCTAAACTTAACATAATTTTAACTCCCGTTTATAAACACTGCCAATAGCAATATTGGAAATCACAGATTGGCGATTTTTTTAATGTATAATTTCATTAGGAGATTGAATCATAAATGACTCTAATGGGGCTAGTGTCTTTTTAATTTGCTTAAATGACTTGTTGTCATCCTGCATGCCAAGCTTAGACTTCAGTTGTGAGGTTGCAGTCTCTACAACGTCTTTCTTGTGATCAGCGGTATTAGAGCGTCTGTCTTTCATGATGTTCGACACAAGATTGGTGCGTAGCACTAATCGGGGAGATATGCCATAAGGCTTTAAGTTATAAACTAAATAATCCAGGATGTACATCATGTTTGGTGTGATATCATGAAAGGCTATTGCATCATCACTGCAGCAGTCTGGGCCCTGTAAGTTCAATAGGAATACCAAAATAACATCGAATCATTCATCATAAGTTACTGTTACAATTTAAACGAAATATTGTATACTGATTTGAAATCATAGTAAATATTGATCTAAACATTGCAATAACTTACAGATTTAAATCAGTTCTTGGTTAATATACAATGAACAATACTTGAACGAATTTTACATTATCATTTTGTACTGGAAAATCCTTTTGAGTAATAGGAAAACATACCTCTGGACTGACGTACAAACTCCTGGCCCAGAGAGGATCCGACCATGACAAAAGTCCTTTTACAATCAGCGACTGAGGGTCACGAGGAAGGAACCGAGCTCGTCCATGGGTGTCCCGGGTGTCCTGAGGTTCAATCCCAATTTCAGACAAACATTGTCCAAGCACTGTAGCGCTGTCAGATTTCTGCCACCGACAGTGTCCTTTGCTGATGAAATTATGCAGTTTTCTTAAGGCAGCTTTGCTTAAGACATACCCAGGCCCATCATCGTTAAAACTGAAACCCCATCCCCTATACGCATGACCAAAATAACAAGGCACTGATGCATTGTAGATGCTCAGGAAATAATTAAGATTTTCCATGATCACGTAAGTGTCTTCCTCAGTAAACAGGACCCAATCATGTTTATTCATAACTTGTTGATTGTGCAAGTGTCCCAAAATTTCAAGCATGGTTTGCCAGGAATTCAAATCAGTGGATTTTACATTGATGATCTCAGGCACTTCGTGGAAATGCATGTTTGAAAAGAACAAAACGGTTTTACAGTGTTTTGCCCAGGTCTGACTTATGGCCTTTGCAGATGACATCATTGCTGGCATACTCTGGAAGTCCAGGAAATCTGACTTTTGTTGACCGAGTCTCATGACGCACAGCACTGAAACTTTGTCCTTCAAATATTGCGATTCTGAAATGAACTAAAATTACAAAAAAAGTACAGTACAAATGAGACTGCTGTGGTTGTCTATTGCAAAATGTGTCTAATTTAATGCAAGATGTATCTTTACCTGGTGTGTGTTGTCAGGCACTCCAATTTCTTTCACCATGTCAACATCGAGTTGAGACGCTTGTTCAAGCCCTCGCATCTGGAGCCATTCTCTGTAATACATTGCATGTGGGATTTCCAGAATTTTCTTCCACTGGGACAACTGTGTACTGACGTTGGACTTTACTGACAACAAAGCCAACATAATGCCAACTCCCATGGAAGAGAGAAAAACAAGGGCCGTGTGTAAACTCAGTCTCATGATGTGGAAGTCAACGGTTGTTCATAATCAAGACAGCATGATTATACTCTCTGAAATATAAATTTAAACTACCGTTATAGAAAAGATGAAGTTCAAAAGCAATCAACAAACTTGAAAATATTTTTTAGGTCCACATCACAAAGGAGCAGAATGAGTTTCAAGCCCACCCCCACTTTTTCCACCGTGCACAATCAATTGAATAGGTTACAGCCAAGTATTACAATTACAACTCGGACGTCAGAATTTCTGCTGCTGATCATTGCTGATCGCCCTGGTCCCCTCAAAAACGCATTTACTCAATAAATATTGCTTCCAAAATGTTATACTTGGCTCGAATAGATTCGTATGAATGATATCTATAACAGGATATCCAAATCATTTCTTTACTCCAAATGTTTACGGAGGTAATAGCATAAAACCGGGTGGAGGGGGGGGGGGGGGGCAGGGGACTTTTTTGATGACGATTTCGCCAGATCTATGACGATAATGGGTGATGACGAGTTCACTGTAACCCCCTTCATCAGTACACAACACATGTGCAAGTAGAATACGGTACTGGTACTTGTGTGTTGTTCGCATGTAGATAACTCAAACCTCTCGTTATGCGACGACACCTTACCTGAGACAGTCCTGTGTTTACACTACGCATAATATCGCCCAAACGTCTTGGCTATCCGCCAGGTGGAGCATATTTTTGTGAATATTGTCCATTAGGGGCGTTTTTTCTTTTTTTCGCGCCTTCTTTCCCATGTATTTTCGCGAGACACGGAGAACAGTGACATGCCCTGTCAGCATTTATGGCAACACTAAATATACATAAGTTTTCATAACCACCAGAATGTTCCATTACCAGCAAGAATTAAGAGCACGAAATGTTGAAATTTCACGTTTTGAAAATAAAATAATCACTATTCTTTAAATTTCATTCTGGCTCACAATAAGCCCTCAACTTCAAAAGTGTTTATAACATGCAAAATGGTTTTAATAATAATATGTAGCATGGAAGTTGAATTTTAATGTGGTTTATATATGCTGTCAACATTGTTAAAATGTGTTTGTTAATACATGATTACATCACTTGATTTATATTTCTTCTACAACTTTACTACTACACTCAGGTTACATCGAATTTCGCCACCCTTCAATAAATATACTATTGTAATAATGCTTGTTGCGAAACTATATTTATATTTATTTAATTATAACCGTTTTATGACGATGTTTGTTTCAATGACGGGGCATTTCCATGACCCCTAGTGTATAGGCTAAGAATCCATGTTTTTTTTTTTAAGAATCAATAGATTTTTTTTTTTTTCATGGATACCTAGCTTAGTGTTGTACTGCATGTAGCACCCTAGCACGTCGAGGATGTGCATGTAGTAAAATATTAATTAATTCAAATTGTGTTAATTTTGCTATAACATTGGCGACGAGGAAAAGTCGTTTGCGGGAGGAGAAAATAGACACCAACATCCCGAAAGTGAAGGAAAAGTTCGGGGTGGACACCTGGACTAAAATTATTGAAGAATAGCCTTGTGGACTGACCGGACACAACGGAAAAAGAAGACGATCGGATCGACCCAACGAGCGTACGATGCCGAGGATCCAAGCAGTGGCGCGAAAAACATTCGACTGAGCGGTATCGAGGAAATACCATATAGCATGAATGGAAATGACATTTTCTGAACTTTTTTAAACTTTGAATTCGATCATGGCCAACGTCAATGAAGCACCGGCGGAGCAACGAATCATCGTTCAAACGGTAACTGGAATTTTACTTCATATTCAGCCTTTCAAAACGCCCGACAATAGACTGAATATAGGCCAAGAATGGAAAGAATGGCTAGAAGATTTTGAGGAGGAAGGGGCACTTCAAAAAGTACAGTCTGATGAAGACTGGGTGAGATGTCTCAGACGTTATGCAGGTAGAGAAGTGAGGCAACTGGCAACTTATTTACCAGAGCCAGCACCGCTGCCCGACAATGCCGAAGAGACTGCATATGAGAAATTAAAGCATAAATTGAATGATCATTTCATCCCCAAGCAGAATAAACAACATGCACAATACCTCTTTAACAAGGAAACTCTCCAGTTAAATGAATCAATTACTGCTTATGCGGCTAGACTGAGAGAAAAAGCAGCACACTGCGATTTCCGAGACACATTGGATGACAGGATCTTGGAACACATCATACAGAGTATTCCAGACAAAGACTTGATCAAGAAAACCATCCAGAAAAAGTGGAAATTGGACCAGTTTATTGAAGCAGCTGCTGAGAAAGAAGACATCACCAATGAGGTGCAGGATATGAAACAAGAACACAAAGTTGCAAAAGTAGGAAGGAAAGGAGGATTCAAACCATTCAAGCATCAAGGGGCCAGACAGAAGGAAACGAACGGCACAAGGACACAGTCACAGTCGAACGAATACTGTGAATTTTGCGGACAATCAGATGCTCATGCAATAGGCGAAAAGAGAGCATGTCCAGCATATGGAAGAAAATGTCGGAAATGTAAGAGATACAATCACTTTGCTAGCTGTTGTTAAACTGAAGAATTCACAAATCTAAGCAGGAAAAACAAGGGAATAGTGGAAAGAGGAAACAGTCTGTGAAAGCTGTAGTGGAGGATGGATCACAGAGTTCGGATTCTGATGACTCTACGTATTTTTCCATGAAGAACCTATCTGTGAAGCATGTTGTGAAGAGAAACTGCACTGGAGCAAGTGATGACAGAACTGGAGTAGTGCAAGTTCAGATAAACAATGTGGATGCATTGTGCGAACCTGACAGTGGGGCAACAGCGAATATCATGGACGAATACCAGTTCAGGGCACTCAGGAAGAGAACTGAAAGATTACAACTGCATCATTCTCAAGACAACCTCAGCACAATCCAGGGAGATCTCAAAGTGAAAGGCGAATTTCAGGCTGATATCAAGAATGCAACCCGGGGAATACACACCAAATTTGTTGTGATTAAGGGACACATGAAATCACCACCTCTTATCAGCAGACAAACTTTAGAGGACCTGGGGATGTTACTGATCGACCCAAGAGGAGGACTCAAGGAGAAGAACAAAATGTGCATCAAATCAGTGAAGACCCAGAGTCTTGAGAAAACACTGGAAGAATACAAGGATGTATTCAAAGGAATAGGATGCGTGACAGATCCGAAATCAGGGAAACCACTCACAGTCAGACTGGAGATGGATCCCGACGCTCAACCAGTGGCACAGAAGGCCAGACATGTACCTTATTACTTGAAAGGACCACTGAAGAAATGGTTGAAACAAGGTGAAGATGAGGGCATCTTTGAAAAGGTACCTGTGGGAGAAGTCATTACTTGGTGTTCACCTTTAGTGGTGCAGCCGAAACCGAAGTACACTGACACACAATTTGATGAATTGGAACCCCACATGATTCGAGCCAGCATAGACATGCGAGTGCCAAACACGAAAATGAAGCGAAGCCGTTGTGTTGAGGCTCCGATACTGGATGATTTCACTTATCATCTGCATGACTGCAGGATTTTCAGTAAAATGGATCTAAAAAGTGGATCTCACCAGCTCAGTATTGGTGATGACACAAGTACAATTGGGACCTTCAGCACTCCTTGGGGAAACTACAGACCGAAACGACTAATGTTCGGGGCGAAATCTTCACAAGATGTATTTGATGATACAATGCAGAGGATTTTCGGAGATATCCCAAGATGCATGCTTCAACGTGACGACATACTGGTGGGAGGCAGAGACGAAGCAGAGCACCAAGAAGTAGTCAAAACAGTACTGCAACGTGCCCAAGCCTTCAACATCAAATTCAACAAGAAGAAATGTGAATTTGGAGAGAGACGAATCTCATTCTTTGGTCACATATTCACACACAAAGGACTGGAAGCAGATCCTGATAAGATCAGGGCAGTTCAAGAATGTGGACCACCAGCGAACAAGGAGGAAGTCAGAAGTTTGCTGGGCATGTCAGGTTACCTAAGTGGATTCATTGAAGGATATGCTGCAATGACAGAACCTCTGAGAAGATTAACTCACAAAGACGCCAAGTTCAAATGGGGCGGAGAGCAACAGATAGCTTTCAAGAAGATCAAAGATGCAATGTCAAATGCACAAACTATGACATACTTCGACCCGAGAAGAAATATGATTGTGAGGACTGAAGCAAGTTTCAATGAGGGCTTATCAGCTGGACTGTTCCAGAAAACAGATCAAGGGCTACAACCGGTTCACTTCATCAGCCGAACTTTGAAGGACCCGGAGAGAAGATACAGCCAGACTGAAAAGGATGCTTTAGCCATCAGATGGGCTCTCAAGAGACTGAGAATTTACTTGACTGGAGCACCGAAATTCAAGATCATAACGGGTCATAAACCTCTGGTGACAATGCTGAACAAGCCAACTGCAAAATTGCCACCGAGAATTGAGAAATGGGTGATGGAACTACAAGACATGGATTTCGAGGTGGAGTACCAGCCTGGAAAAGACGAAGCAGACCCACTAGATTACTTGTCAAGACAACCACTACCTGAGACGGGAGGAAAAGACAAGGATGAGAAAGTGATTAAGTGGATAACCAGAGCGGAATCAGCCATCACATTGGAGAAGATTAGGGAGGAGACCAAGAAAGACCCTACACTCACAGAGGTCAAACAGTACATTGAGACAGGAAGATGGAAATCAAGCAAAGAAAAAATTGCTCCGTACTATGATGCTCAAGATGAATTCTCCATTATTGAAGGACTGGTGTACCGCGAGAGAAGACTGGTGATACCAGAGAACCTACAGAGAAAAATAGTATCCATAGGACACAAGATGGGACACCTGGGAGCAACCAAAACAAAACAGATGTTGAGAGAAAGATATTGGTTCCCAGAGATGACAGGACTCATTGAACACATTGTGGGTGGATGCTATGAATGCAAGATCACCACGAAGGGATCTACTGAAGAACCAATCAAGCCATCCAAGATTCCAAAGAAAGCCTGGGACACAGTTGCGATGGATTATGGCGGACCATACCCAGATGGTCACTACAATCTTGTCATTGTGGACAAGCGATCAAGATACCCAGTAGTTGTTGAAGTGCCATCCACAAACTTCGAAGCAACTCATGAGAAGATGAAAGAAATATTTGCCACATATGGAATACCAAGAACCATAGAAAGTGACAATGGACCACCATTTAATGGGAAAGCATTTGCACAGTTTGCAGAAGAAGAAGGTTTCAGACACCACAGAATAACACCACTGCATCCGAGAGCAAATGGTCAAGCAGAAAATTTCATGAGGCTGATAAACAAGACTGAGCAGATTGCAACCATACAAGAGAAGAACAAAGCAGAAAGAAGAAGTGCAATTCAAGAGATGTTAGTTGCATATCGATCTACACCACACCCAGCAACAAATGTGACACCATACGCAGCTATGAAGAACAGAGAAATAAGAATAAAGCTGGACTATGAAGATCCAGAAGAAGAGAGAGATCCAAAGGAAGAAGAAATTGACAAGAGAGATGCCAAATACAAGACAGACATGAAGAGAAGAGAAAATAAGAACACTCAAGAAAATGTGCTGATAGTTGGAGATTTTGTACTACTCCGACAAAACAAGAAGAACAAGTGGACCACAGCCTATGAACCAACGTTTTATACAGTCGTGAAGGTGAATGGTTCTCAAGTAACTGCAGGAAGAGTGACAGATGGTCGTATTGTATGCAGAGATGCAAGTCAGTATAGAATATGTAATACTGTGATCAACAGTGCTGATGACTTTTCATATGACAATGAAGTATTTGTAAGACCACCACAATCAAAGAGACCAGCAGAAATTATGATACCGACCAGAAGACCAAGGGAAGTGACACAACCGATTGAAGATGTCAGCGTGAAACCAAGTACAAGCGTACCAAGTGCAAACGTACCGAGTGCAAGCGTAGCAAGGACAGATAAACCAGGTGCTGAATCGAATGTGCCAACAGAAAGACCTTATGTCAGACCTCAACGTGACAGAAAGAGGCCGACATATTTAAAAGACTATGTGTGTGGGGTGTAGGCAAATCGCTGCCCTTAATACACAACAAATTTCCATATTGGATTACCATTCTTGATGAGCAATGGATTACCATTCACGATGAGCACTGGATTACTAAGAAGAATTGTGACAGGGACACTTACGGGAAAGATTGAAAGAAGATAATTGTGTAATAGACACTTATATGTGAAAGACACTCATGTGAAAGATTAGACAGAACAAGGAATGTGATTAAGACTTGTGTGAAAGAAAGATGTATATAAAATGTACACATTGATGATTTTTCAAGTGTAGTACTCTATTGAGTTTCATTGTTGAGCTGATTAATTTTGAATGATCATTGATTAAAATAAAGTAAAGCTGATTAATTACTGGAATATGATAATTTACAGAGAATGGTAAAATGACACATATATAAAGTCAAATTGTGAAAAGCAAAACTTAAAGTAAATTTTACAATTGATTCACTGACTTTGAAAATCTTAAATGAGAGTAACATTTTGTCTAGAGTAAAGGAGGAGTGTTGCAAATACGATTTCGTTTACTATAAGTGCCGTTCCGTTTACTCTTAACGATTCCTTACTACGATCATTAATGTATGTGCGCATGCTCAAATAAAGAGAGATCTTCGAACGGAGCGATGTGTTGAAGTTGTTGTTAACAGGCACTTATCCATAAGGACGAAGAATTTGGGGGGGGGGGGGGGGGGGGGGGTGCACGTACCCTAGTGTGATGCACATGGGAATGTGACATATATGTGGTTGTCAGTCATCTGGGAAACATACCATTTTTGCTTTTATCCCCCTGTATGATTACTTCTTTGTTAATTATTGAATCAATTAAAAAGATGGTCATACTGCTGTTATATTCACGTAATCGCATAGGTTTTATGGCCTGTGATTTCAGAACTATATATAGTACCAATTTCTAATTTTCTCTCCTGCAAGGGGTGTTCATGTTGGATTGCAAATTTATTACAAATTAGTACACAGACAGGAAGTTTGTTTACTTTTTAATTACTTTTTTTACTGGTAGACCTATATAACTTCACTGATCTAAAATTTTGACATCAAAAGTGGAATTGAAAATTTTATGAAATTTTGTGTGTTATAACTTGCTCATGCATTTATTGTTATTACTACAGTATTTGCAAACCCAGTCGACTTTATGACATCCCAATCAAACACAATCGTTAGTGACTCTTTTCTGGTTCTATATATTTGTTGATCATAATAAAACTGTTTTTGGCAGAACTACACGGTACTATCCAAATGTTAATCTAATATGTACATTTTGGGAACTGGTCAGGACACAAATAAAGAATAAACCAGCATGCATGGGCCAAAGGCCGGATCAGGAAGCTGTAAGCTTTTCCGGGGGCTGCTGAGCTTAAAACAAACTAACTAACATTGCCATTTGTTTTCTTTTTCTGAATTCTGGAGTGGGCCACTCCTCATCCTCATTTCCAGGGCTGCTTTGGTGGACCCAATCTGGCTAATTTTTTTTTGGGGGGGGGGGGGTGCTGCGAGGAGGGGACATGCTCTACCCCCCCCCCCCCCCCAGTTTTTTTCACTCCTGTAACATTGTATATCATTGTGGAAATGGAGGATCGTCCCAATGCATTTCATATGATCCCAAGAAAATTAGTGTCAGTGACACTGCCAATGTTGTTCTGGATAGGGTAGAATTTGCAAGCTGCAAATAGCAAGTCAAGTGTAAAATAGCAAGTCAAGTGTACAAACAAATTACAGTTGCACTGCATAAATACCCAAATTCTTGTGCATTGACTTTTGAGCTGATTCTTTCAGCAGTCGGATTGTTTCCTTGCAAACACAAGCATATTGTGACAATCTTGTCACAATATTGTATGATATTGTCACAATAATGTAGATCACATTGTAGCAGTATGAAAGTGTGGGCCCTAGAAAAGTGTTCGGCAATATTTCCCAAAAACATTATGAATATATTGTTAGAACAATGATATTATTTTTTATAAGTAATCCTTCCAATACAATATTGTGAGAATATTTTTACAGCATTGACATGTTTAACTAACATTTTGAGAGTATTGCAGATCATACTGTCTCAACAGTACAAACATTATTCCCTGAAACAGAGCCAGAAGATACTCATGACATTGATATTTTATTATTGAACAATACTGTGACTACTTTGCAGAACATATTGTCACTAGATTAAAGTGTGGACCCTAAACACTTCGTAGTAATATTTTCTAAATATTAAAAATATAGATTTTCACAATAGTTCACATCATGATTTAGGTTAAATGTATGAAATTATGAATTACAACAGCAACATGGCTGGAAAAAAAAAGAAAGAAAATCTTTATTTTTCAAAGCTTCATATGTTTCCTACAATGACTAATCACTGACAACGCTACAAAAATAAATAAAAATACCAACCTATTTTGCCGATGGTCCTGGATTTTGTTGCTGAGACTTGAAAACTCTCTCCACATCAAAATGGCTACAACATGAATATAATCCCTAGATGGTGCTTGTAAATTTAAATTAATATTTATGTAATGTGAATAAACATTGCAGCAATGTTTTAGATGATATTTCGAAAAACATTGCACAGACATCATTACAACATACATATTATCATTTACCTAATGTTGTCAAATATGATAGTGTGGACCTAGAAATACCTGCAGCAACATCATTGATCATATCATAACAAAACACTATGGAAATAATGGCAAAACACATTTTCATTCGGTGAATAAAATCCTTCTTGCAATGTGTTCAATATTTAAAAAATATAGCACATATATTTTTACAACATCCGCATTATCATTCAAATTATGTTGTGACAATATTATTTGAGCATAGTGTAACAATATAAAAGTGTGGACCCTAGAAATGCTTGCGCCAATATTATAAATCATATCATCAAGAAACATTATCAAAATAGTTTAACCATGTAAATTATATTAAAGAATGTTGTCTCAACAATTACACAATCTGTTTTGGAACATTTTTTGTCAAATATTGTCCCAATGAGTGAGTGCTAATATTATTCAAAAGTTAATGTTTGCAGGGTTATTGTCCTGAAGTTTTGATGTTTGAGCAGGCTAAAGCCCCATACGTCAACGATCAATTCAAAATGTTTCCAGCACAACACTTTTCAATTCCCACTGACTATCTATAAAATGGGCAGTGACACAGCTGTAGCTATCAGTGCTGATACTAGTCCAGGTGTCATGTGTCATTGCAATATCACTGATTTGTGCTAAGTCCTCTTTAAGGGCCATGGACATTTTGTCTTTTTTTTTCTCCAGCCAACCAGACAATGTCCGCTTACTTGGAACGTCATATCTGAAGTATAACAAGTACAACTTATCTTTTAATTTTGATTTTTGAACTGATTGCTATGTTCCATTGTTTGTTATCTCCTCATTGATTAATTTGATATTAAGTTTCTCATTTGAGGTAGAAATGCTACTCAAATGAAACAGATTAAGTTTTCAATTATTTGCATCATTTAATATTCATTGACATGAATTCACTCTAGATACATACCTTGGATCCAGCATTGCCACAAATTTCCTGAAGTATTCATTTTCAACAAGACTAACAGGTAGAGACTTCATTACTATTAGCTTCATGAGCGCATCATCAATGTCTTCCTTTTTCTTTTTGGTGAGTCGATCTGATGGAGATTTCTGCATGAAGCTACTGATCTTGGCCTGAGACTTAGGGTTATTCTGTTGGTTCTCTACAGCTGGTCTTTGGAGGTCTTTATGTTCATGATCCAAATGAAACATCATATTTGTTGTATTGCCTGAAAGAAAGCACCACCATCTGACCACCACCTTAAAACTAAATTCAGATAATCCACCACCTTAAAACTAAATTCATCATCTTAAGACTAAATCCACCACCTTACAACTAAATCCTCTCCAACAACCGGTATATCGAGAACCGGTGTACTGCTTAATTATTACAGTTGTGCTAGTACAGTGCAATGCATGTAATGTACTCATGTTCATTTAAATTGAGTTAGTTAATTTATAATAGGTCCATGTTGTTAATATAAATTATATTAATTGAGAATTCTGTAGAAAATGACATCAGTCACAATATATGTGTCAATCATCAATGTCAAGTAAATTACAATTCAAATATGCATTATGTCAATTAACTGTGAAGTGTCAAAACAACCTTCACATTTCAGACTCTAAAATCAGAGATCCCAACATTAATTGCACTTGATAGTTCACATGTGCAGAACATGGGAGTAATACTCATTATCGCTCAACGTGTCAATATTCACCTTTGTAGGCGTACTCCTTTCTGCAAAGCTTACAAATTGTGGTCAACATGTCAAGGTTTTCCTTCGTTGGAGGACCTTCTTTGATTTTGCGGAAGCAAAAGTAATCCCACACACGGGATTTTCCACGTTTACCAGGAAAAGGGAACAAATGATCTTCAGTTTCGGCCATTTTTAAACAAACAAATCTCCAGCCAATCAGAATCACTATAACAGACGGCTGTCACAACAGCGCTTCTGATTGGCTCAGAAGGGTCACATGACCAAAGCAAAATGGCAGCGCCCATAAGTTCGTTGTTTGGGTAAAAAAAATCTAAGGAATTTGTTCCCCACTGGTTAATGATGCATTCCGACTAAAATCGACTGCACATATTTGCTTCTAAGCGCTTGATTCCTGGCGTGAAACGACCGACTTTCGACTCTAGTCGATCATCGGTCCACCACTAGTTCACAACACTGGTTTATTGTTCATATATACGCTTTCTTTGCATTTATTGAAACTTTCACACATCAGTAATGCTATTGCAGTGCTTACCAGCATTAGACTGCCCAGTTCAAACTGTTTCTAGTGTTAAGATGCACATGTTTGTGTTCACAACAGTGCCTTACTGTTCATATAAAAGCTTTAATTGCACAAGTTTACTGAAACTTTGACATTCGTTCATGATATTGCACTGTTGATCATAATAGACTTGTTTGTAGAAAATGTTTGCGATAACATACTTGTGCATGTGTTGACAACAGCAGTTCCCCATTCATATAAAAAATTTCCTTACAAAATTTAATGAAAACTGCATCTTAAGCTTGTTAAAACACTCACTCCACTAAGCAGCAGCTCACCCGTATCTGGCGTATCATAATTACTTTCATTGAAATATACATCTATACTTTTAAGATAACTACATTATGACCAATTTATTGTATATGACATTACACAATGCTTTTTTTGGCAATATCAACTGTATGATTATACACTGCTCTTATCCCATTATTAAAGCTCCTGCTTAAAACACACCTTTACAATATGTATTCCAGATTATTCGCAATTCCATCCTTATTTTTTATTTACATTAGGTCATTACAGTGCCAGGCTTTTATTGCAAATGTTCCTATTCAGAACAGTTCCTATTCCTAAGATACTTATACATTATTCAGGGGTAGTATTACTATTTATATATTATATGTACATTGCATTACAGAATTGTCGCCTATATCTATATACAACATTTTTATCACATGGAAACCACTACTGTTGCAAAAACAGCACCCCCTTACAACATGTTTCATAGCTCATTATTCTACATTCCTAGATCATTAAACATTTTGTTATTAGAAAAGATTCTTAGTCATATGATACTCAAGCATGTTTTTGCCACAGTGCCTTACTGTTTATAAAAGGCCGTTCCATTTCAGAAAAAATAAAACTTTTCTACAAAATCCCCTGTGTTGTCACTGCGTTGCTTTTTATTTACAGTCATTCCCCATATCATCAAACCTCTACTCAACGCCCAATCCTTTTTAGAAGGAATACTTGTTTATGATGCCTCCAACAACATTTATTAATGACAATGACGTCATGTCAGTGCAAACGATCCTACGAACAGGATAGCCAAATTTCTGCTATTTCGTCACTTTTTATGAAATTTTACACTTATCATACTTATACCTTGACCTGAATTGAAGCATACAACAAGTGCCAACATTTCTATCAACTTATTTGGTACGATTTAATTAGGTTTACAGCATTGCGCAGGTTTTCGGCATTTTCAGAAAACAAACTGATTTCCACCCTATGAAGATGGGCAGACCAATGTTAAGATACAAATACACACAAGAAGTTTTTGCAGGAGTCTGTCATAACTGATATTTTGTCTATTTTTGCTGTAAAAGTCAGCAAAAATGGCATGTCCCACACCTCTTTTTATATATCTCTTTACCCTACTCAATGAATTAAGTTAAAAATAATTTATAATATTCACATATATATAATCAGGAGTTATCTAAGATGAATTTTTAACTCCTGAAGAAAGTTTTGAAATATTTGCTGTTAAAATAATATTATTCATTTGTTTAAGTTTGTCCATGGATGAAAAACAAAAAATCTTAGGTTTGTGCACTTTTCAAGAGATGAAAGCACTGGTATGGAGACTTCAGGACATCATTTCGAATACTATTTTTCAATATTTAAAGAAAAGAGTTTGCATTGGCAGGGGGTGACTTTTTTGCACGTCGTTCGTGTAACAAGTTTATAAAGCCCCTGTCACACGGGCCGGTTGTGCCGTAGTGAACCCGTAGTATTACGTAATAGTTATGTAACAGCTCTTTCCGCCGGTTTAGCGGCAGCAAAAAGGGGCGGGGCAGCACCCGGCGGGTAACCCGCCGGGTTCTACGGGTAAACCCGCCGTGATCTACGGGTTACCCGCCGGGTTACCCGCCGGCTTTCACGGGTTACTGCCGGGTACGGCAAATTAGTTGACGGCTTCCAGGGGTAGCCCGGCGGCTTCCACGGGTTGCCCGGCGGCTTCCACGGGTTGCCCGGCGGCTTCCACGGGTCACCCGCCGGCTTCCACGGGTTAACCCGGCGGCTGGCTATCTCGTGGAATTTGCCAAAAATGTATAAATAGGGGCTGCATCTGTTGTTCTCCATCATTCTGTCTCCGGCTGCTGAAGAGGAAAGACCATGTACATGCATCAACCCCAACGAAATAGAGCCTTGCTACTACTAGCTGCTCAGGCCAATTATACACTTATTTTACAACTTGCTTGTATGGAAGCACTAGCTGAGGAGGAGGAGGAGGAGAGGAAGAGAGAAGAAGAAAGAGAACTGGCAGCCAGGAGGAGGAGGAGGAGGAGGTTTTGGGTGAAGCCTTGGCTGTTGAGAAGACCTCAGATGGGATATTATGATCGTCTACTGAGAGAACTGCTCCAGGAAGACACCCCAAGTTATACCAACTTTATGAGAATGGAACCAGCCATTTTCCGAGAGATCGTTGGCAAAATTGGTCATAGGATTAGAAAACAAAACAGCTGTATGAGGGAAGCTTTGGACCCAGGACACAGACTTGCCATCACCCTGCGCTATTTGGCAACTGGAAACAGCTACAAGTCCCTCATGTATGGCTTTAGAGTGGCCCACAACACCATCAGCTTGATAATTCGAGAAGTCTGTGAAGCCATAATTGCAGAGTATTCCGAAGAACTCCTGACCTGCCCCTCAACTCCAGAAGAGTGGAGAAAAGTCGCTGAACTATTCTTTTCGAGATGGAACTTTCCTCATTGTGTTGGAGCCATTGATGGAAAGCATGTGGCCATCAGATGTCCTCCCAAAGGTGGTTCCGTGTACTACAACTACAAGGGATACCACTCCATTGTACTCATGGCTCTTGTGGATGCTGACTACAAGTTCCTTAATGTAGACTGTGGAGCTAACGGAGCTGGATCGGACGGAGGAGTATTTAGCACGACAGTCCTGAGGGAAGCACTTGAAGAAGGGACCCTTGGGTTACCGCCACCTGAACCAATCGTTCCTGGTGAAAGACCTCTTCCCTACTTCATTGTCGGAGATGATGCCTTTCCTTTGAAAACCTGGCTGATGAAGCCACTGCCCCTAAGAAACATGACCAAGGAGCAGAGGATATACAATTACCGACTCTCCCGGGCAAGAAGAATTGTGGAAAATGCATTTGGGATCCTTGCAGCAAGGTTCAGGTGTCTCCTGACTACAATGCCACAGAGGACCAAGACAGTGGAATCCATAGTCCTTGCATGCTGCTGCCTCCACAATCTGATGAGAGTAAGGTATCCAACTGCCCAGAACAACATGGTGGACCAGGAAGATCCAGTCACACATCTAATCACCCCAGGAATTTGGAGGGCAGCTGGAGAAATTGATGAAATGCCACCACCCACTAGAGGCCATTCAATGACTGGTGCAGCCAAGAGTCAACGGCAGTACCTGGTAGACTATGTTAATTCAGAGGAAGGAAGTGTGCCATGGCAAGATGACATGGTATAATAAAGAAACCACAAAACAACCCCGGCCTTTTTCAAGGCCACCAAATCCTCCCAAAAGAGCAGACCATGTACACTTCTTGTGTAATAAAAAAAAAGTTCCTGTCTGACCCACACAAAATATTTTTTTGGTTCAGAAGTGCCGTAGTTGTTTCTTGTTCAGAAGTGCCGTACTTTTTTTTTTGTTCAGAAGTGCCGTACTTTCATTATTTTCATTGCAGTATAATAGAAAAAACTACGGCAGTTCTGAAGCAAAAAAAATAATACGGCACTTCTGAACAAGACACAACTACGGCACTTCTGAACAAAAAAAAAGTACGGCACTTCTGAACAAGAAACAACTACGGCACTTCTGAACCAAAAAAATGGTGTCTTCTTTGCTCAAAATTATTAAGTTAGTAACAAATTTGTTTGCTAAAGAAATATGAAAACAGTAAAGTGTGATAATATGCAATCTACTGAAAGATAGTTCAAGTGTATAATAAAGAAATATTGTGATCTAATCCAAAGGAAATATGAACAAGTTTATTTTGTACTAAAATATTATTATTTTTTGGACAAAGATAGAGGAAAGTTTGGAGGGTTTTGGGAACTTTTTTTTTTGATTGCTTGTTAACACAAATATGTGTACAAGGCGTGCTCTTTTGGGAGGATTTGGTGGCCTTGAAAAAGGCCGGGGTTGTTTGGCCTCGAAAAAGGCCGTGGTTGTTTGGCCTTGAAAAAGGCCGGGGTTGTCTACAAGTTGGTTGTCTACAAGTTGAGATACTGGCTCATATTGAGTGGTGTTGAGCTACTAGGTGGCATTTCAGAAATCATCGACGGAGGGCCAGAAGGAGGCAGTGAAGATGGTCCAGCTGCAGTTGCAGGTGGCCAATTCTTTTGTGGACTCAGGATGGTCGTGTACTGAAGCCCAGGAGGAGGAGGAGGAGGAGGAGCGAAGAACTGCTGCTGGTGCTGCTGCTGGTGGTGCTGCTGCTGGTGCTGCTGCTGGTGCTGCTGGTGCTGGGGTTGCTGTGGCTGCCTTCTGTTCCTCATCAGGTTTCCTTTTAATTGGAAAATCATAGGCATCAGCTGCGTATGAAAGTCATCGAATGTGTCCGTGTCCATCATCAGGCACTCCGCAACGATGTAGTCTCCCATCGCCCGGATTCTCCTTTCGTGGAGATCTACTGGATGACGAGGAGGAGGAGGAGGAGCAGCAGCAGCCATTTGATGAAAAGATGCCTGCAGGGCACCTGTTGAGCTCCTGGCCAATTCCATGAGCTCGTCCATTCTCCTTTGCTGATGGGGTTCCTCCTGGGGTTCCTGTCTACGTTTCTTGTAGGGGCCGCCCTTGGAACGCTTGGCAGGAGCTGGGGGGATATCCATGGAAACATCCGGGTCATCCGAAATCTCCAGGGGCCCGAATTCTTCTGCAGCACTGCTGCTGTTGTCTTTTGCAAGTCTTTTTGAAAGAACATTGCTTCCTTGTCGACTGGGAATTCTAGTGATATGGTCAACTAGAAATCCGAAGTTGGCACATATCCACTGTTCTTTCTCCGTGGGATTTCTCTTGGCAGTTCCGGATGGCCCCTGCCTCATAAGTTTTCCGGCACTAGTCCTGATGGATTCAAGCCAAGTCCTGAGTTGCAAACCGGTGCAGGGAACACTCAACTTGGCAGCCATTGCATTAAGGAGGGCCGTCTTCTTCCCGGTGTCCTTGTAATCCGATATGGTCCGGTCATAAAATATCGGGTGGTCCCTGTACCAATCCGCAACTTCCTGTTCATCCTGGTGTGGCAGGAAGAGCTTATCCTGCTTCTTCCGAGGCTCATTTCCTCTACCTGAGAAAACAGGTGATACAGGACCTGCAGAGCGAGCAGGTGAAGTGTCAGGAGAAGTTGCAGGTGCAGAAGCAGGCGCAGGTGCAGGAGCAGGCGCAGGTGCAGGAGCAGGCGCAGGAGCAGGCGCAGGAGCAGGCGCAGGAGCAGACTTCTGGGACTCATCCGTGCTGGCAGCATCTGAGGATGACCTCGTGGCAATTTTTCGTCTCTTGGCAGGTACAGTCCGCTTGGCAGGTGCAGACTTCTTCGCCATCTTCTCCTTCACAGGAAGAGCACTCTTCTTCTTTGATGAAGCAGAAGATACTTCATCATCGCTGGCTTGAAGTGAAGAAAGCGATTTCTCTGTGTCCTCAGCAGGAACTGCAGTTGTCCTGGTCCTAGGTGCAGTACTTTTCTTCATCGGCATGATAAAAAATATTTTCTGGAGTAGTGTATTCTTCGTCTTCTCAATTTGGTAGCAAGATGCTGAATGATCTGATAGCCACTGGTCAATCTTTATATACTGCCTGGATAACGTACCCCGCTGTGATTACATAATAAACCCAGCTCATTGCGTCATTGCGTCGCATTGGATCCACACAGGATGACACTGGGCAAACACGATTGCTTGCTATGCAAGCCGGCGGGTTAACCGTGGAAGCCGCCGGGCTAACCGTCAAAGCCGTCGGGTTAACCGTCAAAGCCGGCGGGTTAACCGTAGAACCCCTCAACAAGCCGCCGGCTTTACTAAAGGGTGAATTTAGGGACGGTTAATTGGCGGGTTCTACGGGTCGCCCGCCGGCTTCTACGGGTCACCCGCCGGCTTTTACGGGTCACCCGCCGGCTTCTACGGGTCACCCGCCGGCTTCCACGGTTTTTTTTTTTTTTTTTTTTCACCCGTGAGATTTCTACGGTTGTGCCATGCAAGCATGGCACAACCGGCTACCGGGGCCGGGTTTCGCGGCTTGGCCAAGGGTCCCACGGGTGCTTGACGGGTATCCACGGGTATCCACGGGTGGCCGTATTGGGGCCGCCGGCTTCGAGCCGGGTAGCGATTTCCGCAACTATTACGTAATACTACGGGTTCACTACGGCACAACCGGCCCGTGTGACAGGGGCTTTAGGAAACTATTATTCACAGAAAATAGCTTCAAAGCAATTCTGAAAGCACAATACCTAGACACAATAAATAAAAAAATTAGTGAGTTATACAAAGTTAGTAAAATGAATAAAGATAAGATAAGATAAGAAAAGATATATTTTATTTAAAGTCGTATGTAAGAACAAATAACATAAGCAGATGCTTGTGATCGACTAGAATGAAAACGATATATATGACAAATGAAATATACATATTGTACAGATGAGGGGGAGTGAAAACTATAAAAAAAACTGACTAGATTAATATATAATAAAAGCAAATAGATAATTCATAGAATGCAATAAAAACAGGTACTACAATTGCAATCTGGTCCATTCTATGCAAATAGGATTGATTTAAAATCTTTAAAATTTTGAATATTTTTTATGGCACTGGGAACAAGGTTCCACAATTTAGCACCCTAGTTTAAACTTAGGGTAATTATATTATCTTATTATTTCTAAAATCATATTTAACATTTTTAATTTTAAACATGATATTTGACAGTGGGGAGCATCAAACTGCATCTCTTTAAATACTAATTCCAAGATACATTTTTGTTCTTATGAGATACAGTGAGTTATGTTTATTGTTTTTAAGGATTTCTGTATAATTAAAATTTAAATCATTATGATCCTAATTACTTTAGCTACTTTTCTGCTTACCATCTGAATATGATTAGCCCATGTCGAATTACTATCAAGCACAACCCCTATAAATTCAGTGCTCTCTACATTCTCTATTTTCTGTGGCTAGATTGATATATTATCAATGTTCAAATAGTTCTGACTATGCTCTGTATAGTTAACCTGTATATCTATAGTTTGAAATCTGTGTGAACAAGGTTGACAATTTCAAATTTTGGAACAGTGTAATGAGGTTACTTCCTTTTTGTGCAGATCTTGGAGAAATTAGACCAGTCTAATTTCTCAATGTTCAGATTATGTAAGCTTGGCTATCAAGTTTAACCATTGTAAAATGGCAACTGGCTATAGGCGGGCACACTATAAAGTAAAAGGAATTTTGGATGAGCTGCTGGTAAAAGCTGGTGTTGAAAAATGCTAAAATTATCAGTAACAGAGTTGATAAATGGTAACGGAGTTGATATCAAGTTTTTGACTTGGTGAGACAATCCTGATTGGCCCCTGATTTGGGGCTGGCCCCTGATCTGAGTCCTGCATGAGACATCGTTTAAAATATCAGTCTCATAATTATTGTGCTCATCACAAAATCATAAAATTACTGAAAACGCGAGAAGCTCTACAAAGTTTTTTTATTTTTCAGTTATTGCTCATCTATAGAAAGTGAGTGCCTAATCAGGGGCCAGACCATTTTTCATGACGATGGAGTGGGCCATGTTGGAAGATATCGTACATGGGTTTAGAATGGTACATCCAGGAGCCTGCGGAGACACCTGTTCCACATAGGGTGGAATTCTTGTACGTTTTTATCGGAATAGTTCCAAGCTTGGCTTCCATAGAAGGGGCGTCACCAACATTTGCAAGAAGAGTATTCACCCGTCCTGCTAGATCTCCCTTTTTTTGTGATATTTCAAATTTTTCTGAGAGATCATGCTGCAAGATATTACCCAGGTGTTTTACTTGAGACACCCAGGGTATAGTTTCATTTATCAGAGTAATCCTGTTTGGAATATGGTCTACTTTCTTTTTAGAGAAGAATATGCACGCACTTTTTTTGGGGTTATATTCCATCCCATATTCCAGAGCATAGTCTTGGCTCTCGTTTATCATTTCCTGTAAGCCATGTAAGCTGGGGCTTAGTAATGCGAGGTCGTCTGCATAGCATATAGTATTGGTGTCCTATCCAACAACCATAACCTTTATTCTGTAGGCGAAAGAGCCACAAACATGGTATACAAAATTGGTGATGCAATTGCACCTTGTCTTATGCCATTTGTTCAGGAAAATGGTTGGGATAAAGCATTATTCCAAATGGTCCGAGAGGTCTGACGGGTGTACAAATTCTTCAATGCACACAAGTCTATCGCGCTAAAATTCCTCTGAAGAAGCAGGGAAAACAGTTTATCTACTTTACCCGGTCGAATGCTTTTGTAGCATCCAGGAAACACCCAACTACTGTTAATCCATTGTTGAAGTAGTATTGTACAATCTCCTTTACTACCAGGGAACACATAGTTGTCCCCATTTTGATTTTGAATGCAAATTGTCTGTCCGAGGTCAACAGCTTTGTGCAGTTACGCTCCAGCATAATCAAATCTAAAAGTTTGCCAAAAGAGGAGGAGAGTGCAATTCCCCTGTAGTTTGCTTCCGAGCAAAGGTTGGCGCGATAGTCTTTTGGAATGGAACTGAGAGTACTAGAAATCACATTCCTTGGCTGATAACTATGTATAAGAATGGCTGTTGCTAGCTGAGCAAAGTGATGATTAAAAAATTCAGTTGTATGTATGATATGGTTGGACATCAGTCCAACATCGCCATCTGATTTCCCTTCTTTTAATTTAAGGACAGCTTTGTACACCATTTCTTGGCTAATAACTGCATCATCTGCAGTCCACTTCGCAGTTTCTGTATAATTGTGTCATCAATCTCTGATAGAGCACAACAGTCAGAGGGAACACTATGGAAAAGTGTTTCATACTTGTTTGCAAAAATTGCTGCTATTCTATGCGGTTCTATTTAATTGTTGATACTTATGGTTGTACATGGTTTAGATTGGTTGACTCTTTTAACTTCCCGAAAGAAGTCTCTAGACTGGTTTTCCTTGATCGCTGACGCCATTTTCTCGTACACTGTGGTTCTTTCTTTCTTCTTGCAACGCCTGACAGCATAATTATACTGTCTCTTACTTTCTATCATATTTCTATGTAATGTTCCTTGTGTTGGTCTGCCTGCTTGCTTCCATAGGTCAAACCAGAGAAGAGATTCCTGTCTATAAGGTTTAACCATCTCTGTCCATTCAGGCATAACTTTCTTGTGGCTTTTTTTCTCAGCAGGAAAACATTGTCCAGCTTCCAGACAGATATTGACAAGACATTCACACCATTCATCGATCTTTGCATGATGATCCTCACTGGTGCACTGCATTTAGATACATCACATAATCCATTTTGGCCTAGTAAAGTGTTCATTGTCTGTTGGTAAAAGGTCAAGTGTTGGTCATTGACTTTGTGCCATAAGATCCTGTTGTTTTTCTGTGTTGTCTGCGGTTTCACACTAATATGTCTAGGGTGAGAATTAATAACTGTCACAATTGGTTTGTGACCTGCAGGATTTATTTCACTGTCATATACAAACACATTTTTCACATATTTTATTAAACCATTGTCAAAGCAAAGTGATCGATCTGTGAGTAGGCATTATTCAGTTCATTGGAGAAGGTATAGTCTGACTTGGCTATTGCTAAATTCAAACAAGGTATGCAATTATATCTCACCAACAGACTCATGAAGTAACAGTCATGGGTAATATTACGATCAAAATCAACATTAAGATCTCAAGCTATAATAATCTGATGATCTGCATGCTGGTTGAGTATTTGTTCAATGGTATCACACTCATCAAGAAAATCCTCAGATATATGCGATTTATTCCAGTTATCCATGGGTAAGTACCCATTCAGTATGAGTAATTTATATGTCTCACATTCCACACTCATGGCACATATCCGACGACTGTCAACCTTGATATGTTTCACAAATTGACTGATGGATTTATCGGATATAATATAGCAATTCCTCCATAAGGTCTGCCAGGTAACAGTTCACCTTCTCTCACACTAGACACTCCATAGGCAATAAAGTCTGAGTCTATAGACTGCAATCTGTTCAGATTGCACTGAACCAACCAAGTCTCTTGCAACATGACTATATCTGCTTTGCTTGTCTTTATGATCTCAGCTATGACCTGCAGTTTATTGCAACCTAATTCTGTGCTATTGTATGACAATAATGTTAAGTCTGCCATTATAAGCTAGTCGGATTGTCCCTCTTCTTTACTTTCCCTCTGGTAAACCACTGACGAAAATAAATTCGGTCTGGCATACTGCACTAAACCCTTTCTTTCTTTTATTAATTATTTTTGACGACCCCCCCCCCCCCCCCCACAGCTCTCAATAGAGTCTTAGATGGAGTATATATATATATATAGATATATATCCTCTGTAGAAGATGGACCAATTGCCCACTAAAAAGTTTCGAAGTCAAACAATAATAACATTTGACGTCACAACACAGTTCTACACTGACCTTCTCTGTCCACTCTTTATGACTTGTTTTTGAAGAAAAATTAAGGCAGTGGTCTGACAATTGTTATTTGTTCTAAAAACTACGACAACTCCGATTTTGGTCCATGAAACTTCATCGCCATTTTGCACTGAGAATTATGGCAGAATAGAAACCAATGGCAATGACATCACAACACTTGCAGTGACATAGTTTGTTTATGATGTCATTGCTAGTGCCTCGTTTTCATTTTTTGATCTACAAAATGGCGCCTTCGACAAGGACAGATTTCTTGCCTTGCTATATATATGAACTTAAGACAACCATTTCTCATCAAAAAATAATTTTGTTGTACCCATGGCAACCAATGCAATGACAGATCAAAAAAAATTGGCCTTCACGACACCCAATACAATAGCACAGGATTAGGTTGCAATAAACTGCAGGTCATATCTGAGATCATAAAGACAACCAAAGCAGATATAGTCATGTTGCAAGAGACTTGGTTGGTTCAGGGCAATCTAAAAAGATTGCAGTCTATAGACTCAGACTTCATTGCCTATGGAGTGTCTAGTGTGAGAGAAGGAATTGCGTAGAGCAAAATGCACAGTAGTAAGTACTGTCATGCTGTATGGTTGGACTGGTTACATTCATGTGAACATTTTGGTATGTACATAATATATATGAGACTTCGTGTTCTACTCCAGTTTTCCTTAAATATTACACTTTTTTGGCCTCAGTTGCTCTACTATTAACGATACATATTGAATACTGTTGTAACTTCATTCAACATGTACACTGACTTATTTGTAAAGAATATCATATATTTCACATGATAAAAGAAAGGAAAAAATCAAAAACATCACATCATATCAACTATCTTGACATCATTTTTCTGACTCAGGCCTATTATCACTAGAGTGTATTTTGTATAATATGATCAAAAGATCCAGGATAGAATCAACACATTAATAAGTTATGTTTTTTTTTTTTTTACTTTTATTATTTTTTATACAGATTTTTTTCTTGCGAAAGTTCCAATCCAATGCCACTTCTATATTCCTAATAAGGCTCAAGTAATTAAGCCAAAATATTTGCATTTGATTTGGGTTCTCAGGATCTCCCTTAGGAAATAGCCTATGTATGATATCCCTTAGGAAATATGTAGGCCTATACCTACAATGTCATGTGAATAAATTAAATTAAAAAACTATAACTGGGTCTGAGAAAGTTACTTTACCTCTTAGCTCAAACTCAACTTTACATTATCCAGCATTTTCGAAAGAGTTCTGATAAGACTGTTCCATTCCATATGACATACTGTACAGTGAGGCTCAGATGAGCACCATTTATGGAATTTGACGAAGCAAACCGCATGCAAGAAACATGGCGTCTCTGCATCACCCATGTTAACTGGAACGAAAACACTGTCATTCTTGCAGGATTCGAACCATGCCATTTCGACGCTTCGTTTGAACATGGGGCTGTGTTCAAGTGCAGAGGTAGAAGAGTTTAGAGAAGACCAGGCACCTTTTGAACTTCCATCGTCTGCTTGGTTGGATAACAACCGTGCGTCACATGATTCGTGCACGTGCATACCTCTGCATTTGTCCATTTTGGCGCCAATCTCATGCTGCTCATTTTTACTTCCAATTTTATGCATTGCTGTCTCTTTTGGGATTCTTGGGTCAGCGAAAACGCAAAGTATGATTTTAGCCAATGAAATTTTCTTGAAAAGATGAATCAGATCATTGGCTTCTTTGATGTCTTCCCAGCATGGCCCAACAGTTGTTACGAAAGGATGGCTTTCGCGTAGAGCAAAATGCACAGTTGCTATGAAGTCCAAGACACCAGGGTTGTTTGGAGAATGCAAGAAAAAGATGTCGGCTACTGCTTCGTCTTTGTTTGCGCTTGACAAACCAAACTCATCCATTAAAACTTTTCCTGAAATTCACAAAGCAATATCGTAAATTAGTAATTAGGGTTAATATAAAGAAGTACCTAGGCCTACAATAGTACAATGTGCGCCTATAGGCAGCCCTAAGCCTATATAAATGGAACTCAGATTCATTAGTGACGTATAGCCGTGGCTAACTAGGAGAGAGAGTCCCACAATGTTCACCTATAATACTAACGATAGAGAACTGAACTTATTTTCTTGAGGGAACTTGGTCTTTCAGATCTTAGGCCCATGCCAATATTAGGCTAATATGCCTAAGATCTGAAAGACCAAGTTCCCTCAAGAAAATAAGTTCAGTTCTCTATCGTTAGTATTTCCCCAGAACTTTCTTCACAAGAAGTTCCTGGAAAAGCTTGGAACCCAAATTAATTAAACATTCAGATTCAGTTTCAATGCTGGTCCATTGCAGTTCAAATTCATTTTTGAGGAACTCCGCAGAAACTACACGGGAGGGAACTCGATTTTGTGTACAGTGGAACCTTTGAGGAACATTCAAACGAGAGGAATGTTCTGAGTTTACTTTCTTAAAAGAACTCAGGTGAAGGAAGCGAGTTCACTATCGTAGAGAAAGTTATGTGAGATCATATAACAATCGGTTGCTAATAACATATTAGAGTGCCTCACTAGAAATTAGCGCTCAGTTCACTTGAAATTAGTGCTAAGTTCACTCAAAACAAAAAGTTTTCATCATGGCAGTTCATTTAGGCAGTTTTAAAGTTCAGGATATATATGACTGTGCAATTTTTGGAGACGGATAAATTGGATGTCATTATGGCTGTAAATTTTCCCATTCTTCATTCAGATTACATTTTAAACAGGTTCTATCCTTAGATGGTATTTTAGGCTTTTCATGTCTTCCTGTTTCTATACGGAGGTTATGTGACTGATTCTAAATCTAGCTATCTTACTGCATGTTTTCCTATTCATGTTAAGAAGTAGATAAGGTTCTAATCTATAGTCAGTTTTGATGTCTTTGTAAGTTCTTAGCTTAGGTTGCTGTGTCGTATTGTTAATTTCTGCAAATATTTGTTCTTGCTGTTTTTGGTATCACTTGTCAATTAAGAAAAAAACATATTCAATAATATATACATTTTGCGAGGTGCCTAAAATTTACCTGTTACTGATGCTAGTTTGTCATACGTAGCCAAAATCTGCGATAAGTAATCGTGTATGCATACATGTGCACACGCAGTTCAGAGAAGACCAATTGACTGGAGGACGGTATGTCGTGCGGCCATTTATACCTCAAGCCTATGAGTTAGCAGTTTCATTCGTGTGCATCCGACCATGCGGGAGCCCACCTAAACATAATACATGTATAGTGATAAATCAAATATCTGTCAATGAGCAAAACGTTGATATAAACATGATAAAGAGTGTGCACTGTGACAGAAGGATATTTGCAATAAAACATGTAAAGCCTTAAAAAAAAAGGTGTGTAGGTTAAATCAATGTTTCTTCTCAAATCAGGAAGTTACCTGACATTTTTTTTGGGTTATGCCTATTTGTTGATTAATTTGTTTAATTGTTCGACTTGTGGAACTGCTCTTATTACGAAAACATTTTCATTGGATGTCAGGAAAGATAGAATTATTAGAACAACAGCAGACATCCGGATAGAGTTTAATGCGTAGTTAATTGCTTTAATGTAGCCCAAAATTGCATTAATTTTTCACGTCAATAAATCAAGTTACTATTGGTTATGCCCACCCTATTCCTATTCCTTGCTTGCTAATTTAACAATAGAAAAAAAATCTCTCATTTCCATGTGTTGGTCATCTAATTTCTTTACAAACAAATCCTTAATTTCATGAGGCATGACGCGCAGTTTTGGAATTCGTGACCAGTGATTTATTGCAAAATTTTATAGCCACGCTTGATCGCCAAATTTGAACACATGTTAGCCATGTTTTGACCCAGTTTTAAATCCGCTTACATGTATACAAACCACAGATCGAAAGTGTTATGGAATGCTACGTACATGTCATGATATTCACCGCATGTATGACATGACATGTATCACATCCTGCACTCAAAACTATAATTTGCCTAGAACTAAAAATTAGGCAGTTTAAGTTGTAATACCTTTATCAAATTCAGAGTCTGATCAGTTCGAAGGAATACAAGTCGAAACGTCCGAAAATCGAAACGTCCGAGTCCTAGGTATTCAACTACTCAGGACCAATTCTGAGCATTCAGAATCTGTCTCAATTGTCCAGAAATGTTAACTAGAAGTGAAGTTATTAATATTTCATTTCATCGACGGACGGACGTTCGGAATATGCAGAATTTTCTATAACTTATCATTTAATTGCAATTTATCAGCTGTTTTAAATTCCAAATAAGATGAGGGAATACTATATAAGGAGTATTTCTAAAGAGATTTTGTTAACAAAAAAAGTGTCAAGAAGGTAATTTATGGCTGATGTAATATTTGAAGGGTTTCGACTTCAACCAATCCCTTCGAAAGTTATCCTGTCAGACCGGGAAGTGTAAAAGGTGGAGGATTACATAACGATATCACCGTCATAATCAAAGGAAAATTTTAGTATACTGTTCCATCACCCACAGTGGAGATCTGAACTTATTATTAAGTCATCCCTTTAGGAACAAAATTCAACTAAGACAAAGAGATTATTCATGGATACCATACAAGAAAAAGTAATACCATCGTGATAGACGTTTCCTAAAGACAAGATCCGCATCGAATTGGTTGAAATAAGTAAATTTAAAATCCTTTGCAAGACACAATTTTATTTACTGGCAGCAGAATAACAGACCTATGAATTATATTTAGATGATTTATTTGGTTTTGTGCTAGGAAGTTTTGCTTATCATACTTAGTTTCGTATTATGTTTGTCTAGCCTATGTTATGATCTGTGAAATTATATATGAGAATAATACAATTCAAGTTCACTTCCCAATTGGTGTGCATATTTCCCGAACAGGTAACCAATGGTATTACAATTTATCTTTTAATAAAAAGAAATCCTAATTATAAATATTATACATATTATATATATTATATATATTATAAATATTATAAATGTCCAAATCGATCAACGTTCCAAAGTAAAACAATACATATATATAGACCTATGATAAAAATATTAATTTCCAACTCCACTATACACTATATAGTCTGGTATTCACAATGTGTAAAGGCGAGAAAAGCTGACAATTTCATATGGCTACAATATTTTTGACCCAAGTATCAATTATGATAATATCATGTCAATAAAATTATATATAATATTAGAACCCCGCCCCCTCCCTTAGTAAGCAGTATTAAGTTACAAAATAACAGGGCCTAGAATTTAAGATTATATCATGAAAAATATGATAGAATATGTATACAATCTGTTAGCATACAATTGAATTAAAAATGGTTGCTTATATTAAATTGAAAGCTTTAATGATACCTTGGAGAAAATACTTACCTTTCGACCACCACTTCCAGTGTGTGACAACAAAAAACAACTAGACCGAAACTGCTGTCTTTGCAAGCGCGCCGATACGTGAGCCAGTTTGTTGAAAAATAAAGAAGCTATGGATATAAAAATGTATATATGTATCATTTGTTTAGATGATAGAACATAGTACACGTAAAAAATGGTAAAGTAGCATTTTACTTTCGAAGTGAAACGAAATATTATACGTTTCGTAAAAACCAGTAATTATTAAAAATGTCATAGATCTTGAACTATAAGCTTGTGCTAGCGGTGTCATACAATAATAAACTATATTACTTACTTTATTAAAAAATATATTCTTTATGTTCAATATTTTAAATCGTTAATAATGCCAGGCATGAACATAAAGCTATGAAAAATGTGACCTCAAAATTATTTTGTCTTGATCATATAGTTACTATTTTGACTTATGTGAAAGGTGTTCAAGCATACAAGTGTCACACTCCTGTCCGACTGCTATAGATGCCTCATTAGAATGAGTAGTACAGAAAGGGAAAATTTATCCATCCAACAAATGCTTGCTTTTTAGTTTCGGATGAAGTAAAAGTTACAGAAAATACAATAAATACAGTGTACGTGAATGTTTCAACAGAAAAACTGGTCCAGTGGCCAGGTTGTTATCTTAAAAATGGTGTTCGAATTTTGTTATCGTCAGATTAGGATCTAAAGCCTCAAATTCTCAGGATCTATGGTCTCCCCCATACTGAAATATAAAATACATTAAAGCTGATATATATATGAATTTCAATCCAAGTCACCGGAAAATAAAAAAAAACAAGTGTATAATCTGTAAAATTAAAAGTTCTCTTTAAACAGAGTGCACAATGCAATTTTAGACAAAATTAGCTCTTGAAATTATTGTATATGTTCTTAATTTCATCGGATTGACACAATATTTTCAGAAAATATTGCTCAAATATTTTTTTAATTTAAAAGCCAAAAAACTGGTAACCAAACTTCATAAAGTGTGGTAAAAATGATTTTAGGTCTATAATTTGTGCTGTCTTCCTGGTTCAATTAATGAATAGGGGGAATTATGCGTAATACTTTCATTAGACATACCTGAATATGGATCTCTAAGTAGTTTCATTGAAGGGGCCCTTCCTCATCTTGTGTATTTTTTTTTATATACTTTGTCAAATATAATTGTTCTGAGTTCTGAGTATATATTATGGGAAATCCAACCATTTCTCACTCGTAACTTATCTAACATAAGTTTGAAAAACTGCATGCAGTGTTCATTAGGGCTTCCAACCAGTTAACTGTATACAATTACTGCTTGTTCAATAAAACTGACTAAACTGAGTTCAAGCAACCCACCAAAACTGACCAGAGTTTCCTATAACTTTGTGACATCACATCAACACTTCCATAAATCTCGTGACATTGTGTGAAATTTAGTAAGTTTGATTGAATCTATAACTGTTAAAATTGAACATATAACTGTTAAGAGTTGCATGTTAACTGGCTAAATTTTGCATTGATAAAAAAGGCTTGAATTAGGCCTGAAATTAACCGATTAAAGGATTGACTTTGCATAATTATGAGCTCCAACAATGATGAGTCAAAAACAGAAAATTTATTAATGAACGAATGAATTTCATAGACATGCAGAGATCACAAAAGACATATTATGCCAAATATATATATATATATATATATATATATATATATATATATATATATATAATCAATTAGATTCTGTATGTTAACTCCCCCTCACAAAAAAGTATTATGTATTATGTTGGTATACTTCGAAGGACTTTTATGTTTTAAATCGATGACGCTCTTCATGACATTGGCCATGGCCGTCAAGAGTCTCCTACAAAACGTGAACATAATCTCCATATTACAGATTTGCGCATATGTGAGATCATCAAAACATTTAGATTGTTGGTGTTGCCATATGGTGGACACTGGTTATTAAAGCCGAGGCTTCCTCTTAGCTTTAATATAATCGCTTCCGCTTTCATGTGTCGTTCTAAGTAATCAATATTTTAGTAAGTTATACAATATACATATGTACTCGGCTTTGCAGCTGAAGCTTCAGATACCTCCAATCAGAAGATTGAAGTGATATGCTGTACTGCCATTTAATTGAATTAGTGGAGCTGCCAAAGTATCTACGGTAGCTCCTGGGTGAAAAAGTATTTCAATGTTGAGCTGAGCTTTGTTAAAATTTTGAAAAATAATATAGATTTTAGGTAATTTTTAAGTCTGCTACCTCTTGCATTTGTCAGAACTAGTATAAAGATACATTTTTTAGTGGTTGAGGCTGGTTTGGCTGTCATATACTGATATAGTTTACGTGAATATGCATGCAAGCTGAAGCTATTGTCACTTGTGCAAATCGGTCAACAAATCACAATTTTTCACCATCATCAAATAGTCTGGGAGCAAGTACAATCCCGTGGGACTTTAGTGATGAAATTATAAGCTATATACCAATTTTTTTCCTTATATTCTAGGGATTATTTTAAGCCATGTTGGCAATCTGGGAAATGTGTAGGACCAGAGTTATGGGCGTTTGAATTTAGGCCTTCAATTAAGACAAAATAAATGGCACAAAATGGCCTTAAGAATTAAATAACTGCTTGTTATGGTCCTATTGCTAGTTGGCCATTACTCAGCCATATACCAGTTTGTTCCTCACATTTCAGGGATTCTTTTAAGCTGTGGCGATCTGGGAAATGGGCGGTACTGGAGTTATGAGCATTTGAAATTAAGCCTAAAAATAATATGAAAAATTGGCACAAACTCGCCTAATATTGCTGGTTAGGCATCACTCTGCTATATAACATGTTGTTCTTCACATTTCAGGGATTGTTTTAAGCTATGTTGGCAACCTGGGAAATGAGTAGGACTAAAGTGATGAGTGTTTGAATTTGGTCCTAAAAATAAGACGAAAATTGTCAGTAACTAGCCTAAAAAGTTAAATCACTCAGCTATATATACCATTTTGTTCCGACCCTTTTAGGGATTATTTCAAGCTATCTACTAGATATTTTGAATAGAGGTTGGAAATAAAAGGAATCAATGCAATGATGCCAACTGTATTTGAGAAAGTGCTGATCTCAATAAATAGATGTCACTTTCACAAGACTCAAGTTAGCAGTTCTTAGGCTAAAAAATCTATAATCTTCAAAAGTTGTAATGTGCAGTACTTTAGAAAGTACTGATACCGAAACCCTGTCAGAAATTAGCCTGAATCTCGTAATGTAAACTTTATTCGGGACCTGCCAATCGAACCACAGAGAAATTTTCTGACTCGCAAGCATGGGTCGCCTCACTACAGGAACGCACAAAGTTAGAGTGAAGACCTGAGATCATATAATGATTCATATTGAACAATGTGGGGCAGCATGCAATTGCATGAGCTACCCCAGCTGTATCAGAACAATCACTGCTTGCTAATTAGCTTGGGATATTTCCATCTAGGACAGAGTAGAAAAATGAACCAGGGATCTTACTAAATTGGAAAAGATCCAAGCTTCATCAGATGATCTGATGAATCTCAAGAAGGGGCATGACTATGTTAACCATGCATGCTAAGGTATCAAATTCAATGGCCCAAATGAAGTACTTATCATTGTCATCATCAGCTCGACTTTATGGAATTAAAGGCTATTGGGACCGAGCATTTACATTCAGGTTACTCCTGATCCATCCTTCAAATCAAAAGCAGTCCATACACAACAAAACCTTAACAACATTTTGAGAATCTATTGAGGTTGCTTGACACATAATTCCTAATTACAGTAAAATATTACATAGATCAGGTTATCCATCTAATGACAAGGTGAAAAGTCAAAATTAAATTGTATAAAATGTCTACTAGTGGAAGTTCATCAAAGCACAGACACTTAATTTTCAAACATAATTATCAACAAAATTACCAAGTATTACCCTGATGCCAGTATGACTATACCCAAGCACATGCTTCAGACATGCTACTGTTCTAAATGCAATCACCGGAGAGCACCGGAACATTATGTAATTATAAGTTGAAAATTAGGTACTACACATACTTTGCTTGTCCACTGTAACAGAGAAAACCTGGTAATTTCCTTAATAATGGTCCATTTTTTCCATTTAAAAGTTCATTCGGAACCTCAGGGTATCAGCAATGTTGACAGCTCTGTGCGCATGTTAAAATGCATATACATGAGAAGTTAGGTAGTGGGCCTCCAATAATTAAGAGGCTCTGCAAGAGCGGCGCAGCTCTGCTTGAAAGGGGTGCCGCTTGTCACATTTAAATTGTTGAGGTCACCATATCGTACTGTAACTTTACAAGATTAGCATGGTCCTAGACTGGGCTAAAAAGGGGTAAAAAGGAGATTAATGGGGTAGTTGACATGACTCAAATGAAAGCAGAATGGCTAGATAAGAAGCTTCCAGTCCTTGGCTTTTACGTTCATGCTGGAAGGTGGCTTTATTATTGCCTTGGCCACTGCCTGTCCTGATCAGCCCCATCTGGTGAAAAAATATGGGATGTACAAAAATTTAATCTGGTCTCACCTTTCCCCCCCCCGCCCCCCCCCCCCATCCTTCTTGTAGTTTAAGGCCTAGGATTGTTTTACATCATTTACTGGAGTTCAGTATTGTGCAATACTGACTTAGGTTTAGCATGCTATTCTTAGCATTATTTCACTATTTCAACTGCGGAGGAATCCCTATGTTTCCCAAAACATCACTTTGCCACACTTATATAATATATACAGCTAATTCTACAAACCTATATTATGCAATAGTCATGAATAAATCAGTGTGACCGAAAACATGATGCAAAGCAAAGTTAGGATGTTTGGTTGAACTACTTAGAAAATGTGTGGATGGCATTGTTCTAGTTCTGATAAGTGATGCCTAAATTTTAAATCAGTGCAATCCCAAGAGTATTCAATCTAAGAAGTCCAATTTAAATAATATTTCCAAACATTAACCTGACAACATAACATTCGAGATACGCATATGGTTTCTGAATCGGTGACCAAGCCATGGCTTCTCGTTGCACCTCAGTAATTTCTTTTAAGAACTATACTATAAGAGGTATAATATAATCACATAGGTATTTTCTTAAGACATAATAACCAACATTATAAGATGATTTCTATGGTTGAAAAGATGAAATCTGTGTATGCACCTCAATTATATAAAGCTCATAAAATTGCTGAGTAAGAGCCCTGGTAATTATTGCACAATCTGTTAATAATAATTTATTACATAAATTGTTAATGTAAGAGCTATTGACAATTATGTAAAAGTGATTGAATTTCTGTATGGGTTTTGTCTTGTATGAACTTGTTGTGGAAGGTTGAAATAATGGGCGAAATTAATATTTCACATTACCTTATTCAAATCACATAACATCTGCCCACACATTTCCCAGAATGGCTCAAATGAAAGCTGAAGTTCTGCTGAAAAAAAAAACCCGGTATAAAGCTTATAATTTCATCACTAAAGTTCAACGGCTTTCTATTGCATTCTAATCGCTCCCTGACTATTGATTTTGAATTCTTCTGAAATTCTTCCTGCTTTTTTTTTTTTTAAATTAACGAGCCATTCAAATAGAACCAAATTTTTCATTCACAAGAGTGATCACTTGCTCTTCTGAAAACATTTCCGTTAATCAGCCTTTTACACCTTGATTGATACATAGAAGGTAATCAGTATATGATGCTATCTGGGGTTAGGTGAGGCAAAATGGGTAGGGAGCTATGTGTAGGTAGGCAGGGCAATCTGGTGGTAGTAAGAACCAAAAAGATAAGTGGGTTTATCTGGAGGTATGAGCAATGATGAGATGCTAATATGTATGATTTATTCGCACACATCAGGTACAGAATAAAAAATTGAAATTGTAGTCAAACATATATTATACATCTAAATAATAATTTAATTATAATATTATAGTAAATTTAATATGTACAAAGATATGTTACTATTAATAAATAAAATGTATATTGCCTGTATTATCATCTTTACTGTCCATCATCAAATCTAAGAAGTCTATAATTTTAGCAGCTTTTTTCTGATGCTCAGATTGTACTGAGATATCAGTTTTCAGTCTTGCTTCACCATAAGTGATCTTAGCACTGGTAATATTTCATGGTTATGCCAATTGGGGATATGTAGGGCTGCCTGGCAGTATTTTGGGATATTCGATTTTTCATGTGACGAGACTGAGAGTATTTGATATTTCTGATATTAAAATTGCTATGCGGGTGCATTATGACATAAGGCTTTTTGGTGAAATGTAAGTCATTACCATGTGTAAAGTCATTAACATAATACAGTAGAAAATGTTCACTTGGAACAAAATCTTTCACAGCATGGATCAAGTTATTTGCGTGTTTTTTTTTCTGGTCATCTCTATCGATGTAGTATAAGATGGTAGGCAGCCTAGCAGTATTGGTTGCCATGGATACCAAAAACATGGTACATAAAAGTTACTCCTCAATACGACATTATCTTTCATATGAAATAACACTTGTGTGGTTTCAGTTACCTGGTGAAAGTGTAGATGGCATATTTAACATAATTCCATTCAGGACCTTGAACTTTGACACCTAGGCCATTATACTGTAAGTCATTCACATAATACTGTTAAAAATTTTCATTTGTGACAAAATCGTTTACAGTATGGGTAAAGTTGATGGACTTTTGTGGTAAATGTCACTTCCCTCAGTGCAATATATATCCCTGGCTATTGATTTTATAACATAAGTTGTAGCTATGGATTATAGCAATCTTGCTACTTCACATTTTCTGTGGAATGTTGAAAATGCAAATTTTCGTTACACAACTGTTTCTACCTTTACCTACTTTTTGACAAAGTTCTACTGGACTATCATGTCATTTCTGCATGTTACTATTATATTAATTATATAAGAATGTAGCCTATAAGTTCATGTACTTAACACTAAGCAGTTAACTGGCTGGGAACTGTTAAGATTCTAACAGTTAACAGTTTGTTTAAATTAACAGTTAAATTGCTCAGTGTCTGTAATGTATTATTCACAAAGCATGTAATTATATAAATTGAAAAACTGGACATTCAAATTTTGATTCGAAACAAAGGTATATTCGTAACCTCTAGTTTGGCAAATGAAGGCAGAGGGCGGGACTGCATGTATGGCAACTTGGCCAGACTTTCGTTTCAGTTCACTGGTTCCCTGGCCTGGGTAAACATCAGTCAGTATCTTCCACATGGTGTTTTTTTTTTCTGTCGATAAAACTGAATCTAGGGATGTCCATATTGTTAGTAATTCTGGTAGACATATACTCGGAGTTAAAAATATAGTTTCATGTGTCACAGAAACTTTAAAACCTTCATGTAACTGCTTTAAAGTATGCTCATCAGCAGCAGCTTTGGTACCAAGCGCCCAGAGTAATGTAATGGCGTGGCATAGGAATGCGTTAATAATGGACTAATTAGGGACATTTAGTGATAAATACACACCAAAATAGTTAGAACAATCATGCCTTAGTATGTAAGTGTTGTCAGAGGGAAATAAAAGCCAGAATTTCGTTCAAATCACGAAGATTATTGTCCAGCGAGTACTTGACGCCATCTCATAAGCGCCATCTCTTGGGAGACTCCTGATGACTCTATGCTCAGAGTTGGTCCCTATGTTTACTGAGAGTGTTGAAGATGAAAATGTAAATAGCTTTAGTGCAGAGGAATGTGTAATTGTAAACTCAATTGTGATCTCAGAAAAGTTGCACCACAAGTTCCAAGCTGTAACTCAGCTTATGCTAATCAAGAAAACTATTCAATTAGTAGGGTTAGTTTAAACAATGTGAATGTAATAAGTCATGAATCAGACAGCAGTAGGCTAAATGAAGATTGTAGTTCATGTAGTTTAATCGCTGACACCAGAGGACCTTTATGAGCAACTCTCAAAATTCTGTAAAATTAATTTTAAAAAAAACTATCTTTTCCCATATGAATATCAATAGCCTGTCCAGCAAGTTTGTGGAAATACATGAGATTCTCCAGAAAGGCCTAACTGACCTATTTATCTTATCTGAAACCAAATTGGATAATTCATGCCCCAGTGCTCCATTTAATGTCCATTCATTTTCCATCCACAGACTTGACAGAAATGCCCATGGAGGCGGCCTATGGAGGACTATACCTCATAAAAACAGACCTAATATAGCTGTTAACGCTAATGGAATTGAAAGTATTGTAATTCAAATCAAAAATGATAGAATTAATATGTTTTTCTTGCATATTTATAAACCTCCCAGTGTAAATGTTAATGGTCTAAACAAAGCTATTGAAACTATGGTAAATCAGTGCCTACAAGAAAGTTCATGTATAGTTATTATAGGAGATCTAAACATAAAGTTCATGCAAACTCCAAATCAATTAACACAAACATGTGATGTATATGACCTCAAGCAAATTGTAAAAGGCCCAACCTGTTTTAAAATTACAAACAATCCTTCTTTTATAGATGTCATACTAACTAATTGTTCAAAATCATTATCTGCCCCCATAAACCTACCACTAGGCATAAGTGATTTTCATAATTATATTAGCACAGCAACCAAAATCAAATGCCCAACCAGTGAGCCAAAACTAATCTACTACACATCATTTAAGAATTTTAAAGAAGAAACCTCCAAACAAGACTTACTTGAAGCCCTTTTTCAAATCTGGTTTCATAATTGCTTACTATCTAATGTTTTAGATAACAATTCGCCCAAGAAACAAAAGATTTTGACCCTAAAACAGCTACGTTATATGAATGACAATCTCAGAAAAGCTATTAATGTCAAAGCTGCACTTCAAAGAAAATACTACAGAATTAACAGCCAGCAAAACTGGGAAAGGTTCAAGAAACAGAGAAACTTAGGTAATGAATTAAAGAAATCATCCATCCGAAAATACTTTCAAGATAAATGTCATACTGGAAACAATAAAGGGAAACATTTCTGGGAAACCATTAAACCCTTCATGACTAATAACGTTAAAACAAATAACCAAAACATAACACTCTATGAAAATAACTCTTTAATCAGTAACCCAAATGATGTATGTAATATATTCAGTGAATATTATATCAATGTTACCCAAGACTTTTATGAACCTGATACAATAAACAATATGTCAGCTGATCAGGTTATTGCCCATTATAAAGATCATCCGAGTGTGAAATCAATCACAGAGAAGGTAAACAATGATCAACAATTTGATTTCAAACACGTAACTCAAAAGAAACTTAAACGTATGCAGACAAATAAAGCAAATGGATTTGATAACATATCTCCAAAATTCCTCAAATTAGGAGTCACTCTCTCACACCAATTATTAACAATAGCATTAGCCAAAATATATACCCTGACTATACAAAGAGAGCTGAAGTAACTCCTCTGTATACAAAATTTGACCAATTAGCAAAAGAAAATTATCGGTCCCTAAGTGTATTAACATCAACTTCCAAAGTATTTGAAGGAATCAAGTGTGATCAACTACTTGGTTTCATCTCCTCTTCCTTATCCACAGATCTGTCAGCTTATAGAAAATCCTATAGTTGCAGCAATGTCTTGGTAAAATGTGTTGAAAATTGGAGAAAAGTGCTAGACAATAACCACCATGTAGGATGCATTCTAATAGATTTGTCAAAGACTTTGATTGCTTACCGCATGGACTTTTAATAGCAAAGTTAAATGCATATGGTGTTTCAATCAAATCATGTAAACTTATACTTAATTACTTGAGGAATAGAAAGCAAAGTGAATGGCTCAACCTTAAAACATGTGTGCCCCAGGGATCTCTCATGGGTCCTCTTCTGTTTAATATTTTTATCAATGACTTCTTGTATGATCTGCACAGCACATGCCATTTATATAATTATGCTGATGAAAATACACTGTCTTTCTCACACAGTAACCCATCTATTAAAAGCACATTAGAACAAGCCTCTTGACAAGTAATGATATGGTTTAATGTAAACTTCATGAAAGCCAACCCATCTAAATTTCAGGCCATCTGCCTTAGAAAAGAGAATGTATCTACTTTGAAATTGGTAGTCATGTAATCAAGTCAGACACCACTGTTAAACTACTAGGGGTAAACTTTGATGACGAGTTAAACTTTCATAACCATGTAATACTTATCTGTAAAAAAGCAGCTCGGCAGATAGATGCCCTACAGAGGCTATGTAAAAACCTTGACTATACAAGTAAACTCTGTGAGTCTTTTGTATCATCAAACTTTGTTTATTGCTCAACTGTTTATAATTCTTTTACAATAGGGCAAGACAAAAAAAACTTGAAAAACTAAACGAAAGGGCAATAACACTCATTTGCAATGACTACGATAACCCCTATGTTAACTTACTGTTAAAGACAGGTAAAAGAATGTTATATGTTACACATAAAATAATTTATCTAGCTGAATTAGTTTACAATTAGGGACAAGTCCCCTGTCCACAGGACAGGGTTACAATGTCATTCATGAAAAAATATGGAATTTCGACTTGTGTGGGAACTAGCCTTTTAATAAACGTTTGCCACATGAAATACACCTGCCTAGTTCGGATAAAACTCACTAAAGGGCTCTGGCGACGTCATGGATTGCTAAGCTTTTGTGTTGACATTATAAATTGGTGTTTATTTGCTTTATTCGCACACTAGGACACTGAAAATATTTGGAAATTATATTTTAACTGTCAAATTGAAAAAAACATATGGACTGAACGGAGCTATTTCAAAACAAATTTTTTTATCCACTAGGGGCATTGAAGTTTGTGACTACTCTAGCGAGTTTTGGCGGAACTAGGCGAAAGGATTATCAATGAAACATGAATTCGAAAATGGCCACAGAAATTGATTAAAATTGGAAGAAATCAACCATATCTCTGATATCTGAGTGTGAGACAATAGTAAACAGAGCTGTGCTCGTGTACATAACGACAAAATAAGGTATGCTGGGTTTTTGTTGAAAAAACTGCTGAAAAAATGTCAAATTCCAAGAATTCCTGTACAAGTCGTTCTGACCTACATTGCATCTAATGCAATGTAATGCAGTGTAGGTCGGTTCTGGCTAGTTTACAAAGTGCTTTACGATATGGCACCTCCCAGTGGAAAATTCCTTCTTTAGCAGACAAGTCACTCCATATGATATGAGAGATAACTTCAAATTAATGAAACCAGTATACAGTCCAATTTGACATGTGTTCAATTTCTTATCAAGGTGCTCTGGTATGGATTGTGTTACCTATCAATGTAAAGAACACAACTGACTTTATGCAGTTCAAAAATTTGTTAAGAAGTAGCAATGTTCTAAGTACATGTCAATGTGGCAACTGCATTTTATGTAAAAGAAACAGCCTGTACAATTTAATTTACACAATGTTACCAACTCATCTATTTATTTCTCATATATTCCTTTGTAAATATTTCACTTTATTTTTTTCGCAATTTTCTGTTGGCTTTTATAGCTTGTGTTTTTAATAAATTTGTTATCTTTATCTCTTCATTTGTGATTTTCGGGTGTAGTTTGGGACTTCGTCATGCCACGAAAATTGAAATTATTGTTTTTTGTGCATTTTTTAACGAGTAAGCCACCTTTGTTCTGACCAGCCCTATTCATAACCATGGCGCTCGAGCCGGCTTTGGTTCCAGAAGTAGCCATTTTCTGCTCACCAACGCTGAAGAGTCAGCACTTGCATGCCCTGTAACTAATGTTATAAAATTTTAGCGATTAAGCTTTAATATGAATACCAATATGGCTATATTGTGATGAACCCCCCCCCCCCCCCTCCCCCCTTGGCCTAGTACATTTTAATTTTAAAATATTAAAAAATTCAGCCCCCACAATACATTTTAATTTGTCACCCCCCCCCCCCCCGTGATAAATTTTATTTATTTTATGGATACGCCTTAGACTTTTTTAATTACCTCAAAGTTGGTATTACTTAATGTCAGAACCAATACCAGTCACAGGTTGAGGATGACTCTGCATTAAACTTTACCATTTTGAAGGTTTCTTCACAAGCTTTCTAGTCTATTCGTCACTGCGCGATTCGTCCCCGCTAAAACGGGTCCATTCGTCACTCGAAAAAAGTCGATTCGTCACCCGAAATTGGTCTGTTCGTCACCTGAATGTGGTCGGTTCGTCACCCGTAATTATCTGTACATACTATAGTTAAGTTAAATGCTAAAACCTTAACAGCAGGCATCGACCGTAGCTGACCGTCTACCAGACGGCCAGCCCGCCCTACTCCCCGGCCGCCCCCCGTACCACAGGGTTTCTTACACCTAAATTCTCTCTCTCTATATATATATAATATAGACACAAGAAAAATGCGTAAGATACCCTGTGCCCCGTACCTCCGCTTCAATACAAATAGGCCAATGTGGCTTGCATGACGTGAAAATACTGTAACTTCATTTCTAGTTAACATATTTTCAAAATTTAAACAGATTCTGATAGCTCGGAATGAGAGAAAATTGGCCGTGAGTAATTATTCAATATACCAAAGTCCCATCAATTTGAGGTTTCATGATATTAGTAGATCTAAACTATGTTTTTTTTTCTGTGCAAATTAAAGCTGGAACCAAAGGCTTAATTTCCAGCAAAATCTTAAATGTCAATGTTCATGGTTTTACATAACAATTAATTGCATTGAATTGAATAAAATACTTGTATATTTCATTGTTATCTTAATATTGATTTTAATAAAATTCTGAATTTCTGATATTTTAGTGGACAATGCCCTGATCATATATTATCATGCTTATAGATTCTATATCAGTAAATTCTTTTCAGGGTTGGACTTCTAAATATCCAAGGAATATCTGGATTGTATTAATTAAGGCATGCAGCGGCCATCACATATTGCTTTATAAATAAGCAATCACAACTGAACTAAATCGGCTCTACATATTTATTTTCCGATAGTAACACAATAGCAATAATCTTACAATTATGAACTATTTATAATTCGTCACTAGCAGTGACGAATCGACCAATTTCGGGTGACGAATCGACCAGTTTTCGTTGGGTCGAATCGCGCAGTGAGGAATCGACCTGCTACCCTTCACACAACTAGAGAAACTATATATTAAATATTCAGTTTCTTTTAATTAATATGAAAAATTTGTGTGAAATGAGTAATTCAATTATTACAGATTGCATTTTTAAATGGCATGGTTGCAGTACCTAACAGTAATGCGACTGTTCTGTTGCAAATCCACTATTTATCTTTTATATATTCATCAAGTATTTTATGATGAAAATGACAATTATTTTTGATACAATGGCTGACTGATGTCTATATTTTATTTGGATTCTGGTTGTGTGCACTGATGTCTGGTACTTGAGCGTCTAGTTTTTGTCTCAAGATAGTTGTAAGAGGCTTTTTTATTACTGGACATTGAGTCTATGCAGTACATTGGGACACTTACCCAACACATATCTGAAAATGTTTAGCCATGTATCACACATAGCCATATACCATCAAAATTGATAAAGATCGTCGGCCGTTGAAAACTTATAAAATCGCTAAGTTCCGCTTGTCATATATTGCCAACTGTCTAGATGGTGTTTCTGTCTGTCAATCACTCCTATGCTAGGCTCATGGAACCATACTGGGAATATAGCTTGGATGAGTTAAAAGATGGGTCATTTTGACTTTAGTTGAAGGTCAAAGGGTAAAAATACTCCAGCACCTTAAAGTTCTTCTAGCTCTCTCCCCCTCAAGCAGCAAATATGTGAACATCGAGGCTCCAATTAATAACCATAATAAATCCATCCCAAAATCGATGTATTTTGAGGTGTCCGAAAATCACCAATTATTACGCATATTAAAAAAGTAAAAAAAATAGTCTAGGAGACTTTCTATCTATCTATGACATTGCTCTTAGTTATCGCAGAATGAGCACAGACACTTTTGGCGACAAGGCCACCGCGAACGTGAAGTGTATTTCTTGAAGAACAGAAAAGAAGAAAAAAAACGAAATACTCAGATCACGTTCTCTTTCCAGGTGGGGGGGGGGGGGCTATATAAGACATGTACAACTTGAATCTCTTTCATTTTCTTATCTGATATGTTAAATCAATGTTCAGATAAAACAGGAAAACTTCACAAACGATCGCCACATTTCTTTGTTGCTGCTACGTCATCACTAGGTGGTCAACTGGTCAACTAGGTGGTCAACTGGTCAGAGACACGTAAGTTTTATAAGTTATTTTATTTCATAAGGACAACCATTATGTGACCCATACATAAAAACCTGCTTAAATTGGATAATAACGTTTTAGAAGGGTAGGTGGTTAAGTCACTGGGATATTTCAATTCAAGCCATCCATATAATTTATTTCAAGATTCTTCTGAACTAAAAGGATAATGTGAGCAATAGCCAGTCTTAGATGTACTTATGAGGATATCTAGAAATGTGTTGACCTAGTGCATCTATGTTCGATCTTCCTCTGTTTTCTCTTCGGACGTGTTGCCAATCTTTCTTCATTATACATAAAAACCACTAGACCACAAATTCACTGGGGCAAAGCTGAATGAGTAACTGCGTCACCCGATCACAACATGGCTGACCACATTTCAGATTTTCGATAGCATTGCATGTTATTTCATTATTTATACATGTACCCATTTAATCACTGGGTAACTTTTTTGTTCCGACAAAACTTCCGGATGTAGACAAAAGTCAGACAGCAGATTGGGTAACCCATTTTTTGTGGATTCTGCTGTTCGATAAATTAAAAATTAATATTTGGTCTGATCTTGGCAGCCACGGTTCAATTCCAATCAAGCATTCCAAATTTTTTTTTGATGAGGTTCTCGATTTGAAACATCTTTATAATGCATTTTATAACTTGCTCTTATTTTTATACGTCTTTTATGTACATATTCATATAGTTTTATGATCGTTGTTATCCTGTTTTTAAATATATTTGAATAAATAAATAAATACATCTTCTAAGGCAACCTACTCAGTAAACAGCATAAACCATAAGAAATTAGCACAAATTCAGCTGAAATCAATCCATATGCTGGCCTCGGCCCGGTAACTACAAACAGCTTTGCCCCAATGGAATAACAACTTTCCATCACTTAACTTGAGAACAATAGGTGATAATTGACTTTGAACATTCTCTTCCCCATTAGTTCGAATTAAGATATCTGTCGCGTATCGCTGACTACAGCAGCTGCAGAGAAATGGAGTGTTGAAAACTTACCACACTGCATCCAAATTTTAAATTTTTGACATGTATGCAGCCTGCCAGATTCACACGTTTTTCTGTTAACTTTTCCATCAATAACTTGTGGCATCTATAGAATCATTTCTTTTAGACAAGGAACAGGAAACGATGGACCACACAGGAAGTACCCATGACCCTGGACATGGTGACCCTGGAGATGGTGACCATGGGGGTCACATGATGCAGGTAAGACCAAACCAACTATTATTCAGAACTAAGAACAAATTTATTCGACAAAGTATATAGATATAGACAAGATCAAGAGGGTTCTTCAGCGTAATTTTGTCTGATTTCACTCCAATTTTGAGAGAATTTTGCGTCCACCATCGTTGTCTTGACGGGACTCGCTAAATATGGTCGTTAAATTGGGTCCGCTATACTGCACTTTTTCCGTCTTTTGTACAAAGGATATGATAATTATAACAAGGTTATCAAATTTAAAACATACACAAAAACTATTTAATTTTCCAAAGTTTTATTATTATAAGCTTTATTCATATAAAATATACAGTATAAAATTCAAGATTAATAACAAAAACAAAATATTTAAAAACAATGATTCGCACCAAAAAAAGAAAAGAAAAAAAGAGGGTAGCAAAGATGTTCTATTATATCACAGATATCTTTTTTACTGAGACTAAAGTCTTCACACAACTCATCCCTGATATGAATTAACTCCATAATTTGAACACCAATTAATTGGTCACTCTCTAAAACAGTTTTGTAGTAATTCTCTTTTACAAGTTTACTAATACAGCTTGGACTACAATTAATCACAACACGTGGCTTTATACCATACTTATAACAAACAAATCTAAAATTTCTAGCCATTACAGACATGTCTAAACTGCTGCACATATTGAATAGAAAATTGACTGTATTATTTTTATGTCTACACCCAGATGCCATGTGCCTGAGGAATCTTATATCTACAATAACATTGATTGGTAATATACTGGTGATACAGTGTAAAAAATTACAATGTGTTCTGTGTGGTAATTTAAAAAGCCTCCTCAAAGCTTTACGCCAAGTGACTCTTTGTCTGAAGATTACACCATATAAACTTGTACAGTATTTCTGAAACAAGGAACCTTTGACCTCAGAAGATAAACATGGATATCATTTTAAACATGGTGTAGATATCTATCAGGGTTCACGGAATGCGGTAAACAACACAATTATCAGGAATTTCTTTCATATTTCCATTATCACAAAAAAATGTGTGACATAAATATCAAAATGAACCTTTGAAAGTGAAATTTCTATAATTTAGACATCTTTACGGCTGAATAACTTGTATGTAGTTATAATAGTACCTGAGATAATGGTGTTTGAGAAAATATAAATTTTTTACATTTTTCTCCAAATACTATAACTCTGTATTATTTATGGTAATAAAACCCATAAATATATACGCTATTTTAGACAATTATGGCAAAGTTTGAAGGATATAGGTGCAGTGGTGTCGGAGTTCTGCTCCGGAAAAAAAACAAACAATTTTTTTTTGTTTTTTCCCAATTTCCTAAAACTTAGCTGAGACATGTCAGTGAGACTGTCAACAGGCACCACTAGGCCACACAAGTGTGATGATATGTAAATGTATAAACTTACTTAGTCCTGATTATATTATGTCACACAAATTTGAATGTACTGACCACAGGTATAATACCAGAAACTCTTATAATTTAAAGATCCAAAAATGTATAAAGGAGCCTAAACATGGAATGAAATTCCCAGTTTCATGCGAAATATATCTAATCTCAGTTCTTTAAAACAAAATTTGTAACAACATGTTTTAAAAGCCAGATCTACTCGATTTTAACTTTGTTTTATCTCATTTTATATCTTAGAAAAAATTATCATCTGTCTTAATCTCTGCACACTCCAAGCCCAGTCAAGTTGGTGCTTCAGCAGAATGATTGAATCAAGTTAACTTAGGCCTAACTGAATTTGTTTGTGTTATGATAACAATGATGACTTAATTAAATTCAGTTGAACTGACTTAAATTGTGAAATAGCATTTGTCGGATGTGCGGAGCTGGGTTTGAAACACCAGCCAGTCACATGGAATAAAGGTTGTTTTGCAATCATGCACCATGAATAAGCTGGTATAGTGAAACCACTTTTATCAGATCATACGACATTAACAATTATTGCATAAATGCATAAAGAAATACTTATAGATAATAAAACACATGGCAGGATGGCCCAGCTGCTTGCAAGGTCTGTCCATTTAACACCCTTTTGTTAAAAAGATGAGGTGTCACCTACAGTTAGTTTCATTAAAAACTGCCTGTCAAATTAAATTTAGACAATGCTGTTATAGCTGGTTACTCAAAACCGGATAAAAAAAGTACATATTTATGATATATATTACATTAATTTCTTACATTTGCCAATGTTAACACTTTTCTGGTGATAAATGTAGGCTGACTATTAGTGGACAGAAGCACCTGGCTTTAGCATGTTTAGATCACAGTCTGGTATAGGTCGCTACAGCCGTCCGAGTCAACCGTTTTTTATAAAACTATCTGTATGCCCATATGACATGTCACAGCTCAATGTCGGTCAATGTTGCCCATGTCGGTTTGGTGTTGGGCCAATGTAAGGATGATCTGCATGGTGTGCTATCTGGGTTCCCGTTTCCCGGTAGGAAATCGAAGCCTTCTCAGCATACTCAGTCTCTGCACCTCACCTCTGGAATAAATTGTCTGATGGCTTTGAAAGCAATCAAAAACTTCCTATAAACAATTAGATGGAGTATCATCTTCTTGTGGAAGATGAACAGTATGATTTCGACGGCTTCTATATACATTATTCTAAACCAAACTGAAGCCCCTTTTTCACATATTTTTAAAGCAAAAATCGTCATTCCTTGAATTGTCATCATCTGTCGGCAGACACTTACCTACCTGAGATCATGGCTAAAATCCATTGTAATTGTCGCCATTTTGATAAATGACGTAACAATTGATGACGTCATAATGGCTATATTGTGACGTCACAATATTATAAATATGTCACAAATGATTTCAGATCTGAATGTGCATTCTGAAAGCTTTATTAAGACCTTAAATCAACAGTACATCTGCACTGTAACCTCTGAAAGTTGTAAAGAGAGATTTCCAACCTCATTATGAAATAAAACAGAAATATATCAAACTAAAAAGATAAATTTTTCTTTGATCTCCCATGATGCTTAGTACAAATTGGTGGCAAAGCAAACATATTTTCTTGCCACTTGGCTGTTAAATTTGGTTGACATTGTAAAATAATTATGAAAGAAATTTTGAATTTTCCTTCAAAATCTAAAAGAGAAAACTGTTCTACACAAACGTGAGTGGTTTATGTCTGTGGTCTTCCAATCTTTCATGTTTTCACAAGAAATCTCCCCTTTACAAGGGTCATTTCTATCCATCTTCCACAAGAAGATGATACTCCATCTAATAAACAAAAGGCGCATTTTCTTATACAGGTGCTACACAGATTTATATTAATTCATTATCTTATGGATATCTGTAACAGTTTGTAGTGGTACATGTATTGTATTCATTTGATTTCTTTCATTGTTGCAAATTCCTCTTATTATACAAAAATAATTTGAATTTAAACCTTTTCATGAATTGCAGATGTATTTCTATTTATCGGAACATGTGACAATCTTATTCTCAGGATGGCACACCATGACAGCTGGAGGTAATTATTCCATCCGAGTCTGAAGAAAATGTGTTCTTGCTGATATTTAATATTGATTTTTTCCTTGACCGGCTGTAGCTAATTACTGACAAAAAAAAACTAAGGGTATTATTTAATTCTACTCCTGAACAAAACAAGGTAGTTAGCAAAACTTTCTCTACTTTATCAGTTTTACACAGAAATTCGATAATTACTCATAACTATGGGGATCACACAAAAGTTCTTAGAACATCATCACTCCAAGCGGCAGTATTCTGTTGCAATCAGTGAACACTTGTAGGCAAAATAGAGCCTCCCATAGGTCATCCCTCTTGTACCCGTTTGTTCTTCATTACATTGAGATTAGGGTTAAAATGTTTGTCTCCTTTACAAAAACGACTAGGTGCATTATCTATAATATTTCAGAGCTGGTGGGCTCGTGCTTCGCTGTGTTCGTCATGGCCATACTTTACGAGGGATTCAAAGTTGGGCGAGAGATGCTGTTGAAGAGATCATCCTTGCGAGTGAGGAACAACACCGTTGAAATCAGCAACAGCAACACCAAGCTAACCGAGGAAACATACAACACAGGAGAGTAAGTGACATCCCTACTTGTAAGTTGTAGCTTTAATAAAAATTATACTTACGTATGACCACAAATTCAGAGAACCTTATTGGTCAAACCGAAGCAGGAAAATGTATGGTGCTGGAACGACAGCCAAGCAACCACACCAATATTATTTGCCTTTCATTAATAGATAGATATATCTTAAGAATAATGTGATCTTAATAGTGAGGTGGTCTTTTGTAACAGTGAGTTGTCTCAACAATGAAGTGTTCTTGATAGTGAGGTGTTAATAGTGATGTGGTCTTAAAGTGGTCTTATTGGTGATGTGTTCAAACTAGAGAGGCGGTCTTAATAATGCGATGAAGTAAAATTTGGTCTAATATCATGATATATATAGGGTGAGAGAAATATCAGCACAAATTTCCCAATAGGCCCCTGGAAGGGGGGGGGGGGGGGCACTGTAAATGGCACTTTATATAGACTACAATAATGAATAGATTCCAGTTTTCGGATTAGCTAATATAGTGTATATACTGAGATTAAATATGATCAATCAATCAGTAAATCAGTCCATCAATCCACCTTCTTCTAGATCGTGTCACCTAAATGTTTTAATAATCGATGTTAATCTTTGAGATGAAAAGGGCAATTAGGAACAGCGATGGCTAACAGCTGGAATCTCACCCAGTCATTAACCCCTTAATTTGTGACTCCTCTCATGTTAGGATGTCACTGTAGAGGTGAGAAAACTGTAGTTTTCTTCATATCTGTTGATGCTCCCCTGTGTTCCTTTTCTCAGATATCTTCTTTCACTTGTTTGAGTTTCTCCCCTCATTGTCTCTTATAGTTACATTGTCCCAGCTTTCTCTCGTTATATTATCTGTTAGAGCTTAATTACTTGTTGATGATGTTGTGGATCTGGTTTCCTCCTATTAAAGGGGCGTTTACACTGTCACGTAAAGGACCTACGTATGACCACGGATGAAAAAATATGTTTACTCTTGCTCATCCTTGGTCATACGTAGTTCACTAGGCGAGCATTTCAAGGATACTCTTGCTAATCCGTAGGAAGCTCCTGCTGCCATCTATTGGGTTTTATTGCTGTTAAAAATGTATTCTTTTAAATAGCATCGTGAAGTTAACTTTCTAATTAAATTAATACCCAATAAGATGGGTCATTTGAATTTTTGTCAAAATATAGGACAGGTTTTTACCTTTTGGTTACCAAATCAGATTCTGCCCTACATGTATTATTTATTTAAAACACGTTTCTATATAAATAGATAAACGTGGGACTACATAGATAGGACTTAGTCACCACAATCAGCTACAGTTGATATTGTTTAATGGAATAATAATTGTTGTGGAGATCACATGTTCTTGAGTAACAAGCTGAAGATCATCCTTGTGTTGAAATATATGATCTGAAGCTCGATTTTTCTTCAATGGACTATTGTCCTAAATAAAAAATCAATATATAATATCTGCTCTAGCCTGATACACCTGTCTCCAGTAAAATAAACATTGCATGTTATCTGCATTATCTCTATTGCTTTGCACTTTCTATTGTATTGTCTTTCTCCTTTAATTTTATTTGCCTTTATATGCCTTTGTGTTCTGCCGAAGTGTATATGCCGTGATATCAAAATATATGTCTTATTGTATTTATTTTTATAAAATGTGATATGTACTTGAAATAAACAATATTTTTTCTCTTATCAGTGCAAAAGTCACTGCATGTAGCGAAATTTTCGAATGAAATTATATGCAAATTAATATGACAAACAAAAGACTATAAATAAATGTAGAAACCATGTAAAAGACATGGGTACAGTGCCACCCAATTGCAAAAATACATTTAATGAAAATTAACATAGAAATGGGGCACCATGTCTATACATCCAAGAAACTGGTTGTTATAATATAATTTAATTATATTATATGATTCAGTTATTTCAAAAATCAGTGTTGATTGTGCTTTTGCAGATTGGGCATGTTCAGTGGGATGCATATTCTCCAGTCCTTCCTACATATCATCCAGGTGGTGCTCAGTTATTTCCTGATGCTCATCTTCATGACCTACAACGTCTATTTGTGCATTGCAGTGGCCCTTGGGGCAGGGGTGGGCTACTTCCTGTTTAGCTGGAAGAGGTCCGTGGTGGTGGATGTCAATGAACATTGTCATTAACCCTCGACTGACCCCTTGGAATTCAACTACATGTAGTTGCAATCATCATAAATATTAAATTTTGTGATTGTAAGATTTATGTTTTTCAACGCGCATCACGTTCAGATTAGGTTGAGTGAACAAATGTTTTTTATTTTTTCAATCTTTCTAAAAATGAAGGTACAGCTGCATATATACATGTATTGAACCTAATCCCTGGATTTCTTTTTTCAAAACAAGAAGGTAATTCTATTTTTTAAAGGATTTGCATTGTAAATATTACTGTGAAACTTGCCATGATAGTGACACAATTAACAATTTGCAAGAATCTGCTAATTATGTAAAGTAATTGTTGATTTTGAAATTAGTGTAACACAGCATATATGGAATCTATAGCAAATCTGGGATATGTTGAAACTGACTTATTGTAATCTCCATTATTTTTGCACTGAATAAAATCCTGTAAAACACTGACGATTGCAAGTAGTAATACACTACACTTTAAAAACCACGTGATCCTGCAGAGGGCACTAGTGGTATCACTGTACAGTGCTGCCACCACTACACTACACTTTAAAAACCACGTGATCCTGCAGAGGGCACTAGTGGTATCACTGTGGTATCACTGTACAGTGCTGCCACCACTCCAACCTATAACACTGTACAGTGCTGCCACCAGTGTTTAATGTTTTCATCCTCATTTACATGTAACCCATGATATATTACATGTTTTTTGCCCCCTCCCATTACCAGGTTTTCAGGTCCAGAAACACCATAATATTTTTACAGCTTTCATAATTCAGAAACATCATTATGATTTTACCTATGTAATAACTAATTAAGCAAAGTTTATCAATAATCTTATTATCAATTAATATTCATGAAGTTCTCGCATTCCATAAGTTTTCTTTGTTCTTTTTCAGTCATATACAAAAACTATATGTTATACAATTAAAAATGTTTCACTCCTCACCATTCCACACATATAATGCAATGAGGATCAAAAAGATTTCACAACGACAGTCAAAAGATTTCAGTCTACACACAACTTTACTAGCTTACTGCAGAGGGCACTAGCGGTATCACTGTACAGTGCTACCACCACTACAACCTACCTACCATTACCAGGTTTTTCAAGTTCCAGAAAACACCATAATATTGTATGATAACCTGTCATATATTTCCCTTGTTATTTTGTTTTAAGTTTTCAAAAATGTTTTTACTGTTTCAAAACTTAATTACTGTAAAGCAGAACCCAACAGATGTATTGTAATTTTGATCACTTTCTCTATGCAATGTTTGAGTGAATTTCTATTCTTTAGTTATCATTTCTGTTAAGATGCCCCTATTTTTTGAAAATGCTAAAACTTATATGCACATTTTACAGCCTTCAAGACGTGTGCTTACACATAATCACTCTTTGTTCACATAAAATATTACAGGCTTTTCCTCTCCATGCTCTCTTTATATTTTTCAAACTGTGTTTTTTTACTCATGACCTGCATTTCCTTTGATACTATTGGTTATGTCAGAAAACCCCGCCGATTTTCATTTTAAGTCAAAAGCTGATTTTACAACATTTCAATAGTCTACACAGCATTATGGGTGACCCACCCGATGAAAAGATCATCACTTCTCATGATGACCATGAAGAAAGAAAACCTTACTTTATTGAACGTGTAAGTGAAATACGTACATGACGTTATAATGTTGAAGAAATTACTTTCAAAGCGAAGTTTAACAATGATTTACAAGGAAGGAATTTACTTGATGTTACTGACGATTTACACAACATGTTTGAGGATATCATGGATAACGTCAACGCGGATCATACCGATAACAATGATAGAGCAAGAATCTCAATTAGACATGCAGGTCTTGATAAGGAAATTTTCATTCACTGCCAGCCTAAACACAACATAACAGCTGATGTTATAATGGAAAGGTATGTACTTATTATTGTAGGTTATATGCAATACACTCATATCAATTTAGTAGGGGGGTTTTTTTTTTTTCGCGTAAAATTCTAATTTTCATCCAATTTAGAGTTGGGGCAGTCCTGCAATCAAAGCAAGGTCTCGATGTGGATGAGTCATTCGAGGTCAACGTGGGCATAATGAGGGGGATGGAGGGTGGTGGCGGCCCCCCCTGCACAACGTCAGGTGTTCGTCGAAAGATTACAGACACTGATCCAATGTCAAAGGATTGCACCATAAAGAAAAAAAAATCAATGGTTTTCATCCCCGAAGTTGAGGGTGAATATCTGTGTGCAGGCAGAGCAATTGTAACATGTATGGCTAAAGTGAAAGATATGCCCCTGAAACAATATCGGTCACTTGTCAACACTCGAAATATTCACAGCGCAAACCCTAATTCTCAGCGTATGAAAGCTATCAGGCTACACATTGACGCAAGTGTTTCAATGCGGCGACCTGTCCCTGTTTCTGAACTTCATAAATTTGAGAGAAATATGAATGTTCAGATTGTGGTTATATCTGGTGATGTGGGTGACGATGTCATATATAGGGGCCTCACAACAAAGAATGACAAGATCTTTCTTTATTTGAAAGATGGGCATTACTATAGTATTGTGAATATCAAAGGGTTTTTTGTTAACAAAAAACTGTGCACTCAATGTCTCACAGTGTATTCTAGGAGTGGAAGACATCCTTGCAAATTTACATGTGGTACATGCAACACGCAAAACTGTATTTTTGGTGACGATTCTCTTGCATGCCCTGATTGCAACATGGTATGCCGTAGTGCAAAGTGCTTTATGACTCACAAACTTGTGAGAGAGTACAAGACAGGTCCTAGAATAGGACAGGAAAGGTTATCACTTTGTGACACTTTTCACAGGTGTAAGAAATGCTCAAAAATAATAGACAAAACAAAACGTGATGCTAAAGATCATATGTGCAGTGAATGGTTCTGTCGATGTTGCCAAAGTTATGTTGTTAATGATCACCTGTGTTACTTCAAAATTAAGAAACCTAAATCCACCTCAGGCCGTTTTTTGTATTATGATTTTGAGACTACCCAAGACAGAATTATAACATGCGAAAAAGGTTATGTTAATAACCCTGTTCAAGGTTGTAAAAACTGCACACCAAATTTCTTTTGCAACACATGTAGAAAATGTAAAAATTGCAAAAGAAGCTATTGTGGTTTCCAGAGACATATACCGAACTATTTGGTGTGTCAGTCGGCATGCAATGTATGTAAGGATGAAGAGTTCTCGGAACACTCGGTTTGTGATAACTGTGGTGACAGATGTACAAAGTGTGCACTGCGTTCACAAGACCGTTTTGTGAGGCCGCCATGTGCTAATGGTAGTTGTGGAAGGCGCGAACTCATTTTCAAAGGCCTGGATACTGTCCAAAATTTTTGTCGTTGGTTGATCAACCCTCAACACAAGGGCATGGTTGTTATTGCTCACAATAGCAAAGCTTTTGATTGTCACTTCATTCTGAACCACTGTGTTGAAAATGGGATGTTTCCCCAAGTCATTTATGCAGGATCAAAAATAATGACAAGGTATTTAAACGAAGGTGTTGATCTTCGTTTCATTGACAGTCTCAACTTTCTCCCAATGGCATTACAGAAGCTACCCCTAGCTCTAAATCTTAACCACCAGTTAAAAAAGGGGCAGTTTCCCCATTTTTTGAACACCCAAAATAACTGGAATTATGTAGGGCCTATTCCAGCACCCCATTACTATGGTGCAGACCACATGAGCACCAAAAATCGCGAAGAGTTCTTAAAATGGCACGCTTGTCAAAAAGATGAAATCTTTGATTTCCAAAAGGAAATTTTGGCTTACACCAGGGCGGATGTTGCAATTTTGAGAGAAGCATGCACGAAATTCAGAAAGCTGATAATGAATGTCACAACAATGCAGGGGTCAAACACAGGGTGTGTTGACCCCTTTGCACACGCTACTATTGCATCAAGTGCAATGCAGATTATCAGACAGCTGATGTTGTATGAGGTACACGATGTCGTTCTCATTGATGGTAGAAAGGGTACAGGAGTGCTTAAAAGGGGAAATTGGACATTTAATGGTGAACCAATTGATTCGGACATGATTGGAGAAACCAAATTCTTGAAATCTCCCATCCCCCAAATTCCTGCTAGGGGATACGGTAAACACACCAATGACAGTGATAAAGCGGCTACATGGTTAGAGTGGGTAGCTCACAAATCAGGACGATACATTCAGCACTCCAGGAATGGAGGGGAATTTCGAATCCCAGGGACTAGGCTGTCACTGGACGGCTACCATGCTGAATCCCTTACAGCCTATGAATTTATGGGGTGCCGCTATCATGGTCATGACTGTATTAAAGATAGGAAAAAAACTTTAGATCCCCGAACAAATACTTCCCTTGAAAGTGTGTATCAGAGAACAATGTTACGTCTTGATCAAATCAGAAAAAAAGGGTACAGCACTGTTGTCATGTGGGAGTGTGAATATGACGGAATGGTTAAAAATTGTCCAGAAATGAAGGAGTTTGCACGTGCATGCGAAACAGTCACACCCCTGAAAATTCGCGAAAGTTTTTTCGGGGGACGAGTGTCCCCAGTGAAACTTTTTCATGAAGCTGAAGAGGGTGAAAAGGTATGTTATCTTGACGTAACATCGCTTTACCCCTGGATTACCCTCTCGGGAAAATATCCAACCAATCACGCTACGATAATTACCAATCAAGACAATTTTGATTACACTCTTGACGATTACTATGGCCTGGTTAAACTTAAAGTTCTCCCCCCACGAGGGCTTTACATCCCAGTACTTCCAGTCAGATGTGGAGGGAAATTAAAGTTTCCTCTCTGTTCAAAATGTTCACGAGCAGAGTCTTCAAAGAAATGCAAATGTTCTGACTCTGACAGAGCCATCACAGGTACTTGGACAACTGAAGAAGTCAAAGAAGCTGTTTGTGTTGGTTATAAAATTCTAAAGATCTATGAAGTGTATCATTTCACTGAGACAACAACAGATCCCAATAGCCATGGTAGCATTTTTGAGGAATATGTAAAAATGTTCCTTAAAGTTAAACAAGAGGCCTCAGGTTACCCTTCATGGGTTCAAACAGAGGGAGACAAGGACAAATACATCCACCATTATCTTGTCAATCAGGGGATTGCTCTAGACAAAGACAATATTGCTTAAATGCCCCCTTGAGACTTATTTCAAAGTTGTATGCAAACTGTATGCAAACATGAAAGAAATTGTTCTAGGTAATCAGGACAAAGTTAAGCTCCCACCTGCAAACCAAATAACCCGAGCTAAGCATCTAGGCATAGTGTATAACAGACCTCAGTCAAAAATATTTAGGAAATTGTTCACCAAACGAGCTATACTCCCAGGTACTTTCAACACTGTACCTTATGGGTACTAACATGTGCATCCCTCTGCAGGTCATTTATTTTTTAAATCACAGTTTTATTAATATATCATTTTTGTAAATAGAATTATGATTTTGCAAGCTGAATGTGTAAAATCACATCTTTTTGGCAATAAATGATACATACTTTTTCTTATTTTTGTAGAAGAACTGTGTCATATCCTTAACTGTTATATTGTGTTACATTTGGCTCAAAATTGGAAAACAATGACAGTATAATATTGCTCATGATAAGCAGACGCATCTAGACTGTTGATCACATGTCACTGTTCACAGGGCTTGCCCATCGCGAGGACGTATCATTAATATTGTTAAAGCTGTTAAACACTTCTAAAATCAGACATGGAATTGCTAAAACTAATCATTATTTTGTGCAACATTGTTCTGCCTGCACAAGGATATACATTCACGTGCGGGGCGGACAAACGTCGTGAAATGTTTAATGTGTGCAAGTGCACATATTTTGGATCTTCACGGGGAGTAATGGCTGATTGCACAGAAACGAGCGATCTGTCAATTCTTCCCACCTCCTCTACTCGTTTGACCAAGATGATGAAAACTGTGGACATGACGGGGACAGTTTTCTGTTATTCGATCATTTACGCACATCACTCTCCACCCGATGTTAAGTATGAAGTGTTGTGTCAGGGAATTTCTACAGGTGATAAAATTTATTTCATTTTAATCAAACAAAATTTTTTCTATTAAATCTAAAAAAAAATGTATATTATATCTCCTATTCTTATGTGTTATACAGGGTACACCCACAGTGAAACAGAACAAACATTAGGCCTACACACTGATCAAACTACACAGCCGGACTCAGAACTTGCAGTCAGCTTGACTTCCACACCAACCAGGAGACAAACACGTGCCACCGACCTTCCATTATCAACTTACAAGAAACAAACAGAGCTTGCTACCCCAGGAGTAACAGCTTACAAAGGTCATGTACAGGACACTACGCAAGTGGTAGCAACTTATTCAACACATGCCCCACAGCAAGATTTCACGCCTCCGCCCACTTTTCACCGGTCTAAATCGGAATCTGAACATACCTCAACACGTGCGCTAGTGAAGCTTTTATCCACAAAAAACCCTACCGATGCCAGCGAAAAGAAAAAACCACACCACAATCAAATCAAGCCCTTAGATACTAATGTTACAGCCGCGGAGATGTTGCAATCAAGAAACTCGGGATTTTGGAGCAAATTTACCTTTTCATTTACTTTGTCACCAGACACATGTCTGCTCTCCGTCATCGTTCTGTATGGTATAGTAAAGGTATGTTTTGTTGGTTTTTTTTTTCATTATTTTTACAACCATTGTTGGCATTATCCATTATTTTATATAAGGTAAAAACTAATGAAACACAATTTATTTTTCAGATTGGAATTAAACTTCACAAGATTTACAAAAGAGGCCGGTGCTGCAGACCACCATGCCAAACAACATTCAACAGAGGACCTGTAGAACCATTCGATTATTTTTATAATGAAAGTTTCACGATGGAACCAGCGGACGCTGCCACCCTTACAACATTCAGGTTAATATTTTAAAATTTCTTCGTCATTTTTTGCTTCATCTTAATCAATATTTATTGCCACAGTACAGCTAAAAAAAATTAAATTTTGTTCTGTGGTTTGGACAGAAAAAGTATCTGGCAGTTGACACGTGTTTTGAAAATTTGATACCTTTCAGTGTGTATGGTTAAAATTGTACATGCTATCACTGTTAATATGATACATGCCGGATCTTTTGCAAGTTTTTTATGAACACAATCAGTGCTAGTACGGTAGGCCTAACTGTCTGGCTCATATGCCAATGGAGATCTTACGATAAAATCTTGGCCTGATGTCAATTTTTTTGCCTTTCATGTTTTGAGCACAATCAGTCTAGTACGGTAAATCTTTACCTTAACATATCTGACAAAATGTTGCCGAGTTACACACATGCCTAACATTGCGAACCTTTACCTATTTTACAAAGACTTTTCCACTAATGTGTTCAACCAGTAAGATTTTTGTCAGTTGTTTTCACTCATGTAAATAAGTGTTTTCAATCAGAGCTATTACGGTAAATTTTTACTTCCAATGCTAACAAGCAATCTATTTTTCTCTGTGAAATAGCAGACGCTGTGTTCTTTATTCATTTATTATATAACTGTTTAGGTCCATTCAAAGAAAACAAAGGGCGAATCTTCTATTGATTTTTCTGTCAGCCACGTTACGTAACATTACAGAGATTTCTAAAGAATAGAATGTATCATACACCTGGGTGAAAAATTTTCCCACCAATGCAATGCTCTGCAATTTCTAATCAAAATTTTAATTTTCACTTCTCTTAGAAACCGACAAGAATGAAGACGCTACAGTGTTTGACCGTGATTTTTTTGACACCTACCCTGGCTACACCAACCCCCATCTACGAATTTACCTACGGATGCAATGGATTTGACGACATCGGGCAAAGCATGTGTACTTGCCACTACGTCGACAGCGGTCGCGAGATTGTTGTAGACTGTAGTGGGAGTGCACCGCTTGCAACACTTCCCCAGGATTTAACGGATACCGAACAGGATCGACTCACAACCATCATCATGCAAGGCACTAGGTACTGTGATGGCAAACCCGGTGTATCTACCAGGAATGGAGTGCAAATTTTGTGTGCGAGTGCCCCCCTCACTACCACTGCTGTGTTCAGTGAAATCACCCCCTCGAAACATCATGGCCACTCCAATGAAGACGAAGCAAATGAAGATCACAAGGGGGTAGCGCTGACAGTTGTCACAGTACTGTGTATGGTTGTGGTTGTAGCGTTTGGCACTGGATTTGCGGTTTACCTTCGACGTGTAAGTAACACAATTTTTTATATATTTAAAAATTGCATCCATGTCCTGTATGTATTTCCTTCGGAAAAAAAAACTGCAGATTCTTGTTAAAATAATTGTGTGTAATTTTAAACATATATATATATATATATAGATGTCCATTAACTTTTTTACTCATCACTTTATTTCATAATTTATTGTAGAGGGATAGTGCACTGCTTGCAAGCGTGGTAACTCGAGCGACAAGTACAGTGGCAGGTTTGCTGTCAGATCACATTGCAACGGCCTCTGCTAGGGTCTCTAGGACACCCGCTGCCAAAACAAGGTAAGTTGTTTTTGTGTATAAAGAAAATGGGAAAAATCCCCAAACACCTTAGTTATTCTAAGTTGAATTTTGTGCTTTTTGACTCTGTTATAATTTCATACTTTGAAATATTTTCGATCAAATTAAAATTTTGATGCCTGCTAAAATATGCTCGATTTTTTTAAAAACTGTTGATAATGTTTTCTATCATTCCATAACTACATGTTGTTAAAATTAGTTATTTTTGGTGGTGTGAACGAAATCCTTGTACTGAAATTTTTGTTTTGACTACGCTTGAATTTCAAACTTTTGAAATATTTTTGATAAAATTAATATTTTGTTGCATGTCAAAATATAACCATAAATTTGTAATAAACTACTGATGTTTTAATTATACCGTAACTACATGAGCTTTACATTCATTGTTTTCACAGTGTGGAGGAAATCGTGGACATTACACGCCGTGCAGTTGAGCACCTGGGGGTGTGTGCGATCACCTCAGAACACCCCCCACCGTCATCTGTGACCACCCCCGAGGAATCCGCACCCGGTGACCTCTGCACCTCCCCTGTTCCTCCCCCCAGGGAGAAGAACACCAAGGGGACTCCCACCGCTGACTACAATGCCCCAAAATTTTCCACCCCGGTTACCATGCCCCCCTCTCATCATCTGTCAGATCCAGATGAAACCATCAAATACTCATATCATGAGTTGAGCGACTGCACAGCTATAACATCACCCATCAACATAACCACGCCACAACATCACGCTGAAACTTTGTTTTCATCTGGGGAAATTCCTGATGATATTGAACGTGTATATAACTTACACAATTGACTTTCTTCTTTTTTTTTTTTTTTAAAATGATGATGATGAACTAGGATGTGTATGATTTTTTATTTATAACTATGAAGTAGTGTATTTTTGAGATTGAATGTAATATTTTATTGTTATTATTCATGTTTTTTTTAAATGATGTCTTTCAAAATTTATAACTTGTGTAATTGCTGTAAAAAAAAGTTTTGTATTTAAAAAAGTTTTGTATTGTCTGCCACACGGAATTTAGTATATTGTCACAGTGTATATAGACTTTTTAGTATTATTATTGTATTATGTTATATAGATATCTACTAACGTATTTAATATTATTTTTAGTATCATTGTAAAGAGTACAGATAATTTTATTATTATTGTTGTGTATATACCCATACTAAGGTGTTTAACTGCTATGTAAAAAAAAAATATATATATATATATATGAATATTTATAAATAGTGTAAATCTATGTAATAATTATGTTAAAAAAAATATTCTCATTGTTGAGAAATAATAGGTAAACGTGAATAAATATTTTTAGCTACAAACCGAATTATAGCATTTCTTTTTGTTTTCTGATAATATACAGCAAAAAGTAAAAAATTAATCATTTACAAAATGAAAATGAGCATCTAGAAATTTATTTTGACTACTTTCTTTGTTTTCTTTTTTTTGACCAGCATGCCTAGAACTAGCAAAAATGCAGCAGGTGTCAAGACATAAGGAGGTGGAGGGAGGGGGACTAGTCATAAGTTCACAAGATGCTCGCAACCGCGTCAGCGTGGGCGGCATCAAATGTCCCGGGCACCAAATGCCTGGAGACCAAATGCCCCCGGGCAACATGCCGCCCCCGCGGGCACCTGGTGCCGCTTTCGTGCGGCGGGGGGTGCCCCCTTGGGCAGGCGGCTTCGCCGCCTGCTAGCTAGCCAGCAGCTAGCAAGCTAGCCAGTCTTCTTCTTCTTCTTCTTCTTCTAAGTCTTCTTCTAAGTCTTCTTCTAAGTCTTCTTCTAAGTCTTCAACCATATCGGAGTAAAAACTGATATATATATATATATATATATATATAAATATAAATATATAAATAAATATATATGGAAGTAACAAAGTGAAAACATACAAATTGATTTAATCTACGAAGGCAACTAATAAGTTGGATTTATTTTCTAAAAAATGTCTTCTTTTTCTTCGTCATGTTACAGATCGAAAAAAATTTAAATTAGGTAACAGGTATTTTAAAAAACAATTCTTTTTTTTCCAAATTGTTTCGACAAACTAAGAGTAAAAATATTGTTTAATAAATCGGAAATCAAAAAAAGAATATATATTTATATACTTTTTAACAACTATATGGTCTACAAGCTTTTTAACACTATTGTTGCTATACCATGTGGGGCGTTAAAAAACCACATGTATTGATACAATCTTGCTGATGAGGCTGGGAGGGTCTGATTTTTATACTAAAAAAAATAAAAAATAAACCTTTTTGACTTGCCAGTTTAGTACACGACTATGCAGGATGGTAAATGAGTCTCTTCCCAGTGCTCGCATTTTGAAAAGAACGCTATATTACTGGGGGGCTGCACAGATTTTTCCCGCTCCCTTATTAAAAGGGAGGGGCTCATTCCAATTGATCTCCTTTTGTAAAAAAAGAAAAAATTATACTAATGTGCATTGCAAAATCACATCTGCAATGCATATTGAAATTATGAATGCTCAGTTTTTTCATACATAGGGTGCACCTAATTATCATTAGGCCTAAAACTATGCATAAAATAAGAAAAAAATCATCACAGATATGCCTATTGCACCACTAGGCGAAGTCTTATTATTATTTTTTTTTTTTTTGGCATTTTTGACTTCTTTTTTATCTGTGCAACATAGGATTTTGTACTGTGTTTTTTTTTTCGACCATGGGAAAAAAAAGTTGACCCCCCCCCCCCCCCCCAAATAGATGGTGTACCAAACCAGACAAGATTTATCTGAAAAAACAAGCATAATATGAAACGCATTAGATGAGGAAAACCAGGGGGAGGGAGAGAAGTATTAGAACCTCAACTCGATGTTAGCCCTAGCTCCCCGCAGTGGTGCTTTTTTTCCAACACAGTTTTTCTTGTCAGGGGAACCATTTGCTTTTACTTTTCTTTCAATGGTTTCAAAATTATCCTCCTGGTTTTCCTCATCACTTATGTCCTCAAACACAAGAGGAGGGGACACGGCCTTGAGTTTCCTCTTGCGTGGCGGTTGTGAAGACGGAGGCTGAATTCTCTTTGCAGGTGTGGCAGTCAGCAAACTGGGTGAAGTTGTCCCCCTTTCATCGTCCTCCATGGCTTCTTCATCATCCTTTTTGGGCACCTTAGGAGTGTTTGCATCCTGTAGAACATTATTCTTGGGCATTGGGGTGCAGTGGGAACACTGCATCTCCTCCAAAACTGATGTATGGGCTGATGCACAAGGTTTCAGTTCTTTTAGCCCATACCACTTTTCTTGGACTTGAGGGAGAAATTTCACCAGTTTGCCAAACTCATACTGGTTGAGGTTGATACCTCTCCTTGTAGAGTGAAGGCTCTTAACGTTTTCATTTGTAAAAAAATAGTGCCTGACATCACAGGTGTTGAACGCTTTTTTAGCAATGGTGAAAAGATTTTTACCGATGTGATATTTCAATTCACCTGGGATGAATTCTTTTCCGTCATCGCCGCCATCTTCCCCTCCTGCACCTACACTTTCGCCTGAACAGCTCTCATATTGATCATCATACATTATCTCGCCATTTTCATCGGTCATGGGTGCCCTATCATCATAGGTGTCATCCTCACTTTCATCTGAACCCTGAAAAAAACAAAAAACAATTAGTCGACTATGATAATAAACAATACATATTTTCTCAAGTAATTAAAATGAATGAAATGCTGTAGTAGGCCTATGTGTAAAATAACAAAAAGTTATGAAAAAAGACATGATTAATATGTATGTATATAACACCTTTATATAAAAAGAAACAGAACCCACACCTTCCCTGTAAGCACAGCATAATGAGTATAACATCTACCCCAAACCACCAAGCTGTCAGACTAATTTCAACTTTTTTTGTTTTCCAACACTGTAAAAAAATGCCGTGTAATGAATTTCAGTTATAAAACTGAACAGTTTGTTAGCTGATTTCAAAACTTTCACAGTCAGACAAAACCATTCAGTTTTTTAACTGCAACTCTTTCTTTTTTCCTTGTTCATCATTTTCAGATAATGGAACTATGGGGGTGTGTTACATGGGTGTCTATGCTGGGGGGCAGATCAAAGATACCACCTGTAGTAGTATAAAAGGTGTAACACGGAGTGATCTTAAAAAATAAAAAAACCCTTATCATTATATCTGCCTTGTAGATTCCACTCGTGACATTGTGGTATAACAAAAAATGTATATGAAAAAGTCTCCTCTTTATTTTTCATTTGTGCTGTAATGAGCAGCAGAAAAAAATTCTGTGATGTTGTATGACTTGTTTTAACTTTACAGTCTCACAAACACCACAGAGATTTTCACCTGATACTCTTCACTCTTTTTTCTGGGTTTATGATTAAAAGTATATATAGAAAAACAACATATGATTGAATGTATGCTAAATCTACTCACGCTTTTCACAACCTTTTCCAGTTGGGGCAAGACATCGATAAGATCCCTGGTTTGCTGTTTATCCAGCACCACTCCTCTTTTTGTTGGAATATAAACATATTCCTCCTCTTCCAAGATGTAGTTTCTCAGGTGTAGACTAATTCGGCCTTTGTATCTTTGTAGAGCCATAAATTTTAATAGGCTCCAATGGGGAGGTGGGGAAAGCAGGCAATCAGCCAATTATGCGTCATTTGCACATGGCGCACGCTAGGGGCACTAGTGTGCAACTTGACGCCCCAATGAGCGAAGCACTAGGCCTAGGAATCATCTTTACATGCAGCTCCCTTTTTTTCCTTCAAAACACAGTAATGAATGGGTTTCATTGAAACGTGCATTCACAACAATACACAAACACTGGCGCCAGTCATGTTGCATTTTTCTTTACTTTTAAACAAAAGAAGCAATTTCTTTACTTTTAAAAAAAAAAAAAGCAATTAAATAACACATGCTTTTTGTAAGAAAACAAGAATCATGGTGTAATAACATCCAAACACCCCTTTTAAGATGCAAGTATCGGATTTTATTTATTACTGATACATAAGAAAGGCAAACAAAGCATAATGAGCAGTTAATCATATTATAACAAAGCTTGTCATTACATAGACAGCAGCTAAACAATAATAAAAAAGTTTATTATAGACAAAAATGCTACTATGTGACGATACACAAAAACTCTCTTTTTTTTAAATTCAAAAAGTCACTTCATTTTTACCCAGTTCTTTTTAAGCTGACTCAGAGATTTATTGTTATGTTTCTTCTTTACTGAAGAATAATTTTTTAAAGAAGTGACTTTGGTTATCCTTGAGGAATTTTTCGGCTCAGGTTTTTTCACTCTTTTTCCTTTCTTCTTCTTCTTGTGTGCTTCAGAGATTAATTGTTCCAGTTTGTTAGGTGATATGCCTGGAGGTGTTACATCCATGGGTGCAGGGGAGAAATTAGCCGATCCATCAAAATTTGTATCATCGGTCTCACCAGCATCTTTTTCAGCATTGTAGTCATGTGCAGGGTCTTCAAATTCTTGGGAGGGTGTTTGGTCATCTTGTCTGCCATCTTCATTTTTGTCATCATCAGAACTATCATTGACCTTTTTTTCTGAAAGCTGATCCATCATTCGCTGGTACCTGTCTCTAGGTATCACTACATGTTCAGCCATTTTCTACTTTTTTGCCAAGTTTATTAGGGTGTTCAACACAGACCGTATTAAATGTGAAACAGCATCAGACTTTGAAACTATTTTATAATGCCGGTTTTTGTGTGTTGTACCATCCTCTGCAATTGTTCTAATGACCCACCTATGGCGTTTGAGCAAAGATTTATAAGGTTCTGATGGTCTAAGGTTATTGGTTAGGATATTTTTGGCTACCTCCCCTATAGCCCTTATCTGATCTTTTTCGCATGTCTTAACAGCTCTTTAACTTGTTTCTTCGGAAATGTTGCAACAGCTTGCAGAAATAGGATATTTTTCTTGATCAGACTCATATTTTAGGCAGGAAAATAATTGGCTGATCCTCTGGAAAAATATTAGTTTTCAGTTTACACCTTTTATCAATGTTTGCCGATAAATCAACAACAAGATACCCGTAATTCTGTGCAGTGGCCAGGTCATAGCTAGCCATAAAGAAGTCCACCTGTGCAGGCATTGTTTGACTTGCAAGTGTTTTCACTTGTCTCACACTTCGGTTGTTTCGGAAAAGACAAATGTACTGACAATTAAGTCCTATCTCTCTTACAGCTTTACTAGCATGATACATGTTTTGCAGAGTTATGATGCAAGAGATGTGACAATGGTGGCACAACACGCAAACTATTTCAACTATGGCTTTTCCCTGTGCATTATCTTCTAAGCTACCCATTTTATCATCTAATACAAGAAGTGTTTCACCCCTAGTATTCTGCCAAATTTCAATAAGTTCCTCCTTTGTTGGTATATCAGATCTGAACTGTATCATATCCCCTAAAGCACTTTCTAGCTCTTCATATTTATCTTGCCATACAGAAAAGCAATATATAATTTTGTTAATAGGCTGCTTAAACATTGCTTCATGCTGTAGAAGCAGGTTGTGGACAAAAAACGTCTTCCCCCCTTGTGTAGAACCTACAACAAGTGTGTTCTTCGGGAGTTCAAACTGTGTAGCTGACCCGTGAATAGAATTCATGATGTTCACCGTTTACAGGCTGGATCCAAAATGGTTAAATTTCATATATAGCGCGGTTTTTATCGATTTTCAGAGCAGCTGGAAATTTTGCAAAACAGATCAATGTGGTAGGTTTTGTGAGCTGTGAGTCAAATTTTACAGAAATTCTCATGTTACCACTCCTCTTCAGAGGAATGATGTCATCATTTGAATCACTGTTGGTGGGTTCAGAATAAAACCTGTACAGACAAAAACTGTTGGGGTAATCACTCCTGCTAACAGGCGTTACACCGTCATTCCCATCAATTCCACACAAAGTCTTGTATGCATCCAAATACAGACTGTTTGTGTCATCATTATCAGTGACATATCTTGGTTGGATAGGCCCCTGTGAAAGGTCAAGACCATCTACAGTAACTTGAATGAAATTAAGACTGTTGTGTTCAAAAAGGTAGGGGTTCTGGGTTATAGTACCATGATTGGCTGAATCAGAAACAAAACCACAGATCATTTCGGCTGGCACTCGTCCATTGAACGGGTCATTCCATTCACCCAAAAACACACCTCTTCCTAGGGTGAGTTTTTTTACTTCTGTTTTAATATAAGGAAATATTGCAAGCTTGCTCTGCAGGAGTTCAGCATGTGACACGGTAATCAGAGGGTCAACCTCGACCATTGTTACCTCAAGGGAGGCTTTTGTAATAACAACTTTATAATTACCTACACCGACATTGGGCGATAACAGGCAAAACTCTGGGGTGCTAGGATACAGTGTGATGCTTAATGGAACACCATTAGGTATATACCTGTTAATCGATAGAACATCAGAATAAAGATGACCACATAAATCAACTTCCTTTGAATTTAGGAAAAATTCAGCCCTCTTCCTTAGACCTAAATTATCTGACGTCTGCCAGTTGGGGTCACCCAACTCTCCACCGGTATCTTTATAAAACATTGCCATCTGAAGTGTACCATTTTTAATTTCATCTGTTGTGTAAAGCAGAGCCTTAATGTAAGAAAGATAGGGATATGACTGATCTGAATGGGTAAGAACTTTATTCTGAAGAGACACATCAACTCTAGAAAACATAGAATGTAAAAAATTATTGACAACTCCTATAGCACCTGTCATGGTGTCAGATTTTTCTTTTTTTGTTTCTGCTTTTGCAGAGGCTTCGCCCCCTTCATTTGCATCAGCAGCAGTATCTTTATCATCATCATCATCATCTTCCAATAATGCAGGAGGTGTAATTTTTTCACCATTGCGCCCTACAATTTTACAAGTAATATTCAGATGTGTTGAACGCAGATCAAGGTAGTTGGACCCATTATTAGGGACACAAAACTGTATGACACCTTGGTTTGAATAATCATTGATTGGGTAATATGTTGGGACATGTGTCCTTCTAATACCTACATTTTGCAGAGGTTTCTCAAATATGGCTAACTCTTCAGAATACCCTACATAAGAATCAGATAAGATAGATTGTGCCATTTAAAAAAAAAAGAGTATCTTACACTTATTCAAAAGAAAACAAAAGAAAAAAAGCTGTTACACAGGAGCCAGGTGGTAATCAGTCGTCAAAAATATCCTTCACCCTTCTGATCTTAGACTTTGCAGCGGAAATTGCAGACTTATTTTTCTTGACAGAACTTGATTCGTCAGTGGTGTACCTCTTACGACTCCCTGCAGCTGAATGATGGTTTCTGACTTTGCTGGCTTCTTTTGACATCTCGGCCTCCTCTCGGACCACTTCTGAAAGCGCACGCCTTCTTTCTGCTTCATTGGGGTCAACAGACTCGATCTTGCTAACTTTTTCACCCTTTTTTGTGGTGCCAGCATCCTGCCTCGTGTCTACTAGAATGAGACGTGATCTACCTGCTCTTGCTCTTTTAAAAGATGTGCAATTAACTTTTGTATTAAACACAAGTGGTCTTTCTGCACATTCAGCTTGCTTTTTGAAGTGGTCCAGAAATGCTTTATAATCACACCGCCATCCGTAGTGTAATAATTGCTGTTAAGTGGCATATTGTTAATTAACTATCTTTAGCAAGGTGTAGTGTGCATGACACGTTGCCAGGCTTGAATGATGGCATGCCACCGTCACTTGCTGTTAAATAAATGTCGATGGTGTCAAGGGCGTCACCGGTGACCTGTACGTAGCGCCGGGTGTCAAATATCACAGGTCGCCCCCTGAAAACGTCGTTAAAGTAAATTCTGTTAAGGACAGGCACCAGGGATGAGTTGACAATGCTTGGATGGCATACGGATGAACTTATTACGATGTAATTTGTTTTGTAATTGTCCTGAAATTTTGGGAGATCCATGTCCAGAAGTGCAAGTTTCCAATTACCGGTTTTAGATAAATCAATTCTCTTAGGTAGCTTGATTCTGAAGGCGGTTGTAGAATTACCTAAGAAATAATTGTCACTCTGTTCACTTGAAATGTAAATGTACATTGTGATTACACTTTTCCCTTGTAGTTTTTTACTTTAGTTGTAGGTATGTAAGAGTTGAACTTGTCTGAATAACCGTACCACTTAATGAGACTGTATTTCTTTCCACCTATGGTTTTAGTGGCGACAATCTTGTCTATTTTGTATTCTATGTCTTCCAAGGAGCCTGTAATGTGTACCTTTTGAAGCTCTGGCTCATTATAACTACCTTTTACAATTTCATCAGTTAAATCTTTAACTTTGTAACGCGGCGGATGTGATGGTATCCTTGTGTGAATTTTAAAGATTTCTTCAGTGAAATTTTCTTGGTAACTTTTTTTGAATGGTGTATTTGCTCTGGACAACCTGACTAAATCGCCAATTTCAAATGAAAATTTAACAGGTTCTTTAGCCCTTTCATTGAGAATCGGTACATACACTTTCTCATAAAGTGCACGTGAATTGAGGGGTGTAACATCAGCAGGAGGCATTCCAATTGACCGGTGTTTTGTATTGTTATATGACTTAACAATGTCATCAATCACATCAACAAAATTATAGGTTTGTTTTTCATAAAAATATTTGTACAATCGATCTTCAATTGTATGGTTAACTCTCTCGGCATAACCAGCATGATAAGGCCCATATGCAATCATGTGTGACGCCTTGTAGTCATGTAACATGTTCTGAAATGCTGACCCCAAAAACTCTCTACCCTGATCAGTCCTAAGTGTTTCACAGTGACGGCCTTCATCAAAAATATTTTTACATGCAGCTGCTGTTTCTATTGATGTTTTACTTTTTAGGGGTCTGACCCATAAATATCTTGAGAACAAATCAATACATATTAACAGGTACTGGTACCCTCTGTTATATTTTGCAAAGCCTGACATTTGTAAAAGATCTGCATCCCATTGCATGTCCATATATTCAACAATTATAGCTTCGGTTTGAAAATGTGTTTTAGGCAAAGAATGTATAGCATGTGTAGTTTGTTTTTGTAACCAGTCTTTAATAACCTGATAGTTGATACCCTGAGGTTTGCTTTTAACTTGGCTGACAAACTCCCACAGTTTATTTGCACCATAAAAACTCGCAGGGCTTCCAGGTTGATAGTAAATTGATGACAAAAATTTATCAATGGCCTTACGTTGCTCCCAATCCTCTGCGGGGTTATTGTTGTAATGATGATCCATTACCAAGTTGTGTACCTTGATGTGTGACAGCCTTTCCTGTTGAGTGACGTATTTTCGGGTTAGGTAAAATTTCTCCAAGTGAGGTACTTTCAAAAAAAAAAAATTTTTTTTTACCATCTTCACGTTCAGTTTAACAGTAAATTGTGATTGAAAGAAGAAAAATATTGCATTTCAACACCCCCCCCCCCCAAAAAAAAAACAAATTACCTTAGAAGGACTAACCAAGTCTCTGAACTCTTACCTAGTGAAATGTTTATAATTGCACTGATGATAACTACAAATATCACCTTAGAAGGACTAACCAAGTCTCTGAACTGTTACCTAGTGAAATGTTTATAATTGCACTGATGATAACTACAAATATCACAAATGTTTGGCTGATGAAAACAATCTCGCCTTTTGGTAACCTTTTTCCTAAAACAAGCCACTTATCCGAATCAGTTGATGATTGAGAATAAAGAACACTTTCTCCGCGTTCTGTATCCATTGCTCACTGGAATGCAAATGACAAAATATGCACTTGATATGGAAAATATAATCATGAGAATACTTGAGGCTGCAGCCAATTCAAAACTTTGATCATTCCCATCAAAAATGTTTTTAATAGTTAGATATGAAGACACGTTCAGAATTTTTTCTTTTTTTAGAGTTTTTGAAATGTCATGTGGATCAATGTATCCACTAATAACTTGTGAATATTTCCTTAGGATATCCATTGTAGCAAAAGATACTGAAGTGTTTTGCAGCAAATGATGTCAAAAATCAACTGTGGCCTCAAAACGGTTCTGTGAAAACTTATATCCATGCAGCAATTTGCATAACTTGTTTTGTGTAATTCTATTGGTTAATTAAACAAAACAAATTTTAACATGTTTAGACATGTGCAAGAGTATGATGTCATCTCCATATAAGGCTCCATGTATCTGGCAATAACTGATGGTTTGTGATGAGAATATGAATTAATAGGCAGGTTGTGCAAAACTTTCATTGTGAAAAAATAACAATAACCAATTGCCCTGATGACAAGAACATGTATGGTATTGTGTAAAATTATGACAAAATTGATAAGTGGAATCCTCCACTGTATTATAATCGATCTGAGAATGCTCGATATCAACAAGGTGAGACTCCTGACCACATTCAACAATTTTAAAAAGCTGCCAATGGATGTATGGCCCCTGGTCACTCCCAAATTCAATTTTTCAATTTCTTTATTGACCATGTATCATATGAAAAAAAATAAAATAAAAATAAATAATTGCATTCTTCGAAATTATCATTAACACGGTTGGCAGACACTATGCAGTGTATATGCCATTACCAAACAATATTAAATATACATATATATGACAAATAAAACAATCAAAATTACAATTTTTATCGTAGTTGTTAATTGATAACAATTAAAAAAAGAAATATATATAATATGTATGGTGGCAGAAGGATACATGGTTAAATATAATCATATTCAATATAAGAAAAAAGAAAGTAAAATGAACATTAAATATAATGTGCTTGTGAAAAATTTAAATTTCCCTCAAATATTCAGACATATATATATACCAAGTGACCATAGGCCAAAACAATTCCTCTACAACCCATTTCAAACATGTGGATTTAGTAAAATTATTATGAGGACAATTTACTGATAAAATGATTTTTTAGTCTCTTCTTGAAAGTATGCAGACTGCAGTTATAATCAATTATATCATCAATGTTATTCCAATATTTTGCTCCATTAATTTGTATAGTTTTTTCATACAATGCTGATTTAGCGATGGGAATATATAACTTATTTGACTGTCTAGTTTGGCGACTTATCACTCTATTATTCCTCTTGTAAAATTCATAGAATACTTCAGGTTCTTCAAGGTTGTCAAGAGCGTTTGAAACAAAGGAGGTCAGGGTACCCCTATGTTCTTCTCCGTGACAAAAGTAAACCGTATAACTCATATCATCAAAGTCCCAAGGATTGTTGTCATGATAATTATAAAAATCACTAATACACTCTGACAAAGTGTAGAAGGACTGTTGACTCATCTTAAAAATTTTACAATGTAGAATCCCTGTACAATTTACATTGCGTTGGATAACTATCCATTTCTTAAGATATGGAAATATCTCACTTGCAGCAGCCATAATGTATAACACCGTAATGCAGTAAAGTTGTGTGTAGACTGAAATCTTTTGTCCCTCATTGTGAAATCTTTTTGACCCTCATTGCATTATATGGGAGGAGTGAAACATTTTTAATTGTACCTTGAAAACCTGGTAATGGGAGGGGGCAACATGTAATATATCATGGGTTACATGTAAATGAGGATGAAAACATTAAACACTGGTGGCAGCACTGTACAGTGTTATAGGTTGTAGTGGTGGCAGCACTGTACAGTGATACCACTAGTCACCTCTGCAAGGTCACGTGGTTTTTAAAGTGTAGTGTAGTGGTGGCAGCACTGTACAGTGATACCACTAGTGCCCTCTGCAGGATCACGTGGTTTTTAAAGTGTAGTGTATTACTACTATTGCATACTCACTGCAGAACAATACTGTGTTGAAAGGTATTTATTGTCATTATCATAAGAGTGACAAGGATATGAAACACATGTAATATAGTAGTCCCTCTAGAAAGGATCGACTGTCCTGCTAAAAAATCCCTAAATTATATTCTAAACAGCTGTGCAGCAGCAAACCCTCAGTGAAGGCCTACATAGTACACCAGCCTTATCATATTGTTGAAACCCTCAGTAAATGCCTATGAACAGATAGTTTCATTAAAAAAAAGGCCTGACAAATTGAACCTAGACAAAGCCAGACAACTTCTGCTCTGCGATGCCACTAAACAGAACTGCTTGGCTATAGCTCTGCACTGACAGGGCCTTGAAATTTTGTTTTGGATCCCCCACAATTCATGCTAAATTGGTTTAATTAATATTTTTCTACCTGTCTTCATTTAGTCTAGGCCCTAAATTAATAAAATATAATCAGTCCATATCCAATGAGAATTCAGAAAATTCTTGTAACAAGAAGCACCACTCGCTATACTTTACATTTTAAATGCTGCGCCTCCTTTTCCCAGCATGCATAGTTCTTTAACGTGTCAATTAATACGCAAAGTTTGATTTATGAACTATGACTCTGTCATTTGTCATATGCAATACTTAATATACCAAGAATACAGCAATATAAGATTATGAAATATTAAGATATAAAAACATGCACTAACATTTCATGGTTGTCACTGTAAAGTATGACATGTCTGCACTTTACGCATGAAAAACCGTCAAACTAGATAGCTAAATTAACATGCTATTTTGAAGATGCAAGCCACTGCACGGTTACGCTATTTTAGGCATATTCTGGTGTAGTTGTACTGTGCGAGTTCTGCTCCAGAAACTGAGAAAAATAATTTAAAAAAATGTTCCCACATTTTGTAAAATAATGGCTGAGATGTGTCAATGTGACTATTATTATCATTTTATTCATTCACATGTAAATTCATGTAATATACAATAAAAATAAGAAAGAAAAATTAAAGGATGTTAAAACAATAAGTGTAAAATCGAATCAATGTGTACATATAAAGTCACAAATAAAATCTAATTCAATAAAAACCAGCAATAAAAGTCCCACCATTTCGGCTATCACAGATATCTCTAATCACACTAACAGTATCATACAGTCACTAAAATATTCTCTCTGCTTCAACAGTCTCCAGCCTTCAAGTTGCACCTTTTGAACATCACATTTGAACATAGCAATCACAGCCAGGTTTCTTCCAATGATTGTTTTTACTTGAGCTTCTCTTTAAAAACAACACTCGTTTGCAAACCAAGATTGTGTAATTAGCAAGTAAATTAAGACTATATATTACCATACAACTGTGTGCTTGCACGTCAACAAATAAAGAAAACTTGAATTAATCGAAACGCTAGTCAAATGGTATGAAATACTCACTTCACAATCTCGCGTCATCACTTAAGACTCAAGACTCAAGAATATTTTATTTTGACCATACATTTACATAAATAAATCTGTCTGGTACAACTATATATAGATTATTATAAACTATATGATCAAGGAGGCAGTGACTAAGTTGTGGTAACATTAAGGAAATACTTACAGTAGATTAATTAACATAAGGAGCAGAATTAGGAGTCATTTGTTTTTTCTTCTTCTGTGTGCATTTACATGTATTACAGCACAGACAGTAATTGAGTTGTAGGCTCTTAACGAAAAATTCCAATGTTTGCACGTCGCCCCAGAACTACAATGGAAAGAGACAATGACTTCCAACTCCTTTTACTCAGCTCGAACCCTTTACATTCAAGACCCTCTTTGCCTCGAAAATAGAGTTCATTAGGTCCACATCATAATGGGCAATTTTTTCAGCAGCCTCACATCATGTGTGCTCCTCAGCTTGTTTATGAATTAGTGCCTGAGAGCAATTTATCAGCAAAGAGTGAACATGCCTCCATCTGAACTTCCTTGCCATCAAGCTGAGTTCAATCAAGCATGGCCATCGATTGAAGCCTTTAAAACATGGAGCGATTAAGTTCTCCTGAATCAGTCAGTTACTGCCAAGGCTACCATACTTCATAATGCTCAAATGATAGGAGAGACAATGACTAAAGGTAAGAACAAAGCTTTTGTTTTTTATTTTTTTGCAGAAAAGTATAATAATTGGATGTATTCTTGTCAGTGGATTTTGTAAATATTTACTTGTAACTCATAACAGATCTACGTGATAGAAAATAAAACTAACTACTAAGTAAGTTAATAATTTCTACGTGCGCTTAGGACAGAACTCAGAACTGTTTATTTCAGTCTCATTACAAGAAAAGAATAAAATGAAATGTAAAACATAGAGTGAGGAGGCTCAAAAAAAGACAAAATACCTGCAAAAAATAATTCTGCTCAGGTCTTCTGTTAATTAGTCTATAGTAAGTTAGAAGTAAATATTTACAAAATCCACTGACAAGAAGACAAACTAGAATGGAAACAACATATAATGAAACTAGAAAGAGACTAAGTAAAAATTATAAATTCTTCAAAAATTATTAAAAACTTGTACCTGACTCCGAAAAACGAAAACTTTATTTTGCATATGTTCACTCAAAAATAAAATATGGAATCCAAGTCACTCTATGATACGAATACAGTGTATAATGAAACTCCAAACGTTGCAAAATAAAGCAGTAAAGGCGTTATATAGACTTGACATACGGATGCCATGGTAAAAGATATGTGCAAGGCTAGCATAATTGAATTTGTATTCAAAGTAATAAAAAAAATTATTTTAGGTAAACAGTAAATCCTTTCTGTATCCTAACTTAACTATTCTTGTTTTTATTGAATGTTGACAGCAGATTTTTAATGTGGTTATTATGTCCATTACCATTTGCATTTTGTGTGTGAATATGAATGCATTTTATCTAATTGAGATGTTTCTGTTTTCTATATCTCAGATATGCCAATTCAACATTTTCGCTCTTTTATTTGGATTTTGGTGTTTACCACGCAATTTCCAGTGAGAGAAGGTGAGCCCTTCATTGGTTTTTTTTATTGTTATTTTTGGACTGACCAACTGGCTCTTTGTCTTTCTCTACAGTCAATATCTGTATGATAGATTGCCTTTTTTCCTTTCTTTTTTTTTATGTTTGAGTTTTCTTGGACCTATTAGTGATTTTAAAACTTATTTAATCGAATACAGACCAATATTGCTATATGGTAGGCAGTTATTATAGGCACCGTCAAAAATGTTCTTCTTAATTCCCATGGCCGTTGTTTGTTGTTGGTCAATGTTATATATATACAAGTTTATTAATACACTTCCCATCGAAGTAAAAGGTATATTACATTAAATGAATATCAGTTTGCATATAGCCAATAACAATAATATAATATAAAAAGAAATATAAGAGTCATTTTGAACATAGGAGTCCATTAAATCATTTTGCTCATCATATTATCTCGCCGATTTCTAACCGATGTAGCACATAATCTGGGAAGCTTAAAGATTAAAACGTCGTTAACTTCTAAATATACCCCAGGGAAGAGTTTCTTTTTTAGAAAGATCTTTTATTGGTGAAATTAATACTTGCATGGCGTTGATTGCCTCATCCAGGTATTTTTGCACGACTGACCTGTTTTTCCATCCATTTTCATGCAAGGCTGCGATTTTATCGACAACTGTGAGACTTGCGAGAACCCGGAAGTAGAATGCCTCGCTTGTCAACCAGGTCACGTGCTCTCAACAGACAACTTCCGGTGCCTACGTAAGCTGCAATTATTTGACTTTTTAAGACCTGAAAATTACATTTAAGCCCCTAACTAGATCAAGCAAACAATTTTCTGTAACAAAATATACTTTAGTTATTTTGGGGTATATTTGTAGTAATTTAACAAAGTTTGCATGTAATACGCAGATTGGAAATGTGATTTTTTTTTTTTTTTTTTTGCCTTTTTCCAGCATCAGACATATTGTTCCTGGTATAGATACCTTCATTGTGATAATGCTAATAGTAGGACTCTCCTTGCAAACGGATTCAATTGGTTACTTTAAATTTTTTTTTAGCAATATGACCAACCTAAGATTTATGACAAGCAACTAAGATACTGGGTTGACCTTACTATGTTGATTGGTGATTAATTGAACCATAAACAATGGCTAATTCAGCCAAATACATGTGTAAGGTACACCAAAATATTGTAAAGGCAAAATGGTTGAAACAACCAATCTCTTTTCCAAATGCGGTAATGGGCAGAACTACATCGTTTTCTTACTTAATCAAGAAGATATTAATTTAAATGCTGCTGGCCAATAATGATAATTAATATAAAACGGGATTTGGCCTTCTTTGAAGGGTTAAAATGCTCACCGTCCCATATATCCCATCAATAACATGAAATTAATATTACAGCTTGTGAAAAACACTGTGAGACCTGCATTGAAGACAACTCCGAGTCCAGGTGCCAAAGATGCAATGCGAACTTTTACCTCAGCGCGGATTTCCTTTGTGCCAGTAAGCGGCATCTTCAGTTTATCATCCACATACTTTGTATTTGAAACGTTGTACATGCATGTGAATATACTATTCACAATTTCTTACTCAACAGGATGTCCAGCTCATTGCAGCACGTGTTCTGGGATCAATACTTGTCAACAATGCGATGCAGGATTCTTTCTGTCAAGGTCATTTGTCAAATGTCAAGGTCAGTCAGTCATCTATCAATATATCTATCTATCTATCTAACTATCTTTCTATCTGTCTGTCTATATATCTATCTATCTATCTATCTATCCATCTATCTATTTATATATCTATCAATCTATCTATCTATCTATATGTTTATATATCTATCAATCTATCAATCTATCTATCTATCAACTTCTTTTCTTTAAACAGCTTGCTCCAACAACTGCGCTGAATGCCGTGAAGATGGAACCTGCCTTGCCTGTCAAGATGGGAATAACTCAACAGACGGATATTTTCTAAGTGGCAATAACTGCATTAGTAAGTTATGTAGTGATGGTTTATCTACATCTTAGACCCCTTCATTATAGTTATGATATATGTCTAAAGGAAGTGGCTTGGACTTTTCAAATTATCCAAAATTAAATATATAGGGGAAAGTAAGGAGAACTGAGCCCTTTATTACATTTGTTTTTTTTCGGTTTCAAATAATAAAACAAATCGACTTTTTTCCTTTCCAAATTATACTTTAAGCATTCCTCTGATACTGTCAAGTGCCTTTTTGAAAGAATTCTTTATCCCCCTTTTTTTTTGTATAAAGAGAAAATTATTTTTTTAGAAAAAAGTGGCCCAGTTCTCTCTCTGGTAAGGAGAATGGCAGGAGAACTGAAAATAAACTAAAAAAACTGAAAAACAATAATGGATATTTTCATAAAGAATTAATTTTAAAAAACATGATTGCAGTAAAAGAACAGATTTAATATGAAAATCTAGCTTTAAAAAACCCAAGAAAAATTATATTTGAAAACTACATTTATTTCATGTTAAGACTCCATGTACAGTGTGAATACAGCATTACATGGTTAACATTTATTAATTTAACGTTTTAATTTCATCTTGGCATAATTCTGTAAGTCTAATCAAAGCTCCATTGGAAAGCTTGCATGATTTTAAGATTTTTTTTGTATTCAATTGCCTAAAATGTAACATGTAGGCCTACTATATCTTAACTTAAACTGTAATACAACAGTAAATCACTTTCATGACTCATATAGACATTGAAGGATTTAATGTAGGGAAATATGCCTGCTACATTTATGTTTGAATAACTGAAACTCTGTTAGTGAAGTTAGTGTTTTAACATAATTTCTAATGTCAGGTGGTATAAAATTTCCTTATCAAAAATGTTGACTGTATTTTATAACAGAGGAAGGCCTGGGAGAGTTGCCCAGTTCTCCCCACCTGAGGTGGCCCAGTTCTCCCCAAAGCTGTTGCGTGAAAGAAATGGCAACCATATTTTTCCACATGGCAAGAACAACATGTCAGTTACATGATTGTTCTTTGATTATGTGCTGATTATAACAATATGCTATTTTTTTTATTTATCCTCTATAAGTTTTGTCAATAAACAATTGTATACATAGTGGAAATTTTACTCACTGAACATAAAAACAAAAATTTCACTTTATCAGAAAAACTAAAATTTTAGATGGTTTCTTGCTTTCAGACATGCACTTAAGATCACTTAGCAGTAATGTGACCTAATTTCAGGGTGATATCAGTATTACTTTTAGCTGTAGAGGGGGTGGTCCAGTTCTACCGCCGGCCCAATTCTCCTTACTTTCCCCTACCGCAAACAGAAACTAATTCGGAATATCATGCCACAACATTATACAATATTACAGAACTTTGTTACAGTGTGATATAATATGAACTGCAACGAAACATCGCTGCAGCCATAATTCTTATGATTATACATTTTTGTACACTGGAAATAGTGGATGGAACATCTATCAGAATTCTTTTTGGTTACAGTTTAAGAACATGCCACACCTCTGGCTCGTCCACTGCTTAACAGTAGAAAGAAAGCACCATTGAATCTTTTACAGCATGTAATGGTTTTATTATGGCATATTCATGAGCTTTCTAAATACTTGCAATCCATGTGGAATGCCTGAACCAATGGGAAGCTTGGATTCACATAACGTTCTCTGAACTTTATTTCCTAGTACACTATGAAATTGGCTGTAAACATTTAATGCATACATTTTATCTACAGTGTACTAATTAGCACAATATACAATTACACATTGGTTACATGTGGGACATGGAGATTTAGCCTAAACATGTAACTATTGCATAAGTAACCCGAATAGGAGGGAGTTAACTAAAATAATTTTGTTGGTTAACCCTCGATGTTGAAGGGTTTTAACAAACACTTATACAGTTGGAATCAGAATTATTCAACCCCCATGGAATTTGCATGAACATGTGCCAACTATTACATTGCACAGGACATAAATGACACATGCAATCATCACAATTTTTTAGAAACTGTTGCAATATCATTGGCACTTTTACAATTCAAGCGACTGTAACACAGAATATGTTTTCATGAAAATGGGCCATGTTTTTGCCTTCTCTGAATAGATAGTCATATTTAAGTGTATGTTTGGAAACTCTCACTTTTGAATTATATTGACAAAGCAATAAGCAAAATTGTTTTGAAAGTTTGACCTTTCAAGATTAATATATAATTTTGATGCTATTTCATTATTTCTGGCTAAAATGTTTGCCAGGATGAATTTCAGGAAATTCCGAGAAATTCTGCTAAAAAGGTTGTACAATGAAGAAAATATTAACTATATCACAACTCTACCCTAAAATATGAATGTATAAAGCTTTGTATGTGCATTGGTCATGTATTATTGCATAACAGATAAATAAGAAAATATTGATGATGGCATGGGTCATGTTTGTCCTGTGCAGAATTATAGTTGACATAGTTTCATCCAAAATTCCAGAGGGTTGAATAATTCTGCTTTCAACTTTACTCCATTTACCATATTAACTAATTTGTCTGACCGTTTAATTTGTTAACTACTGTGATTAAGCAATTAAAGTACAGTTTGCACTCAGGAGAGTTAACCAACATTTTTGTTGGTTAATCCCAACTCAGAACAATAGCAGAGCAGTTTAAGTGGAGTATAATTACAAAGGCCGTCGTACATGAAATTTGCGGGCGTAAATATAGGCCTATATTTCAAAAGAAATAAATAAAGTCTGAGTCTAAGTACACTGCCAAAAAAAAACCTTTTTATTTTCTAATATATATATATATTTTTTTTTAGAATGCCCGGACAGGTGTGTGGAATGCTCTTCATCTGGATCATGCCGAAAATGTCGTCATGGCAACTGGTGGAATCGGACAATCAGCTCATGTATCCGTGAGACATGACCTTTTGAGATTCTCACGAAATATTATATTAACAAATTAGTGCTCTCAAGATTTTATTCTGTTGCACAAAGGAAATTATATGAATTGTATTGGTTTTGCCAATCATTTATATATCTGAGTTACCCAATTAGTTAATTCTAATGGTACTTATGATCATTGATCAAGCCGGGGGGGGGGGGGGGGGAGGGGGGCAAAGCAAACTTCTGTAAAATGTAAATTTGAAAATTACATTATATCTGATTATATTTCAAAAAAAATATTTATGTGACAATTTATGTATAAGCCGAATTAACTATCTTATCTTATATTATCTTATATTATCTTATATTATCTTATATTATCTTATATTATCTTATATTATCTTATATTATCTTATATTATCTCATCTCATCTCATCTCATCTTTTCTTTTCTGTCTTTTTTCTTTCAGCCTGCATTGACAAGTGCGAAGCTTGTGACACTTCAGTCGGGTGTGTTCGTTGCAGAGATGGATTCACCCTAGACGAAAATGCTACAAAATGTGTTTGTATGTACAAGTATAATGAAAGTTATTTCTTTCCATTGGGTGCAATTACATTCTGTCCAGCATCGTTGCAATTAGGCCTTTCCAATAATCGATAAATTAAGAAAACATATATAGGCAAGCTTCAGGCATAGGCAATTTCTCTTTTATAAGACTTCTTACTTTAAGTTGCTAGTTTTATATTTCACTTTATTAATATCGCTATTTATTGTCGAGCCTGGAGTCAACTCATATTTGTGCAATTCATTAGCCAATTTATCCTACACGTATACACCATTTGATCTTCAAGAAGTTAGTTTCTTAAAATACGGTCGACTCTAGCTGTCTGTAGCGACCTGTATCTGACTGTGCTGTAAACATGCTAAAGCCTGTCCACTTTTATAGCTGATAATCGGCTATCATCTATCACCAGATTAAAATAAACCTTGGTAAAATTGTAAGAAAATAATCTAATATATCATAAATGTGCACTTTTAGATCCAGTTTGAGTAGCCAGCTATGACAGCTTTGTCTAGTTTCAATTTGACGGGCCGTTTTTAATGAAGCTAACTGTATCTCATGTCATCTTGTGTCGTTTCCACCTGTACAGCCTGTGCCAATTGTACTCAGCCTTGTCCAATGAGAAGCAATGGATGTGAGGACTGCATGGAAGGATTCTTTTTGAACAAAAGCAAAGAATGTCAAGGTCAGGATTAGGGCTTCATTCATTTATTAAAGGCAACCCAATGCAACTATATTCAGACTTTACAGCAGATTTCATAGACATGGAAACTAGAATCCAGGTATCCCCCATAGTGTAAACTTGAGTTTAGTTTCCAAGTCTATGAGTTCAGTTGTATAAGGTTTATTAGACGCAGACAATATTTTTGCGGTGAACATAACAAGTATAGCAGTAAAGCTTAGAAAGTACTACCAGGTCTATTGGCCTGCTAAGTGTGCAATTAATTGTTAATAAATCTTAAGTATTTAATTACTCACTGCACCTAAATATTATCAGAATAATATACAATCATATTTTGATGCAAGCCAATCCAGAATAGTTATCAACTAACAGGGCATTACTTTTTTTATCTTTTTTTCTGCAGCATGCGAACACAACTGTTTGTCCTGCAACATGACGTCATGCAGATCATGTGACTTCGGCTTTTACCCTAACAGAACGTCATGCTTATGTAAGTAGTCAATACCCAGGCAATTTTGTTCTCACCTGATAATAAAACTCATGGTGTCTGGATGACATGTATATTCATAATAATATAGCGTTCATGGTCCATTGCATTACCAAAAAATATATAAGCAAACATAAAACATACAATGTACGCAAGTAAATGTTGACAAAATAGCATAGCTAGTCGACATGTTTGAAAATCTAACTTTCTTCATTTACAACCAATTTCATAGACTTGGAAATCAAATCACATCTATAGACTTAATTGGAATCCAAACTCAAGATGACGTCATATGAATGCAGGACTCCCATTGTATTGGTCAAGGCAGTCACTCACTATGACGTCTTCGGGTGTTTAGTTTCCAAGACTATGAGATCAGTTTCCAAGTCTATGAAATTGGCTGTAAAATGGACGACAAATTTACTACTAATGAGATATCATCATTGCACTAAGTGAAAAAGTATCAAGTTAATATGTTATGGAAGTACATGCATACACTTTAAGTATTTAATTTCTCACCGCACCTAAATATTCTCAGAATAATATACAATCATATTTGGACGCAAACCAATCCTGAATAGTTACCATATTAATTGAAAGCCTCACAAATGCAAAGTTCATTAATCAAAATCTCATATTTCAGCCTGCAACACTTTGGATCCGATAATTTGCGAGTCGTGTAAACTGACAGACAGAGGTCAATATCACGATGGAATATCTTGTGTCCGTGAGTGAATGAAACTTGTTTGTCACATATTTATGACAACTGGGTGGTCCAGTGGTTGGGCAAACAGACAAACAGACCGACAGCTAGACAGACAGACAGACGGAAAATAATAAAAAACACAAAATCCAATTAGTTTTTAATTATATATTTAATTATTTATTTTTTAGATATATTTATAACTCGAGTAAACCACTTTTTTTTTCTTTTTTACTAGAATTGAAAATTACTTATTTCTGTTTACAGCTTGTTCAGAGCACTGCAGAGAGTGCACAGACACACTATGCCTTTCCTGTGATCAAGGATTCCATCCTGTTGGAAAAACTTGTACTGGTGAAACATTTCCTTCCATCAAACCAAAATTATTTATATAAATTATTGAATAGAATCAGAGAAAATTAGAGCACCTCTAAATTACGCCCATGGAATTTACACTGAACGTTTTAGAGCTGCTAACAGTCTCTTACGTACGACCAACTAGCTATAATATCCTTACTTTTCATTGATTTAACATTTAATAACTAAATAATGTGTTATCATGCATGTCGTATTAAGAAAAGTGTAATTCAGGGGTAAAAGATGTATCGATAACAGTAAAAATTTCTTTTTTTAGCATGTTATTCAAGCTGCAACACATGCACCGGAAGTGGTTCGCAGGCATGTTTAACCTGTGCTTCCGGTCACTACTTGGCTGGCATTGCCCCTACTTCCTGTCAAAGTAAAATTTGCATTTACTAAACTTCGTACTAAAGACATTGCATAGCCAGTTAAAAACCTCTCTAGCACTGATTACTTTAGGGTTTGATATAATTCTAACCATGTATATGTTATAAATGGTGTATACGATTATTTCTAAGAGCACTGTCAGTTCAAAAATGAATTGTTTATGACTCTTCAAAATTTACTCACTTAAAAACAAAAACTTACAACATTTTATTTCATTCATATATATATTTCAATTCATTTTATTCCGTCTATTTTCAAGTGTGCCATGCCAGCTGCAGTTCATGCACAGGTCCAGGGCAAGACGAGTGCACAGGGTGCCTTCTAGGAAGTTACTTGAAAGTGACCAACCTTCTGTCTGGTATATGTAGGGGTAAGAATATTGGGCTCAACTTACTCAAGTTGCTTTGTTAATTTGATATATAAAAACTGACCAGCCCTCTGTCCGGCTTATAGATGGTTAAACATATACCTCAGTACTTGTAAGGTCGGGGGCCTACCTCAGAGGTAGCGCTCTGGGCTTCCAACCACTGGGTCCTGGGTTCAATTCCCAGTCGAGCCTAAGTTGGATGGCTGTTTCATCCTTCGTCTCTTTGCAATGGTCTCTGCCTGTCCTAATTAGCCCATCAGGTGCAGAAATACCACTCCAGCAAAGGCTCCAGTAAATAAGTCGAGATAGGGCTCCAAACTAGCCAATCAGCAGAGAGCCAAACGTTATATTTAAATGAGTTGACCCTGCCGTGACATGCCTGACCACTACCCCTGGCCGGGCCACATGAATAAATTATGATAATACCCCAACTTTGCGAGATTTGCCTGGGGTACATTTCCTGGGTGAGAAATACAGGACGTAAAGCACTAATCACACACACACACACACCTCAGTACTAAGTAACGTTGTACCCGTTTATATCCCTAACATTTCATCTGATATTAACCTTTAACACCAGATATTCGACAAGTAAAATATGCCTTGTATATGGAGTGGTCTTAATAGTTAGATGTCTGCAGTACAATGACCTATATGTCTTAAATACCCAGACAACATTCCAAATCGGCCCAGCATCGTTTCCATGTAGGCCACTGTCGTTTCAACATCGTATTAACATCGCCGACGTTGAACCGATTTGGAATGCTATCTGGGACGAAACCAGAACAATTTCCAAAATACAGTTTTAAATAATAGCAATTCTTATCACATAGCCTGCAATGAACATAAGAGCTTGAATGATGAAGAGGCCTGTCCCCAGTGCAGTGTGGTTCCTTCATACTACCAGAGAGGCTGTTTAGGTATGTAATTCACAAATACATCAGGACAATCCAGGGTCTTCACCAACACCCTGGAGAGTATTCAGCCTTGTGCATGGGGCTAAGAGCTGTGGTTTTACTGTAAAAAATGTTCTTATCATAATAACCGTATGCAGAACATCTCTCATTTCATAAATGTTACTACAAAAATAATGGTCCAAAGCGCTTGCAAAAGCTTTTTTTTTTATGTTTCATAATTGCAGAATGCAGAGTCGCCAACTGTGCCGTGTGTTCGGACAACAGGGAGCGGTGTTTGTGGTGCAACAATGGCTATTACCTTTTGCAGGGAGCATGTCGTAAGTTTTATTATTTTTTTTTTATTTAAATCAAAATTTATAGTCAATTCGTTATCGAACTCGTATATTTAAGAGCTTATCTCATGAATTTGTGTCTTTCTCACTATTGTCTGCCTAACTATTAAAGCAATAAGGACCAAAGTCCTGGAGCCTAAAAACAGAGGCCACATAACTCAGAAAGTTCAACCATAACTTCAACACCTAATATTGCTTTCACAGGTGCGTGTGTCTCTCTGCCAAGTGAAAATTCCTGTGTTGACAGACCAGAATGCGCTTGGGACGGCTACAGTTGCAAAGGTCACAGAATTTGCTGTTAACGAAACTAATCGGCATATCCTCTTGTAATATAAAGCCAAGCAAGCATGGCCCTCGTGTGCATCCGATTTCGCAGAATGAGGGCCATGCAGCAGTCTTTATATTTTTCTGGTGGGATTACATGTGCACCCGGTTTTACAGCCTTCATACCTACCTGAATCTATTTTATACTGAAAAATAATGAGTGCACACACTATTAATAAACTTGACATGCTGTTATTTTTCCACAATCATAATTTTCATGCAGTGATAGGGCAAATTCAATAAACCGTATGAAATTTTTGAATGTAAAATGGTGATAGGTGGCACTAATGCGTGTATACTGTCCATACAATATTTACTCAACATGTTGCAAAATACCACAAAATATGACAGGACTGCTTCCAGGCTACTTGTAATATGACTTCACATCTACGACCAGTGACATTTTACTGTCACAATAATAGATTGTTATTGAGCCGCAGCGAACCAACAAACAGTAAATGATATAAATTTATTGAATCTTTGCCTGAAGTATCTACTTAAAAATTCAGCCTCATCTTTTAGGATTTATATTTCAGGTAAATTTAATCGAATTGACATTTCAGACTGTGCCGTTACTACAAACCGCCCAGATTGCATGGATGAAATAAACTGCGGATGGGATAGTGAGGAGTTACAGTGTACAGGTAAAGATTGTTTACACCGAATGGTAGACTTTATTTACAAAGTCTTGCATAGCATTTTCCCTAATACAGTCACTCAACAAATGATTGCCTCAATAAAGAGGTTCGAGTAGGCCTATAGTATATAATAATTTCATGCTTACAGCCTGCATCAATGCCTGGAATGAATCGGTATGTAACTCCATACTGGGCTGCTTTTGGGACTCACTACAAATCGCATGTACAGCGTGTAATTCTGCAGACATCTCAAAATGCACAGAAACAGACGCCATGAGAAAGTGCACATGGGCAGAGGACAGTTGTAATGGTGAGTCCTGAAAGTGCAGTAATACAAAAAAGGCCAACAAAGTGCAGACATTTGCGCTTGCCACAGCTGTAAGACACAAAAAAAAATAGTTTAAAACACAAAGAAATATTTATTTTCATGCGAGTAATTTGCAACTGAGCAGGCGAGCACAAATATGAAAGAAAATGTTGACAGATTGACAGGAAGAGAAATAAAAAGATTGATTGATTAATTTGATACTCGATACTTTGTTCAATAATTTGTTCAATATCTACAGGGATATGCACCATCCAAGATGACCCGTATTTCTGCCCTCAATCAGTAGCGTGCGGGCACACAGATACAGAATGCCTACGTAAGTTTCACTATTAAGTTATTAACAAGAAGCATCGCTTAACTCCATATATTTGCTGATTTAGATACTGGTAATTATAATTGGTCATCTCTATATATCTACTTTCATTGCTGTTTTCTCCTTCACTTTTTAAGTATAATATTATTGTATTATGCATTCAATTTTCAGCCTGCAGGGCATTAACCAATGCAAGATGTGATTCCAGCATCGGTTGCTTCTGGGACCAACTTCTGCGAGATTGCTCCGGTTAGTTCTCTTGTTATCTCTTTAAATGCAAGTTACCACTGTACCACTCACCAGGGCAATTTAACATTATGTACGCTATCAGTGGTCTGTCTCAAATGTACCCTCTAAAGTATAATGTAACTCGACCTGAGAACTGCATTGTATATTTGTATGTTGCAGCATATAGCACCTACACGTCCATAACACTCAAAATTTACATGGATGGTAAGCCATGTTTTTATAAGATTTATAAAATACAATATAACGTGCATGGAACATTTAAATGACGTCGATGTTCACCTCAATGGTCATTGTTCACGTGAAGATCCATGATACAAGGATGGGAAATGTATACCACATACTTCTATGTATGGCATGCCAATGACTAAAAATCACTTTTTGCAGCTCAGCGCTTCGCCGTTTAAACTAGCCCCGCTGCTTTCAAAAAATATTTGGAGTCAGTTTTACCATCATTCAACAGATAAATGAATGATTCTAGAGCCAAACAACGTAACAGGAAGTCTATGGTGTGTTCAGTCCACAGATACAAGCTATTGGGTATCTGCGTTGCTATGGGCAACGTCATAGGAGCATTATCGCATTGGTAATACAATCGAATAATACTGAATAATAATTATAAACCATTTTCTTTCAAAATTAACTCTAAAAACAAATTCTGACAAGAAATATTTAACAACTGGTTTGTAAATATCATGCGTAAATTCCTTTATTAATCTGAAAATGTCCCAGAAAGTTTTGATGCGATGACGTTGCTGACAGTTATGCAATGCTCTGGTTAGTTAATAGCAAAAATTAATATTCATGAATTTGTTTTATACTATATGAATGCATAGCCAGGCAGCTCAACTAAAAGTGAAAATTATAGTATATAAATAAGACCCAAGTGGATATGTGGCATATTTTTATATTCCCTCACTCGTGGACAGATTGGCATCGGAATACACTCGTGGCTAATGCCACTCGTAAATCCTGGCCAATTTGTTCACTCGTGGGGAATATAAAAATTTACCACACAACCATTGGGTTTTATTATAATACTTTGAGAGATATCTTAACTTACAATATCTTTCCATGATTTCGTATAGAAAAACATCAAAAATGGAAAGTAATATATTCAGCCTGAACAATGCTGAAGGTTCCATTTGTATCCAAAAGTCCAACACCTCTTATGCTAATGGAAAACTGTCAATTTCCTTGTTTGTTTGAGTCATTCGAGTCAAAACAACATTTCAATATCATATCTGGTATCTTTTTACAAATAGTAACTTTACATTTTCAATGTGACTGCTTATTGAAGAATTTAAATGACAAATTAGGGGTTTCTTGCGGAAGCACCGTCCGCTTGAAGAAGACTAGGCAATAAATTATAAAAAGGAACTTGACCCAACCTCATCTCCGAAATTAGTCCTTTGTATCTGACGCATTAGCTCAACAAGCATGCAAGATAGGTGTCATCTAACCGTCTGTATGACGCCAAACTTCAGAAACCTTCAAATTAGCTCAAAATATGTCTTAGTGAGTTGCTGTGGGCAGCATCAAAAATCTTCATAAAAATTGTGGCAGAGTATTTGATTGGAACCAAAATATACAAATAAAAAGGGGGGGGGGAACCTTTCATTTAAGGATCGATTTGATCCAACAAAACCACTCAAATGAAAAAAAAACACCAAAAGTCACTGGCACCGAAGCAGACAATCATTGTTAAAAGACATCATCTGTTCAGTGATGTCATTTTTGTTACAATATTAATGATGATGTCATCATTTGTATGTAAGAATAAAACCAAAAAACCAGTGGACATTATTCCTCGAAAAATAATGTCCATTTTTTTTTTTTTGGTCTTATTCTTACATATTAATGTTGGTAAAAAGACAACCCCATACATTCCAAACCATAAAAGCCATTCGCTGTACAAATTAACTTCAAGTTTCCTATCTTTGCAATGATGATTTTTTTTTTTGTGCAACTCTTTCATCAATATAGCCATTTGGTCCCAAAGAAGCAGCAGAAATTATAATAGAGAATACAGCAAACTTTAAAGTATTTCTGTCCCAGAAGTGTTTATATGAGCGAGAAAGCTGCTATTTGAATAATTGCGAACATTTCTGTCTATTTTTGTGCTGCTAAATGCCATTTGTGGCAAAATATGACCGAAAAACAGTTTGACATTTATTTGGATCCTACTAAAAATTACGCTTTATCTGCTTTGGTGGCAGTGCAGGAGAGTGCAGGGTAGATGCAAGATAACCATTGTACTTATAATTTGTTGCATAGTCCCCCCCCCCCCCCAGATAAAGCCGATGAGAAAATATTTGTGATTAATGATGGTAAGCTTTCTATGATATATATTTGCCAAAGCTGACGCTGACGTGCATGTAACCTAGGTAAACAATATCTCAGGCCAATCTTAAACCAGGACTGGCTTATGCTTATTATGTTTAACGACATGTTAATCCTACAAATGTAGGAGGTTTTTCAAGTCAGGGCTAGGTATGGCAAGCCAGGGAGAACTGGGTGCATGGGGAGCTGCTAAGTGCCAAGACCGAATGTTGAACTAAATATGTTCGTAGTATTTTGTCGTACTTTTTCAAAGATAAATAAATAGATACTATTTATAAAATAGATGAGATAGAAAAGGAAAATTCGATTTGAATGAATTTCTAATCCATTTTCTGCATAATCTACGTTATTTTGTATAATTATATCAGCTGTGCTTGGTGGTATTTTTAAAAGAGCACGATTCCATTAATTAATATATATATGTTCTTTATTTTAAACCTTCCATTTAGGGGGGGGGGGGGGGGGGGTACTTAACGTTAAATTAATTACATAAAAACAAAATTAATCTTTGTTCCCATTGTTCAGATTTTGTCGCCCTCTACCATGGCCAAATTCTCCCTACCCAAGGGAGCAATGAGATTTTTTTTCCTCTTTCGCAATACATTGTTGAGAAAATAGAAAATTGTATGTGAAAAATTTCACCCCTGACATTCGCCTGCACAGCTCAAAGCTTTGACAGCACTTGGCCGGCGGATCCACAGGGGGTCCGATTACAATGATGTGATGACATAGCTTTATAAAGGCGATTCCTCGAACCACAGTGTCATTTAGTATTATGCTTTATCATGGTGATGTTGCATACGTTCAAGACCATGGTAATGGCATTTTGCATACTACACCATCATTTTCGGGTCCATTCCTTCGTTTTCTGGAACGATAATATGGGTAAGTTAAAATAAGCTTTTCTATACATTTGAATGCTTCTACTTATAATGAGATTGTCAACACTGGCAGGTATTGCTGGATGTTACAAATGCATATCTTGATCATTTTGTGGTACGACTTAGAAACCCATAAAAAGTGACTTAAAATGTACTAGAACACACCTCCACACAAATAACAAATACTAATTTATTATAACATCGAAGATTGCTGTAAACACTTTTTTTTTAAATTATCATATATTGTAACTGGTAGATTTAAATGAAGTACAAACAGTTATATTGCATAACACGTCTACTTACGTGACAGATAAGAGGTGTTTTTTTTGTGGGTATTTTTTGTAGGTGAATTGAACAAACCACCAGACTACAATGAAAATCACTTCTTGAAGCGACCAAGAACAGACAACAGTACTTCAGTGAATTTTCAAAACATGACTATGAAGGTTTGTTCTGACAAGTATTCTGCAATTTACAGTTGCTACCAGCGTTGTGGTGAAGCCATGGACAAGATTCTCACGCCAATTCAGAAGTGTGCGTGTGATGCAGACTGTCTGTCTTATGGTAACTGTTGTTTGGATATCATCAGAGAATGTGGTCATTTAATCATGAAAGACGTAATTGAAAGTCACAAGAATTGTCCAGCTGCTGATGATGAGGTCTGTCAGGAGAAGAGAGAATTGTTCCCAACAGGCATTCAAGAAGGCAACTTAAACAGTTCTCTTTCAAATCAAACGGACAACCCAACACCAGCACCATCAGGGCCACCGTGGTCTTGGGACAACTTACTACGGGTTGCAGATATGAAGGAAAGCCAAGGGGAAGAGTGCCTGCCAGTTGGTCCAAGGACATATTTGTGGATGATAGCTACATGCCCAGAATCAGCCTCGAAGGAGGTTTCATCTAAATGTGAAAGCACTCTGACAACAATTTGGGACTCGAACACATGGCCAAGGGCAACTTTGAAAGGAAAACCAATACTTTATAAGAACCTCTACTGCGCAGTTTGTAATGAACTAGACCCTAACAGGATGTGTATTCTAGAAATAAATCTTTCATGTCCACCATTGGCAGATGCAACTAAAGTAATGGAGAATGACAAAGTGTTGAGTTCAGTTAACTTTACACTTGATCCCTGCTTTGTCTTTTCTTATCCTTCGAGATGCCCATGGAGAGAGCCCGCCATAGCACGACTTTCCTGCCTGGAAGGTCCAAATATTCATTTTTCACCTGAAGCAGGTGACGAGCTCAACTCTAATATGTGTTTTGCTTTCATGCATCCCATAATTCAAGATGGGATATTGTATAAAAACCCCTTTTGCCTTAAAATTACCAATGAAAGTAACCTACATACTTCATATTGCATTGATGAAGACATTCACTTCGATATGGACGTTATAGGGATGATGTACAACTTTGTCCGTTATTGGGGCTTTGGAAGTTCACTGAGTTTTTCCTTACTTATGGATTTTTCTAGTCCCAATTTTATCTTAGATGATGCATCTGGGTCGAAACAAACGTGCGCAAGACAAGGACAATCATACAAGTGCAAACGAAACTGTAAGTTCTACGATGTATTCTATAATGGAACTTGTTTGGTTTCCAATAAACCACCAGATTGGCCCAGTAGGGACGTAACAGAAACTACCATAATTGTTCTTTCAATAACTAACACATACAGTTCAACCATACAAGATAAGCTGGTTCCGCATGGTTTGTTCTTGGAATCCACTTCAAATACAACTTGTGATATTGATACTGTAATAACATCTACAGACCACGAACATTTAAATTGCATAAAGACCGTCTACAAAAAGAAAGGGGACAGTAGTATTTATCGTCTGTTCGAATCTGTCAACTTTCTTCTTAATCAACTAGCATCAGAGTATTCCCCAAATATCAATGACGACGTTATTTTAATTAAAAATTTCAAGAACACTTCCGCTCTAGATTGTGGTAATGCCACACTATTAAAATTTCATAATCCATTATATCAAAATGGGGAGTTTTACATACAGAAAGTCTGGTATCATGAAGATTTTGTACTTTGGATGGCATCGGTTAGTCCTCATGCCGATGAGATAAATGTCACAGTGTGGGCATGTGTGACTGACACCCAAATGTGCCAAAATGTATTCAGGGTTTCTAAAAAAGTTCTTGACGAAATGACACATAAGCAACCGGATATATTAATTTTAGCCTATTACTTTGATGATCCAATCATTTGTTTGGACAAATTAACATCAGCAATGCCCCTCTTAAAGCCAACGCCTAACCAAGCACTAAGCATGCTTACCATCACTGGAAATTCTCTGTCAATTTTTTGCCTTTTCATTACGATCATAATATACACTGTTATGCCTCAGCTTCACAACAGAGCAGGAACACTTCTCGTCAATTACATGGTGTCACTGGCACTAGCTCAGTTACTGTTCCAGGTAAATGATGACTTCTTGAAATATGATTTCCTTTGCCAAGTTGTGGGCGCACTTCAGCATTTGTTCTGGTTGGTCACCTTCTCATTCCTCAGCCTCATCTCAATCGACATGATGACAACATTCAAAAGTCTGCTACTGATAAAAGATGATGGTTGTACTAAAAAGACTGCTGCATACGTTGTAGTTGGTTGGATTACTCCAGCACTCTTGGTCATACCTTGCTTGGTCTTGAGCAACTTTAAGTCCATTTGGTTTCAATACGGGAATAGATCATCTTGCTGGATAGCAACTCCTAGCCTGGTTCTCTACACTTTTGCTCTGCCTGTCCTAATCTGCATCATTTTAAACATCGTGTGCTTCACAATTTGTGTTTATGAACTACGTAAGCATACAAGACAATTTCACCAGTCCTCTTCCAAGTCAAATCAACTTGTGATCAACCTCAAGTTATTCTCACTCACCGGTTTCTCCTGGCTGTTCGGTTTCTTGCCGAATGTGGTAGATGTCCCTGCCCTTTGGTATCCCTTCGTTGTGCTCAATGCGCTCCAGGGCTTATTTGTGTTTCTCGCATTCGGCATGTCTAAGAGGATCAGATCGATGATTCTTGCACGATGTTACAAGTCGCCTGCCAACACACAAAATATCGAAATGAAAAAGAGTCAACCTGCACCCAACATCATGACTCCTGCCTGCCGTAGCGTTACAACAACTCAGGAGGATTTTTGAGTATCAACATCACCAAAAATAAACACGATAAAGCACAACATTTAAACCTCAATGTTTGATTCTGGGAATAGGCAATGTCATTGGTGGGCATAATGGCAAATATACAGCCTCAGCCATAATTTTTAAGTTCATAATAGAGACTGAAGTGGCCTCATCAATGATAGATTAACAGTGCAGGTGTAAGCCAGTCTTTCTCAGCTAGAGGTGCCAGAGAACGCATCAAAGAGCATTGACAATATTGTAACATTGATTTATTATACAATTGAACTGACTTTCATGTATTTCAATATGCAGTGCAAACTGCGCAGCATGCATTTTACATTTATCCCTTATGCATTTCGTCAAATAAATAAATAAGCATACCATTTTTTTGTCATTCATTCATCATGAACAGAGTAATCTGTCATTATCATTGAGAGCGTTTTCAATTTAATTTATTCCATTTCTACAGTGTGTACATACATATTTATGAGTAAATATTACAAAAATCTATTATAACAGTGATTAATACTGCACAAATGGATGAGACAGACCACAGAGCTGTTAAATTTATGTAGAAGTTAATGCATGAAGGTTGCACCAACTTGTACAAATACCAGAAAACAAATACAAGTAACACAAATTGAAAATAATAAGCTTATAATGAACTAGAAAATTATAACTAGATTTATTTGAAAGAGAACAAAAGAGAGAAAAGAAAGAAATGAACCAACGCCACCATATTTGAATTAGGCGAGCGAGTGGACAAGAGGAAATATCAACAATCGAATATTTTCTAATGGAATAACACAAGTATAAGTAATCAGAAGTCATCGTTACATATCTATCACTCACTGGTGGTGGTGGTGGATTAGGGTTTTACGTCCTGTATTTCTGCACCTGATGGGCTAATTAGGACAGGTAGGGACCATGGCAATGAGACGAAGGATGAAACAGCCATCCAACATAGGTTCGACCGGGAATTGAACCCGGGACCCAGTGGTTGGAAGCTCACCGCGCTACCACTGAGCTAGGCCCCCACCCTATCACTCACTGGTAAAGGTTTGTCAAAATAGCACGTAAATAAACAAGATTATTAATACTCACCTAACTTCACGGGTTCATTGCTCGAATTCCATACGGCCTAAAGCTCTAATTTTAGGTGTAGGCCTTGCAACCAAAAAAATGAGTTGTCAAGCTGTGATTATTTAATTATCCATCCTTATTCAGCCCGCTCCATGCAATTTCAATGACAGCGTTCTGGACAAACGCACAAGAGCAAAATCAACTTAAACGTAATTCTGAACGAGGTTGAATTACCTAATATTAAATAACGACCCCAAAAAAAAACATGACAAATGTTGAGGCTTACCTCTTATTATTATTACCATCTTTATTCGTACTTATTAGCACACATTTGAATATAAATTGGTGTATATATACATAATTGCAAAAATTTTGGTTTCAATTACAGCATAAAAAGTTAATCAGTTCTTTAAGTTCGTACATGTTAAATATACTGCATTCATGGAGTCCATCTCTCACTGCACAAGTTCATATATAGCCTTTGTCTTGTACAAAATAGAAGAAATTTTGCAAACATTGTGACATTTTTTGCCCAATAAAGTTTTACATCTGACTCTTTTATCTGATGTAGTCTGATGGTCTCAATATTTAAATAAACTTCACTCTGTATCATAGTGGCTGTCAATTTTAAAATCCTTGTTGTGAACATGTGCAAATCACACAGTAATGCAACATAGCGGCGCCATAAAATGAAGAGCAATAAGTTGCGATGAGTCCTGACTGGATCATAGAAGGTATGTTCTTATACTTTGATCTGAACATGTTATATTGCCGGTAATTACTGCCTGGACACCTTCCACATCACGATTATTCAAATCACAGTATACATTAAATCCCAGATTAGTCACTTTTTGCTGCTCTTTAACCATAGTCAAACCAAATTTAATCTCATCAGGAACATGTCTCTTTCTATGCAGGCTGAAAATGATGTACTGACTTTTGTCATCATTAAATTCCATATTGAACTCCAATGCATAATCTGGACATACCCTTATTCATTTCTGTTAATCCCTTTCGACTTGGTGCCATTAGAACTAAGTCATCTGCATATCCATATGCCCCCATGAAGTGCGGATCAACATAACATCCATAGGAACTGTCCCTAAGTCTCTTTAAAAGAACATCAACATATATGCAGAATAACAAAGGGGATTACCCCCCCCCCCCCCTTGCTTAACCCCATTTGTGGCTTTAAAATATCCAGTACTGGCCACTTGCCATTTAATCCTTAATCTCTGATTGACGTACATAAAAAACAGACATCGGACATAAATTGAATCCATCTTTCTCTCAATCATGATTTTAAATAACTGCATATGATCCACCTTGTCAAACGCTTTTGACATATCAAATAGTAAACAGTTAACTGTGCTAACTTCAGACACAAACTTCCCAGCAACCTCTGCGAGGACTGCTGTACACATTACAGTTTAGCTGTTTGGTTTGAACCCAAACTGCATTTCGTCATTACACAAGAATTTCCTTTGATTTTCAATAAAAATCAAGTCAAATAATTTGCTTATACAGCTGCTTAATGTGATAGCTCTGTTTTTTTCTGATATGGACGTAGTCTTTGACTTAGGTATAGGACACATAGTTCCATATAAAAGAGTATCCGATGCAAATCCATGACTCAGAATTGCAGAAAAGTAAATAACAAGTAATATGAATAGTCTATCAGATCCATGTTTCAAACAGTCCGAAGTAAGACCTTCTGTACTGTCTTGCTTGCCTGGCTTGAGCTTCTTAACTAGCTTTTTAACAGTTACAGAATTGACAATATGTGTTTTATCCTTTTTATGGCTGATCATTTCATTCAATTGTGCTTCAATCCCATCTACTTCCACTGCATTGTATTCCTTACTTGTATAAATGGTCTTAAACTTTTTTTTAAATAATCCAGCAATATCATGGGGATTGTCAATTCCATCTACAACAGCTGGTATGATCTTTGATGTCTTATTGATATGTTTCGATTCACTCCAAAAGTCACGAGTACGATTTTGTTGTAGAGCCTCTGCCATTTTCGTGACACGTATCATATCTCTCTTATTTTTGCAAAACTTGATGGCACTGTGATACTGACGTCTTGTATGACTTCTCTTATCCCCTTGATCAGGCCTGCCTGCAGATACCCACACATCATGCCAGTGTAGGGCCTCTTTATGTTTCCCTTTGACGTGACCATTCCACCCAGGCATACATGTAGGATGTATGCTTACCTCCAGTTAGTGGAATGCACTGTCTCTCTGCCACTAGACAAGCGTTAATTATATCCTCAAGCACTTTATTTAGACAATGTATGGCCTCAAGCACTTTATTTAGACAATGTATGGCCTCTAATGGTAAATCAACAGCCTGAACGAGTCAGTCAAGTTCTTGTTTATAATTTTCAATGTCCTGTTTCTTGGCTTTATGCCAGGCATTTTTTTTGCCTTGGCGTAGATTCAGTCTTGACAGTATGGTGCATAATACTCGTGTTAAACTCACACAATAACCAAATGTGGTCTGACATATCATTGACCGATTCCAGTGTCATGTAACTATCTGAAGAGATTGTCAAAGATTTGGATCCACAACTAGCACTTTCAAATGTATGTATCACTTCTGACACAGGGCTATCCAATCCATTTGCTAGATCAAGGTTTTCTGCAGGATGATATAACGGCCTGCACTTGAGGTGTATTTCTTTTCATTTGTGCATTTAAATCCCCACCAACTATAGTCATGTCACATGCAGTTTCATTTATAAGCACTGCAATGTTATTCATTGTGTCAATAGTCATGTGATACTTACTGTCTTTAAACCATCACATGGTAAGTAAACATTAACTATAAGCATAGTTACCTCATCTGACATAGTCATTTTCACTGCACATATCCTGTTGTTATCCACTTTTACTGGTTCCATTTTGCATTTCAATGAGTTGCACCATACAGAAAGTCATTATCATCCATGGCACTTGTGCAACAATAACTAATATCTCCAATATCATTCAGTTCATCAAATCTGCTTCGAAATAAACATAACTCTTGAAAAAATAAAACATCACATTTCTCCAATATAGTATTTTTTCTTGCGCTCGAAATGCTTCACATTATGTGTTGCAATTGTAAATAATTTATCCATCATTGTCTTTTTTGACCCAATATTTTGTAATCCTGACCCCTTTTGGCCAAAATTCTGTATCATACACTTTACTGTAATCTTCTAATGCCACAGTTAATCTGAAGCACTTGGTACTGACATCATCTTGATAACGTTTATCGAAGAGTCTTACATACATTTTGCCATCTTGTTTACTACCTCCATTTGCAATTAAGGACTCTAAATCAGCATCCGTTATTATCATGTCGATATTGCTAATCCAGAAGTCTCTGTCAGGACTTTTTCGATTACCCGCTCAGATGGTAGTACCTTGCACTGTTTCCTCCAATATTTGGGGCCTCCTTCGTCTCCGCTGCACTGGTTAAATTCCTGCGTTGTCCTTGTCTCCAGTTCCGCCCCGTATCCTCAAATCAGCAGATTGGTTAGGGTGTTGTCCTCCTGCATCCCTCGGTCCAGCTTGGGGTACTTGGTTCAGCCTTGCTTCCTTCCTCGGTGGATTGTTCTGCTTTATACCTGCTGCCCCTGCCATCATAGCAAATGATGGTTTCAATTCTGAGATAATCTTCTCATGACTTGCAAGATCATTTTCTATGTTTTTGATCTTTCTCTGGATTACTCCATCATCAGAGTCTACACAAGCAGCCTGGCAATACTGCTTTCATTATTTATAACACGACCTTCTATTCCCTTTACCGTATTCTCAAGTGGCATCAGTCGTTCATCAATATCAGAATCTCCACTTCTGGGTCTCACCATGGGCAATTTCCTTAAGTCACGTACTCCAAATGCTGGTAACTTCTCTGCCTGATTCAATTCCACTATTGCATTTGTGATATCCTCCACATTCGCTTGATTTTTTTTTCTTCGGCAACCAAAATAATGAGTTGTCAAGCTGTGATTTTAAAAAATGTGTTGTTGTAGTTACCCATCCTTCACTGCCAGTATCATAGTTCATTCAAACAGCCACTTCAGATTACAGAGTTAAGCCCCGTTCCCACATAGCCGAGTTTGTCGTAGTCAACTCGTAGTATTACGTAACGGCCAAAATTGGAGGAGTTGGCGACGAATTCTGGCGGAAAAAGTGACTCGGCGGGTTACTCGACGTGTTACTCGGCGGGTTCGGCGGGTGACTCGCCGAGTTGTAGGAGTGACTCGCCGGGTGAAGCAAGGTAGCTACGACAGCGACGAGTCACCCGTCGTATGATAGGCCGACGCCAGCCTACCTGCATTCTCAGATGCATATCTCGCTTAATATTTGGTCTATTTTCGATCCGAAAATACCTATGGAGTCACTATGAATTATACTACAATTGACACATGTATTGAATTTGCTGTATTCTCTACACCCATTCTTTGTATCATTCAAAATGCTAATAGCAATTGACATAACAGTCATGGCAGTTGGCAGAATGAGTAGAAATGAATTGCAATAAAGCTCATCCAAACAATGTATATAAAATGGTCAAAAATATTGACTACACCATTCAAGTCAGGGCCATACACAGAGCACCTTGCCGCCGCCAGACTACCTGCCTTCTCAGACGAATATCTCGCTTAATATTTGGTCTATTTTCAATCTGAAAATCTGTGTGGAATAAGTATGAACTCGACTATAATTCAATATTATTTGACGAAAATCGGAATAATATAAATGGAGCAGCAGCCGCCGCCAGACAACCGCCTTCTCAGACGAATATCTCGCTTAATATTTGGTATATTTTCGATCCGAAAACACGTATGGAATCAGTGTGAACTATACTAAAATGCAGACTTATTTGACGAGAATCGGACTAATATTAGGAGAGCAGCAGCCTTTTAAAGTAGCGCTCAGCCTTACCTGCATTGATACAGTCTGGGCGCGGACGTCTGCGAGAGCACCACTGTTTGCCTCCGCCAACCTAGCTACATTCTCAGACGAATATCTCGCTTAATATTTGGTCTATTTTCAATCCGAAAATACCTATGGAGTCACTATGAATTATACTACAAAACAATCTTTATTTGACGAAAATCGGACTAATATTATAGGAGCAGCGGCCTTTTATATTATATACGACCCCCTACGCTGATGATGCATGTACTAAAGGTAGAACTCGACGAGTTACTCGGCGAGTTACTCCTACAACTCGCCGAGTTACTCCTCGCACTCCTGAACATCCCCCCGAGTGTAATACGAGTGAAATTAGCGCCGAGAAACTGGCCGAGTTTGAGGAGTAACTCGGCGAGTTTGAGGAGTAACTCGGCGAGTTCGAGGAGTATCTCGGCGAGTGACTCCTGGTACTCGGCGAGTCATGGCTGAGTTTTTGAACTCCTGGAAAATCCGCCGAGTGTGCCGTGCAGCGCGGCATACTCGGGATACTCGGCATACTCGGCTCCAAATCTCACGAGTTCGCTACGAGTCACAGGAGTTTCTCGCCGAACATCTCTCGAGTGCGAGGAGTAATCGCAGAGTTTAGTACGAATTGGGCCCGAGAGGCGTGTTACATAATACTACGAGTTGACTACGAGAAACTCGGCTATGTGGGAACGGGGCTTTACAGCCGAACTCTTAGAACTATAAAGTAAACTCCAGGTGACATCATGTGAATCCATGAAGCAGAAGGACTGCCTTAGCCAATGGGAGTCCTAGACTCATATGACGTCATGTGGCGTTCAGTTTCAAGACTCCCAAGTCTGTGAGATTGGTTTCCAATAAAATTGGTTGTGACATAGCCATGCCAGGGTAACTTGGTAGCCTATGGTGTTTCTTTCACCTGAATTCACATGAGGTCATCTGGAGTTTAGTTTCCATGTCTATAAAATCTGGCGAAATACTTGTCAAAGATCATGACATACTCATTGTAGGTTGTCCAAAGAACTGCGCCAGATGTACCAGCCCGACGGAATGCACACTCTGTTCAGAAGGGGCTTACTTGAATGGAACCACATGCTTACGTAGGTTGTATTCCATTTAGTATATTTACCATATTTATGCGTTTACACTACAGAAACTTTCACCCTGACATGGGGTCGGGTCGTATTATGCATGAGGGCAATTTCAGACAAATTTCACAATTTACAAGCTGTGATGTTTTGAAAGAAAGCATAATTGGTCAAATCTGTACAAATACAATATTTATTTTGTATCGATGATAGTTTATTGTATTACACATAGGTAATGTGAGTGTTACGTGCAAAGTGTAATAATTGGGTGAGTTAAATCATTATTCTTAAGAATATATCTCAAAATACAAGTTGGAGTACTAGTGAGTAATAGGGTCTTGAGTAGTCAGGAGTTGCATTAAATAAGAGGGCAACATTTGTACCTGGTTCTTAAGTCCTGAAAGGTGATACTGTAATCCAATTTTCATCTTACGTCCAGGTTGTGAAGAAACAGCATCCTGCTCTGGTCCTGGGTTTGAATCCTGCATTGACCAATCAGGTTGCAAAGGTATATCATTGAATTTTTACAATATTCATCAAGCAACTATAAATTATTTTCATCGCAATTAAACAAATTCTTACAAGTTTATTTATTTATATATTAATTATTTACTTAATGCTACACTTCATCACTAATTATTTCAAAGAATATAACATAACACTACTGATGCAGAAAACCCTCAGCAAACTAACGGAAACAATAACAGATCACTCTACATAATGAGTCGTCAAAATGACTAGGAATATTTATATATATAGATTTTTATTGACAGCAAAATATCAAATTGATACATGCGTCAGCATGACAAAATAATAAATGGCAAAAAATAGAAAGATAATAGAAATACATGGATCAACAGTTAAAATAATTAAATAAGTAGAGCTATGTTATGACTAATACTAATCAACACTACATCGTCTAAGAAATTCTAAAGCACCCGGAACTAAACAAATAATAGTAATAATACTGTTTAAAAAGCACCAACAAATAGTTTTAGCACAACAATTCAGGTTCAATAACAATACTAAAAACTATATATACATGATGTACTCTTGACTGTTATCAACATGGTAAACAATATGAAGTGATATACAATATGAGATGGGAATGTTGACATACAATATGAAGTGACATACAATATTCATATACATGGCACTTTTAGATAGTCAATAGGCCTATAACCGATAACCACCTGTTTGTAATCGAGCTATGAACAGTATCCTCTAGTTATATATCTAACCTTTGTTAGGGTATTAAAAGTGCCTGTAGGCACAATCTAAAATTTTGCTCCAGAAACAAAAAATAAATTTGTAATATTTGTTTTCCTAAATTGAATAAAAACATAAAAGGTGATAGTGCATACAAAATTATTACGGTGAGATCATTTATTGTTTGAGTTCTGCTGCAGGAACAAAGTATTACACCCGCCCATTAGACAGACATTACTGATAACAATATCATCTTGGAACTTTAGTTTGCAGAGGGTACACAAACTTATATACATGTATAGTGGATATTATGCTTTGTTTACCGAATTACAAAGGCAACACAAACACTTAATATATACCTTTGCCAAATATATAATGTTGCAGCCATCTGTGCCCAGTACTCAAAAAGACAGTCCTGTGATAATTCTGGAGAAGGGTGTACATTCTTTTCAAACATTTGTTGGAGTAAGTAAATCAAATTCATACATATAGCAGTCTTCAATATATTACAAACACAATTATGAAAGCACAAAAGTATGATTTGATTTTACCAGGTTGCAGCAGCTTGTCAAAAGGAGTCTGTGTTGCAGGTTCCTGTGGATGGAGGCAGTCTGACAACACTTGCCATGGTAAGATACATCAATGATAAACATGTGTTACATAAGTCACCTCATTTAGTTGAATGTTGACAAATTCCATTTGGAACCTCATGTAGTAATAATTACATATAAGGATACAAAGATAAGTACTGGTTATATCCCTCATAATTAGATATTAGGCCTAACCTACATTTTTGTTTGTTAAATCTCAAAGCCAAAGGGGGAGGGATTTTTGCCACAAAACTGTAAGTTAACTCACGACTATGTGGGATATGAATAACTTGTAGAACTAGATGTAACTATACTGTGTATTGTCCATTGTATATAAGTTCCAATTTAATCATGTCGAACTAGCTGGCAATCACAGCACACTAATAAAAATGTTTAATTACATTACTCTCTTCAGCTTGTCGTTTGATCAATTCTCAGTCAGACTGCAATCTCCAAGGATGCTTCTGGAATGGCACAACCTGTTCATGCAAGTACACTCGTTTTTCTTTATCCAATGGGTATTTGACGTCTCAGACATACAGCCATGGCCATAAGTTTCCGGACACTTGCTATAGATTGTGACTGTGGAGCTTTTTTGATCTTGCATCATAGGTTTTATAACCCTGGGCCACATATATGCTTATAGACCTGATAAATTCAGGTCTATTGATGCTAAGCTCATGGAACTACAGGTCATATACCCCCAGAGGAGGACCTTGAATGAGGTAAAAAATGGACGACTTTGACTGTTTTTAGGTCACAAAGGTCAAACTCATCCAGAACCTTGTAGCTCTTCACTCAAATCCTGCAAGCAAAACATGTGGAAAACGAGACTTCTGACCAACCATCCGTAACTTTTTTTGATATAATGGCATATAAATACATTATCAGGACAGTAAATATGATCCCAATACAAAATAATTCAAGGAAAATGGAATAAAGCAACAACAAAAACAGACAAAATTTCAAGCGTTTTAAAGTGTTCAAAAACTTTTGGCCATGGCTGTATTATATATGACCTGTACACTGTACCTGGGTATAACTTGTGACATCACATGCATCAGCCGGCTAATATAATGAATGAACGCACGATGCACTATACAAAAAATAAGGTTTTACACTCCACCAAAAGCCAGCGGATGCTCTTCAACCCACAATAACCTGACCCTCATTTGAGGTGGGGGCTTAGCTCAGTGGTAGCGCGCTGGGCTTCCAACCACTGAGTCCCGGATTCGCTTTCTGATCGAGCCTAAGTTGGATGGCTGTTTCATCCTTCATCTCATTGCCATGGTCCCTGCCTGTCCTAATTAGCCCATCAGGTCAGAAATACAGGACATAAAGCCCTAATCCACCCACCCACCACCTGACCCTCATTAGCATGAAAAACCAAGTGTGTTTTCTAAAGACCGTGTCCGCCTCTTTCCAATCAGAAACTTTCTCCAGGCCAGCTATAAGTGTTCCCAGTCTCTGTGTTATGCAAGTATAGCTTTCTTATCATTTTATTCTACCATACAAATTTTCCAGCATGTCCAGATAATTTGTGCCAGGATTGTGGTCAGGACACAGGTCGATGTACGGAGTGTAGTCCAGGATTTGGCTTAACATCTTTCAATATTTGTTCATCGTGTAAGTAATTGCGAACAAGTTTCACACATATAATTCTACGCATGCTATTCGAGTTAATTTAACTTTATTAGACCCTTGCAGTAATTAATGCTGCACATGTCATGATATAATATGAAATATAAGATCTGGCAATCATCTCTTAAATTCCTTATTACGTATATTGATAGCCTGTGGCGCTAAAGATAGTCTATGTCTAGTTGTTGAGGCCGGTGGAAGTCTAGGTCTTCCACTGCGTTTAATCAGAATTTCAAGGGAATTATTTTCGACATTACATAGCCAGCTGGATGACTGGATAGACAATGATATTTACTTAGGGTTGATCTACAATTAATTTGAAAGTTTTAATGTGAGATACCATCTTTTTTCTTAATTTTTTTTAAGCTTGCCCAGCAATCACAGAACAGGCAGAATGTGAACAAGTCCCAATTTGTGATTACCATGGAGACCAGTGTCATTGTGAGTGCCATTACCATTTGTGAGACCATAAAGCAATGATAAATGAGAGCATTGACTATTTTTTTTAATTGTAAAAAAATTGCAGATTCATGCAGATCAAATGAGTACTGGGACATCAACAGTGCAAGGTGCTTAGGTAAGTTCCTTCACTTTATATTGATGCATCTGTCAATGTATAATACAATATATTTTGGAATTTTGAAAAGTTCTACAGAAAAGCAACAAATTGTCAGGTGCGTTACATAGTATTGGGAGAGCAAAAGCTGAAATAAGTGAATGTAGATATAGGCAGACTAAATATAACTACCTCTAAAGTAAGAGGTGTGAGACTTAGGACTCACAAGTAAGGTTAAACGGCGTTTTAAAGCATGCAAACCTTCCATCTTCTCTCATAACCTTAAGAGTCAGGTTCATGCTCTGTAAACCATCATATATTAATACAAATTTTGCTCATACTAAAACTTTCATTTAACCAATCTAATTTGAAGCTTGCACTGGGCTAGATGCTCAATGTATCCGCTGTACTTCACAAGGATGCGCAATGTGCAGAGATCTCTACAGACCCGTCAATGGCACATGCACAGGTATATGATGGCCTCATTTATTTTTGATATATTTTTTGTTCATTGACATTGTAATATTCACCAAATCATCTTCGTTTTTCAGTTTGTCCACTCAGCTTAGAAGAACACGACTGCGTGAATGCGTGCACCATCAACACCTCTCCTCTGTGGAGGTCCCCTTGTGTGGGTAAATGAGAAACTTCTTCCACTTCCGGTCTTAGAATCTGACATTTGAAAAACATGGTCCAGTGTGCGTGAACACATTTGGTTTATGCAGCCTAATCAATAACATTTGTGAAGTAATGATTTAACAAACTGCACTCTATTTTTATTAATTGTGTGTATCAATGAGCTTGAATATAATGTAATATTTATTTTCTCCCAGCGTGTCCACCAGAGTGCTCTGCATGCACATCCGGGTCAACAAAAGACAGTGCTATTGTTACCATCACATGCACTGATTGTGTGCCAGGGTTTTTCCTTCAGAATGGAGCATGCTTACGTAATGTATATTTTAAAACCCTCTTAAATGAGAATTACCTACACATCAATAACCACTTTCTCCATAGCACGCAAAAACATTAGTACTGACAAAAATAATTATCCCCACCATCCAATTGATATACAAAGAAATGAAAAAAATATCACCAGGATTTACTTGTTTGTGACAATAAGTTGCTAAGAATTACTTTCAATTACTGTTTTTTTTTTATATATATATATATACAAACTTTTGACTAAAACAAACAAATTTTCAACTTGAAGTGCCATATTAAAGTTTCATCAGGTGTACAAATATGAGTTGTTTTGTTTCCAAGTTTTTTTCTTTTTGAGAGAGACAGACAGAAACAGAGAGACAGAGAGACAGAGAGTGGGGGGGGGGGGGAGGGTTCGTCAAAACTAATGATCAAATGACTATATAATCAGGCATTAAAATTAAGTCACGTATATTGCCTTTTCTCCATAGCAATTACTTGTAGTTCAGTGGTGACTAGAGAAGAATGCACAGCTTGTGACAGAAATTTTACTGAGAGCAAGTTTCAATGGATTGCAGGAGCATGCATTGGTAAGTACAATCACATTAGCATTCCATCATTACGTTTGCCGTTGGTAGCTGGTTATATTATATTTAGCGCTTGATGAGATTTCAGACTGAAGTTACATTAAGCAAATACAATAGTTTTTGCCTACATTTGCACTAGACACATGTGGTGGGTCTGACTGCACAATGCTCACATTTACCTGATGGAGAAAAACAAAGTTCAAAATTTCCACAGAAATGACTATAGACAATGATCACATTACTTGGCTGAGACAATACAAGATACAATGCAATTGCTTTTACTTCAGAGTGCCCTCCTCACTGCACTGAATGTGATGCCCGGGGAGACTGCGTTGCAGGAGGATGCAAACCCGGCTTCATAACAAGAGCAGGAAGATGCTTTCGTAAGTGATGATTATTTATTTTACCTCGAAACTTGACATACAATATACATTATAAAAGGGAAGGGTTCTGATATAGGCCAAGTATCGCATACTATGAATGCTCATGGAATAAGCTGCTTTTATTGGCTGTTGTGCCGCTTATTCCGTGTAGTGGTGCAGTTGTATTCGATACACACTGGCCAACGCTTACCCAGAGAAACTAACACAAACAATTCAACAGAACTCCAGATGACGTCATGTAAATCCAGGACTTCCATTGGTTCAGGCAGTCACTTAGCCAATGAGATTCCTGGATTCTTCTTCTTCCTCCTTAGAGGGAGCGAACTCCTGGAGTTTCGTTGCTAAGTCTATGAAAACTGAAAATCTACTAGGTCTTTATGAAAGTGAAAATGATGATGTAATGCTGGCTTTGCCCTCACTAATAAGGATGCCTCTAACAAGTTTTTTTATTAGTCTTACTCGTATTAAATATAGGATCACTTTGTATTAATTCTTTCAGCTTGCACAATGGACAAACACCAATGTGTACATTGTGGAACTGCAATGAGGGGAAATTATTTCGATGCAAGAAATTACATTTGTCAACGTAGGTATACTACTTTGCCGATGCTCATATTACATTGTGTTCTGTACTGTTCTAGATGCGGTAATAAAATTAATTGTTGAAGCACTTAATGTGAAAAACCGGGCCGTTGAGGACACTTTGGTATCATGCAATACTCACAATGGCCTATACTTGGCGTGTGCCAGTTTTGAATCAAATATTCAATTTATAATTTTATAATACTTCGTCATAGGTCCTATTAAATATTACTTAGTCGTGTTGCTAAAATACGGAAATATTTAATATTTTAAATAACACATGTATATTGTATAAGTTCAATTTGATCAATTTGCAGCTTGTGGAATATCGTGCGTGTCATGCAGCAACTCGAACGCTTGCCTTCAGTGTGCTCATGGCCATTACCTGTCTGCAGTGCGTTGTTTTTGTGAGTATACGTGTTAACACACACCTTTCATTGCCTTCACTCTTAGAAATAATTGTCTGATTTTACACAAAAAATAGGGGAGACTTAGTGCTAATGTGTCTTTGTGTGTTCAATACCAGCTACTCTTCTGATTTTTAAATATCTTTAGTATTTTAGTGCACCACTTCATGCTGTTTTTGCACTTGTTTCGGACAAACCTGAAACTAATGTAATACTAATAGGATTTGTACACAATTTTACAACCTGCCACTGGGCCACCAGAATGAGAAGTTGTAATCAACTTTGTCTGCTGCAATTAAGTTGACACATCAGCGTTTATTTGCGTATAAAAAAAAATGCAATGTATTGGCTTAGCACGAGGTGATGTGTAAAATAATCAGTTGACTTTCTATTGTAATCAAAGAAACAATGTGTAACAAACAGAATAAATTTCAGACATTTTGTGTGGTGCAAACATTATTTCTGTGCCATTTAGCTATGCTACCAGTTTATATGGCAGTTAAATTTGTGTAGAAAAACAGACAACTGCAAAGTGCAGGGATAGCATAAGGAGATTGATTATGTACAATAAACAATCAATTATCTTCACTAATCAAAACTTATTGTGCTGCAGACAAGATAAATTTCAGACATAGATTTTGTGTAACTTTAGAGTGTAGTGCCGTCATTTAATTATAACAATCATTGTTCGTGGTCAAGTTTGCGCTTAAATGATAAAAAAATAATGAAACATACTGCAGAGAATAAAGATTAGTTATTGATACATACATTATACAGCATGATGAGGAGCAAGGGATACAATTACTATAAACAATGGGTTTTAAACATGTTAATGACTCCCATTTTTTTAAATTTCCCACCTTCCTAATTATATATACAAGCACTAATTAAGCTTGTTTAATAATCCTGATTCATCGTACGTGTTTATTTTGCCAAAGCTTGTCAGAATGGTTGTCAGCAGTGCACTGGTGCAGCAGACTGCTCAGACTGTGGTCTTTTCAAATTCTGGGACAAAGTCAACAAAATCTGCAAAAGTAAGATTGGTCATTTTCACTTTTTACATACATTATCCTTGTTATTTCTTTCAATTTCTAGAAATATACTCACTTTTCTCATGTTCTCAATTGCTCTTAGGCTGTCCCAAAAACTGTGAGAACTGTACCAGTTCCAGTAGCTGCAAAAACTGCTCAGAGGGAAGATATTACAACAGTAAATTGAACATGTGCACCAGTAAGTATATTGGGGCAGATTACCGTAGTTAACATTTGTCAAGGATCAAAGATAATTTAATGATGTAACGTAGTGTGATTGGCATTCTTTGCCGTTATGTAATAATAATGGCAAGGTGTGCTTCACTACATGCACATTTTGAACTTAAGTATATCATTTGTGTAATAAAAAAATGACCAAAAATGTATTTTTGGCGTTCGTTAAGTATCTTCATTGTGGTAACTATTAGTGAAAATCATTTTGAAAATGCCACAAGTGGAAGCAAACGCTCTCTGTAGAGTGTCGTCGCCTCACAGCCTAGAGACCTAATTATGTACATGTTTTGCTCGTTCACTCATCTAAAGTAAATTAATCAATTTCTCTTATAGTCAATAGGCTGGCTTATGGTATTAAAGGTCTAACAATGAAGTTACAAAATGATTTGTTCATGTGCTGAATTTACGCATTTCTTGTTCTAACAAGCAGGTAAATCATAAAAATTGCCTAAACTAAAAAAATATGAAATCATTTCTCTTGTATTTTTGAAAGCAGATTTTTAAAGTCTATACTCAGCCTACATAGTTTAACCAATCATTTTGTTTAACATGGTAAACTAGCAAAGAACGTGACTTATTAGATCGCTGGGCTGTTAGGTGACAGCTAACGGTGTCTATGCAAATTAAGTCCCCCGGAAATAAGTCCAACAAACTTGTCCAAATAATTTCAAAGTGCCTGGGGAGTAATGCTTCCATGTTAGATTCCTTACCTATTACTGATAGGATTACAGATTTCTTGACAGGTGTGGAAACTGAAATATTCGCAAACCAACCTGCATGTAAATTCTTCCACAGCAAATGTTGACTACTGTGTATCATATAGTTCTTCCACTTGTACAATGTACATTCCTACCACCACCGAAAAAACATAAACCTTAGTAAATGTAAGAAATATATCTAATATATCATAAATATTTGTGCAATAGACATGTATCCTTTCAACAACAAATGACTAATGTGCTTAACTCTCAACTTATGCTGCATGTACTTTTAGATACAGCTTTGAGTAGCCAGCTATAGCCAGACAGTTCTGTTGAGTGGCAGGTAGCATCGTACAGCAGCAGTTGTCTAGCTTTGTCTAGGTTCAATTTGACAGGCCGTTTTTAATGAAACTAACTGTACTAACCTTACACTAATACAACTCTTACAGTTATGATGGTTAAGAGAATATACTTGTTTCTATGTTCCAGATTGTCCCAATTTCTGCACGAAATGCAATACTGAGAAAGGGTGTAGCAAGTGTCAGAAGGGTTACTACTTGCAACAGAACAAATGTTTAGGTGAATTCAGATCAATGGAGCCCACCTTCCTGCTTTAGTCTTATGACTTAATTTTTAACATAAAAATCAAAGAAAAAAAAAGAAGAAAATATAATTAAATTAAAAAGGAATTTCAAATTTCTAGTTGTTGGTTATCATCCAAAATACCTGAAATACATTATTTAAAGACGTTTGACCATAAGTCAAAATTTCGTAACAGTTGTTCAATTTAAAGAGATTCCCTTTGTTGTAAAGATTGTAATGGAGCATTTCCTGGGTGTCAAGACTGTTCAAGTGCGTCAACTTGTGATGACTGTGGCTCTGGAAATTTTCTACAAGGAATGGCATGCTCAAGTAAGCTTACACAACGTTGGATCAACTCCTTAACCATTCGTCATTTTGCTTACCCCATCCAGTTTAGTTAATTTCAAAGTGACTAAAAGTTTATGATTCACACTAGCTCCTCTAGAATTGAGTATAAAACTCTTGCTTCCAGGTTGTGGAACAGGCTGCCACCAATGCTTCAACGAATCCATTTGCAAAGAATGTCTTCCGTCATACTGCTTAGATGACTATGGATTCTGTCACTGTGAGTGACACTTTCATATATTTCAGGTTTTTTTTTATCATAACCTGAACAAAATCTGATACCAAAATCCAAATAGCTCCCCCAACCGACCTTATAAGGCGAGGTGGTTGATGTAAAGACCTTTGTTTATACATGACAATAGTAATGACACGTTACTTTCCCTGTAAACATAATAAATATTCGCAATACGAATGAGGTGGCATGATATTTTTGCAACTTATTAAAAATTAAATGGTTTTCTTGTTACAGACACCACTCAGGCCTGTTCAACATGCGATACCGATGGAGCAGAGATTTCATGCACTTCTTGTTCAAGCGGTCGCTTCCTCAACTTTTGCACAGGTTTGTCAAAGCATAGGATTGCAAGCACTATCTGTATTCCATGAGTAAAAAACTTTTTCCTCTTCTACTGAAGAACAATTTTATGTGGCGGTCTCTGCTTGCGACCCTCTAGTCCTATACATTTTGGTTAAACTATGTAGCCAATAGGCTGTGTATTGACTTAAAAAATTGTCTCTTAAAAATACAAGAGAAATGGATTCATATTTTTTTAGTTTAGGCAATTTTTCTGAACTACCTGCTTGACAGATTTGCACTTTACAAGAATTTTATGAACTCAGCATATGGACATCTAATTATTGTGTAATTTCATTGTTAGACCTTTAATACAATAGGCCATCTTCCCAACGGCGGATCACTCTCTTAGCGAGCTTGCGGGCCGTGTGGAGGAGTGTGGCTTGCTTCAGGAAGATGACCATAAGCCAGCCCATATTGACTATAGATAATTGATTAATTTAGTTAAGATGAAAAAACAAGCAAAACATGTACATAATTAGGTCGCTCGGCTTTGAGGTGACAGCACACAGTGGGTTGTTGTTGGTGCATTTGACGACCCAGGGCCGCCCAACTATAGCTATCCCTAGCCAAGACATGAAAATGACCTTTCCACTGTCATTAATCCTTAATATAATGTAATTAATTGTTGTTGGAATTTGCTCTTTCTATGTAGAATAATCCTGTTCATAGAAATATACTTATCATTTTCTAACAAAGCAGTTCACTGAGATGCAATCTTGTAATGGTGCATAAGTTGAATTATACAAGAATAAATATGGTCTTCAATACCATGCATACAGATTTTCACGATAATGACATACTTTCTACACTTTTTTTGGTCAAATAATTTATTTTTTTGCAGCATGTGAAGATGACCAATGCATGGACTGCAGTCAGTCACCTTACACTTGCGTCCAATGCTTTCCAGGCTCTTACAGAGATACCCATGATGGAAAATGCAAAGGTAATGTCTCCTTTTTGAATCTGTTATAAGCCATGAGTAAAATGTTGCTGTTATAACAAGCCATGAGTAAAATGTTGCTGTTATAATATGCTATGCATAAAATGTTACTGATATAATATGCCATGTGTAAAATGTTGCTGTTATTTGTATAATTAGCGCTATGTGTAAAATGTTGCTGTTATCATAAGCGCTTTATGTAAATGTTACTGATATAATAAGCCATGTGTAAAATGTTGCAGTTATGATGTGATAAGAATATTGCCATATTAAACTGTAAATGGATACCCAAGCTTGTAATGGAGAAAATCATACCTCAGTTATGTCTAATAAGCATCTCAGATTCATCAGCTGATTATCAAATAACAGGGTGAGATCTATTCACTTCCTGTGTGGTCTTCCAATAAAGATTATTGAACTTCATATATTTATTTCAGGGTGTGGTAGTGAAATATCTGGGTGCAAAAGATGCAGCATCAGCAGCTCATGTGATGACTGTGGCCTTCAAAATTATCTGAGTAGGGATCCTGCTACTGGTATCCTTGCTTGTCGAGGTAAATAAATGCAGACATTTTGGTTGGTTCTACAGCTGATGTAAACCTTGCTCGAATAAGTACACCATGATAACAATAGTTAGAAAACTCAATAAAAATATATCACCTATCTAATATATATTATTATGATGTTTGTAGCATTATGATAGGCATAGGTAAGGAAGTGAGAATGGTGTGGGCGACAAACCAGGCCTTTTCCACTGTTTTAAAACCCACTGACAGATGTTATTACTGCTCCATAGGCTGATGTGCTCGTTCTAGATGGAGCTGTCATTCATACAGTATGCTCAACCCAGTCACAGTAAAACAATTTGTAATTGATTAAAAATTGTGCCACATAAGTACATGTATAAATCCATTAAATTCAAGCACCTGACTCTGATGGAATTGACATTCAAAGAAGAGTGGATAAGCTCTGAATACCTTGAGAGTTGCTGACAATCTGAACTGCTTCATAAACTTGCAAGTGATAACTCCAAAAGGCAAAAATCATCTCTCTGAAGGATCATGAGGCAAGTATGCTGTGCCCATGCAATCACAACGAAGATGACAGCAGAACATTTGTTCATATTGCCAGATACATGTACAGTGCTGGACTGTAGATTAAAATAACAGACATGGATGTAGTTCATGCTTTATTTGTGGGGAACCAAGTGGATCTTCATGAACTGGGTTTAAAGGCTCTGGCAAAAAGGATTTTCTGCACTTCATTTATCAGGTTTCAGACCCTGTTATGTATTTGACAAATCCAGCAGCTTGACCATTCACAACAATGCTCAAAGTTGGAGTAGGACTATTCCTGAATGTTGGGCCTGTTTGGACAAACATCCCTGAAGCTGATAATGCTTGTAGAGTGTAACATTTTGTAAATGTCAAGAGAGCTGCACTAAAGTACACTGTTCTCTTCAAGTGAGTTGGGGGAAAGCTGGCTTGCCTTCTATCTTGTGTTTGCATTCCTAGATTTAACATATTAGAAAAGTTTTGATATTTAAGTATCTGATATTTTTCCTGGTTTCCATGTTAATTCATATGTTTTGCTACGGTGATATTCATTAACATGAAGACATGTATACATCACTTCAAAAATCACAAAATTAGTAATATACTTGACGACACCTATTCTGGGGATTTGATAATTGTCTTGAGTGTTAGAACAATACTAAAACTATGTAACTTAGTGCATGATTAGCTCTACTGTTAAGTGTTGATGTTAAATATTATGTGGCTAATGATGAATGCAATTTACAGCCATTTCAAGACATGGTATACCATAGTAAGTACCAAAATAGTATTCGAACATTATAATTTAAGCATATTTGTAAATATTTATGTGTAATTTACCTACATGTAAAAAGTATTGAGAAGTAACATTTCATTAAAATTTTAGTTGTTAATAAACATTTGATAAGTTCTTATGTGAGCAGTTACTGAGCATCTGTTAACAGAAATTGCGAAAATAGTTGCCATTTTCTAAAAAGGCTGCCATTTTGAAAGTAGGTCACATTCCAATGGGGTCCATATCCAAAAATGTGCCAAATATAGTTTTCTAAAGGTCTTAAAAGTTTCATGCTTTTATAACAATTTGAAGTTTTTTGGGGTAGCATGACACTTATCCTTACTTTACCCCATTTTTCAAATGTATTTGAGGAGTTTGTAGACAAGATTACATGAAATTCTGACATTATATTTGGTCATGTTTGGATGCATATGGTTTTCTCAGAAACAACCGTTAACATATTTGAGCATGTAAACATGAAACCATTGTTAAAATAATGTCCTTTGTTTTTTTTTGTTCCCCTTAACAGATGACTTGCATTAAAATACACGAATTTCCTTTTAACAGACTGTGGTTTCTCGTGCGATAGATGCCAGAATTCCTCGACGTGTATCAAATGTGTTGAAGGTTATTATCTTGCAAAAGATGACCTCAATTTGGGTCGAATCATCTGCAAAGGTGAGACCAACTTAACTCTTTATTTCTTGTCGGTGATGTGTTTTTTGTTTTTGTTTTTTTTGGTTCGCTGTATTTATAGCTTTTACATTGTTATGGCCTTTGCCAGTTTCAGTCCAGCCAATAAATTTATCGATTTTTTTTTCATTTTGTTTTGCATGGTATTTTGCTGTCTTTACAAGGGTTCTTTGTATCCTACAGTAAAGTATTGTATTATTAAATCTTTCCTGTAAATGGGAAACGCACAGAACAAAGTACTGAACTTGAGAGACCTGTACATAAACTAATTTTGCTGCTTGAGAATTAAATGTGTATATGCTCATTATATGTGAATTTAGGGTAAAGGTTTATCTGTCAAAATTCAACAATTTGTGTTGCATAATATCTGCCATGTGATTGCTGATGTTGATTTAGAGGTGGTTGGTGTTTTGATTATAAACATGTATGTTTTCATGACTTCCTTTTAAATTAAGAGATAATTTGGTTGGGATTGTAACTGGTGTAGTTCAAAACTTGACACCAGAGGGCTCTTCTCCTGTGAAGAGCATTAATACTCCTAATTATCAACAGAGGGCACTTTTTCCCTCTGTATATTTAGTTGAGCTGCCAAGTAAACTGACAGTTGGCAGAGAATCATTTAGTACAAAGAAGTCAATATAAGGTCAGTAATTGTGTATTATACTCTACAATGTTATGTATTTGTATAGTCTGTTGATAGTCTGTTAATAGTCTGTTAATATGTACTTGCAGTGTCACAGACAGATTGAATCAGAGAGATGTATATGGATGGATCATAAAGAGGAATAAATGATCAACTTCTGTCTTGTAACACTTGAGACTTAGTTTTACATATTCATGCTACAGGAAGTAGCTTCTAACAGTCATTGGCATTGGGGCTGTTATACTTTATTTCTTGTCGGTGATGTGTTTTTTGTTTTTGTTTTTTTTTGGTTCGCTGTATTTATAGCTTTTACATTGTTATGGCCTTTGCCAGTTTCAGTCCAGCCAATAAATTTATCGATTTTTTTTTTCATTTTGTTTTGCATGGTATTTTGCTGTCTTTACAAGGGTTCTTTGTATCCTACAGTAAAGTATTGTATTATTAAATCTTTCCTGTTTGAGTACCTTTTTTGCTAAGTAAGATTAAATATTATTAAATCTCAGGTTGCGATATCAACTGTGCAGTCTGTTTCAATGGCATCGTCTCCGCTAGTGAACCAACTCCTGTGTGCCTCAGATGTTTTCCAGGATTCTTCAACGGGGTCAATGGAACATGCTTACGTCAGTATACTCTCAAACACTTAGCATAAGTTAAAACCTGTTTCCCAAAAAAAAAAGTCTCCAATCTTGTGCTGTGATTTACTATAGTAAAAGAACCCTCACTTAATAGATCATAAATCAGACACCACAATTACATTTCCACATTACATTTATCTAATTAATTCATAATTACATTTGTCAGTGAAAATAATAAATACAAATTGAGTCCAAATTCTTAAAATGTTCCTTTCAGCCTGCTCTGATACATTTGACAAATGCAACGATTGCAAAGACACAAACGACAATGAATTGATTGAGGCTGGTGAATGTTTATCTTGTGAAAATGGTTACCTAGGTGATGGACAAGGGCCATGTCAAGGTAAGATCTCATACAGTCGAGCCCAAAAGTTTGTATACACTTGTAGCAAGCTGTCATAAATGAGACTGCCAATAAATTATAAACTGAATATCATCTTTGTTGGAATGTAAAGAATGCTGATTACTTATTGAAGATAAAAAAATGTGGAAATGCAAGTGAACTGTATTGTGCTGAAGTACATTTAGACTTCTGTGCCTGACTGTTATTCCCTCCGATTTATTCAGTGATGTGTACAATACATTCTCTGTCCTCCCTTTTTGTAGGGTGCAGGGAGTCTTGTGGGGGATATATACCCCCCCCCCCCACTTTTTGAGAGGGGGAGATGATCCATGCAATCATCCTCCCCCCCCCCCCCTGCCGAAATTCACAAATGAAAATTACGCTTTTTCACACACTTTTGTTTTGGAACATTTGATCTTTGTTTAACAGCTTGACACTTGATATCACACATCAGTACAAGTTTATAAGTCTGGCATCAATGATCCACCATTAAATTACCTCTTGGCCAGTGTCCGCACATTAACTGCAGCCACTTGTACGAGCGAGGGAAAGTCACAGTGGGACAGAAAAAGTAGGCCTGCATCCCCCCACCCGTCAGGAGAAATCGATGCCCCTATTAGGGTGGACAATTGATCATATTTCTCATTAAGCTTGTGTATTGAAACAATTAACTGCAAATGATGCAATCAATTTTCAGATGGAAAAATCTCAGGATGCATCTTATACAGCGATCAACCTCATATTTGCCACACATGCAGTGAGGGATACATTCAAAGTGAAGATAGATATGGCTGCCACAGTAAGTTAAACTCCGGACCAGCACTCCTTTAATGCTCAAGGCAGTCAACAGTCACTTCTATACCACTGTTTATAATTGTGTCTACTAATTGGTGATGATTTTTGTAAAGACTCATACAGATCATGAGCAAAGTGTCTTGTAATGCAGTGACAGAAATTATAAAGTTTGAATTAAATAAAATTGTGTTCAAACAATGGTTAAAAATCTGGAAAGGGTTCAATACAAACTTAACTCATTATGTAGTGATGATTCTGATAATTTTTGCTACTTTAAAGGTATGAATGTCAAAAACATATGTTCCTTGTTCATCACACCACTACTGTATTTATATATTTTACACTAACTTCAATTAGCCAACAAATAGGCAGAGAATGCATTTCATGACATTCTTCTTTTATCCAATCAATAGCATACTCCTTCAAAGAATACCACTTTAGCAAAACACTATATCTTCTCTGACTAAGTAACCTATTTTTCTAAGCATGTCTTCTGCATACAAGTCTTTATTCTGCCTTAATCTACAGAAGGATGCTACAGTTGTTCAGGCAAGACCTGTCCAGAAAACATTGCTGGGAATGAAACTATACCAATGGAGGCATGTTCTAAGTGGGGAGATACACAACATTGCGAAGTAAGTATGAAATAAATAATCAATTTTCAAACAAATACTACAAATGCATATACCACATCATGCATATTAAAACCCATATGTCCTTCCAGGTCTATCTGGCCATACACAATGGCACCAGACAGTACAAAAGAGGGTGTTCAACTGAACCTTGCACACAATTGTCCAGAGATGAATTCTGCTTAACCACTTCAGATAGAATGGTAAGTTAGTATAGTCATGGAGCCACCAGAACTGGTGGCTCCATGGTACAGTACTATACTTCAGTAATGATTCCAAGTATATCAATCCTTTGTACCCGATTTAAGAACATTTATTGTTTTGCCAAGCCCAAATGTTCAAAAGTTGTTACATGTGATTCATTGATCACTGGCATGAGTGCTCAGTTTATGCCCTGCAAGTATGCGAATCAGTGCAAAATCAAAGAAAGTCTTACTCGTGCAAGCCACTTGAATGTTTCTGAATTCTGAGTACATTGTACTTTTGTTTTGGTGAACTAGGTTAGTCTGACTTAAGTCTGTAACCTGGAAATTTTTCTGTTGCTGGGCCTCTTTCAAATGTTATCTCCAAGGAATATGAGACAAAGGGCTTCATACAACAAATAAACATGCAGCATTGACCCGGCCCTCAACAAATCCACTGTTGAAAGAAATAGATATGGAGAACTGCCTTCTTCAACACCTTGATTTGCTTAAAAGATGAAGATGCCTAAAAGAATCATCGTATTACTCCATGCAGCCACAACCTCAGCCACAAGAGATCTGTTTTCCCCAAACTTGATGCACATATCAGTTACCATCTAGATGGCCTGATAGAGTTGATTTCTCTGTACTAATTAAAAGATATAACATGGGCATGAGCTACAGACCATACAAACCATCTGCTCAACCTTAGCGAGGCGCACAGACTAAATGTCACAGAATCCATCATGCTTGCCGGACTGTCCCGGCAGAGCAAGTAAATTAAGGTGCCCCACCCTCCCCTATCTGCCACATGTCTACATAGTAGATGAAAGCTCCTTTCCTTCAATCAATGACTTCAAACAGGTATCATTCAATGGTAGATTCAGGACATGCATTGAGGTACAATGTTTTGATATGAAAGCTAAAATTAATTCAATGTACTTCATTTTAATCCTTTTACTCTTATCATTCCCATTTAAAACATGCTGTTTTTGCATTTAAAAACCTTTCCATGGTCTTTTTCAGAAATGTTTCCGTTGCTGCGATGGCCACTTGTGCAATACATTCGCACTCAGCAAAGCTGACAAATATGTACCATCGATCAGAACACCATATTTCACAACAGCTGCATTACTTTTGACCACATTGTTGCGATAAAGTATGTAGCAAACATGTCACCTAAGAACAAGGGCTGAATGTTTTACACATGGACACGATTCATGCTGCCTTGGAATCCTTGGAATTTGCGAAGACAGGAAACACCTATATCAGGACGACCTTGCAATGGATCAATTTAAAAATAATCTTCACTGATAACATTGGCCTGGAACCAAAGCTGGCCAAGTACTGAGAAGCAATTATACCAGTAGGAATGAGCTTCTTTTAAGTATGCCAGTCACCCATGGAACAGCAGTGCTTCAGTGTTATAGGCCTTCCTACAATGTATCCCTATTACATAATGTACATGACTTTAATTTGATGCAGTTCATTATCGATTACATTCAAAATAAAGGTGTACCTGTGACTACCTGTATTGTCCATTTCCACAGACTGGACCTTGTGCACAATCATTTAATAACAATAACATGCCATGTCACTAAAACAGGTGCCAGGGTAACATAATTCTGTGTATGGCATTTAATAAAAAAAATCTAATTTCCAGTACAACACAGACAGGAGTAAGTTTCTCATATAATCCACCAGGGGCGTTTTCTTTCTATTGGCATAATGATTGCTGGTACCACATGGTGTTTGCAGCATGGCCTGCGCTCCTTCCCAGAGGGCACACCAAATATTCAAAATGGCATTGGGCACCTTCCAAGGCGACATATAAAATTATTATTAGATTGACCATGTTCGTATAACTCGTCCAACGACCAATACAGGTGCTGGGCTTACTCTCCGCCCATAAAGAGTAAATCTAGTCAAATAAACTAAATACATATTTAGATGACATTCACAGATCATCGGACAAGACCTTTTAATTTGTGTCATTCCAATTATCAGAAATCATAGTAACCTAAAGACTGCTGCTATCAACAACAAAGACATATTTCATTAGTTCAAGAAAGTCTTATACAGGACATTGTATAAACTAAGTGGTACAATGCATTCAGGAGTAAACAATTACTGTACAAAGTAACAACATACAATCTTCTTAAGTTCACACAGAACAGAGTATTACACATCAATTTGGTAAATACTTAAGAGTAAACTAATCATAGATAAGGTGGTCCCACAGACGCTAACGTTAAGTATAAAATTTGCATGCACACAATCATGAATTTTCACATGGCTTAATTATATAAGCTACAAGGGACCATCCTTTGACTAGTACAGATCTGATTAAAAAATTTATAGACTGACGGAAATTGTGTGTATTATTATATATAAAACATGTTATAAAACCATGCCTAATTGTCAAACTCACACATCCACTACCTAAGATTTTTCTACCCTAGATTCTCAATTTAGTTTCACTCACAATAACTACAATAACATGTGATTACATTGTAATATCAGACTACATCATTTCATTCATTTAGAAACCTGTACAATATATTCATTATCAAGGACAAGAAATAATTTCATCTCATTGAAAGCTGCAATATTTAAGGTACCGAAGTCAAACCACTTGGCGGAAGGCACAGTAAAACTATTCAGTAACTGGTTGATGATTATAGGGAGATGGGAACCATGTCACAATTTCACAGACCAGCAAATTACGACAGCACCTTATTTGATCCGTACAAGCTACCCGCCTTACACATAACTGTTTTAGATGTTCCAGTAGCAATAACCTGTAGAGAAACTGCGCTGTAAAACTGTGAATGGTTGATTACATGGCATATATTCAAGTGCCTACTAAAACGATATATAAATAAATATTTCCATTTTCCTATTTGTTGCCTTTAACCAAAAAATACAAAGAATACGCCATACAAGACATCCTTTATCGTGCATCTTAAATCATTCCAAGTTCAAAATTAATATGCCTGCCTTGGAAAACAAAAGAAAATTTGTTTACTGCCACAATGATCCAATTGTAGGTGCACAAATCATACTTGGTTTTCTAAGGAAAATATTTAACTAATAAATAGATGTGACAATATGTTAAAAAATAATAGAATTGGCGTGACAAAGCTCACAGTTACAAAATGCAAGTTCCTGAGCTACGAAGATGCTACAAAATATACAAACATATACTGACAGGTAAATAAGCAGAAACAGAAGTATCAGCTTTTGTTAAGTTTTTTTATATATATATATAACAGAATAAATGCCATTTGAAGCAGTAATGTAAGCCGTTTGTTCTTAATGCAAAGTCAGGTATGAATCGGTATAAAGCTACACCAACTATTGTTCTCTCGTGTATTACATTAAAAAAAGTAAAACCCTTGCGTACTCAATTTGATACCTTTGAAACTTAACTTCAACAATTTTCCATCTCTCGAACTTAAAATCATGAAATTCTTTCCATAACAAATGATATACAGCTAGCTTAGAGCGAAAGTCATGTCTTGCATGCCTTCTCAGATCATTAAGATATTAAGGGTATATTTATAATAACTACATTGACAGTATGTTCACATTCAATTTTACACTTACTAACTTGCAAACCAATCAGTTCCAGTTAACATTTCATACCACATCGTCAGTACAATGTAAACAACATCTCATTGGCTAAAGGCATGGTCACCAAAATTTATGTTAGTTCAAGGTTTCTTATAAACTCAAGATCACCTTAACTCATTCAGTTAGATGAAGTGTACGAAAATAGACTGCATGCATTCACTTGAAGTTATATCGTCCGATTTGAAACTGATATAAATTTCTTTTATCTGCATAATGGATTATGTAATTCTATCATAATATTCAAATTAACTCTAGGATATCATATAATATATAATATCGAGGATATATTACACACACACAATTTCATATTAAGACAGCCCATGGTACACAGTCAAAAGTCTGCCAGGGTAAAATATAATTCACCAAGGTTATTTTTGTCAATTTTAGAAAGGCAATGTTAATTGTTATTAGATGAATATGACCAGGGTGGGACGACATCATAGATGGCAGTCTTAGTTTATACGGCACCTGGTATTTTGTGTAAAACCTGCAATACAAGATAACAAAATTAGTCAAACTCATCTAAACATTAAGTTAATAAAATTCTTGTCAATTTTAAACCTTATCCCTGGAGTAATTGATTTCAATCTCATTACATTGTGTGAACTGAACATGTCATTTTGTGAGATGAATGGAATATAAACACAATATATATGGGTCATTCCACAGAAACGGTGCAATTTTAGGCGTTTCAAGTGCAAAAAAAAATCAATTTTCAATCTTTCAAAAATCCATTAAAATTATAAATTTCAGTGTTGTAACATGACAACAAATCATCTTTCATCTTTTATATTTAAATTGGTTGGTCATGTGACCTGTTATGTCAGCCACTGCGGTAACAGGAAGGACAGTTACAGGATTGACGTTTAGGAAATATTAACGAAGTTTCCATTCCATTTTGTAATAAAGGAGTACTTTCAAAATTGCTTTGAAGCTAATTTCTGTGATAAATAGCTTCCTTATAAACTTGGTAACAGGAATGACGTGAATAAAAGTCACCCCCTGCCAATACAAACTCTTTTTTTCATATTGAAAATCATTCTTCAAAATGTGTAAGATAAACAGACATCCTGAAGTCCCGCATATCAGTGCTTTCATCTATTGAAAAGTTCATAAACCCGATTATATCTATGTGAATATCATAAATTATTTTTTAACTTACATTCATCAAGCAGGGTTAAGAGATAATAAAATGAAATGTGGGACATGCCCTTTTTGCTGTCTTTTACAGCAAAAAAGAGGCAAAATATCAGTTTTGAGAGACTCATGCAAACATTTCTTGTTTGTATTTATATCCTAACATTGGTCTGCCCATCCTCATACCACATTCACATTATTAAAACCATTTTGCAGGTTGTAATCACATTTGAAAGTTGAGTACACCGTTTCTGTGGAATCACCTATATATGACACCGATTTTCACAAAATGATTTGTCCTAATGCTTCCTGGAAAAAAGGGCATCAAAGGTCCTTACCTTCGAGAGGTCCACACCGGTCAGGGCCTGAACTGCAGGAGGAAGATTTGTAAGTAGACGAGTGACCTCAGAGGTTGTTCTGTCATCACCCAACATGACAATGTTGTCAGTCTTAGCCAACGGAGCTGAAACTTCTGCTGCAATCTGAAATAAATATGGCACATTTGTGACAATCACGCAGATAGATATTGCAGCTAATTTACTACACTGACATGAACTTCTGACCAATGTTACATGTATTGCCCAAATCTTCTACTAGCATCTTCTAATATAGAACACGGCTACAAAGAGTTTGGAATTGAAAAGTTGATTCCTGCTATGACTTTGCCGCCTTCTATACGATCACATTAAATTAGTTAGTCATATACATCATTTCCCTAGGCCTGATTTCAAGTGTCAATCATTTCTCGATCTATATACCTATCTGTCTATGTCCTTCTATGTCATGTACAACATGTGCTTTTAAACTTCAACATAGCGATAGAAATGATGGGAAAAGTGCACAACCAAATGAAAGAAATTACCTTGGGCAGAGTCTCCAGAATAAGACTGAGCATAGCAGCATCTCCGTACTGTTTGTAGGCAGAGGCCTTCAGTCGCATCCTCTCAGCCTCCGCATTACCCACAGCTTCAATTGCAGCCGCCTCAGCTCCTCCAAGCAATTTGATGCGCTCAGAATCTGCCCTTGCAGCTTCAACAGTCTGGGTCCTACAATCAACCAATCATACAAAATAAAGTGCACATAAAGTCATTAGTGAGTCCTACGTCCCACACCTCTCAGTTCTAGATTCTACATTCACTTGTTGTTTCCACCTTTTGCTTTCCCAATACTGTGTAATGCACCAGAAAAGACAACTTGTTACTTTTTCTAAATCTAGTATATGTATATTGTATTGTATCATGACAGTACTTCACCTACCTAATTGTTCACTTCCCTTCCTGTTACAGAGAATCATTCAATGAAATTTCTCTCTTTTAGATATTTCAAGAAATCTAGTAAGACCAAAACGTTTTGATATACATATGTATGGCTTTTACACGTCAAAATCCAAGCGGTGCTCTAAATAATTGTACCACATGGAGGGCTCCGTTGTATTACTGCGACATTGTATTCCTGTGAGCATCTTCTAATCATGTGTTTGAAATATGCTTGCAATGACAAACTATAACAGGTGGCAGCACCTGCCAGATTGTTCTGATAACATTGGTAAGGATTGTGTGAAAATTCCAATAGGGCATTCAACTTAGGCAAGGTAATCTTCTATCAACTAATCTATAGGAGTCCTTGTACATACCTTGTACCTTCAGCAACAGCCTGGACCCTGTAGGCTTCAGACTCAGCAGGCAGTTTCACAGTTCCCGTAAGTTCTTTTTCCTTTCTCAGAATTTCTTTATCTTCAATGTCGATCAGTTTGCGTCTTTCCACGACATCGATCTCGATCTCCTCACTCCTGATTTTCTGTTTCTCCTTTGCCCCTTGAAGTTCATAAGCAAGTTCAGCTTCTGCTTTCTGCCAGACAAATTAAATGAAATTTATACCATTTTTAGGGAACGTAATATTATACACAGTACACGTCTCACAATTGCTAATCGATAGGCTGATGCTACAAGTTGTATTTGTCTTCACAATAATAAATCATAGATATATCAAATCTTTTGCTACATGTTACACATTAATTGAAGAGAAAACAGAGTTGAAGAGACAAGTAAATGACAGAATAAAGTGCCTCTTCCCAAAGGCCTAATAAAATGTTATACCAAGTGGTGATGGCACTATTCGCCGAGTTTAATCGATTATCGTCGGCAAAACAAAGTAACAGCCGCATTATCAATGCTAGGGTTGAAAAATCGATTTTTCCAACAGGTGGCAGCACTAGCGCTATGAGAAAAGCGAGTCATTAAAGTTTAAACTTTGAGGAGTTAATGTTCTCCTTGACATTTGTTCTGTCCTTGAAAAAATAAAATAGATTTAAAAATAGGTTATTGCATCGAATAGCTTACCGATTAATCGATGTCAGTTTTTAGATCTATTTGCCATCACTAAAACCCAGTTTCCATGTGTGCAATTTGTCACAAATAGGTGTAAATGGTCTGTACATTTCTTCACTGCAGAGTCGTAAAATGTGCTAGATCTGCATGTAAGAACTTACCCTAGCATTGACTTCCATATCAAAGTTGGCCTTCTGCATCTGGTACAGTCTGGAGGCATCAGCAATTTTGGTGTCAGCATCATACTTGGCATCCATCCTGGCTTTCTCGCATTCAGCTTCCTAAAGAGACAAATACCCAGAAATATGTATTGCGTAACAAACAATACGTTTCAATGGGTGGGCAATGATGAATAAGTAACAATATTACAAATCTTCCATACCCTAATTCCTGCATCCCTGTTGGCTTCAGCAACACCAATGTCAGCATCTCTCTTAACATTAGCAGTTTGAGCACGACCAAGTGATGACAAATACTCAACAGTATCGTAAACATCTTTGATGGTGAATGACAGAATCTCAATACCCATTCGACCAACATCCGGGGCAGCCACTTCTCGCACCAGCTGAGCAAACTGGTCACGGTCTTGGTAGATCGCTTCGACGCTTAATGTGCCTGGATATGCCATTCATCAAAAATATCAACATCCAATTTACTATTGAGTTTTTTTATTCATCATGATTTCCATGTTATCCTTTCATATACAAGATCTTTTCAACTTCAGGCTAATTAGGTTAAAAAACCCAAATCTCAGTCACTTAATTTTTTTATTCAAAGAATGTCAAACCAGTCTAACAATATCATATACCCACAAAAAATAATAATTAAAAGTAGAAAACGTACCCATATAAACAGCCTCACTCACCTAATATTGCTCTCAAGTGACCTTCCAATGTTTGTAAGATAACACTTTCAATGTGTTGTACCTGTTTGCCAAGGAATTGTTCACATGCCGTGTTTAGCAGTTCAGGTTCGACCATCACTTTCACTTGGGCAACTCCAGTGACAGTCAGGGGGACACCCTCCGAGGTCTCCACATGTTCACACACTGGGTTCAGCGTCATTACCTCCAGCGAAATGCTGCAGATATAATCATTATGTGTTAGTAGTGTTAAAAATTACAGTGGCGTCATATCATATTCATGAACATATTAAAACCTCTCTTGTATTATATAGGGCGCTACAATGATTTCATAATAAATTCACACGCATTTAAAATTTCTTAATCACTGCATCGATGTATAAGCTTTCATTAATCCATATATTGTTATATGCTTGTAAACATTAATTTCAAGCCAATAAATATATCAAGTGTGATTATGGTAACAGAATTTAAGTAATCATGTTGCCATTTTTCAGGATTTCAAATGCTGGATGAATATTTTTACAACATTATGTTGAATTTTCCCTGGCTACCTCTAAATAACAAGTCCTATTATCGCTTATCCGTTCTGCATAATCATTATATGAAATTAACTTATATTTATCCATTCAATGCATAACTTACTCTTGAACATCCGTGACAAACCACCAAGCCCAGCCCCATCCTCCAATAATGGTTCTCTTGCCAGAGTTACCACAACAGCCACCTGAATAAAACAAATGCAATGAAGATTTTAGTGCGTAGAAGTAACTGCCATGAGAGATCATTATACCATATGTTTGTTGTTTGTGCCACTTACAAAGCAGCATTCAGAGGCGTCGATTTCTCTCGACGGGTGGGGGGGATGCAAGCCTACTTTGACTTTTGCACCGTGACTTTCCCTCGCATACATGTACGAGTGGCAACAGTTAATGCGCGCGCACTTGTCAAGAGGTTAAATAATGGTGGATCATTGATGCCAAACTATTTTTACATAAACTTACTGCGATATGGAGTGTTAAACTGTTCAATGAAGTATAAATGTTCCAAAACTAAAGTATGTGAATAACCAGCCCATATTAGTGGTAATAGACACTATAGTTTGCTCAAGTATTAGCCGGTTTCGAGGGCCCTAGTATTGGTATTGCACTTAGACAGATAAATATTGCCTTATCACCATGCATACACCATTTGCAAGTTTCAGCAGCAGTGAAAGTAGGTTTATGGTATATCTCTGGAAATATCTGAATCCTTTATCTACATCAAAGAGGGCATGCGGGAGTTGCTGGTGATAGTTGATATCACCAATAATTCAATGCAATAGGTTCACATGTCAGAAAAAGCAATATGATTGCCACTTAGTCACATCCTCGTGCATTTAGCATTGCGCAAGCACCCTAGCAAAAATGCTTGCGCATGCCATTTCAAAACAAATGTGCCCCTCCCCCTTGAATCTCTCCTGTTCCTAACATCTGGCTTCTATCTCATATCAATAAATTTGAATGCCTTAAAAGCGTGCTGACCAAAAAATATAAATCGGGCAGGTCACCATTTAAACCCTCAACCACGAACGACTGTTATACAGTAATGAAATGTATGTTGACATAGTCCTGACACCATTTTCAGCAACTGCAACCAGGCCATGTTTTTAGAGGCCGATATAATCAACACATGTATTGAGCTCTCACAGTCAAGTGCGTGCATTGCCATTCAACAGAAAGTATCAACAGAGTCTGTCAAACATCTTCTCACTAACCTGATATCACCATGGCCTCATTAGGCCCGACTGTGTGAATATTTCCCATTTTTGTTGAGTTTTCCGAAATCTAGCAATGCAGTAGGCAAAATGGCCGCCCTGAATAATTTATTTTCCCCAAGAGTGGCGCTGCTGATGCAAAATGACTGACTTTTTCGCAAGAGGGCAGCAGAGGTCCCAGCAGCTCCATCTGGTTGTAGCCTTTGCAAACAGGTTGACGTTTTACCAGTGTCTGCCAGAATTATAGGGTCTATAATTCTATGTTTATTTTGGTCGACATTAAAAGAAAGCATAGGCTGCAGCAGAATACCCTCTACAAATAAACAATTGACCTAGAATGTTGATAGAGTATAGACATCAAGCTTTTATTTCAGACAGGAGTAAACTATTATATAAATATTGACTGGTGCGAGGGCACTAGTTAATTATTGCTAAACACAGAGGGGACTGGGCACCCGGCCGGCCTGCCCCCCTTGCCTATTTGTCATTTAACACCTTTTATTCATGCATTTAAATATGTAATTCGTTCTTTCTTTGCTCTTGCCTATATACATATGTTCAATTTCAATGTAATCTATTCTTCATATTCAAATTTTTTTTTTATTTCACAATATTACAACATGCAATGTCCAAGACTATTATGTGTGTCAAAATATAACATTCAAAATTGAAATTATTTTTTATACCCAAAATTCTTATAACATTTCAAATTTAACCTACTTTTTTACCAAATTAATGAAATACGATATCTTTCAGGCATTTTTAAGCTTAAAGTTGCAATATTAATGTAAAATGTCATCAAGGGGGAGCCCTCGACAGCGACTTCTAATTATTCTTAAAGGGACCCTCCTGAAAAATGATGTCTTTAAAATAAAAAATTAATTAAAAAAATTCTGGGTTCTAAAATTACCATTGACGAATAAATAGAAAACTTTCTCCAGGAATACAGCATTCATGAATTCCATACCCTGACTGACAGGTTACTCGAACTTACAAAGCAATCTGTAATTGATGCATAATATGTTGGCTTATACATAGTTCCAAATGCTAATAAGGTATACACATTTATTTTCCAAATTAATCCACCAAGTACCAGTATGGTTTATTCAACAAAGGAGCAGAATAAAACTGAGAAAAGTATGCTTTATTTAAAGCATTGCAGGTCCTTTGAAGTATGATTTGGCCCATTGGGCAATTATATGATGAGAAATGGAGACATAAATCATAGAAATGTTACATTTTCTAATGCGAAGCTTCCCCCCCCCCCCCCAACAGAAGAGATTTCTACGCCCGACAGTAGAGGCTTTCCCATATATATCTCTATTTTACCTAGAATACTGGGTAATACCTTATTATAGAGGGCGATGTCTTGCTCCCTTAGTTGTGGCAATATCATATTTTGTGTCCTTTTCAACTCAAGATTGCACAGACATTAAAAGCTGTAGAAATACGATATCAAAACAACTAGCAGAATAAGAACTCACATTTCCAAAAAGATGTTTAGATAAAGTACATCCAGAGATAATTGCGCCTAAACAAAGGCTCCCATACTGCATGAGAGGGGACTTAGGCACCCGGCCGGCCTGCTCCCCCCCCCCCCCCCTTTGCTGATTGCTTTTTTGTCATTTAATCAATTAATATTGCATATATAGCATTGTTCTTGGTCTTTTAAGATATATGTATGATAGAGGCATCCGTGGATCAGCATAAAATCTCTGAACATTCAATATTAACGTAGATAATTAGCTAAAACCAGCCGTTAGGGGGGCAAGTTCGTGACTTTCGTGCCATGAAAGTTGGTACTTTCCTGGTACGAAAGTCGGTACTTTCCTGTTACAAAAGTTGGTAGTTTCTTGGGACGAAAGTTGGTACTTTCTTGGGGCGAAGTGGGACTTTCTTGGGGCGAAAGTTGGATTTTTTTTTTTTTGGCGAAAGATAACTTTCGTTGCACCTGTAAAATTGGAACTGCGGTGGTGCAAAGGATACTGTCTCTCCACGAGACCGCAAAGTGTAGTACCTACTCCTCGGCCACCATAATTTAGGGCGTTTCCCAATTTTTTTCAGGGCAGTGTTTTGTTGTAATTGTACCTATATAATATTTCATTGATCTAGATATGATATGGTGTTTTGTTAAAAATGAATGCTATTGGTGTATATTTATCCTTAATGATAATATATATAGTAAGTTGGGAATTGTATTCATGTAGGAACTTCATTCATTAAGTCTGATCAAATGCCTGCAATATAAGCCATATTTGGGAGTCAGAACCTCCCTACACAGGGCAAATAATTTATCCACTGTTTTAATCATTTTCATTTAAAAAAAAAGTTACATATAATTTTTCTTTATCATGAATGCATTGGTATAGCATGAAACATGATTTAACTAATAAAGTCGTGCGGCCATTGTGACTGAGTTGAGTGCGCTACTTGTTGCGGCTCTAAAAATAGATCATTGGTGTGTCGCATCTCGCTAGTGGCGCTACCATCGCCTGTCATCTTATCTCACCTGAACAGGTAGCATCAAATCAATAGCAGATAAATTGACCAATGGGGAAGCCTCCTGATATCACGTGTTATCTAATGATTTTAAAGGAAGAAGTATTTGCGCTGCTCGTCACTGGAACGAATTATACCGCTGTTTTACGCCGTAATTTGTCAACTCTAAGCTGATGTTTCAAATGTACAACCTGGATTTCTGTCACACACACGAAGCACCGGTCTACTGAGTGGAACTCACAGTATTAACAGAACTCAACAGGTGAGGTGCAGCAATGCCAGTCTTATCACTTACAGTCTAAAGGTATATTGATGAAGCTGATAATATTTTGACATGATATAGAGCATTGTCATTTCATAACTGTGTCAACCTTATCAGCAGAGCATAATTCATAAACAATATCTTACTTCATAGGTGTTGCCAGAAACAACTGGATTGTGTGTTGCTAGCGATTGGAAACTAATGATTTTGTTATCAGTTTATCACACACAAATTCCACCCTGGATACCAGGAACACAGTAGACACGGGACAGGCCCGTTTTGGGTCCTCTCCTCTCAGGGAGGCTGGAAATTATAAGTCAAACCGTTCACAATGGTTGCTGCTACATGGAAACAAACACAGAACAATGAGAACTGCACGGACTTATACAAACACCAAGATGACAGTTTGCTCAGCCCTGTTTCTCCTATTTATTGCTTTACTTCCGGTGACCACAACCCCGCTACCGGAAGTCCAATGTGCACCTTGTCCTTCAGGTTGCAGTTGTCCGTCAGTAGAGCCCGGAAGTTGCCAGGTCCTCTGTCATGACGTCACGCTGGGGGTACCACCCCCTAGGGAGCAAATGCCCCATTCAATCATCAAAATGTAAGTATACTTAATTACTAAAAATAGCAATAAGGGAGAGTCAAAAGCCCTTTTTAACAAACTATAATAAAACTTGATTGGACCATGAATAACGTGCATGAAAAACCCTTTTTTTTTGGCATTTGAGTTTTATTCCTCAAAAGATTTGCCTGGTGAACCCCTGGTTATCTTTTCTAGCATGCCCCCTATGTACGCCTGCATTTTAGATTTTTAAAAAGTGTGACGATCAATTACCCTTCATCTAAACAAAATGGACCAGTCATACCATTGATTAGCAATATTAATTTATATACATAATTTTATACATTCATGTGATTGATTCCATAAAGTTGTTCTGAGTACACAAGACACACAAACAAAACATTGAAACCTGTCACAGGTGTGCATTTAAATGGTAAGTGCTTGGAAACGTACATGCACAATCACATTATTAATTAAAATGTTAATCTTAACAAATTATAAAAACAGACGCATGACAACATATTTATATAAATATAAAATACAGAAAAAAATGGAGCAAAGAGACACCCCAATGACAAAAGAATTGTTGCAGGCGGAACTGCACCCTATAAGTTTGCATATATATTCAAAGAATGCTGGTATGATATTAATAAATCAGGGTATATTGAAAACAGAAAAACCTACACCAAAGAAAACGGAGATTTTCAAGTTAACTGTGCAGCATTTACCTACTCTTAAATATATATTTTTATTTGTTGTTGTTGTTGTTTAGAGTGGAGCCTTCCATCAAGACTATCTTGTATTACATAGGTCCATCTCAATCGCCCCAAATTATTTTCTTAATGTTTGATTGTACATTAAATTAAAATATGTAAATTACTTAGCAATGACGGATACCTCCACCTCATGACCTGTCAGGTCTTATTAATGACGTTACGTCCTGCACACATGCGCGGTCAGCAAATTTCTAGGGGGGGGGGGGGTATTTACATTATCATTAATTTTTAAAATTCAGTGCAAACACCATTCCAACACCCGTCCAGCTATTGGTGACCAGTCCGGCCATCGGCCGGTATGGCCATTGGTCCAGCCACGTCGACCAGCTTGGCCACCAGGTCGACTGCCGGAATGGTGACGGGACTGGATGCCGGACTGGATGCCGGACTGGCATTATTTTGGGGGGGGGGGGGGGGGTGAGTTTTGCTTGAATTGCTGACGCACATTGCTGTTTCTCATGGTTTCATCGTGGACATATCAAGATTTGAAGTTTGACACCTGGGTGTCAAGATGTTGATTTGCAACAGCCACATGTCAAGGTGAAAACATATGTTAAGATTTAACACATGTCAAGATGTTAACACATGTCAACACCACACATGTCAAGATGTTACCACATGTTAAATTTCAACATGTATAGAATGATATCGCGATAGCAATATGTTAAGTGTTAAAAAATTATATCACATATACATACAACACTCTAAAAACTATAAGTGCTATATGGAACCTTTCAAGATTCAAAAGCCCGGTGTAGATATGGAACCTTTATTAGTTCTATTTAGAACCTCTCTAAAGGTTCTTTAAAAGAACCACTGAAGGTGCCATATTAAGGTTCTTGATGGAACCCAATGGTTCTTGAACAAACCCATCAAATGATTCTGTAAAGAACCCTTGGATTGTTCAACAGTTCTTCAAAGAACCTTTATAGGTGCATTTCTGGTTCTGTTTAGGGTTTAATTTAGAAACCTGTGGTTCTATTTGGAACCTAACAATGTTCAAGTAAAGGTTCATATATTGGTTCAATAAAGATTTTTCAGATATGAATAAATATACAGCACAACAAAATAAATTTTGATTTATACATTTATTTTCTTTCATGAACAAACATAGTTTTGGTATGTTGGACTGAGCTCCACACAAAATCACTTCATAAACAATGAACAAGTTTACCAAATTAACCATACCACAACCAATGATGCAAAATTCCACATAGTGCATGGTGTATTTTTGGTATCAAATAAACAACAATTAAACATTCAAAAGCCAGTGAAATATCAGGTTCTCTGTCTTGGATGACCATCATGCCATATTTCAACTTTTTCCACACAGGCTGGACTCTCTCTTGTGCTAGATCTAAACAAAAATGTGGGTGTTGACACCTGTCAAATAAAGCATAGGAAGTGTTTTTTAAAAATCATGACATTCGATGCTTGTATCAAAGACATTAATTATATAACATCACCAATTATTAGGATCAGACTAATATTATTACAGCTGTCAATGTTTTGTGATAGTTATTAACTGGGTAGCAACAAAACTGTTTTTTATATTGTTGGTGCTATTACTGTTGTTTGTTGCCCACTTGGTGGGTTTTGTTCTTTGTTGTTGACGGGCAATCCTCATGTAAATTTTTAACATGTCATCCAGTCATTCATTCTTCATAATTTTCCATAATATACACAAGTCTATGGTCTCCTTGTTGGCATTCTGTCTAAAAGCCACTGTCACAAGAGCCGGTTTTGCCGTAGTGAACCCGTAGTATTACGTAATAATTGCGGAAATCGCTACCCGGCTCCAAGCCGGCGGCCCCAATACGGCCACCTGTGGATACCCGTGGGACCCTTGGCCAAGCCGCGAAACCCGGCCCCGGTATCCGGTTGTGCCATGACAAGCAATACATTTGCTGCAAGTGATATTTCTTGAGCAGTTCACTGTCTCTGCTTTCTCAATGCTACAGTGTAGAACAGGTTTCTATAGTCATTTGGCTATTTCCCTGCTCAAATATCTGCAAAAACAATACAACTTAACAATATAACAACATATTTTTATGTCTTGATTAAACAAAATTATTTAAATATTAATTACCATAAAACATTTGACAAGTAAAATATTTATTACTCACCAGGAACCGAAATCCAAGTGCTTTATTTGTTGTTCTAATCAATTAAGTGACTGCCCTTAACAATCATTTAAGTATTGGTAACTAATGTACCCTTTTGCAAAGCTTTGAACCTTTGGTGTGTGATTGAACCGTGTGGTTCTTATATTGAACCTTGAAGAACCATTCAGAACCTTTACATGTACTATAGAACCTTCAGGTTCCATATGAACCTATAAGAACCTTTTTTTCTTAGAGTGTATGTAACTCAATCAATGTGGATTTCGTAGCTTAAATATAAATTTATAAAGACCGAAGATAATTTCGTCATTTGATGTTTGTTTTTGGCAGATGCAGGATTTACCTTTCATCTTCGCTTTGTCCATGCATTCTGGAAGGTAATCCTGTATCCGCCAAACAACTAACAATATTTTACATATAATGGTGATTTAAGTGTCATCACTGTTAAAGTTCTCCAAAAATGGTATCCGGCAAATCTGATTTAATTAATATAAACTATACACACTCATAATTTTTTTCATTTTCCTGTAAATTATGCATGTGTCCTGTTTCCAGGCTAACAGATCAATACTTAGAATCTATTTTGAATGATGCGAGTGTCAGTAAAGTAGGACCGTCTTTTAATTTATTTATATTCACCCATAGATCTGTTATCCTACTTGGTAACACATGTCAACTGCTAGTTTGGCCTATGACGTAAAGGGAATTACCCATTTCTAGGGCATATGCAAACACATGTCATTTAATTTAGGCCTAATCGAATTCTTCAGTCATACAGAATGTGAAGTGGCAGGACAAGCAATTAGATCCCCTCCCAATGACCTTCGTATACCTATACCTCCATTGTAGGGGAAAGTGAGGAATATATCATTTCTGGAACAGCAGCTGCCTGCCAACCTGCCTGCAGCTGTCGGTTGCCTGGCTGCAGCCACCTTTAGTCGGCAGCCAAATCCAAATTTTAGGGGTATACTCTCAAATGTTGTCTATAGTTTTGATCTTGGTGTCACTTGAAAGCTAAGAATGTGTAGATTAAGAATCTGCCGGATGCCCACCTGGCACCCTTGAGCATTTTGCATTATTCAAGATGGCGTCCAATATGGCTGCAGAAAGTCAAAATCGCCAATATTTCTCTCCAAATTAACCTAGAAACAAAATTTGTGGGTCAAAACCATGGTTTTTGGGGTCAAAGAATCCATTTCTGACATAGAAATTGGTCTGCGCTACTTTGATCTAGCAGTTACAGAAATATCATTCATAACATTCATGTAAATGTCGTGTCCACTTCTAGTCGTAATAGAAGCGCATAACTTCTTAACATTTCAAGAACATAAACATGATAAAGGAATCTCTGAAATGTATAAATGACATTTAGGCAATAACGTTGTTTGGGTTTACATTTTAGCTGTTTGTCTGACATCGATTCAACATCTTTAGACAATGTTTATTAAATGTCTAGCGCTCACTGGGAACTATCAAAAGTCTTTAGTAAAATGGGTTTTGTTAATGGAATAGGCCTGAGTGAGTCCGATGTAAAAATTTAGCAAGATTAATTCCTATCATCAGTCAAATTTTACTTAAACCTGTTTATTAAAAAGAAAACGTTTTCAAGAAAATATTTTGTAGGCAATGTAACATATAAAAACCGAATGATGAATTTGAACAGATTTTTCAATGATGGAGATTCATGAAATAATTCATACATTGCAGTATTGGCCTATTTATTAACAGATCCAATTTGTGCGGTTTCACTTAAGAAACAGCGAGCTTAACATCTATTACATTATTTCATTCCTATGAAAACTGATGGGATTTGAATTGGTAACTATGGTGTTTAGTTTGTTTTAATAACAAAATCCATCTAAAGCTCTCTTTAAAAGAGACCATACTAATGTGATAGAAATATGATTGCATTGTATTGTATTTTCACATTAATGACGTTATGAACTGACAAATGCACATAAGGTGTGGCTTCACAGTAGAGTAGCATTTTGAGTAATGTTTAGAGTGTAGCCACTGCTTACACAAAGATCTCATCTTAAATTTCTGGGAAATGAACTTTCAGAAGATGCCACATATATTATGTTAATTTTGACCAATATGGAGAAGCTCGGTGTACTTGTGCTTAAAGCCACACCAGCCTCCACTGGCCTACATATCACTGCCTGTATTTACATGTAATTCTTTATTATCACAGCCAAGACACCTGAGTTACCTATTCAAATCACATTGGTTTTTCAGGATTCCAATAATGAATTACTAAGTAGATATTGAGCTTTTGTTAAATCATAACCATTGCTAGGCAGTTTTACATTATCGGGCTTCAACAGGTATTTGTGATAATTCTCCTACAAAGACCTAGGTGCCTATCTTAGAGGTTCAAAATGGGTTTCCACTTTATGAGTCTTTTCAATGGTCATAGCTTATACCCCCAACAGAAAAGGGCCTCATTGGGTGTGTTTTGAAAATTTTTGGAACAGAGTTTGCAATACATGTAAACATCAAAGAAATGACGTTTAAATGACAAGACAATGTTTTTACATGAAAAACATCCAGTGCGCGTGGGGAACTGTTTTTTTTTTTTGTTTTGTTTTTTTTATTCTTGTGCTGTGGCATTGAATATTTGTATTTGGCAATGATGTTTTTTTAAGTTTTTAATAATTGTATTTTTCCTTTATATTTTTAGGTCTTTGTCCAACTGTTCCATTAATGAAATCCCTGCATCATACTTTCAATCACTCAACAATATCCTAAATTTGTAAGTACTCTGTTCTGTTTTATATAAATAACTTGTCCATTTTATATGGTAAGAGTATGCAAAGTTAATAAATATATAATTTATATTTTCCAGGAATTTGTCACACAATTCATTGCATCATATACATGCTGATATCTTCACATCACTGCAACAATTGAAATCATTGTAAGTTTTAATTTTTAACTTGATGATTAATTATTTGCAAATTTATATCACTTGCTATAGTTTTACAATTTTACACAAATATGAAAAGATTGCCATTGCTTACAGATCAAGTAAAAAGCTTGTATAAATATCAAGTAATGCAGCATGACAAACACTTTGTTGGTGGTTTTTAAAAATTATCTTAATGATTTTTAACAAATACTTGATTAGCTGAATATATATCTACTATCCAAACTTTAAATATTTTTTTTATTTGGGGTACCCAGTTAATTTATTGCTGACATGGTTTTTTTTTTAATTCCTGGTTTTCACAGAGATTTATCCGATAATCATTTGAAATCCTTGCCAAATGGAGTCTTTGCAAAGCAAACTGATCTGCAGTATTTGTAAGTGGAAATTGTTTTTACGATCTTATCAGTCATCATATAAGAATCAATTTAGAATTGCATCTTATTTAATCAATTTTATATTGTAGATTTTTGACAAGAAATCCAATCCAGGATTTGCCTCAAAGTGTATTTAGTAGCCTTGTTGCCTTGAAGACGTTGTAAGTATTTAAACTGTACTAAAGTAAAAAATGATTGTATTGAATTTTTTTTTTATTCTTTCTCCTTAGTTTTCTCAGTTTTCTGTTTACTATGTGCATTTAATCCTTTATTTTGAGTTTCCTTATGGTTTTCTTTTCTTCATGTTCTTTTTTCCTTCTTTCTTGTAAACTTTTTATTGTAATAAGGAACTTGTTCAAAGTAAATACTACTTGTATTTAATTGTGGTCATGGTGATTTAAAACCAACCAGTTGAAATGTGTTTATTGTGTGTGTTTATGTATAAATATTTTTTTATTCGAATCAGTTAGTCAAATATATCGAATTGAATTGAAATTGAATGGAATTGAATACAAGTATTTTCATACAATTCATGTAATGCATTCTTGGCTCTTGCAGGTCACTTGAAAACACTGCACTGACTTACCTTAAAGAAAACACAATGCCAATGGAAAATCTTGACAAACTGTAAGTTGTCCAATAGAGCTTGTTATTTCATGACTGAGTAGTTTTTCTGCGACACTTCTTCAGTGAACAGATATCTTATGTCAAATACGATATAAAGGTTTTGGTTGAATTTGACAGTACAAATTATTCCAATAATGAATCTCATTTAAGAAATATGTAAGAAATATCATCTCATAAATATGAAACATGTAAGAAATATCTTTTGAAATAATTAAATTTATGTAATGCATAAACAATTATTTCAATAAAGGAACAATTATTATCATTACCATAAATTTGTCAGTAAATGAAAACCCATGACTCCTGTGTATCATGTATTTCCAGGGGTGTCGAAAATATATACCCCCCACTTTCTGAGAAGGGGGCGGATGATTCAATGCAATCATCACCCCTCCCCCCTGAAATTCACAAAATGAAAATTACCCTTTTTCACACTTTTGGTTTTGAACATTTGTGCTTTGTTAAACAGCTTTACACTTGATATCACATATCGGTACAAGTTTATAAATTTGGCATCAATGATCCACCATTAATTTACCTCTTGGCCAGTGTCCGCACATTAACTGCTACTACTTGTATGAGCGAGGGAAAGTCAGTGGGACAGACAAAGTAGGCCTGCATCCCCCCCAACCATCAAGAGAAATCGATGCCCCTGTGTATTTCTTAGTAATTTGGTGGATCTGAAATATGGAACTCAATATGATCTTCAGTATTGCACATATTGTGTTTACAGTATGAGTAACCCTGTTAACATGCTATGTGTCCTGTAATGCGTCCTGTAACTCATTTGTTTGTCCATTGAATATTCAAAATATTTTGCTGTTGTCAGCGATAATTTTGAAATGAACTTTATATATTGATATTTATTACTCCTTTGGCAATTCTCTCAACTAATAAAAATTGCATTGGCTTGACAAATTGGCAACATAACACATGTGTGGTTGTTTTGCAGCACTTAAATCAAGAGCACACGTGACAAGCATGCCATCATTGATGTAAACAACTACATCAAAATGTAAAATTGGTTACTGCAAGATAAATTACTGACAGATAACATCATTTTCCATCTAACAATAATGAAGTCAATTGCCTATTCTGTAAATAATAGCTTTTTATGACACATATGTTTGCTTGATTATATTAAATGATCATTGTCATCAAGGAAATGTGTGCCTACCAAGACCTACTGGTAGCACACTGGGTTGCCAACTATTGGGTTGATCCTGGGTTTGAATCCAGCCAATGTTGGAAGGTTGCCTCATTGCCATGGCACCTGCCTGTCCTGATCAGTAAAGCCAGTCTTACCCACACAGGCTTATAGCCAAGGGGGTCATTCGACCCACCCAACTTGGTCCATGTCCATACATTCGTCCACATCAGGGAATACTATTTTAAAAATGTGTAGCGAAGGTCCACAATTTTATGAACAAGCCACACCACTCCTGCATATGTTTATAGCTCACTTGGTATATTAATCACATTAGATACCTAATTTATATTTCAGCAATCTTGCCAACAGCCCATGGCATTGTTCTTGCAAGTTGAGATGGCTGAGTCTGTGGCTGAAGCAACAGGGAGGACATCCTGAAGCCACTTGTGCTTCCCCATCACACCTTGTGGGGCAGTCATTGGTCAACCTAGAGACACTACTTCCATCCTGTGGTGAGCCTTGTTTGGATAAATAAATAAATAAATGGATGTTATAATTATAATAATGTAACCCTAACTATCATCCAGGCACACCTTTACTGGTTGCCTAAAGATAACAATAAGAAGGGTGGAGAACCATTATACCAACATTGACGTGCATGCACTCTTGAAATAGGGGAAAGTAAGGAGAACTGGGCTGGCAGGGGTAAGGAAATCATAAACCACCTGGCTTTAAAAATTACTTAAACACTAGCTTACACATTGAAATTCAAAAGGAAAACCATAATCTTAGCTATGTCATATTACAGCAATGGTCCACAATACAAGTTGCACTTTAAGATTTTAAATTATTTAAACATAAATTTAGGCCTTTTTTAACTACATTAAATCATTAGTCAAATGTCCATATGACAGTGATTCACTGTTGTACTACAGCTAAAGTCAAGATATATGACAGTGATTCACTGTTGTACTACAGCTAAAGTCAAGATATATTAAATGCTACATTTTAAATCCTGTAAACCTTCCAAAGGAGCTTTGATAAGACTTGACGGAATGAAGCCAAGATGAAGTTCAAATGTTACATTAATAAATTTTTGGGCTTTTTTGTAAGCCATGTTTTCCTATTAAAGCTTTGTTCTTTCAATGCAATCGCGTTTATTGATTATTCTTTATGAAAACATAAATCATTGTTCCAGTTCTTCAGTTTGTTGTTAACTGACAGGAGGGGCCCAGTTCTCCTACCCCCATGGCCCAGTTCACCTTACCGGAGGGAGAATTGGGCAACTTTCTTCTGAAATATAATTTTCTCTTTATACAAGAAATTGTTGAGAATTCTGCTTCATCAGTAAAAATTTAAATGTGATAAACGGCCCAGTTCTCCTTACTTTCCCCTAATGGAAAAGAAGAGGAAAGATGCAAATGTTCACAAACTCCGATGTTCCCAATAATGTGTCTGGAACTGGCTACTGCCATGGCACAATTGAATAAAATAATTAATAATTCGTACTTCATCATGCAGACCATTCCATTTTTTCCTCCCATTCCATACATGTATGATTACTTTAGACCAGCACCCATCTCCACTCAGGACCCTCAAATCCCCTCGCATGCACGAGACACCCAGCCGCTATTGAGCTGTGGACCTTGATCAAAGTTGCTGAATGAAGAATCACTTTTCAATTTCTTGATTCTGAGAACATTTCACAGGTTTCTCCTTTGCATAAATTTCACAAAAGAACATAAATTCAGCCAAACAAGGTAGCATTGTAAGAACCTATCTGACATAATTAAGACTCGATCAAAACAATTCAGTAGTTAACTGTTTGTTGGACTTAATTAAGTAAAGTTTCCTGTTTCAGATCAGAAACATTGTTACAACCAATAGCACTTACGCCCAAATTAGCTGACCTGGTAGAATATATTAGTTTATTTGTTAAATAAAAATCATGCTTACCATGCCTAGAACACTTACTTTTATTTGTCAACAAGCCTTACGTGATATTGTTGCTTGGTGAGCAAATTTGTCTGCCTGGGAAATTACCTTACTGACAATATAACGTTATGAAGAGCGTCTGTGCCTCGTTTTCGTATTCTGTAGTATTAGACAAGCAATATAACTGACTGTGATATTTGTCAGTGATATTTCATATTCAAAAATAAATGGTGACATTAGTTTATTTGCCCTAAGCACCATTGGCTTTGCTGTGTGTGGGTATGATGTCTCACCTTGTACTGAGCATCAGAGTTTACAGAATTGGGCAATCAGTGGTTGTAAAATCCTCATGATATCACAGATGAAGAATAAAAATTTGAAAGACTATTCTACATAACAGTAATAAGCAAACTTTTTTTGTGAAGTCAGCAATAAATTGCATGAGCATATATAACGATATTGTAAATGTAGTTCATGTCCAGTTTTTCTTGGGGTTCTCAGTCAATCGCTAATTATTAATCGCAAAGTAGTCAACTTATCGACCAGCCTCAGTGATGTTTATCTTAAACATGAAACTTGGTTTTGTTTTCAGAATTGGGCGCTTTCAAAAGCAGAAATTTGTTGTCGAGCACCAAAAACCATGGAGGTTCAGGAGGAGGTTCAGCAGGAGGATCAGCAGGAGGATCAGCAGGAGGATCAGGAGGAGGTGGCAATAACAGTCTTCCAAATGGTGTCTCTTGTGGTTAGTTCCAAGTCAATAAGACAAATTCAATTTTTATTTGATGAATAATTAAATGCCAATATGTACATTTTCATCTGCGGATAGTTTCCCTTCATGGAAAAATGACAAATTTAAGCACAGGTCAAATGTTTCATCAGCAATAAAAGGTCATGGATTAAGTTTGCATACCTTCTCATTGGGATATCATCTGAAATTGATCATTCTTTACATTTGAGTCACTTTGATGATATATATTTCAACGAATAAAGATGATATAGATATTACACCTTCAGGATTGCAGCTTACATTAAAATATATGCTCTTCTCAGATCCAAAAGAAAAAAGGTTTTTAATGTTTTGTACTTCAGGTCCTGGTGGTGTATCTTCATGTGTGCCAAGTTTGAATGGTAATAAAAACCACAAAGATGAAAATATGAAGGTAATCTTTCTCTGGCTTAAAAAACATAAGTAACACATCCCCAACATTTCAAAGACATGTGCAGAATTTAATCCAGATGGTAGAAAAATATTGAAAGCTGTGGTAGTCCAGTTGTTATTGATGCTTACATTGTTTTACCATATTCATAATAGCAAGAAAACGATGTATAATTTCCTGCCTCACAGATTTTGCAGCAAGGAACAGCAGCAGCAAATCTTGCAGCAACCTGTGTGCAGCCAAAATCTGCATAACAGGGTTCTTGCACAAAAATATGCGCATCAGAAATAGCTGCAGCTAAATGTGCACTGCAGGAATAGCTGATCCCCAAGGAATAACCCAGCTTTCCGTTTTATTTTTTATTTTATTTTTATTTTTTTAAATCCTGCAACATACTCAGACCTTCATGATTATAGTAAAGCATTAAAATTTCTACTAAGTCTTTTCATGGGTTTTTGTTTTTGCTGTACAGTACACTTTTACTGCAGTCAGGATCATGGCTCCAGTTTAGATCTTTTTAGGCTCAAAATATTCACCTCTGTGATGTGTCCTACTGGGCACCAGGATGTGAGGAGACCTACAGTGCCTTGCAGAAGTATTGCACCTAATAGAGTATGCTTGCAAATATGCCAACTTTAATTCTGCCCAGGACATGAAAGGCACATGCAATCATCACAAGAATAGCTTATGATATTAATAAAAGATACAGACAATCAAAATTCATATATAACATTGTGCAATCATATACATGCTAAATCTCTCTAATAAAATATTAGCTGCAGCTGCAAAGATATGGCCACAGCTGCAAATATCTGCTGCACCTGCAGACTTTTTGCAACATTTGCTGCAACTGTAGACTTTGCAGATGCATAGTAGGAAATCAGACCCTACTAAAATAATTGCAAGTGAATGTGTTGAGATGTTTCATTGCAGGTAGAGTTGACAGCTGGAAAAGCAATTAAGGAGGAGGCTAATTGCAAACAGATATGCTTGCAAGATGGTAGCAATGTCTTCATCCACATCGCTGAGAGCCATTGTTGTCTGTGTGGAAAAGTTACTCAAGTAACTTGCAATTGTGACAAAAATCCCCAATTCGATTGTGGCCACTACGTACCAGCATCATATATCAGTGCCGTACTTGGGTATGTGACTGAATTGAAGCCAATATCTACGGAAAAGTCTTCTTCAATCCACACCAAACCATCAACGAACCAACTTGTCCACTGGTCATCAGTTGATAACATTACACACCGAGTGACCAATGATGTTATTCAATACAAGTTTCCGACTGCGGGTCTTTACAATATGACTGTAAAAGAAGAAGGTAGTAATGTCAAAACAGAATTCCCTGTTCTAGTAGAAGATCCTGTTGTGTCTGCAAGCATTTCTAGCCATAACTACTTCCAAACTGCAATCAATGTGACTATTCTCCAAGGCAGTAATGTTCGTGTCAGCTGGACAGTCATTGACAAGAATGGTTGGTATTAATTAGACATGGTTTCACTGAATATTCGTGTTTGAATCTGATACATAAAGTTTGTCTTTCATCCGCATTCTAATTTGAAATGTTGTCAAATTTACCCTTCAGTTACAGTGATGTACTTAGTTTGATGGTATTACTTTACTAAGAGAAAGCCAATGTTACAGTTATAGTTACATGTTATAACGATTGACATTTTCCTTTTTATACTAGAAACATGCAATTCTGGGTGGCACCTTTATGACAAAAAGTGCATATTGATTGTATCAACTCCAAAGACTTTCTCTGAGGCTTCCTTGTACTGCAGATCATTAAATGCTGATCTCTTGGAAATCCGCACACGTGGGCAACTGAACAAACTCGGCTTCTACCTCGATGGTTGGTACCTCGGCAATTGATCATTTACTTATTTCATTCATGAATTATATTATGTTTCATGTAGGATCAACTTAGGATGTTCTATCTTTGCAGAGAAGTCATACATTTTAGGTGCTCAGTTGATATCAAATGAATGGAATTGGGTGTCCAGTGCAAAAAAGACTTATTTCTCAAAGGAAAAGGACATGCTTTTCCCTAACTCTGCCAATTTGAGCTGTATGACAACTCGTGATGCAATATTGAATCCTGTGGACTGTGGCATAAGTTTTCCTTTCATTTGTCAAACAGGTATATTATAATGAAGTGTAATGCTGGTGAAATATCTCTGTATATTCAGTGAGTTTTTAAGCAATATCGAGAGCAATGACAGATTTGCTGAAATCAATTCAGATCTGTCGTGCTATATTAAAAAATGTAAAATTATATTTAAAAACAGTAAACAAATATACCAGCCACAAAATGACAATAGTCAATGTTGCTATATTTTTGTCTTTATTAATGAAGACCCTAAAAATATTAAATATGGCATTGTATGTAATGCAAAATGTTTTCATTACAGGTGTGACAAAATCACCTTGCAAACGTGATGATTATTATGATGCCCATGAAAACAAGTGTTATCAAGTAGCTTCGGTGAGAAAAACCTGGGATGAAGCGCAGATGTTCTGCCACCAAATGAATGGAGAATTGGCGACAATCAAGAACCAAGACCTGCTTGATGAACTTGAGAAAAATATACTCAGAAATAACAAGTATGGACATGTTTTTAATTTTGTTACTGCTTGTTCAATCAAACTGACTACACCAAGTCCAAGCAACCCACCACAACTGACCATGTGACGTATGGAAGTGTGGGCTCGAAGTAAGCAGTGAACTAGTGGGTTGGTAGGGGGCAATTAAATTAAGATGATTAAAACATGCTACAATACCTTCTGGCCCACATTTAATTTTTAAGACCCTCCCTGGAATCAACAATTATTTGGGCAAGCAACAAAACATAGGGATTGGCCAGAGCTTCTTAAAACAGTATAAAATCACATCAACATTGCCGTATATCATACATGTGAAATGTAATCAGTTTGATTGAATGCTCTATAAGATCATCCAAGGTTCCAGAACCAATTGACGTGCCTTGATGAAACATTTAATTTTGATTATGTTTCTTCTCTGGGAGTAATTATTAAAATAATACAATACAAAACAAATTATACTATGAAAGTTAGGGGACATAGGATGCATCATAGCAATGTAGTTTACTTGTTTTAGTGATACTGTCGATATTATTAATAATAATATAATGGGGGAAATATAATAATTATAAGGTGTAAAATTAAACAACAATAATTATTATATGATAATTTTTACAACGTACATCTACAGACACAATAATGCCTGACACCATATTATTATTATTGTGTCGGTAGATATACGTTGTAAAAATTATCATATAACCATTATTGTTGTTTAATTTATAATTACCTCAGGCTCAGCCTATGATACTTCAAGAGTTCTATAACTTTCACGTTTGCTTCATAAATGTGTTATTGCAACATTACAAATTTACCTATAATTCCAGGGATGCTGTTTGGATCGGTTTGAGAGCCTATGGTGGACTCAATCTTTGGACCAGTGACTATTCTACCCATTCATCTGTACCGGCTTGGTCATCATCACAGTCTGTGTTTCCAAACAACTGTTGCATGGTGTTGCGCAAGAAAACCCTTGCGATGGTGCCTTGCGAGAATGTTACAAATTTCACTCTTTGTAGCTATAATTTGGAAGGTAGGAACACTATGTTGCCTGTAGAAAGATTAGGTTAAAATTTTGCAAGAATAATAAATAGAAGATCTTACTTTTGAGAGGTCGATGTGTTTGCAATGTTTTTATTTTTTTATTTCTAGATGTATTTGTTGAACAAGTACCAGTGTTCAATGTTGGTGCCAAAGACATTTTTGGTGACCCTCCAATTACTCTTGGCAGTCGCAGTAGCCATTATTCTCAGCATGCTGGACCTACCAGTGTCACCCTGTTTCCAGGCAAGTCTTTGATTTGAATGAAGTTTTATAATCAATATGATTAATAAGCGAATCTACGAGATTCAAATCTTTGATAATATCATAAATATCCGGGTATTTGTGCAAAGAAACTGTCTTTGATTGCAGCCAATTGCATAGATTTAGAATCTAAATACGAGAGGACATCATGTGTATTCAGGACTCTTATTGACTGAGGGACTGCCACAGCCAATGAGTCCTGGATTCACAGGACTTCCTCTGAAGTTATAGTTTTTTAAGTCTATAAAATTGTATTAATGGAGAGTTTAACTGCTCATTGTTGGTTTTTGCAGGTTTCACCTTTCAAGAACAAGGAATTTTACAGCATTGGATATTGGAAACTACATCCATAGCAACAAAAACAGAATTGCACATGCAAGTCTTTCAAGTCAATTGCCAAAATGGGGCATACGTTACACCTGCTGGTAATTAATTCTTAACATGTTACATTATTAACATATGCCTGGCATTGCATCCATAACTATAATGACACTTCTCATCAATTGTTTTGCATGAAAATTACCTGTACTTACCTTCACACCTGTTGCAGGTTGTAATGGTCACCTTACACCAGTCACCAGATGCATGATGACATCACAATCATGTAACAAAACACCACAATGCCCTCTGTTATCTCAGTATTGCTCTTGGACCAAAGAATGCGTCAAGCTTTACCAAGAATGCCCATGTAACTGCACTGTGCCGAACACTGTGGATGACTTGTATGGGAGTTCAATACCAAAGTTCACACTTGTTGGCGAGACGATAGTCGTTCTGGAGCCAGAACACAGTGGGAAAAGTGTGTTAGTAAGAGCAGATAGTATTGCTGTGAAGGAAAATTACATCTTAGCAGTACAAGAAGAAAACGCCACCACTGTGTTGAAGTGCAACGCAAATGATCATTCCCCAGTCATCAGCTTGACAAGCACCGGGTGGTTACCTGTTGGTTCCACCTTATCACCTTTATCAAGCACTCATGCCATTATGAAAAGAAGTTGCCAGCTGCAAGTTGTGTACACTCAGCCTGTCACCCAGCCTTTAAAACTATTCAGAGGGGAAGTAAATATTGAAAACCCACAGCCGTTGGTTTACGAGATAACTATATCAAACCATGTGTCCTCGTACAAATTGCAAAAGGAGATCACATTTTTGTCGACCATCACTGGTTTTAGAATGCACTCACCAACAGCTCAGGAACAGGGACCTGGAAACACATCTTTAGTTGCAGTTCAAGCAGATACTACAACTGTTTTCATATGGACTATTAACTCAGGTAGTGACGCTCAATTTTTATGGAACATTTCAGGCAGCAATCGTTTATCATTCACTGACCAGTGCCATGGAATGAGTTTCTGCAACAGTCTTCCATATCAATTTGCTCAAACTTTATTCAAAGCTCTTTATCAACGGGAACCATATCAAATATCTGCAAGAGCCTTCAACAAGATCAGTAGTGCCTTCATCAACATCTCTGTCCTTGCACAATATTCGGTTTTAGGGTTGCAAATTAGCTGTCCAAAACTGTGGCCTGTTGGTGCATCTGGATTGATTATTGAAGCTAATGTTAGAACAGGCAGTCATTTACAATATGAGTGGACTGTCAATGGAACTATTGTATCTACCAACACCAGCAGACTTGACGCTTCACTCTTCATGGTGACTGGGACATATTTTATCACTGTAAGGTGCTACAACTTATTATCAACAGAAACTTCTAATGCAACCCTGCATTTGTTCGTCCCTGCCAAACCCAAGAATCTTAACCTTATGCTGAATAGTGTCAACATTGAACAAATGACTGAGTTTGCACTGAACATTGCAGTTGCAGCATCTTATGGTTCTGATGTCACCTTCATTATTGACTATCAAGATGGCAGTCCTCGTGAGTATCGAAAGGAGTCTTTGACTGGGAAAACAACTGCTATGCTAATAGTAAGCCACTCATACAATAGGACAGGTAGTTATTCAATTCTTGTCCAGGTGGCTGACTCAGTGTTTATCTCCTCATCATTAAGTGAACTGCAGTTAAGGGGAGATGCCATGTCAAAATTGCAGAATGTCATGGTAGTGCCATCATTGACTGAAGTTAATATGACATCTAGTGCTTCTGTGGTGGCAACAGGAAATCCTGTAACATTTACAGTTCATTCCCCAACAGTGTCTCCAACCTACACATGGAAGTATGGTGACGGAAGCTCAGAAATAACATCACAGCCGTTCACAAAGCACACTTTTTCATCAAGAGGAAGTTTTTTAGTGAAAGTTATTGTGTCAAATGGTATTTCTTCCAAAATACAAACACTGCAACAAACTGTGCAGGATAACATATCTAACCTGCAGATTACTGTTACCAGACCGGTATACAAAGGCATTCAAGTTTCTTTAAAAGCATCTGTTTCATCTGGTTCCAATATAAGTTTCAAGTTCAACTCAGGTATGGTGGGTGATACCTACCACACATCAAGCAGCAACATTTATAAACATGTATATTCAGCTGAAGGACAATACAATGTCACTGTCTCAGCTTTCAATGACGTCAGTGAGGTCACGTCCTGGATTTTGGTTAATGTACACAATTCATCCATGTTTGTTATTGACACGATCGAAGGCCCACCTTGTGCTGCGGTCGGTGTCATCTCTACATTCAGTGCCATAATGGTCAGTAATCCTGGAGTTATACATTACCAATGGTCAGTAAATGGAGAAGTCAAGTCCACAGGAAACAATCTAACTGTATTTAGATACCAGATAACAACAATGGGGAACTATACAATTACTGCAATGGCTTCACGGGGAGCCCAATTCGCAACTGCCAGTTCTGCAGTATGTGTTCAAATACCAGTGTCAGGTGTGTCTATACACCCAGAGAAATCGATATTAGCAATAAACGAAAACTCCACAGCAGCAACCACACTTCATATAACAGTTGGGCAGGGATCTAATTACTTTTACAAACTGACTATAGATGGATTTCTTGTTGAAAGCATTGCCAAACCTTCCCTTCTGATTACCTTCAATTCCCCTGGAGAGAAGAATATAACATTAAAAGTGGTGAATAAACTTGGAATTGCTACAAATGAAGCTGCAATTCTGGTTCAGCAGATGGTCTCTGGTGTCACAATAGAAATCAATGGTAACTCAAGTGTATTATATGTCCCATCCCAGAAACCTAGCATATATAATATGGTCACAAGAACAGGTTCTCATCTGCAATTCAACTGGTTCTTCCACCAGTCTATGACAAATTACACTTATCAGAATGCCTCGGTGCAATTTCCATCCACAGGAACATATAATGTTATTGGGACTGTCAAAAATGACGTCAGCAATGTCACAATACACAGAGTTGTGCATGTGATAGATCCAATTGTCTTGATACTACTCACTTCCGACAAGCCTGTAGCTGCGGTAAACGAAACTATTCAATTCAAAGCCGTTGTTACCAGTTCCTCTTCTGAAACATATGACTGGGAATTGTGTTCAGTTTCTCAATGCATACCTCTTAGCTGTAAGACGACTGACTGCTTCAGTGCCATATCATCAAGTGGTAGTTACATGGTTCGAGTTAACATTCGAAACCCTGTGAGTTTAGCCACAAAAGCTATCAGTTTAATTGTTCAGCCGTGGATTAGAAATGTGGCCATCACTGCAGGAAACCCCTTTAAGGGGGAAGATGGTCTCGTGTCATACATGGCTCTTGAAGAAAGACTTAACCTCACAGCTTCTGTACCTGACAGCTTTATGGTGACTTTCTCGTGGAATATATTAGATGCCAGCAATGTTTCCAAGCTCCAAGTAGCAAGCAAGGGGATAAACTATGTTTTCAGGGAGAAGGGGAATTACGTTGTGACACTGATGGCAACAAATGATGTGGACACTAAAATGATCAACAAAAGAATAACCATCCAAGACATGATCCGATACCTTTATTTCACACCATATGTTGCTGCTAATTGTGAACCTGGACGCAGCCTATGTTACAAGCCACAACACACAATCAGCTCTAATGTAACATATTACTGGGAAGTCCGAAATCAATCAAATTTCCTGTTGTTTTCATCATCTGCTGTAAATCTGAAGTACAAGCCTCCCAAAGTTGGATATTATACAATTTCACTCAATGCAAAAAATCAAGTCAGCAACGTATCATACCAAACCACGGTACTCTCAGAAACAGCAATTACTGCATCAAAGCTCGTGGTAGACCCAGGAAGCAAACTCACTGTGGTAGAACAACACCCTGTTAGATTCACTTTGGATTCCATATCAGCTGACCTGCATTATGAATGGTTGTTCTATGACACCAGACCACATTCATATCAGAATGGCTCATCTGTAATATATCGCTTTTTCACAAGTGGAACTTTCCTGGCAAAGGTCACCGTATCAAATAGCTTCAGAAATGTGACTTTCAACAAAGAGGTTACTGTGTACCATCAGAGCCAAACGCTCTCTTTGGTTTCCAATGCAACGGCTTTAGTAACAGGAGGAGCAGTTTGGTTTGAGGCAGTTATGATGCATGGTAATGAGAGTGACATCAAGTGGTTTGTTGATGATGTGCAAAAAGCAGCTGGTTCTTGGTTCTTCACATATAGTTTTCCTGTACCTGGTACTTCAAGAGTGTATGCAACTTGTTTACATCAGAGTAAGTTAGAGTCAGATGATGTGACTGTCATAATCGAAGATGAAATTAAGGACCTGGTGATAAATGGTGATACTGTGGCTGAAGTTAATGTATCACAACGTTTTGCTGCATCCTCATCACAAGGAACGAACGTGGCATTCATGTGGACATTATCTGATGACAGTCTCCCAAAAAAACTGTCATCCTTCTCCCACATGTTCCAGTCTCCTGGGATCTTCAAAGTCCAAGTCAAAGCATCAAACAAAGTAAGCGAAGTGGTGATGTTTAGATATATTACTGTGGAAGAACCTATTACATCAGTCCATCTCATTTTACCTAACCAAGTTTATGTTGGTGAAGAACTGAAAATCTTTGCTGTGCCAGTTGGTGGCAGTAATCTGACGTATGAATGGGCCCTGAATTTTAAGGTGTTTAACACGACTCAGTTGCCTTCAACTCCTTTAGTCATCCAAGCTGCAGGCTTACTTCATGTGAAAGTCACTGCCAAGAACAACATCAGTTCTGTGTCATCCAATAAGTTCACCCAATCTACTTCAGTAAAATGTAGCCATCCTCTACTCGAACAACCAGTTGGAGGAAGTAATCGCTTGATAATGCGGTCGTCTCTGATTCAAATTGAAATAAAGGTTCACTTAGACTGCACCCGATATAAAAAGATCCACCACTGGCGGGTTTTCAATGGACCTTGTGGTTTGCGACTGGGCAAAGAGGTAGATCTACACAAGGGAGCATCTGTGGACTCCCCAGCATTGCTCATTCAGCCACGAACACTGGACTACGGCGAATACTGCACAGAATTCAGGACTTGGTACGACCACACTCCTGTGGAATCCAAGATTTATGTGAATCTTACCATAGTACCTTCTCAACCAAGAGCTATAATAGCTGGTGGTAGTGAGAGAACATTTTCCATAGATCAGGACATTCTGTTAGATGGTACAAAGTCATATGACCCAGACACCGAGGATGGGATGAACCCATTGATGAGATATCACTGGAGTTGCACCAGCCAGGTATGATGGATTCACTTTAGTTAGTATAGTGTTATGTACATTAGTTAAATGTAGGAATAGCGAGTAGAAGTAGACTTCGTACTATTTTTATCCGTTATTTTCACAAATGTATCATGTATGATATTACTGTGTCAATAATAGCATATGTATATAATATCAAGTATGTGTCCTGGCATTAGAGCTGTTTACACACTGGTACCTTCTTTCATTTCAGACACCAGGAATGTGCTTTGAAGATGCATATACAGGTCAGGTGACGATTTCGCACTCAGTTTTGATTCCAGATACAGAAATGCTTGTGACCTTAAATGTGTCAATTGCTGGACGAGAAGTAGAAAATGACACAATTGAATTACAGGTATGTAAAAGTTTTTTGCTTCCTTACTACACCACACTAAATTTTAGCTTTGAGATTCTTAATGTCAGGGTGAGAATATATATTTGATCTGGCTTTGCAATAGTTTCATTTATGAATTCTGAATTCTTGTAGTCTAACCAACAAAAAAGTATTTTCTTTTCCTAAGACACTGACGTGTAGATGATACAAGTTTTAAAGCATTCCGTTACGGTAATATAATGTTACATTTGTGGTGCACTATGAAGGATCTTTCTTCAATGTGCCTTATTATTATAACAATTCTTTTATTAATGTACAGCTGAAGATAAAACCTCCAACTGTTACTCTGGTCCAAATTGAATGTCTTTCCTGTCGAGAAAGCAACATTTACACAATGAGCAGCACCCGGCCAATAAAACTGCTAGGCAGTTGCACAAACTGTGGATCAGATGTTCGGTATGAGTGGACTGTCTTTGATGAAGACATGAACAGAATCTATCTGACGGATGCAAATTCTACTACTGGAATGAGCGGCGCAAACCTAGCCATAAAGAATAGCATTCTTAATTCGAACAAAGGTCATTACTTCCACTTGATGGCTTGGTCACAGCGCCAAAGCAGCCCTGGGTATGCAAACATGTATCTGAAGAAAAATCAGCCTCCTGAGGGTGGCAACTGTACCTTGGCAGTTGGTCCAGAGTACAATTGGCTTTTGAATTCGCAAAAAGTGAAAGCAGTCACAGACTTGGTCCATATCAGCTGCTCAGGATGGACTGATCCTGATGACCCAATGAAATCACCACTTACCTACCACATGTTCGTCCAAAGAGCTGGCTTGGTTGGTTGGTTGACTGGCGAATGGTACCCTCTTTATCGGGGCACTCAACGTTTTGGGTCATTTTACCTGTCGCAATGGGAGCAGGATCAGTACATATACGTCCATGTGGAAGTCATTGATGTCATGGGTGCAGTGACAGATGGATTCAAGCTGTAAGTTTTCTTCTGGAGTTATGAAGAAATTGCCTAAATTTTATTTATTGGAGGTATGGTTAAGGGACAACATACATATTACCAAACTTCTCTTCTTCATAAATATATTTCTTAATGTAAATGTGAGCGATATAGATTATGATTCTTCTATGATATACAATATTCTAAGTTTGATAAAGTTAATTAATTTGTATCTTATTTGATTTCAGACCAGTTAGGCTGGAAGTCATAGCTCCAGCAGCTGGGTCTTTGAAGAATCTGACATCCCTTATATTACCAACCCTTGTTTTTCACAACGATCCAAAACTCACCCGTCAATACTGTCTCGCTTTGGCCATTCAAATGAACCTTTTGAATGACAATCCTGACTATCAAGATGACCGAGTGAACTTACAAAAATCCATTTTACAGAGTTCTCACAGCACATTGAACTCCACCAACAGCATTGATGATGTCCAGCAATTCATATACATCTTGCAGCAACTCACGGTTAGTGATGGCCTATTTTAAAATAGTTTTAGAGTCGACCCCTAATTACACATTCATCTCACGATGAAGTTGTGATCATAGCAGTGTATATATATTTCTCTCAAAAACTACCCATCATCATTCAATTAATGACTGTTAAATAGTTAAATGATGATTTTTAAATGATAATGAAATACATACAAGACACATTGCTATATTTGTATGGCCTTTAGAGCACCTTCTGATCCAAAACCAGACTTGTTAATGATAGCAAAATGTTTTGTTTTACCATTCATACAATGAATGAAGTAATTTATTTTTAATGCTTGCAGGACCAGTTTGAACTGCCTAATGAAAATGACACCTTTGTGATGATTCTGGAAATTCTACATGCAGTAACAAAGACATTATCAATCACTGCCAATCCATCAGAAGATGGAGACCTTTTTCTTCCTGAGCAGCTAATAGAGACTGTTGGGAACATGATGAAACTTGACCACCACATAACTTCTGCAACTGTTTCATCATACACCATGGAATACTTTAGTGTTGCTGACCTTGTCATGGTCTTGTATTCGCTGACGCAGATATCGGGTGAACGACCTTTTGTATTTAACACTGGATCACTGAATAGCATGGGACTGAAGTCAGTTTTAGGAAAAATACCACTTGATCAGGAGTTCTTGAATTTTTCCATCAGCTTGCTACACACGGAGAACATTGGCCTAACAACCAGAGAAGTCTTTCAGTCAGTGGTGACTTTAACCTACAATCCTTTTAACTGGGGTTACACCTACCCAATTACAAGCCAAGTGTGCAGTCTTTCCTTTTACAACACAAATGGCACTGAAATTGATGTACGAAATCTTCAGGATGTTGGTGGTATAATAGAGTTGGCACTTCCCATATCTCCAGGCACTGCAACACCTCGTGGCCTGCCTGTCAATGTCACTTTGCAACCAGGCAAGACTCTGACCACATCATTCAACCTCACGGGTCCAGGAGCAGCACATATTAGTCTGAGAATCTGTTCATCCTCATCAGAAGTCTTATCCACCAAGCAGTCATTTTCCAGCAATAACATGAACCATCGTGGCATACATCCTCCTGATGGGGCATTGGTGGCATACCTGTCTGCTGATGCAGAACCACTCTATGACCACTATGACAAAATGTTGTTCATACAGGATACTGCGGCAGATGGGGAGGGTAACACATTCTTTATTAGTGAGAGGTAGGCTTCTATATCTGTTACATGAAGAACTAGTCCTAAATCAAGATGTAATACTGCATTTAAGATGATTCTGACTTTTTATGGCTTGTATGGAAATCAATATGTAAATGGAAGCCACCATGGCCAGTCAAAATTTATAAATGTCAAGTCTACACAGTTATTAACCCAGCTTTAGACAACATTTTAATTACTCCAACACTATATTTCCTTTTATTCCATTATTGATTATCTGCCCTTTTCACTTATTATCTGTATTGCCATAATGCTTGAGAAACGAGAATTACAATGGGGAGTTTAGCAAACAGTAAGTTATTTGCTATATAAAGCTGTATCCTTAGTTAGACAGCTTGGGTGTGATTTAGTGAAAATATATCACTTTTCTTTGATGCCCTATATCTGAAAAGTCTATTTCTATATAAAATTTTATTTATTTTGGCTGATATAATAGCATTGCATCAATGTTGCTCTCACAATTAAGGTGCTTACTGTATATCACTGTAAGTAAGACACACTGAGCCAAAAAAGGAAACACCAGTTAAATTGTAAAGGATATTCTGAATCAATTTAACCTTTCTTTTTTGGGCTAAGTGTATCATGAATTATTATAAACATTATCTGGTTATAAGATTAAGTATATGCGATTCAATAATTACAGGGAAGTTCAAGATGATATTCTCCACCATATGACCCTCACCAATTCAAACATGGAAAGAAGCATGAATATAACGGTGACTGTAATTCACTCACAATGTCTCTTCTACAACGAAGTGACAAATGAATGGGACAGTGATGGATGTCAAGTCACAGAGGAGTCTACTGCTACATTAACCACGTGTCGCTGTAGCCACCTCACACTGTTTGGCTCATCCGTACACCATTCTGCTGTTAATCTACACTTCAAAGAGTTACAGGTTTGTTTTTTTTATTAAATTGATACGAGCCCATGAAATCGTTTACCATGTTTCCCAAACATCCAGAAGTTCTTTATTGGACAATTGTTGTACCTTATCACTGTGTGTCATCACCTATAAGCCAAGTGACATAATTATGGACATTCTTTGCTAGTTTACCTAGTTAAACAAAATTATTGGTTAAACTATGTAGCCGATAGGCTGAGTTAGCCTGAGTAGAGACTTAAGAAATCTTTTCTGAAAAATACAAAAGAAATGAATTCATATTTTTTTAGTTTAGGCAATTTTTCTGAACTACCTGCTTGTCAGAACAAGAATTACATAAACTCAGCACATGAACATCTAAGTATTCTGTAATTACATTGTTGGACCTTTAATACCATAAGCCTGCCTATGGACTATAAGATAAATTGAATCATCTAGTTTAATGAGCAAAACATGTACATAATTAGGTTGCTGGGCTGTGGGGTGACAACACCCAGTGTAATTTTAGTGTGTTGTGCAGCTTAACTAATCATTGTTTATACTTTAATTTCAATGCAGAGATTGAACATCAAGGAAAATCCTGTAGTCATCATATTGGTTTCGATCATTGCTGGAATTTATCTTCTTGCCTTAATATGGGGAAGACTCAAGGACAACCAGACTTTGCGACTTGTCAGTGTAATACCATTATGCGGAAAGGATGGTGTTTACAAGTATGAACTCAATATCACAACCGGACGATATATATCTGCAGGTATAGAGACTAACAAAGCAACCTGTTGTTGGCCATTCAATGAGACTACACATTCCACTTTGTAGTATACTTTGATATTGTCTTTCATCAATCCGTGTGTTGTTTCAGGCACCAGCGCTCATGTTGGCATTATCATTCATGGCATGGATGGAAGGAGTAGTCCTCGTCACTTGACTAAAGATGGTGCTTTTAAGAGAAATGGCGATGACACTTTTACAGTCGCCATGGACCATTGTCTTGGAGATATCACCAAAGTGAAGCTTTGGCATGACAATAGTGGGTTGTCTCCATCCTGGTTTGTGCACCGCATAATTGTCAAGGACCTCCATACTGGCAAGTGCTACTTCTTTCGTGTCAACAAATGGCTGTCTTTAGAGACCAACAACAGTGCTATTGAATACGAAATTCCAGTTACTGGTAAGTCTAGAGTTATCAAAATGTGATAAGTGAATACATTGTCTCAGTCACCTTAACTATTAATAATAACACCATCACTCAAATATAGCCACAAAATGTCCAACCATTTAATATTTTATCATTTATAGTCTACCTAACTCAGACCAATTCATCACAAAGGCTATATGTATCTGAAACAATGGATGGCCTAAACAGCAGTCTAAAGTCGTATTTTGCTCACAACTTTGATAATGTATATGAATTTTTGTCTTTGTAGCTGATGAAGAATTAGTGAAGTTTAAGAATTATTTTAAAGACATGACCTGGAAGGGCTTTGCAGACAGTCACATGTGGTTGTCTTTGATCAACCGACCTCCAAAGAGCAGATTCACTAATGTGCAACGTCTCACTTGTTGTGTCACTTTGCTTTACTGGTCAGTGTTAATATTGTTGGAAGTATTTAAAGTTCAAGTGCTACAAATTATCAAGCGTTTGAAAAGTTCACAGTTACTCTATGTGAAGCCAGACATTTGGCATCCATGGCAATAAAAAATGGCAGTTTCTGACAATAATAATTGTTTTTGTTGTAAACTAAGATTGTTGCAAAGTAACCATTATAAGTATACCTCTGCTAAAAGGGCCTGTAGGCATATAATCCTAAATCTGAGCATATTTTATTTTTGATTCTAGCTTCATGATGACCAACGTGATATGGTATGGCGTCTTGAGTGCAAAGCCTTCTGAGTTGCAGTATGCTCTAGGGCACATTGCTGTTGACTGGCAAGACTTATTGGTTGGTGCATTAGCCAGCCTGCTTGCCTTCCCACCTGTGTATATTCTCACTCTGATATTCAAGAAGTGCAGAATTAAGGTACATACAATCAGGAACCTGGGCAAATCCTGTTTTCTACTAGAAATATACTTTATATGGAAGGTCAGTCAGTCAGAGAGAGCGCTGACAGCCTAATTTGGTGCATTTAGTACATGTATTGTAAATTATAATTTGTATTATTGATAGATAAAACCAAGTTGCACATCAAAGGTAGCTACCTCCTTAAGTTAAGATATGAAGTTAAGATGAAATGTTTAAAATGAAGCTGTTATACCAAAAATGTCAAATGAAACCACTGAAATCTTTGCAGGCAAAAGTAAGGGACCTAGATGAGAAATCAGATACAGCACAGACAATAGAGATTGATGCCTACTGTGATGTTTCATCTGCAGCAGGAAGTTCCTTCATAAGTAGGTCTAGTCGAGGTCCACCCAGTGACAACCACTTGAAACGATCTGTTTCTGATGTGGTGAAGAAGCCACAAAATGGGGTAAGTGTCAATCATATATTAAAATGTTCTACAGATGTTAGCTTTCATACCACTTTTCCAGCTATTACTTGCATGTTATCCTCCTTCATTTAGATTGTTGGGCGCCTGCGCAGAACTGGAGCTTTGAGAAAGCTTTTTCATGTTGACAGTCTTGATGACATGACTGACACATCGAGTGCAGTCAGTGGATTCACTAACAATAACACCATCAAGGATGATTTGGCTAAGCAGGTTAGTTTAAAAAAATTCTGAATTTCCTTGGCTTTAGTACCTGATCTGATATGAATATTATAGTGTGTCATATACTTCAGATACCTGGAGCCAACAAGCCACTGTATTCAAAAGATGGGATTATGGAGTGGCATCAGCAACCTGTGAAATGGTGGGACACTTCCCCATCCATAGGAAAACACAGGGTAAGCAGATCTATATTTTGGTATTAAGTTCTTATTTTATTTGTATGATGGATTGCTGCAGTTGTCATACTTCCTCTGTTAATAGAGAGCCTATTCAAATGCCAGTGAAGACAGTACCATGTCAGAGAGTTACACAGACAACATTGCGAAACCTCCTGACCGCGGGCATCCAAGAATCATGCTTCGCCGACCAACTACCCAGACTGTGTACCTTGAGGCAAGCATTGATGAAAGAGAGGAAGATACCTACATCAGTCCAGTACCACCAATAAGGAATAAACAGAAAGAACCAAAAGGAGAAGAGATCCCCATGAAAATTATGACTGTTGATAAGACCGTTCAAACAGAGACAAGGTCTAATAGACCACGTCACAACAGTGAAGGCATAAACAATAAACCAGGCCGGACTGTTCCGGCCAGACGAAGACGTAGAAGTTTTCAGCATATTTCCAGTCGAGCACCCGAACCTATTCTTGAGCATCAAGTGAGTGAAATTGCAGATACACTGTCTTTTACCCCACGTACCGAGACTGATATTGAAATCCGAGCTGCAATAAAAGAAATAGAGAGAAACATGGGAGACAGACCACCATTAAGGTCAATGCAGAGACCCCGGAAGTATCACTCATCAAACACTTCAAAAGGACATCGAAGGGACACTTCAAATGCATCAAATGACTCATACGGTAGCCAGAGAAGCAGTTCATCTGAAAGAAGTGGCCACATTAACGAAGCATTTGTACCTGATGATCCTGAAGCAAAAGGTCACAAAAGACAAGATTCTGGTGTGTCTGTTGCAAGTGATTTTTCCAGTGTGTCAGAGCATAATGCTCATCCACTGCATAAGACAAGGTAGGACTTTCATTAAACTTTTATTTATCACAAAATATTACAAATAATCAATTTGATGCAAAGTTAATTTAACATGATTGTGTTGGATATTTGAAAATGCTGATTATAAGGACTGCAGGTTTTAAAAAAACACCCCATTAGCTTACAGAATGGTTCTATTGTTGTTGTTAGATCAAGCGTAATCAGCAAGCGGTGGGACAATATTGTGATACCAGAGGACCCTTGGTATAGCGAGGGAAGCAGATCAGGAAGATATGAAAGTGATGAATCAGGCAGCTGGGTCTCTCCTCCTGTGCACCATTTGAGTCGAACAAGCACCTTCGCTAGCAATTACCAACACGGTACAGTTCAACGATCTACATAATAAAATAATGTAATATACATACATAATTGATCAGAACAAATCAATCACTATGGCATGAATGATTCATGCCTCCAGAATTAATGAGGTGTTTTGAACGATTTGTAAGAGGTAAACAATGCTTTTTCTGTTGAGTGACATAAATGATTAATTAATATTGAAAGTGTGAAAATCAGGTCAATGGCTTTATGCCGTTCAGTTGAAACTTGGAAGAAATAAGAGAATTTGTAAATGAAAATTATTGTACATATTGGGAAGTTGTTGTGATGTTATGTTTTATTTAATTTCCATTGCAGAGAACAATTATTATTTTAGTGCAAACAAGATTGCAAATATGAGCTCAAGTATGTGTTAGCCCTATGTTAGCAATTGGTAAAGTTGGACACATGATAAATTTTTGTTTTTTCTTAATTTCAGACTCTTTTCCTGGAGCAGAACAAAATTCAAGCATGACATTGCCTCATTGCTTTGTATACTTAGCATACTTTATGTGCTTGGTACTGTCAGTTTTTTGTGTGATTGTGACCTTATTGTACGGAAACTCCTTCGGCCTGAACCTTGCCTTAAAATGGCTACTGGCTTTCTTTGTTTCACTTCTGGGCTCAATAATTATCATAGAACCACTCAAGGTACATCATTTTTCCTAATTAATTGAAACTAATAATATTCTTGGTTTATTTTTCAGTTGAATATTATTTTAATGTTAATAGGAATACTTATTAATGACTCAATAATGTTATTTTCATCAAAAATTTAGCTAAGCTTTTACTAAATATTGATGCCATAAGTCAGTATTTTGTGGACTGTACTGTATTCCCATCTAAAAAAGCAAACATGTCTACCTCAACTTTTTATTGTATATTTTATGTAGCAGTGAAATTTGTACCTAAATGCTGACCAAATTTGAACATTAATCCACATTGCTGACATTTTTTTCATCTCTAAATTTTGTAGGTGATTTTCATTGCCCTGGTTATGTCAATGTTTAACCCAAGCCCCTATGGACACGAAAATTTATTTGCTTCTGTCCCAATGCATCACATGAATGAGACTATCAAGGTGAGAATACACAAAGTGGAATCCCATTGTGAAAAAAACAAATTACTTGGAATGCAACACTTTATCTTATCTTATCTTATCCAGGATGTGAAGATTCGTCCAGTTGGAGGATTTGCCCTTATGCAGGCAAAAGAAGAGACAAAGAAAGTCCAACGGATGCATCTACTTTTGCGTAAAACAATGGCCTACTGTCTGTTCCTTTGGATCATGGTGGTATTGTGCTATACCAGGCAACAGGACACCTCTTATCAATTGAATCAAGCAGCTCAGATGCACTATGGCTGGTCTCCTACTATCAATAAGGACTCTTTGAACCAGAAGTGAGCTTCTTAATCAGTGAAAACAATGACAGTTGTGTCTATTACATGATATCTGCCGAAATACCTTATAAAAATTAAAATATTGAAATAACACATTATAACATAGGCTGTAAACGCAAGTTTTTCATTTACCGAAAATCTGAACCATTCATTTTTCAAGGTCCTGGTATGACAGTATGCTTAATGACATCCTGAACAAATTTTACAAACCCAAAGATGACAATTTCCAGCTGTACCTGGTCGGAATACCAAGGCTCAGACAGATACGGGCAAATATTGGTAAGAAATTACTGTAACTGTAACATAAATAGCAAAAATGTACATTGATTTTTAATGGATTGTCTATCAATGAGTGAGATGAGACAGCCAAGTATTAGCCCTGGGCTGACTGCTTTGTGACATCCTATCCTTTGTTGCCTTCAGTTACCTTACTTATTATCAAATTTGATTAAAATTCACCACAAAAAGAATAATTTTTGTCAAGCACATTCAATGTGAGATCAAGCGTATTCATACTGGCATTGTTTTAACAGGAGTCTGCCCTATACCGCCCATCCAGAGTCCAAGAGAAATCTCTTCAGATACCCTGACAGGATGTCGAACAAAGACAGAGGACATTGGGTCTTACCTTGAAGAATGGCTGACACCTGAGAGGGAAGCAAATTACAGCTGGGTTTACACTGACCCTGAAAGTGCACTTGGGTTAGTATATTAACCTTAATTTCCAAAGTAAAGTGACTGAAGAATAGAGGAATATATATGCATAGAGACTAAAGGTGCATGATTATGATAAAACTTAACCTTTTGAAACCCCACTAATAAGACCAAGTAGATAAACCAGTGATAACGTAATTAGTAATTTCATTCAGATAAAAAAAAAAGGTGATATGAAGAACATACAAAAAGTGTTTGTAATTGACAATGATGATTATGTGCAACAAAGTACAAATACTTATAATAACATGACAGTAAAAGTATGTGATAGTACAGGTTATTCATAATTACCACTGTACTAATACCACAACCTCACAAATCAGTACAATTACTAAGTGAATGCAGCCTTAACTACAGAGAAGCTCATTAGTGCCATCAGAAATAAAAATTGTTCAGAAGTTTAGAAAAGTCAAGATTTTAGTGTGTAATTTCGCAAAGAAGTGGGTAATTTTGCAAAAAAGGGTGAAATTCCTTAAAAACATGTGCGTAATTTTGCAAAAAAGTGTGAAATTTTGTATAGAAAAGTGCATAATTTTGCACTTGAAGGTGTTTATTGTCACAAAGATGAAACTGTTAATTGAACAAATGGGAGGTCGAGCACAATGTTTGGCATCACAAGCAAGCTGATCACCCTTACAGTAAGGGTAATCTTGCTTGTGCAAACCAACCATTTCAACTTAAAGTCTGACCTTTATATATAATGTTGTGGCATTTAACTATAAATATTCTACAATAATTTAAGGCTGGATTGTCACTCAATATGACTGGCCAAAATCTATTGCATTCACTTCATCGTCTTCCTAATGCTGATTACCTACCTTCCAGAGCCTTGCTGGGTTCACTACCTCTCTATAAATAAACTTCACCTAGTATTTAATTTTTCATGCCATCAAAAATCCAGTATGTTTTAACAAAAAAAGTGATGACATCACAATACTCAACAATGGGTGATGATGTCATGTCCATTGTATTTCCAATGTTTGGTCTTGAATTACTTTCAATTTATCATTTATTTTTTTGTAATTAATGCCTGATAGATCATTAGCTGACACATATTTAATGTGCCTTGAACAAATGAGGTGATTTTCAATCATTTGATGAAGTTTTAGAAAATAGTAATTTTGACAGACAGTGGAGCTTTAAATGAACTGTTTGCTTTAATTTATAAAAAAATGAAAAATGCTTTTTAGCATTAAAAGGAGCATTGCTGAATCCTTCAACCAGCCCATGACCAAATCAAATTCCACATTGGCCAGCTCTGCTGATGGTCGTTAGTTCGAATCCAAGCCAAGGCACTCTTCATGAGGTACATCCCAGCTGGATGTCTATCATATGAGACATTAAATTGGAGGTGCCTTGTACTCAGTATCTATGCTGAAGCAAGTAAAAGACCCCACCCTTGGGGTAAAAGTGTAACATTGTGACTTCAAACCTTATAGGAAATGTCAACTTTGCCTTGGTGCAGAAAAGTGCGAATATTCACTTCATTGCAAAAATTCGCACTTGTGAAAATTCGCACTTCTACTGCGAAATTACACACTTTCACTGTGAATATTCACACTTTTGTTGTGAAATTATGCAATGTTCATTGCGAAATTTTGCACCATTTATATTGCTATATATTTTGTTTAAGCATGGCTCTAATGGGCTTCTGTACTTAATAGTAAGAATCAATTGTATATTCTAATATTCTAAATTTCCAGTCAAAAATATGAAGGAAAAACCCAGGAATACCATGGTGGTGGTTATATTGTCAACTTGGCAACATCATTATCTGCCTCAGAAAACATCATTAATCTGCTGCAGTTACAAAAATGGATTGACAGAGGGTAACATAGTTACTTTTATAAATATGTGTTGCCATTCATTCTCTCCTGACTTGTGAATCAATCATTCTTAATGTTTCTTTTATTTACAGAACCAAAGCAGTCTTTCTTGAAGCAACCTTTTACTACCCACCAAAGAACCGTTACACGTCTGTTGTTCTTGCTGCAGAATTTCCTTTGTCAGGTACTAAGCAAACATTCAAGTGATCCATCCACACTGTGTGTTGTCACCTAACAGCCCAGTGATCTGACATTCTTTAGGCTATGTATTGACGTAAGAAATCTTCTCTTTAAAATACAAGAGAAATGGAGTCATATTTTAATGTTTTAGGCCTTTTTTCTGAATTACCTGCTTGTCAGAACAAGAATTGCCTAAACTCCGCACATGAACATCTAATTAGTCTGTAATTTCATTGTTAGCACTTTAATACCATAAGCCAGCCTATAGACTATAAGAGAAATTGATAAATTTATTTTGGATGAGTAAACGAGCAAAACAAGTACATAATATTAGGTCGCTGGGCTGTAAGGTGATGACACACGGTGTCCAAGTAGGCCTGCAAGTAAAAAACATGACCTGCCTACCCCATCCCATCTAATGCTGAATGGGAGTGGTACAATTGATGACCTCATCTAGTGCAATATATATATACAGCTGTATAGTGACAACTTCAGTTACTGTATTACACATGTTTAGCCGTTTATGTCATGAAGTAACCGTACAACTCTAAGTTTTCAACACAATTTCATGTTATTTTGTACTTCAGGTGGGGCATACTATTCCTCTTCTGTTCAAACGATTACCTTGATGCCCTGGGTAGATGGAGTAGTTGATTCTATGACAGTCTTTGTGGTAAGACCTTTAATCAAAGATACTAAACAATCTTTGCTTTGATCAATAAGAGTACCTCTTATACCTATATTTATATGTGTATGTATCTAATAGAGAATTTGAAAAGAAAAAAAATATATAGATATATATTTATCCAGCTGTCTTAAGTACAAATTTAGCAATATTTTGCAGATGACAAAAAAATAATAATAATTCTGTTGCTTTGTTCTATTTGTAGGTCCTTTTGGGTGTGGTTAGCGTGTACTTTGCAGTACATATCACATTACAGGTTTTAAAGAGGAAGATCAAGTACTTCTTTAACTTCTGGAACTGTTTTGAGCTTGTGATGTTTCTCCTAGCGGTCTTTTCACTGACATCGTATGTCCTGAAAGTTCGGGATGACTCCGAGAAGACTGCACAGATAGCTTTAAAACAGCGGGAATACATAAGCCTATCTGCGAACTTTGAAGCAGATGTCTGGTGGACTAATATCAATGCTTTCATCATGTTCATGTTAACAATATGGGTAAGACATTTCCATTTAACATTAAAAAAACTGCTGTGGCATTCTCAGATTTTATCATACACTTTTTTCACAGAGCAGCCATGTTGGCATTTTTGTCTCATTGACCTCATTTTAATTATGTGATATTATAACATCATTATTTGACCATTGTTCTTGCACTCTGTGACCTCACAATGACTATTGTCTACTGATGACGTCCCAATACATATATACTTGTGTATGAAGAGAGGTCAATGAGGCAAAAATGGCAACATGGCTGCTCCATGAAAAGGGTGTATTTCACCTGATGTTTGTACTGTAACTACAACAGGTGTGATTTCTAGTAACCATTGATAATTATGTATAACAAAATTATATGCACTCAGTAGACACTCAATAAGCTAGTGAGACTAAAACTAAAAAATTGAAATGTTGTCTACAAAATTTGCTAGGTAGCGACACAAAAATGCATATTCAAAACTTCATATATTTTTACTCCAGATTGTTAAGCAGACAAGGTTCATCAGAAGTTGGAGTGTCCATGGAAACACATTGAGAGGATCTCTACCTTTCCTGCTTGGGTTGACCTTGATCATAACCATTGTTGGTTTGGCCTATGCTCAGCTTGGACACCTGGTAATGTGAAAATTTTAGCTATGCTTTACATGCATATCAAAAGGTTTCAACATAGTTGGACAAAAAGATCACAACAGATTACATAAACTTTAAAAACTGAACCCCAGAGGACATCATGTGAACACAGGACTGACTCTCATTGGCTGAGGCAGTCCATCAGTCAATGTGGGTCGTGGATTCACATGATGTCGTCTGCAGTTGAATTAAAAAGTATGTGAGTGCTGCAGCAAAAAAAACTTAATTCAAGTTTTCAATTTGTCATTTAAGGACCATGTAGATAATCATCAATAGTTGCCCTGAGATACTTTCTTATGACCTACTGACATAGGATGACCTACATTTAGTACCGGGCAAAAGTGGTCTGGTTCATTAAAAAGAAATCTGAGTCTAAGTTTTAATTCATATACAATGAATTTTATTTCCAGTGGTATCAAACAGTTTCCAAGGCTTTCAGCTCCATCTCTCATTCATGCAATAACCTAATAGTTCTCGTCCGAGGCACTTTCACTGAACTGGACAACATGCTTGAATTTGATGCTGTTTTCACTCAGCTGTATGTCATGAGCTTCATGGCTGTCACTCTCATCAGTATTATGGCTTTAGTGGTGGCAATTATGAACTCCACATACCACACCATAAAGAAGCAGGCTCATTACTACGACAACATGGACTTAAAAGATTATGAGATGATTGAGTTCACCCTGAGGAGATTTAAGCGATGGTTGGGCTTGACCAAAGAAAAGCCAGTAAGTATGGCACAGCTGAATATGCAGTTGTTGTAAGAGAATTTGAGTGCTCAATGGAATGTGTGTGTGTGTGCGTGCGTGTGTGTGATTAGTTATAATTAGGACAGGCAGAGACCATGGCAATGAGACGAAGGAAGAAACGGCCATCCAACTTAGGCTCAACCGGGAATCGAACCCGGGACCCAGCAGTTGGAAGCCCAGAGCGCTACCTCTGAGCTAGGCCCCCGCCCTAAAAAAAACTAATGTCAAGAAGTAATAAATAGAAAAATCAACACCCTGAGCCAAGCTACAGTTAGTTTCATTTAAAACAGCCCATCAAATAGAAGCTAGACAAAGCTGTCATAGCTGGCTACACAAAACGGGCTCTAAAAGTACATATTTAAGATGTATTAGATTAATTTCTTACATTTACCGAGGTTTCTATTTATCTGGTGATATAATTATTAGCTATAGAAGAGGACAGAAGCAGCTTTAGCATGTTTAGACCACAGCCAGGTACAGGTCGCTACAGACAGCTGGAGTCCAACATAGTTTATGAAACTAACTGTGGTGTGTCAGGTCATTTACAATGGAGTCAAACTACAAAACTATTTCTTATCATCTATTATATTTTCAGGCTTTCCGTAGAGTCAAATTCCAAGACTTGCCCTCGATATCAACTGTATCGAGTATGAAGTCAGGGGTGGCCCCTGGGAGCGTAGGGAGTTCAGGGAGTAGTGGAATGTCAGAGGTCATGGACATTCTGGAAGCCGAGTCTCAAGCGTACTTGGACGGCCTGCTGGAGAGGGCATTGCCTACATGGAACAATATGCTTCATCAGCTGACACTGGTAAGAAAAATCTACTCGATGAATAAATAGATGTAGACCTCTTGGTATTGAATACTTACATCGGAGTTACTATTCTGTACATACATCAATATATCTATATCAATGTATCTGCAGTCAAAACAGCAACGACAGATTTTACACATGTATCGTTGCATTGTCCTTTGTTGTTCTTGCGGTCCCTAAAGTAACATAAATTCTTCAAACATATTGAGGTACATAATCCAGGAAATAGACTCTACAAGTGAAATGTGTTTATCCCTGGTTAGAAATACATTAAAACACATGTGGTTGGAGAAAGATTAAAACACATGTTGCCAATGGTCTCATGTGATTGGGACAAAGGCCTAAGACTAACATAACATGATGTGAGACTACCATTCTATGTGTACTTGTTCAGAGTACTACAATTATTTGGATAAAGGAAGTCAGATTTCTTAACTGAACTCATTACTCATTTTCCACACAGGTTGAGGAAGTGGACGGATTGGAGAAGAAGATGGAGAGAGATGTGTATAAGAAACTTTTACTAGTTCGCATGAGGGGGATAAAATCAGATGCAGAGAATGCTGATGATGTGCAGGAAACATCTTTCATTGAAGGAGTTGCAGCTCAAGAAGAGAGAGAACAACCTGAGGTAGAAAATCCCAGGTCATTGGAAGTAACAGGTGACATGAGAAGTAGCAAACGGACAGAGTCGTTACCTCAATCAGAAACATCCAATGGACCACCTACCTCACGAAGACTTTTCAGACGTTTCAGTGAGCAGATCAACTCCAAGTCAAAAGCAAACAAAGTTTATCCTGCTCGAGCTCATAGTGACATGGGATACAAAGCAAAGACTTCTCAAAAGAGCAGATCCTTGTCTGACCCCTCCCCACCTCATCAAGCTAAACCATCCTGGTGATCTACTTCCACTACAGTATCTTTTCTCAGTACAGTTTTATTGTGTCTTAAAAACTATTTTAAAGGTAATTAAGTCTAACAATAATTCAGACTGATTTCAAAATACTTAGTTTGACATAAAATATATAGCGTTTGATAAGATGTATCATATATATTTTAAGTATGTTACTGTGTGTAAACCGGAAAGATCATGCTTACATCCAACATATCTTTTTTTTTAAATCTGAAACCTTAATTTATTCTTTGATGCAAAATGGCATTGTTATATGATTCCATGTTGCTTATGTTTGGAATATATACATCTTATGTAAATCATTTGACTGATCTCATAAATTGACATATTTGAGTGCTGGTTATGATGTATTAATGATCAGGGCTTAATTTGCATTGTGCTTTTCTTTGGCACAAGGAAAGATGTAACACTAACAAACTCCTGTGGCCTTACAGCCTTGTTATCTGTGATCTATAACATATCTCTTACTTATTCCAGTCATATTTTCTGTGTATTATTTTGTATGTAAATGTTTTTCTACTTTTATGGATGTACCGAAAGTGTTATTCGACAATGGTCAAACTCACTGACCAGATACAAAATATATTTGTATTTCTTAAGATTCCTAGTTTTCTTGTTATTACAAAATGTTTCATGAAAGAACCAATAGATGGTGCTAGTATACAACATTTTTTCAATACATTTTATGAGGCAAAAACATGTGTATGTATCTTTATTGTAAACCAATATCTAATACAATAGTTGGCCCAGCCAGTCGAGCTTACTTGCAAAGTTAATTGATCAGTTACATGTAAGTGACGCTGTCTGTAATTAATACAAAATTACAAAACTAGCTGACTATTGGCTTTCTCATACAAGTATGTAATTACACAAATTATTTTGGATCAGAAAATCAGAAACCAAATCGAGTAAGTTTTGACAAAACGATCTCCTGATATTATCATAAAATGAACAGAAAAACAAAAAGTGCATCTCAATTCCACTTGACTACTCTTACATAATTTACATATTTACATCTTAGCTGTGACATATTGCTTTTTAGATAATTTATATATACAGACATAATAATCACCTGAAGTTATGAACACATGTACCCACTTACACTCAGTGGCTGAAAATTCCAAAATGGATGAGAAATGGCTAATTAGTCTGAATGTATAATGATTAATGTCTCAGAGAAAACCATGCAAAATTAGAACAAAGGTTTCGATGACTATCTCAGTTTTTTTCTTCTTCAAACTTACGACAATTGTCAAGATAGACAAAATATAAGTTCTGTTTGATTTTCTTTATTTAGGCATAGTTAGAGATATTTTAAAAAGTTCATTCATCTGCCATATTTAGGCAATGGCATTGAAATCAATGGGATTTTGAGTTTGTACTCCAATATCTTTTATAATTCTAAATTAATTAATTACATTAAATATGTGGGAATTTATAGTACAAGGGAATAAAAAACAAAAATTCACAGTGAACATTCTTCTCTTGTTATAAACCAACGGGAAGACGTTTGAACTGTGCAATGAAAGTTGCGTGCGTAAAACTATGTATACGTTTGATAGAATATCTTCACTGTCGTTAGAGCTAAAGATTATAAAATTGGAATATGTTATAGTAACAATTGAATACTTTACTTGGTTACAATGTCAATCATCTGAAACAAATACTTTTTATACAAATTAAAATTAAAGTCGGTGTGGTAAATGCCGGTTTCAAGTGTATAAGGATAACCTCCAATTATTTGTTTTTTTAGTTTTATCACAATTCTGGTTGAGGTTAATATAGCATGACAGTCACGTGATGACAGTAAGAACAGAGAGGGGAAAAAGGGGAAATTACTCTCTTGCTTTCAAACGTAAAATTATGCCAAATATACAACCACAAAAAATCCTAAAATCTTCACTATTTCTGTGTAGCTTGTCTTATCTTTTAAATTCATCAAACAGGGCAGCATTTTGTGAGGAAAGGTAGACCCAAATTGCATGGTGAAATTAAGAGAGTACACTAAATAAAAGCAAAATTTATAAATATAAAATACAAAAATCCTTGTTTACATTAAAACTTGACAGAATATATTGCAACTTCAGTTTGAGTATTATCTGTCTATGATCAGTAGATTTTCCAAGCCCAGCCTTTTTATATTTGACCTCACACATTTTCATTTATTTTTTCCTGATATTGATTCTTAAATTCCTGTCAGAAATAACATTTTCGATAAAATCAAAATAAGGAAGTATTTTCTTGTACAGAATGAATATTGTCATCATTTGAAACCATTTAATGAAGCCTCAGAGATAGGTATTTTTGCTGTTGCGACAGGGCAAAAAAAAAGGCTCCAAAAGGCACCAATGTTGAGGTGCTCCTGTTGAAAAACTAAATACAATTTAAGAATGCTGACTTTTTCATGGTTTGAGATGTCAACCTGTGAATGTGTAAAATTTCAGAAAATTATGAGAACCTCATCCAAACCACTCTGCATATTTTTCTGAGACAGGTCATTCAATTTTCCACCCAATGTCAGTGCCTACTGCTGGATTTGTTCCGGCCACCTGGTGTTATTGGCCGAGAGATTCCAGCAGTTCGAGGTCGGGCATTGCGCTTGCTGCCAAGTTGTTGGCTGGAAGAGGACGGTTGTATTCTTTGGTTATGAGTGTTCGAATTGAGATTGCCTTTGGCAGAATGCACCTGAGCCTCTTTAGCATTAGTCCATGCGGTTTTCTTGCTGGACCCTTTCAAATATGGCACTTTTGATTTAGTACTTGGGTGAACATTGTCTTTTCCAGAGTCATGCGATATACTGAACACCTCAATACCAGGAGTTCCATTCTTAAAGAATGCATCCCCCTCTTCCTGGAATTCTGACTCTGACAAAAAATATTTAAGAATAGATTCCTTACTGTCCACCGTTTTTGGCAGCTCTTGGGGCGAAAGAATATTTGGCTTACTGATATTTGCTGCAGCTTTTACAATTTCAGGCTCCATCCAGTCACTGCCTGCTGTGAATTGTGGCTCACGTGGATCAATAGTTGTGAGGGTCACATCACTATCTACATTTTCTTGCATTGCCACTTTGAAATCACCGTTATACAGTTTATGATTTGACTTTTGAACTGTGCAGCTTGCAGTCTCAGATGCATCAATTTCCACACAGGTTGATTCCTTTCCAGGAGTACTCACTTCTAACTCTCTCCACACTAGTTCGTCTTTTAGATCACTTTTCCTAGGTATATATGACACCAGTTTTACGTTAGATGCTGCTACATTCTTGGTCGATAACTCCAAAATGGTTTCAGATTTATTCACAACATTGCTGTTCCGTTTCATGGCTACTTTGGCTCTCCACAGCTTACTTATGTCACGTGCCCTTTTCGTACTTGCTTTTCGTCTTTTTTGCATATCCTGCAAATTATCCTGGAAAGCCATAACCGTAAAGCGAGCTTTAAGGATGTCTTTTGTATGTTCGCTCATGTCACTTACATCATCTCGAATAGACAATCTATCATGAATGTAGTCTGCTAGCTTAGCGACTGCAATTCCTATCAGGATACAAGCTCCTAAGCCAACTAATGTTATGACTGACTTGGGAATTGTGGTGTCTGGCGCAGCATTTCGTTCTAATGTGGTCACTTGCAATGCCCCTTCTGGAAAAATAAAAAACTTTCTTCAAACACTGACATACCAATTTGGGTTATTCCACAGAAACGTTGCAAGTACAGGTGTGGGGGGCTTCAGCATGTCTGTTTATCTTACACATTTCAAATAATATTTTTCAATATTGAAGAAAATTGTTTGTATTGGCATGGGGTGACTTTTATGCGCGTCATTCTGTTACCAAGTTTATAAGGAAGCTATTTATCAAGGAAATAGCTTTAAAGCAATTCTGAAAGTATTCCTTTAATACAAAATGGAATGGAAACTTGGGTGAAATTACTACCATTTCACTTTCAGATATTGCTTTAAGTTTCCTTAACTGTCTATCTGGTTATTTGCACTTTACATCACTTTATATACAAATCATTTAAATGTGCATAAAGTTTATTAAAGACATAAAACGTTTAAAAGCCAGTAAATAAAACATTAATTTTTACATAAAATAATGCAGATAAAATCAAGGTCATTATTGGAAAACCCATTAACATGTGTCTCTTGTACAGATACTATATCAGAGTCTCTAATGCCTATTTCTTTCAATAGCCTTTGTCCATTCTCAATCTCAACATCAATTTCAAAGTCTAAATGTTTTATAATCACATGGAGATTAATGCCAATGACACTTCTACAGTCTTTGACACACTCTGGAAACAGTTTACACCGTCTTTGATGGATTAAAATGACTGTATGCATCTTTAAATTGTTTGCAAGTCATAAGCATGGACACATTAAACCATCAACTCATGGAGCACTAATAAGTGTCATGTAGCTGTGTCATGTCATCTGTGCAGCACAGAGCGCGACCTAAAAATACTTAAGATTTGGTTATCAATAATTCATTACATATGGATCTACCTACCTCCCTAACCTACACTAAACCCCCACACCCTAACCTACTTAGCCACCTAGCCACATGGGTCTTATGATGACTTGTCTTGGTATGATGCTGGATACAGATAACAATAGCAAAGCTGCCCCCTACCTTAATTAAACATTTTGTCACAAGCAAGCCTGAATTCCATTTGGTGTTTATAAATAAAGTTCCCAATATAGGATCAATGTGCCATGTTTTGGAGAATAAATGCTTAAAGAAATATAATTATCTTTACAAAACTCATCCTCCCCACACTATAGGACCAAGGATGACAAAACTTTGCCAAATGGCTTGAATCCACCACCTCTTCATCGAAAGGGCATGTGTTTAACTCACTGAGCTACCCAGCTCTTGCTCTTTGCACTGTACATGATCTATCTAAACCTGCTTAGCAGTATTGAATTACTTACTCCAAGCTGTCACACTTCAACAACATCAGAACCTAGGTCCTCTAACAAAGGCAGCCTGCATGCTCACCATTACCATAATTACACCACGAAGGCACTGGTCAGTGGGAATATCACTACTACTGACTCAAAAAGTTGAGACAGGTTATGTATTCGAGATAAAAGTCAAGATATGATTGAGCATTTTAAGTTATAACAACATATAGGTTTCCTATATATAATATTAACCCAAAGTATTCAGTTTGAGCTACAAAATATCAATACTTTTTATATCAAGCATTATCTGAGATAACATAGCAATTCGAGTTGCTTTAACACAAAACTAAAGAGATGCCTGTTCGATCTAAATTTTTAAGCTTTCATAACTCAAATCTACATCAGTCACTGGTTCAGCTCAATAGATTAATTATCTGGCTCACAATTTTTACAGAGCATTTTTGTTTTGATGTTAAAATAGATCTCTGCTTATAGTTCCTTCATGCCATTGTCATGATTGCATGAACTCACAACCACACGTTTGACCTGCAGTCCTAAAATCATATAAAGGTATATAGATTACTTCTAATCAGTTTAATTTGACAAACCATGTCATAATGACAACAAAACTTTTAAGATATGCTGACATATAGACGTGTCTAATCTTTACACGTGTAATAAGTAAAACTGCAGAACTAATTGCCATACCATAAATCAACTGCCTTTGACCTGGCTGGTCATTGCATATAGGGATAACAATTTGTGGATCCATTAAAGAACCCAGGGTGCTTATGTCTGCTTTATGGCAGTTCATTTAGAGGATTAATGGATTATCTGATTAAATTAATGGCATTCTATAAGGCATTTCACTATATCAACACTAATAAGTCTTCCCAAAATACTAAAATTTGAAATTCGGTATTTCCTGGATATCAGTTTGTTTGTTTGTTTATGTAGAGTGAATTTCGAGCCAGAGACACGACCCTTCCCCACAGCCCAAAATAATAATAAAAATGTAATCAAAAATATTAAAATAAAAGAAAATCCCAATGTTTGAAAAGTGAATTAGAAGTGACAGCATGTCTTTCTGATGAGCACACAAACCATTAAAATATTATAAATGACCTGTCTCAGAGAAAACCATGCAAAATTAGGGCAATGGTTCGGATGACCATCTCAGTTTTTTTTTTTTTCAAACTAACGACAATTGTTAAGATGGACAAAAAAAAAAATAGTTCTGCGCGATTTTTTGCTAAATTTGAGAAAATAGATAAGTTAGGACTCAAATATCTTTTATAATGTCACTTTATATTTTATGAAATTTATATAGATATACGCCAGAGCAATTTGTCTTTTTATTACATGTATTAATATACGTGGGAATTTGTACTACAGAGGAATAAAAAACAAAAAAATCGAAGTGAACATGCTTCTCCATTATAAACCAATGGGGAAAGGCTGAAAGACCTTCACACTGTGGACTGAAAGTTGCGTGAGTAATACTATGCAATACGTTTGATAGAATATCTTCACTCATGTCAGTCCTACGATTATGACATTGGAATATGTTCTAGTAAATATTGTATACTTTATGTGGTTTTAATTTCAAGTCTCTGAGAAGAAATACCTTTTATACAAATAAAAATTTAAGTCGGCGTGGTAAATTCCGGTTTCAGGTGTAAGAATAACCACCTACTTTTTTTATTTCTGTTGCTTTCTAACTAACAATTACCAACATCAAGACACATCTTTTTAATTACTTATGCATTAGTTATATCACAATTCAACCTTAAACAGTGGGTATTGGTTAGGAAATTGAGACCAAAGAGGTGAAAAAGTGAAATTATACAAAATATACCAAAAGAAAGCCCAAATTATGTGTTATTTCTGAGTATATTATCAATATATTTTCAATTAATGAAATAGGGCAGCGTTTTGTGAGGAAAGGTTGCACCAAATTGCATGGTGAAATTATGAGAGTACACTAAATAAAAGCAATATATATATATTTGTTTTTTTTTAAAGACAGACAAATACCCCTTTTTTACATTACAACTTGACAGGAGGATATATATTGCAGCTTTCTTTTCAATATTATCTGTCTATTAACAGTAGACTTTCCGTGCCAAGCTTTTTTATATATGATTTCACCTTATTGTCATTCATTTTTCATGACTGGAAACAGTGAGAAGCACCTGGTGAACCATATTTTTCTTTAATTGCCTTTTTTTTGCCAGAAAAGTAATTGATATCATATAATACTATTGCATATATAAATTATATATACTATTTCAAACATAATATGGACAAAAAATATAGTTTGTTGCTAAATAACCATCTTACAATTTTTTCTGACAATTTTGCAAAAATTACAGAAATTGCGATTTTTATATTTGCTGTTTTTTTCTATAAAATCAAAAACTCCCACGGATTTCTCACCTTATTTGCTAATTTAAGGTGTTTTGCAACAATTATAATCAGGTATGGTGCAGATAAGTGATACTATAGAAGATATTGATAGCTCAACGTGGTATTAATTTCAGTAATAATGAAAATTGTAAAATGCCTATAAGAAATTACATTTTAGATTAAATCAAAATATGGGAGTGTTTTCTTGTACATAATAAACTTGGTCATCATCTTAAACCATTTTTGTACATTCTGAGAGTTTTATCAATATTTAATAAACCTCAAAGGTAGATATTTTTGCTGTTGCGACAGGGCAAATTAATGTGAAAAATGGCTCCAAAAGGCACCAACATTGAGGTCCTCCTGTAGAAAAACTAAATACAAGTTAAGAATGTGACTTAATTTTTCATGTTTAGGGGGTCAACCTGTGGGGAAAATTCTGAGAACTTCATCCAAACCACTCTGCATGGTTTTCTCTTAGAAATTGATGTATACAATCAAATTATAAGGCAAAAATATGAAATAATTTATGAAGCATACATTGTATAATGGTACATCATGGCTGATCTCAAGTAATCATTTTTAGGCCCAAGTATTTGAATTTGAAAAATTTTCTTTTTGTTTCCGGATCGTGCATGTAATATTTCTTTCAAGATAATTAGCACAATTTCATATTCAGGAAAAACAACTTTACCTGTAACCGACATGATAACGCCTATCTCTATTCCAGCAAATACTTCCAGTTGGTTTTGTTTCATTTTTCATAAGAAACCAATGTGTGTCAACTGGAGTTATGCAGTAATGAAGAAAACCTTGCAGTGCTTCATTAATCCTTTCTGTAATCCTGGCCTATTCAGAGAATTAGGAACTAATGGCCATATAGCCAATAAATCATAGTAACCAGAATATGTAATATAAGAAGAGCTAGTCACGTGCACATTTTGGGCAATATATTGCAATGATATAACCTACAGACCAACATAACATACATAGCCATACCATGCAATACAACTCATACAAAAGTATTGAGTAAAAAAAAAATTATAGTAATAATTACTTAGGATTTATTGTATATTGTACAGCAGCTAAGTATGTTGGATGGCTGCAGTATATCTTGGACCACTGCAGTGTACATTGGACTGGGTGGTCCATTCCACATTGGCCAGCTTGGCTGAAAGTCCCGGGTTCGATCCCTGGCCCGGGCCACTCTTTCATGAACTACATCCTAGCTGGATGTAATTTCGATGAGACATTTAACTGGTGGTCCCTTGTACTTGGTTTCTATGCTGAGGCAAGTAAAAGATCCCACCCATGGGGTAAATGCATAACTCATAATAATAATAATAATAATTAATTTTGTATGCCGTAAAATCCATGAAATATGCTCTTAAACGGTTTACAATAAATAATTAAAATAATAACATGATAAAAAGTTATGCAATAATTAAAATATGTAAATTTACGTAAAATGTTGTTTATAAAAGTAAGTCATAAACCTTCTTTTAAAAATGTCTACAGAGCAACTATTTTAGAGATCATCCTGCACACTGAAAAGATATTTCATTAATATAGGCATTTTTAAAAGTTCACTGTCGGATGATCTCAAATTACGAGCTGGTTTATAGTCTTCGAGCAGGTCAATAATGTATGTTGGACACATGTCATTCTTTGCCTTGTATATAATCAATAGCACCTTGAATTTTATGTGTTGATACACAGGGAGCCAATGAAGATCAGGAGTTATGTGGTCGTTTCTTCTGCTGCCTGTTAACAGTCGAGCTGCAGAATTTTGGACACTTTGGAGTCTTGTCAATTAAACTTCGGTGCACCTAAGTACAATCAATTGCAGTTATCAAGCTTTGATGAAATGAAAGCATCAATGAGTGTCTCTAAGCATACTGGAAAGATATTGTTTAATCCTAGCTAGGTTTCTGATGTTGAAGAAAGCATTACGACATTGATTTTGGACATGGTTAAGTAAATTCATCTCTTCATCTAGCATAACACCCAAGCTCTTAACGCTTGCTTTTGGCACGATGACTTGATCACCAACTGAGATGTTCACTTTCTTCAACTGAGAGACTATACTACCATTTCCTGTAAACATCGCTTCTGTTTTGTCATCATTCATCTTTAAATCATGGCTCATCATACAGTGTATACACATTTCTCCACAGTTTGGGAGGCATCAAGTTCATCTTCTGCATCGAATGCAAGATATATCTGAGTGTCATCAGCATAAAAATGGTATTGAACACCAACGTCAGACAAAACACTTCCAAGAGAGGCAGTATAGGTTGTGAAAAGAATAGGCCCGAGGACGGAACCTTGAGGAACCCCGGTCTCCACTGGGATGGCCAATGATGTTGAGCCAGCACACACAACAGATTGTTTACGGTTCTTCAGATAAGAAGAAAACCAATTAAGAACAATTCCACCAATGCCTAGTCTTCCCAGTACGGCAGTTTCATATGATTGATGGTATCGAAGGCGGCAGACAGATCCCATAAAATTAAGAGTACTGGTTTGCGATTTCCAATTGCTGTCATAATATCATCTCTGATCTTAAGTAGCGCTGTCTCAGTGCTATGGAACTCTCGGTATGCAGACTGGTAAGTTTCGTAGTGGCTGTTTTCAATGAGGTAGTCTTCAGTCTTGCAGCAACCACTTTTTCCAACACTTTGGATAGGAAAGTCACATTTGAGACAGGACGATAGTTACCAAGAACCTCAATATCAAGACCAGGCTTCTTCAGTAGAGGTGTAATCAGTGCGTTTTTGCCAGATTCTGGGAATATCCTAGATTGCAGTGATGCATTAACGATGTCTTTTATAATTGGTGCATTTTTTCTAAGCAGGACTTGATAAGACTAGTTGGAATGGGATCAAGAGAACAGGATTTGTTTGGACTCTTTAATGATGTTGATGATTTCAGCAGTTCTGATGTTGTCAAAGTTAGTCCATGTCACCATAGCAGTTTCTTCGGGCTGCTGTATCACAGCTAAGGGCATAACCCAACTGTTTAATTTCAAGGCATATCCTTTTGATTTTATCTTGATAAAAAAATCAGTATAGGCAGTATAGATAAACTTACAGCTTTTTATTTCCTGAAGAAGTTAAGCAAGATTAAATCATCTCATCAATCAGCCCTTGCTAGCAGCAAGAACTTAGAGGGCTGCACTTTCCATATCTTTAGAGGGCTGCACTTTCCATATCTATCTATTTGCTGCGTTGTATGTTGACGGCTGCAGTATAAGTGCACTTAATGAGAATAACATAAGCAACAATGTTTTGTGGAATGTTTTCTCATCCCACAAAGCTCAGAAGAATAGTGACGCGATCCATTACATAATATCATTACTTTTTATCGGATTAGTTACTTTTTTTTATTTTTCAAAAAGTTACAATTTAGTTACTTTGAATAAAAAATTAGCCACAGTAGCAAATGTTTTCAATTAAATAAAACTCAGTTACATTGTAGCAAGATTGAATCAGATTTTTTAACAACTTGCCTTCATTTACAGTGGTAAGAAATGTATAACGTTCAGGAAGAGTTTTGGAATTAATCTGTGGTGATTTTTTTTGAAAATATGTGACAATGGGAGTTTTTTTTTTTTTCTGAACTTTAGTCAATCTGACAGTAACAGAGATATTGAACCAAACTTTGTTGCACAATTACCTATGGAGTTGGTCTTTCTGGTGTCCCAGCACAGACAATGAATACAAAGGCAACAACTATAGTTGAGATACAGCTCATAAATTTGAAGTTCCCAGGCCTGGAATATGTATATATATATATGTAAATATGAGAAAAAAAAAATTCTCTTTTTGAAACCAATATTAACTAAAGTAATGTAACTAATAATACAACTAAGTCACCACCAGCAATGAAGCATAAGTAGTCACTCTAGTATAGTGTAACTAGATTATTTTTCTTTATATGTATTATGTAACTAGTTAACAAAGCTAAGTAACTAACACAACAATATTCAATAACATTAACATATTACATATATATTACAATTTGGTGAGTTTGCAACACTCCTCTTTCAAGTTTTTAAGCTGTTGTTGATATGTTTTCTCTCTGGTGTTGAACAATGTCTCAATGAAACAAAGTACAGATAGGCCTACACACATTAGCTCACACTTATTAGCCATCTCATGACTTCTAGTCTAAAAATATGTTTAAAGTGCAATTATTATTATTATCTTTTCTTTTTTAGTTTGCTACACTCTTCATAATTCACATTTGTTCATCAAAATTGACGAACATGGATATTGCATCATGATTAAAGTAATACCTGCTGGTTTAAAAATTCTTTAAACACTGGCAGTTACTCTAATACTTGAATTGATGCTGCACGATCCATTAAGTACTAGGCTAGTTCCTACTACTGTTAGTGTTACCAACCTTAATATACTGTATTTTGATTTAATTTGAGGGTTAGCTATATAAAATCTTTCGTCATTGCTCACATATATATGGACATCACAGGTCTCATTTCTAAACCTTCTTTTGATAATAGTACGAGCAATTAGGCTTACCACCAGAGCGCAGGGCAGGTGTAATATGTGGGTATAATTGGTTACCTGTGGCGCCATCTGGTTTGCGTCTATTTCTGGATCAATTTACGAATATCGACCAATGAGAATGGCGCTGGACTGTGAGTCCGACGCAGTGTGCAGGTAGCAACACATCAAAACAAACGAAAAACGTGCACCTGTCAACTGAATAGCATAGCATGGCACTGACAGCTCCATTTAATGTCATATTATAGTGTTTTTCAAGGGTTAGACCAAAATGGCATCTAGAAGATCAAAATCAGCTCATCGTGAGGCGTACGTACTGGTTATTCATTATAATTTATTGCTATGGTAATGGGCATGTGATGAGGGGTAGGCCTATTCCAGTTAAATGTTTGTTATTATTGCCTAAAATCATGAAGGGTATGATTCCTTAAATTTATGGTCCTACTAATATTGTTACAGTACATAAAAAACTATATATATATATCGGACCTCTATAGATATTCCATACTTAAACAATCGTTATATATTGGAAATTATGGTAGATCTGAAGACCTAAATCAGGTAAATTGATATATATAAATGTTTTACTCCCATTTAACGTCATTATCAAAACAATTAATACATGGCCGACACTTGTTCAGATTATCAAATAATTTTCTAGCATTCGGAAATTATTTGGTTTAGATATTAGGTTTTATTTTATGATAAATATCATAAATGAATTTGTTGCATATAATATGTACATTAATAAATGTGGCATATATATAGGCCTTCATATTTTTCGTTTATACATGTGGATTTAATTTATTATCCTTTTTTCTGACAACAGGGTTATCAGAGATAGTAAAGAAGACAGGTACACTAACTGGTTGCTGTTCCGATTTCTTTAACTGGAAAATAATTATTTGGTTTTTTATTTGATTTTATTAATCTATTTATTTGTTTATTTTTGTCCATTTGGTTTGTTTGCACTGGGTTTACCACGTTAAAAGGAGGTCTTGATTGATTTAATGGATTTTGAATACTTAATCACCCACTTTCATGTTTATTGTGAAAATATTTTGTATTTATGATTATTTTATTTCTCTTGGATGATTAATTAATTTACTGTGCTGAGAGTAAATATCAAAATGGGTTGAAAATGTGATACAAACTCTTTATAAATATAATGATTTTCCAGGACCAACCATGAGGAGAGAGAAGCCTCAAAAAAACAGATGTGGGAGAGTTATGAAGGAATGATGAACACGTATGCCCAACAACAAAAGGTTCTGTCTAAACGACCTGCCTGGATTGCCCCAAAAACACGAGGCGCAGAACAACCGCCAGACTTGACAGTCACTCATGTGAACCACACCAGAGATCTTTTGGTATGTGTGTAAAAAATTTAACAACAATGCTACGTAAACATGGCAATATAGTATATTCTCATATGTGCTAATAGCCTTCCCACATCATATGCTTATGTTATGTATCAAATAACCAAACTGTATAATATTACTATAACATGCTAGTTATATAGAGTTCCAAAGAGAACATGATAATTTATTGATTATGAACTGGGCGCCTGGCCTGTTTCGTTTTTTCTTCTTTTCTTTCTTTTATTGGCAAAAAATATTGCCTTGAGCAAAATATTAAGTTAGGTAGACTTTGCTTCCAAGCTCCAGATGAGAAAGTTTCTATTGTAGACCAATTGTGTAATCACAGAAATATGACTTGTTTAAGATGATGATTTACACTAAAAGTCATCCCGATTAAATTTATTTTAGCGAACAAGCAATAAAAGTGCTATACCAGCTGAGAATCAGACTTCGAATGAATGGCTTGAACATCACAGCATTGAAGAAATGAAACTCACACTCAAAGATCTCATGGACAAGGGTAAAATTAAAAGGTAAGTGTCTGCTTCCACACAATATTTAAATTTGATATAATTTTACTTTATAATGACACCATGTTGAGTGACATTAAATCTATATTCAGACCATCAGTGAACAAAGACACCAAGGAACTTCAGCAACAGTTGCAATTCGAGGCCGTAGACATCAATGAATTTGAATATAAACTCAACTTGTAAGATATTAAATGAATACCTCCATGTTTGAAATTCAGTTAATTGCTAAACACATTTTTCTTGTCATATGAGGTAATTTTTAAGTATATTAATTGCTCAATTTTTACTTCACTTAACAGTAACAAGTCTATTATCAAAAAGTAACTTTAGATGAAATGCTATTATTAATTTAAAATTTAATTATCTTCAGTAATCATTTTGTTAATTTTAATTTTATTATCTACAATCATCAATTATCATTTCCATATTTAGTAAATTATGTAAACTACTTTCCATTTGTTATGATATTGCTTGTGCTTTAATTGGTCAATTTTTTCTTCACATAGAGCAATTGAAAGTTATACGAACAGAATCAAGTGGCTGTTACAGGGCAGTAGAAGAGTAAGTTGATTTTATTTTTTTATTTTTTTGCAATGAGACAATAATTAATAATTTTACTTCTTCTATTGCGTATTTTGAAAAGATTATAATCTTATTTCCTCTTCAGATTTTTGGAGTAGTGAAAGGCAACAATGTGGCTGTGTTATTGGATTCTTCCGATGCCAATTTGGGCTTTGGACGTCTTTCTAATTACCAGGATGCCCTTGTAGTGAGTAATAGCTCGTACTTTGCAGCCATTGTGCACAAATAAGTGCAGAGAGACCATTTAAAGTGACAAACATACAATTTAGTAGCCTCATTAGAGTGACAGCCTTGTGAAATGGCCATCAGAGGAGGTTATAATGTACAAATTATTAGTCGACCCCTTTTATAAAATTATGAGTATTTACTGAAATATACCATTTCTTATGATAATTTATTTTTAGCATCTCTTGGATGAGCAGATATCTCAGAAAAAGGGGGTCTATGTGGCATCCTTTGGAACCGATTTCATGCCCTTGTGGAATAACTGCATGGATGTTAGTTCTCGCTCGTAAGTATTCATATTTGTTGTGTTTACTGGTTCACCAGTATTGTCTTAATATCTTAATGTAGATGGGGAGGGGGGTTCTACAAAATTTCAGGTCTACCCCCCCCCCTTTTTAAATAGAACAGCCTTGTTGATATTTATAGGAAACAACTTTTGTAATTAGTTAAACAAAACAGCATCCACATGAAAATATAATTAATTTTGATAAATGATAAATTATGACCCATACGAGGATGTTCCTCACTGGGCTTCGCATAACTTTTCACAAGCATTGCCATATGTGTTATAGCTGGCATCTTTACTGTTTTATTACTGAAGAGAAACTATTGCTGCAATTGCCATTAGTTTATTATCAGGATATAAAGCCAAATCAGATGAATTTCAATATCAATACAAGTCAAAAAAATATTCACTATTGCTGACACTAATAATGTGTTTTGTATTCATCATATTTTGTGTATTCATATATCTATTGAATATCATATTTGTGATTATACACAGAGGGCGAAAATAGTAAGTTAAATATGTACTAAATTGTACTTCTTCATTCACATCACTATGTGCTTAGTAGACAGAAATTAGAATCACCACCCATTGTCACATTGTTATCACATGAGATTTGCTGCTTTCCTTAGTGCACTACAATATTCATATTACTTTGTTATAATTTAGTTAATTTATTATTTAAATTTATGAAATTATCTTTTAGCACACCACAAGAATTTTTCTGCAGTATCATTTCCTAATTATGTCATAACACCATTTTACCCAAAAATGTCCAAGCATGTGTTTCATACCTTTCCTTACAAAGATTTTTTATCTTAAAGCACATTATTATATTTATTTTTACAAAGGACACAATACAAAAAATGTGCTAACACATCGGGAAACATAAAGAATACAAATGAAAGAACCAATATAATTAACAATTTTTTTATCACCTAATATAAGTATACGTAAGAAAGTGGATGAAAAATTGAGTCTATTTATCTTGTCATACAAAATTAAAATGTCATGATATAATATTACAGCATTGAGGAAGCAAAAAGCTGGTTGGACAGACTGACTCCGTTTGGCGGGAGTAATGTGCTCAAAGCATTGCATCAGACAATCAAGGTCAAAAACATTGACACCATTCTGCTTGTTCTCGGTAGCAGGTATGTTTTAGACTCTAATCAATCTTAAAATTTTATGATTTTGTCATTTGTTAATCCATGGTATGTTGGGTGCTGAATGTCAAGCTTGTGTCAAACACCAAAATGTAATTTTAATAATTTATTGTAATATTTTCACAGCCCTGACCAAAATGGCCCAGCATTAACATCATACATCGATGAACTGACAGTTGGGAAAGGAATTTGTATTCAAACTGTAGCATATGACTGCAATAACCCTATCACACATGTAAGTGTTAAACATATATTGTAGGCAATGCCTACTAGCCAGCCCTTTCTAATGGGCTACATATTTTAATGCCAATAATTTATTGATGAATATATTTCAGTTACTTAATGAACAGAGTACCTCTGCATGTATTATGTGACTTTTTGTAATAAGCTTAATAGCCTAGTGGTCAAACACTAACCAGGTCCAATGTGGTTCCTGGCTGTGATTCTCAGTCTGGGCACTATCTATGTGATAGATATTAAGTGGGCCATTTAGACGTATTTGCTTAAAAACTCCATAAACGGCAGAAATTTATATGATAATATTGTGACAAAAATGAATATTTTGAATTAATATATTTATGATTTGTATATTCCAGCAAACCCTGAAGCAGCTAGCTGAGAATTCTGGCGCAACATATCACAACTATGATTCCACTAATGAGGTAGGTACACTATATTACTTAAATTTGTCATTCATATATATGACAAACATCATTTAAACCTATCAAAAATTATTTTATTACTTCCCCTATCTGATTGTTATATATGCCTTTGCATATTTATGAATGACTTCTGAGTACATAAATGTTTAATTATCTCCTTCTTACTTTCAGCATGAGATGTACACAGGCAGTAATATTGCTCAATTATTGAGTGAGATTCAAAAGGCTCAGAATGTGATCAACAAAATAAAAGACATGCGAGAAGGACTTCTAGGAAATGCACTAGTTAGCGTCCTGAACGAGGTCAGTATGCAACTCATTTGTGATGGCTGGTATATACAATTTAGGCTGAATTACTGGGAAAAATCTGGTTGCATTAGCAATTTGTCAGCCAAGTAACCTAATTATAGGAAAACAAAGAGTGATCTATGGATTTCTGATGAAATATATAATATATGCAAAGTGACATTTTACTTAGCCCCAAATGTGACTCGCGATGTGCTTCATCTGGGTAACGTCCGGGATTACATTTTACTAATGAAATATACAAAGTGACAAAGCCTAGAAAAGTGTTTCCAGTCAATCAGTACTCACCAGGGCATGTCAGCATTTACTATTGAACCTAATAAGTATCTTCTGACCTATAAGTATTTGTCAAATATTGCTATCTATGCTGTTCATATTATTTATTTCACAGTTTTTCATTTCTGTTCAGATCTCAGGTGAGGTTGCAAAATTGCCACAGTCAAGATTTCTTCCCTGCCCACCTGGACATGATCAACCTCTGCGACTTGAAATGCCCAATTTTCAGCCTTCCGCATCAACAGATTGGCTCAACAATCATGGCTTAAAAGGTGAATAAATATTATATTGCAAATATTACACATATTCATGTAAAAAAACTCTCTTTTGTCAGATATGCCAAAATGAATATTTCATCTCTAAGGTTGTTTATATTTTTATCATTTTCAGCAACTGGTCTTGACTTATATCAGAAATTGTCCCCTAATGCATTTTCCTTCAAAGAGGAGTTTATTCCAGTGATTAAGAAAACCGTGCAATCTCAAGTATACGAGGTATCTAAAAAGAAAACATTTTTCATTTTATGTCATTTTTGTACTGTTCTAACTGTAGAATGGTATTAATCTAAATTAATACTCATTTGAGACCAATTAGGAGTTTACAAGGTAGTTTCAACATATAGAAAAATATTGAAATAATTTTCTTTTTTACTTTCAGAAGGCAATGACCCAATTCCAATGGCATGATGGGACCTACAGGAATGTCCATGTGGACCTCACTCAGCTGTATGACTATCAGAAGAAACTCGGGTCATCAGTAAAAGTTTTTGAAAAGAGGATCGACTGGTTGTCCAGTGCTAGTCGCAAGATATTTGGTACAATTGTGGAGAAAAAGTAAGAATTATAGGAGAGGAATTATGTGTGTTTGGCTGAAACCATCAGTAAAATTTACCACATACTTTATGTGCCACAATATTCTAACCCTAGACACAACATCCACGAAGAATATTTTATTGGCATCAAGATGTCACCGCAACGATGTCTGCTAGAGAAATTAGAGTAAAGGGAAGGTACTAAAAGCAATATATTACCCAAATGATAAAAAATATTCTTTAATGATTTTATTTTTCCAGTGTTGTCATTCTCCTTGATCTGTCTCTTTCCAATCTGAGCTACTTGGTTCACATGCAGCATTCAATGCGTCTCCTTCTTGAGCAACAGATGGCCAACAAGGAGTATTTCAACATCATCACGTAAGGCATTGTACTACATAAATTATTATAATTATTTGACCCGAGGGCACTAGATTGTGAGCAACATCAATAAGACAGAATTCCATTTATAATGGTTATAGAAAGCCATAGGCTGCATTTAAGACCCTAAACTTTGGGAGGCCCTGAAGGTGGGCCTTCTATTGTGTGCCTGGACTTTTAAAAAAAAATTTAAGCCATACTCTTCATTTTGATTGATCTAAATTACATTTTATTAAGATGGATTATGTTATATGATTTTTTAATTTTAAAACTAAGCTACTTTTCTTTTCATCGAATTGTGCCTGGACTTTTTTTTAATTTTTAAGCCATACTCTTCTTTTTGTTTGATCAAAATTACATTTTATTAAGATGGATTATGTTATATGATTTTTTAATTTTAAAACTAAGATACTTTTCTTTTCATAGAATTGGCAAAGATGTGAATGCATGGAGACCCACAATGACCAAGCCCACCCCAGAGACACTCCAGAATGCCTGGAAATGGGTCTTGGATCAACAATGTGACGGTAGTCGAAACGTAATGGATGCCTTGAGGAAAGCTGTCGAGAATGATGAGGAGCAGAAACATCACATTGGTAAAATCACTTGATTTTTAGATAATCAGAAGCAAACGTGAATATGCAATCGCTAAGATGTGACATAAATCACTAGCACATGAAGCTGTTTTTTGTATGCAATAATACTTTTATATAGATACTTTATACTGGATTACAGTAAAACTGACTAAATCATACAATTAAAAGCAGAATTCTGTTTGATGGTTGCTTGATAGCATATGCATTGTATATAAACATTGTGTATATATATTCATTGCATATATCTATTGTGTTTCAGATGTTGAAGGCATCTATCTTTTCACCAGTGGCATCCCTGACCAGCCTAATGAGGTCATAATGCAGTATCTGGAAGAGGTTTGTTGTGGGAGGGACCGCCATCTGCATGTCATTCTGTTCAATGTTGATGACTACGATGCCAATGGAGCCATTCCCAGCCGCTATGCTAACATCACTAAGACAGCTGAATGCCTGAGAAATATGGCACATTGCACTTCTGGTCGATTCCATTGGTTTAGAGAAACTGGTAAGGGAAGTTAGAATTTGTATAATATACATATCATGTGTATGAAGACAGACAGACAGTCTAGGAAGACACACACTACACCAGCAATAATATTTTTAAAAAAGTACAAAAAGGGTACTTATAATAAGCCCAAAAAAAACGCATTCAGTGCAAACAACAGTATTGTCACATAAGGAGCCGCCTCTAACCAAAGAGTGCTAATCAAATTATGAATCAAATTTTATGTACAAATGAAGTAGTATTTCCCAACTAAAAATTAATGCATGGCAGATCATAATGATTTAGTGTATCAGTAATTTAATGATATCTGAGCTACTGAATGAAGTAGCTGCCGATATAAGCATTTTCTCTATATTGCCCAAGAGTCATTGCATTTTAAGAGATACTCAAATGAAATTCACATGCTACTTTTAAAGAGATACTCAAATGAAATTCACATGCTACTGTTACAAGCATTTTCTGTATAGTGCCAGAGTTTCATTGCATTATAAAAGACACTCAATGAAATTCACATGCTACTGTTACAAGCATTTTCTGTATAGTGCCCGAGCTTCATTGCATTATAAGAGATACTCAGGGAAATTCACATGCTACTGTTACAAGCATTTTCCGTATTGTGCCCAGGTGTCATTGCATTATAAGAGATACTCAGGGAAATTCACATGCTACTGTTACAAGCATTTTCTGTATTGTGCCCAGGTGTCATTGCATTATAAGAGATACTCAGGGAAATTCACATGCTACTGTTACAAGCATTTTCTGTATTGTGCCCAGGTGTCATTGCATTATAAGAGATACTCTCGAGATCGAGAGAATTCACATGCTACTGTCATAAGCATTTTCTGTTTAGAGCCAGAGTACCAATGCATCACCTAATACATGATCGACAAATATATATACACATCAATCCATTTAAAAATAATGGGGCTATGACACCACCACTGGATGCCATAACTTGGTATCCAATTCCTTGACACACATTTTGTTCAATTCTTGTTGTGGCTACTGTTTTTATTTCCTTGTGGATAATAAATTCTTTGCAAACGGATTCTTCAATTTTGGTATTTTTTCAAGTTAGGCTGTTTTGGAGCTGGTCTTAATGTCTGTTTTTTTTTTTTTTTTGGCCATTGTTGGCATTTTAGATTTAAATTCTTTCTGGTTACTCATGATTTTAGGATACTGACAATTTATCACTTTGTTGATTTCAGGTATTATTGAATCAGATGACATAGCTTTGGTCAACCTTGAGATTGAAAAATCTTTGAATTTCTCCAAAAAGAGTGCCATGCTTGTCGATTCTGTCAAAACAAAATACGGAGAGGTAAATGAACATTATATCATTTTCCATACAAAAAAATACTTAGTGCCATTATTGTTTACCTGCATGAACATTATCACTTGTAATTTTTAATGGCTCACAGTGGCAAAAGTAGAGGCAAATAGGCTTGCAAATCATATAAGAGCAACAAGTGCACTGATTCATATCAAAATTGTACAAAAAAATCATACCCAGGCTTGTCATTTACAAATTGAAACGTGATAACATAAATGTTGCTATGTGAAAGATTACATAAAGATATATCTTTTTGTACAATAAGTACAGTTCACAAATAAGTATATAAATGAATAAGTATAGGCATCATGGATCACTTCACTTATTTTAGGACCTGGGAAGAAAGCATGTTCCAGCCTTGCCTCCCCCTAGTAACACTTTTAAAGCACTACCTGCACCTAATAGCAAACCCCCTGCGTCGAAGTACGGCTATCTGAATGGCTACCAGGTAATAACTAATTTTCATTGTATCTTTTTGTTTCAATATATTAATTTTTTGATATTTTGCATGTAAATTGCATCCTCACAAATGACATTATGACATTACATACTGCTGTAAGACTGGTTGCATGTTTATTCAATGTGTTTCTTCAACTGTTATATTAGGACAAAGAGCAACAGGAGCAACCCAAGGAACCTAAAGCTTTAACATGGCGACCGACGAGTGCCAAGAAAGAGTGTAAGCCAATTAATTTGTTAAGATTTTTCCATTTCTTGTGGTTTTTTATCAATATTTGACTTCAATGCATTGACATCATTACTTTCTTTCTGTAGTTAACATAAAACAAAGACCATTGTCTGCACAACACAGTAGCAAAACTACCACACCGAAGAAGAAGAAAACACAACAGGAATATTTCTTCACAGAGGGTAAACGCGGTGCCGTAGGTGGGTGGTTATGAATGACTGTGACAGAATCTTACAGAAACACTGAACAGATTTTTAAATACCTATTGGGGTTGTATTAATTTGCTTTTATTTAAACAGGTGCAGTCTACACCAAATACACACATAACAAAATTAGATCAGCCCAAGCCAAACCTGTGAAAGCTGCATCAATACCAGACAGGGAGGAACCCCTTACAACTAAAGAGGTACACAACTTATATATATATATATATCAATTTATGAAATACCTCAACAGGGAATGAGACTAACAGAGTGTGCTGCAACAAAATCAGATAAATCACAATAGGATGATGTCACTATCCATTGTACAATAAGTCACTAATTAGACGATGTCATCAAAACAGTAGTCATCTTTACATATCTCTACCAGTGTCAATGACTTCTGGTGAAACAATCTGTAAATGAAAATATACATTAATATAATGTTTATCTGACTTCAATCATTTAAATTCCAGTGGCTGAGGATGTACAGCTTAAGCAAACTGAAGCTTAATTTGAACAAAATGGTCCTGGGCCCCGACAGCAAGGTCACAGCTACCAATGTCAAGGTCATCAAACGTGTTGCGGAATCAAAGTAAGTATAATGTGACCTTTATATTCAGGTCAACCACAGTTGATGAGATTATTACTTGACAAATATGTAGATAATTTACCGACAGTAATGGGGAAGAAGCCTCATTATTGAGGTTACTGTGAGTATTGACAAGGTGATTCCCAATTGTTTTTTTTTTTAGTTATTGTAGTTAATCATTTCTGGCATTGATAACGTCTTATTTTCTTTCTGCAGGGTGTTTAGCCAGTTCCCAACAGTCAGCGTAGGTGGCACACTGAGGCGTTTGCAATTACGTCCGCAAGAATTGGCAGAATACGAGAGACAAGTGGAGAAGGTTTTGCAGCGATACTTGCGTCGATTACAGTGGCTTTTAGGAGGTTTGTAGTACTTTGTATTACCTCTCCATTAAGGATACATTATTCAATTCTACCATGATCAATTACCAGGATGGCTCCTGGGAGTAATTTTGGCGGTCCGATTAGTGAAATAGCTGCAGTTTACGTTCTGGTGTATACTCTGTTTCAATACGAAATTAACAATATCATTTTCATAATTTAAAATCTCAGTATATATAACATATAAATTTGTAATTAACTAACAATTCTTTTCAACTGTAAACATTATACCAGAAATACATAAAAATAATTTAATAATGCTCTAATCATGTCTGTTTGATATGAAGGAAGCAGAAGAGTGTTTGGAGTGGTCGTAGAGAAGAAAGTAGCAGTCCTCATTGATACATCAGGCTCCATGATGCCATACATTGATGAACTGAGAGCAGAACTGGTTTCTCTGGTGTGGGAGCAACTTTTCCACCACAGAATCAGGCAAGTATATCCTAATCAGTGAAGAAATAAATGGTGACAAACTGGTATAAAGTCCGGTGACTCCAGCAAGTTAACTGCCTCTGTTGTCACAAATTAAACTTAACTGGATTCATTTGTATGTATGACTCTATGCAACTAATATTGTAATTCATTAACACCGTAATTTTAATACAGGCACTGTAATGTGTTTGTAGTGTTCTTAATAGTAAAACAGAAACATATAACTATAGGATTAAAATCATTATTAAGAAGCAATGAAGTATGAAGCATAAAGTGTGTGGATGATAGCCTACACTTGGTCTTACGAAAGGGCTTAATCTATTGCATATTGCATTCCAGGTTTAACCTCATTGCCTTCTCCGCAAGGTGCACCAAATGGCAAGAGAGTCTTGTGACGCCATCGGAAGACATCTGTCACGAGGCAGCCCAATGGGTGTCAAGCCTGGTTGCTCACGGCAACACTTGTACCTTAGAAGCCCTCCAGATGGCATTTGCAGACGAAGAGGTGGAGGCGATATATTTATTGACAGATGGCAAACCAGACACAAGCACTTCCCTCGTCATTCGTGAAGTTGCTAAAATGAATGAAAGTCGTTCTGTCCAGATACACACAATATCTTTCAACTGCGAAGACAGGTTTGTGTCAACAAATGCTTTATTTCTTATCAAACTGGGAAAAGATGCATTTTTCAGTCCTTAAGATAATATGCCAAGGTGGTATGCCAACAGAAAACAATTAGTTGTAATCCTACAAACTACTAATCTTGTGTATCGAGTCAACTACACAATGCATCATTTTCATTCTTAGGGTACTTCATAAACTTAAGCACTTGCCTCGTGGCTGTTTATAAATTAAAAAAATAAATTGTGAAAGAAAACAATAGTGGTTATATTGTACTTTCAGCACTGCAAATAGCTTCCTGAAGATGTTGGCCGGGGAGAACAAAGGTCGTTACCACAAGTGTCACAAAGACTTTGATGCTCAGCTTTTTGCCCATAAGCTATTAACTGAGGGAACAATGGATAGTGATGTAAGATATTAAAAATAAACTATCGACTTTTTGTTTTATTACAGCCACCCTTATTTTGGTAAAATTATTTATCATGACACACAAGTTTTTCGGTGGCCTCTTTTAGAATTTATTGTTCAAAGATGGTTCAGGTAATGAGGTGATTAAGGGTGAGTTTTTTGTAGTTTAGCTTGTCGACACAAACCATATCTATCATGAGCAGTAAGCAATATTTTTAAACTTGTATTCATATAGAAATAAATTGACTTGATAAATTCTCCATTATTAGAATCCACCCATGCCAGAGTTTGAAGGAGATGACCTGAAGCGAATCGGAGAAGAAATTAAAACCTCACGAACATTTTTAACTCAGTCCAGACAATACAGGTATGTTTAGAATAAAACCATTTAGAATAAATGGGTCTTCCCTTTCCTAATTCTGTTCATTCCGTCTGCATACTTTATTAAGTTACAACTTTCATTTCAATATATATTTCTTCCTGAATAAATTTGGTTGTTTCGTTTGGTTCAAATTGGTCTGGGAAGCTATAATATACGTTGCCCTTTTCAGACCATGATTCTTTTTATGATTAATTTGCCATTCTCTCCCTTCTCTACACTCTCTGAATGTCTGATACAGGGTAATTATTGAAGAAAATCAAAAGCAGTTGGAAGAACAGCAGTCTGCAAGGCCTGGACAAAATGGTAAATAAAAGATACTTTAGCTATTTATCACTGGAGTATTTCACAGGGAGTATTTAAACACATTTATTAGGTCCATTTACACTGCAGTCAAATGTCACTCTTTTGCCAAAGTTTTTCTCTAGATGATGTTAGCCACTATAATATTTTATGTTTTTTTTTTATCAGGTAACTCTGGTTAGCATGTTTGGGCAATGGTCATTTGAAACTCATTTCCATTTGTGATTTGCTTGCCTGTTATTCTAAAGATGAGTTCATTGTGATCCTCAATATGTGGTGGGAAAATGTTCAATAGTTAGTTGCTTATCTTGGCAGAATTTTTATGTTATGGTCATTGGCATCAATTTGAAAAGATCGTAACTTCCTGCCACTGAATTTGCATTAATGGGGATCATAATATCTTAATTTGATATGGGCGACACTATTACAATCGGTTATGAATGCATTTCGTTTTCCTATGCATACATACATCACCAGCATTTAATCACAGCAGATAAATTGTGACTGTACATATATCATAACATCACATTTTATTGAAAGAGAATCTTCACGCTGTTGTGGCGTGCATTTGATATTAAGATGCTATGGGCAGTAGTTTGGTAATAGGTCACTCACAATATCACCTACTTTACCTGTTTCAGAAACAACGCGTGGACTACCTAGTAGTAGCAGATACCGGCCAATGTCTGCAAAAGTATGAAACCTGTAGAAGATGATCCCGTCTTTTGCTTGTTAAATTTTGTTATACAGTACCATTATTCAATATGCAGCATTTAATTTTGCATTATGAATGCAATCATAGTCAGTCCTAACTAAAAGCAGGGATTGGCTGTGTATGAACCTTAGAGTTAAAACTTTTGTTGTTGCAACCTTTTGCATTTCATGAATGTATTCAAAAATTATCTAATGCTTTATTTTTTTACACCAATTTAATACCTTTTTAGCATTTCAATATTTTATATGACTGGTACACTATTTGTAATTTGCACACATTTTTACTGGTGCTCCTTTTGTCACAGAAAATAGCTATACTTGTACTCTCTGTCATTGATAAACCAGATTTATAACATTTTGTAGTCCTGTAGTACACTGACCCTATTTTATTTTGAATCGTTGTATACTTACTAGCTGTTATAGAGATTTGTATATATTGTTTGCTACATCATGAATATAGTATGAAATAAAATGCTTGTCATATTTTAAGTCTGTCACTAAGTTAATTTTATTATAATGAAACATTGATACTATTAACTATTTCTCAATAATAACCAACTATAATATGAAGCCACTACAGTTGTGAAAAAAAAAATGCAGGTCTACTTTTTCTGTTCCACTGTGACACCTGCTCGTACAAGTAGTAGCAGTTAATGCACGGACACTGGCCAAGAGGTAAATTAATGGTGGATCACTTATGCTAAACTTATAAACTTGTACTTATATGTGATATCAAAGCATAAAGCTGTTTAACAAAGCACAAATGTTCCAAAACAAAAGTGTGTGAAAAAGGGTAATTTTCATTTGTGAATTTCAGGGGGGGGGGGGGGTAATGATTGCATTGATCATCCCCCCCTTCTTAGAAAGTAGGGGGTATATATCCCCCACATCCCCCCCTGAATCGATGCCCCTGATTACAGTGTAAAATTGTGTATTTTGGTTGGCTAATACAACCTTGCACAATTGCAGTTTATACCACAAGATGCATTAATAACAAGCAAGAAGTAGAGTTTGAACCATATAAGACTTATAAAATTTCCCTCACAATTCATCGGAAATAGAAACGCCTTGTATCTCTTCATATGGAAGGCCAGGAGGAAAACTCATATTAATTGCGACAATAATCAAGCAAGGTTAAGAAAAAGACCACGGATTCCTGGTCATTGTTTATGGATGACATTCACATGCTATATCAGAACAGCATTTTCAAGTGGCCATTGATGGGGAGTCAGTCCTATCACATGAAGCCAGCCCCCTGCATATAATTTGCTCCTTTCTATGCAGCCACACCAGCCCCATGTTAACAGTTTGCAGACCGGTCTTAATCTTATGTGCAACTTTCCTGCACTCTAACAGTTGAGCTAAAGAGCTGCCCACAAGCCAAGTGCTAGAAGGCGAGGTAGCTGTGTACTGAGATCGTAATGCTATATCCCCAATGACCATCTGAGGTTTTGACCACTCCTAGTCAACAACCTCACCCCCACAAGTGGGACTCGAACCAACTACCCTACACATCAGGCCAAATTCTACACCATCTTGTTTGCAACTTTCCTGCACTCCCAACAGTTGAGCTAAAGAGCAGCTGCCCACTAGCCAAGTGAGCTCAAGTGCTAGTAGGCGAGGTATTAACCCCAACTTCCCCACAGGTTTTTGGACTTCCTACTCTACTGTATGAAACTGATTTTCAGTACTTTTATAATGGCGCTACATCATTCAGCAAAACCTAATTAACACCTTCACTAACCACAAATGAAAAGTTATTAAATCAGTATTGATACAAACTGAATTGCTCAGAGCCATAAAACCATGCCTCATGCAACTTCATGATCGAGAGGCCAAAAATCTTTGATGAAATTCACATGCTGTTATGGCTGAGCATTTTAAAATTTGTTCATTTATTAAATATCAGTAAAAATATTTAAATTTCTTATTTAAAAATTGCAAGTGATAAACAAAAATGCTATATATAATTTATTCGCATACTCTAAGCACAATACTCTGGCAATAACAGTTTCTGTATTGCCAGGTCTGGAGTAATCAGACCATTACTCAGTACTGCTGTCATTACGATGGAAGAAAAACATCAGCTTAAAAAATTTGTAAAATTTATTACATAGTTGTAATTACAGTATTATATATGTAAATATGAACAACAACTTGGAAGATCATTGACTAATGGAAAGTCCCTGAATACGTTTTGTGATCTGATCTAGGTATGCTGTTGACCGATGTTTGAAACGAACGTTTTCCACCTGTTCCAAAATCATTGCTGGGTTGTAGGTTGCTGCCTTGAGTAACACCTCTGGTTAAAAAAAAAGAAGAAGACATTCAATTGTGGCCTAATGAGTGCTCACATGTGCAAATGCTCAAACAAATTTAAGTTTGATGATTTAAATCAAAATTGTAAACATAATTTTTATGAAATCTGACAGTTATTTGACTACCAAACAGAAAAATAAAACCACAAACAAATTTTATCTTTGAAATATGCAGTACAATATAATAAGAAAGAAGCGCACTTCACAAGACTTGGCAAAGCTCAGATCGTGAAATCGCCAGCTGACACCTGTGATCAAACAAGTTTCTCTGAATCTTGAATTACTTTAAATGGACACTCCACGGCGTTCATAATCCTAATAAGCCTGTAAGAGGCAAGATTATGGATGGTGAGGACGTAGCGACTAGTGAATGCATGTTGAACAATTTAGGGATTTATCTTTAGTATTGAAACAATTATAGCTTCTGAGTTCCAGTTGAATTTATCAATAATATGGCAATGTGAGTTTAATTTATTTATAATAAGGCATAGAGACTATTCGAGAGTGAGTTACACAAATCGTGACCACATCCAGTTCGCGAGGGCAATTATTCCACTGTTGGGAAGAATTATTTAGGTTTACATTTTGTAATTCTAATATAAATGAAGCAAAAAATCAACTTAAGAAAATAAAAAGATCATAGAGGACTTCATTGTAACACTCAGACTCCAATCAAACAAGTTATGATTATTCATGGATCATATTATTTGAATTACCTAACACTGCTTCCTGAATGACTTTCTCAGGGTCATCCAAGTGAATCAGGAGTCCCTTGTAGATCTCTTCCAAATGAGCCCGGTACAATCCTGGTTCAAAGCCTCCGGTTCCAGTGAAGCAATCAAAATAGGCCACAAATGTCTTTGTTATGGCAACTCTGACATCATCATTGCTGCAATAGAAATCATACATTATATTAACCTCAACTGTAGATAATTTATAGAGGTTATGATAATAATGTTGACTCAGCTTATCTATTGCTATAGGTATGCTGCAAGGCAAGAAAAAATTTTGGATTGCTAACCATATCAATTATTTTCTCAAAGAAAGCACATCACCATGATTAAATCGGTTGTTGGCAGCTAGTTGGCCAACAACAAAATTGCTAAATTGTATATATTGTAAATGTTCATGAAAGAGTTGCAGGCAGAACGCCGACCAGCAACAAGGTGCCAATGGGTAGTTACGGTTAATATCCTGAGTTGAGTACAAGCAACATAAACAACATTAAGTAAAGGACTATAATTGATGATACTGTAAATCCACTTCAGGCAGCAAGCCGGCCAGCAGCTGATAAGTAATTATTAGTGCATTGTTGCTGGCAGTATGTCGGCCAGCAACCTGAAGATTTATTATTTCATCATGTTATTCTTGTACATAGTTTTGTAGATAACATGCACTTCTATGCACATCGTCCAAGACCGGAGCACATGTATATGAAGATCTGGATATAGAGGAACTACAATTCCTGTGTCCAGTACTGAACCTAACTGATGACCATACTCCATGCACAAGACTGGCATTCCTTATGAAATTGAAATTATGTAAAATTTCTTTGGTGCAATTGAAATCTTGCTCTAGAGTCTGATTGTGAATAGCCTTTATTACAAACCGACATTAATTAGCGCACATGAATTATCATATTTTATTCTAATGATGAATTAATCTAACCTGTCATCCAAACGTTTCAGCAGTTCTGGATAGAGCTGGTGAAGTTTATCTTTGTCCAAAAATTCGCCGACCAACCGCATCCAGCGGGTCATCACTTGGCAAGACAGCAACCGAGTCTGTTGGTTGTTGTCATCCATTGCAGATTGGAGCTGGGTCATCATGGGCTCTATGACCTCTGACAGCTGAAAAAACCCAGAAAATGATTTAAAAAAATTAACTTATGCAGGCTGATGACTGATGACATAGGGTAACTTCATCAATATGACAAACCTTGTCGTACAATTCACTAGTCTCAGTGGTTACATACGAGGTAAATTACTTAGGCTAGAGTGAAATCGCATCAAACACTGTGGGCTTAGCCTTATGGCAGGAATTCAGCATCAGATTAGTAGATCACCATCATATATTACCTTATCAGGATCAGTGGTCAGCAATCCAGACTCCAACAGTGCCCAAAGACATGAAACGGCAGTGGTCCTAATAGCAGCTGCGGTCCTCCCTGCTCTCCAAACAAGATTACGGATCACCATGTCTTTAACAACGATGACGGTAAAATCTCCAAACTTCTGTTTCGAGTCCAATGTTTCTCCCATCCGAAGCATCAATTTTGACAGCAAAACAAAGAAACTCAATCGCACTTCCGGGTCCTTTTCAGGGATCAAATTAGCCACAAATATTGGCATGACGTCTTCTAAGATATCTCCAACCACAGATCCTGTAACAGGTCAAAATACAATATTACAGTAATTTGTTAAGACTTTAGTCCAACCTGGTGAGTATCTTTGATAGCTACATGTCAGCTACATGTCAGCTGCAAATCGACTGTATAAAGTATTAATTTTCAGACAAGTAATGCTGGGCTAAATTTAGGCCAAGGAAAAAATGTATAATAAACAGACAGACAGCCCAACAGCTAGCTAGACAGACAGACAATAAATTCATTTGACCATAGTAAACTTTTCAATGACTAAAAAGGTTGTATATAACAGACAGGAATCAAAACTGACTATTTTTGAAATTTTGTTTATGACTTCTGTTATGAAACATAACTTATTGTATGTTGCCTGTAAACCTTCAGGAATAACAGAGCAATAAATCTTTTGAATTATTTTCTGTATAACCTACCACAGTTGATCAGGAGAGCATCAAAAATAAGCCGATCGACAGAATGCTTGGTCCATAATGCTTGCTCATCCTTTAATTGCTCCACCAAGGCTTTTGTATGCTTTTGAAATAATTCATCCCGGTTGTCATATTGCATTGAAGCGGAGAGCTTGTCCAGCAATGCACAGCTCTGCAAATGTCCAAATAACAATTGAATAACAAAGCGTCGAGTGCATAAAAAGAGACGATGAATGAATTTAGTAAGTAAATGCAAGTTACCTGTTCCAAGATATCATCAGCTCTGTGAAGTGCCATAACATACACGAGGATGTTGAACAAATCTTGTCCAACTACAGAACAGTCCATGTGGCTGACTATCAAAAGGGCATCAATACATGTCAACACCTGGTGCTGTATATTGCTCTGTTTCGGATAAAAAAACATAGATCATAACAAAAATATTAATTTGCTTCACCCCGAAAAAAGTTTCTTCAATCATTCATGTACATAATTTAATTGTAAAAGAACAATAGTCTGCATAATTTACTAGAAATTCGAGATCTTACAGTTTACACAGCAAATCAGATAAAACAAAGCATTTGTTCTGTTTTTGTTTGTCTGGGGGTTAATTAACATTACAAAATAAAGTAAATGCATTACATAAAATAAGTTTCAGCTGTTCATTATATCCAAAGCTTCAGTTTAATAAATGAGTTAAGACGTTAATATCGTAAATCTTCAAAGAATTACTTACATCTGCAACTTTGCTGATGCTAGCATCACCCAGGATGTTGACTATGTCATGCAAATGAGGTTTCAAAAGTTTACTTTGTGCCCCTCGCATAATTGCCCCCAAGGTCATGAGGCATCCAACAGATTGCTGCATCTTCAGAGATCCAAGCACAAGTTTGACCCATATCTCAGGTTCTACAAAGAATCCCACTAACTCAGCTGTTTTAACAACCTGGAAAAGACCACAAAAAATATTAGAATTTATTAATATGCACTACTATACAACAATTAACTACTGCTACAAGACACTCCCACTTTTGACTGAAGTAACTACAATACCGTCAGCAAATGTTTTTGTCGAGAGTAAAACTAAATCCAATTAAATAAACGTTGATAACTTGGCATAATCATGAAATAGCTCTCAGTCTATGCCATTATAACATGATAAGTGCTTCTTATTTTGTTATAATGATCTAGTCTGGGACTCTAAGGCCTATTTCTTGATTAAGCCTATAACTTCATATTATCACCAATATTATCATAGACTCTTAAGCCCCTTGAGATTTTGCCATTACAACAACTCATTAGTGCTGTCTCAAACCATGGTTCAAGCACACTACATGTCATTTGAAGTGACTCACTTCATAATAAAAATTAATATCACAAGACTATGAAAACAGCCAGTCCAAACTGAGTTATATTTTCCATACTTACATAAGACACCACATCTTTTTCATCATCCGCACATGCTTTGTATATGCCATTCAGCAGTTTATCCAAATGTTGTGTAACGTTCTCTTCATTATTCAAGACAAGCACATAAAGCAATTGCGCAGATTTAATTCTTGTGGCATCAACCCAGTCAAATATATCCTTCAGCAAGCCCGATAATATCTTTGAGAAGTGCCTGTTTACCAGTTCTCTGCAGCCAAGGTTGGGTCGCTCCACTAAAAATAGAGAATTGGACATTTATAATTAGTAATCAATAAAGGGCAAGAAAGCAATGGGTATATTTTGGCAAGAATTTACACTGACCTCCAGCAGGGTAGTGATCAACATCAGCTTTCACAAAGTCCTGTTTGTCTTTCAGGTCAGACTCATTCTCCCTTTCAAATTTCAACCCTAAAATGAAAAATATTATACAATAATATCAATGAAATACTTGTTCATCATGAACAGGTAAACCCATTTTAACTGCACAGTAACAAAACAAAAAGTAAGAAAATAAATTATAAAAGAACCCATAAGATGCTGTCAGAGAGCATTATAAAATCAGAACCTTGATAACAAGATTGCGTAATAAATTCATCTCACTGTCCAATCAATTATCATACACATATTAAAGAATATGCAAGAATTAAACCTTACCAACATCATTCCATAAAGCATCTGCCTGCGCTCTAATATCAGGCATTTCGTCAGTTATACTTGTCAATAACAATGGAATCAGTTTGTGAAAATACGAATAACGATCCATTAAATCCAGAAGCCAGTGGCCAACAACTTTGGTGACAGCTGATCGGACTTTAGGTGCTTGATCAAATAAACGTTGAGCAAGGTGTGATACAACATCATCGACACTTTTTCCATTTCCAAACTGACAAACATCCCCTGTAAGAAAACAAGGTATTAGTCAGTTATTAATTTTAAAACAAAATTTGTAATTTTTTTTAATGAAGACTGCTGTAACATATAGAGGAACTTCAAAACAATAAAGTAGCACCAATTTGGCAATTTCATTGATTAAGCAATTATAATGACATGTTTTTTAACTAAAAGTAAAATGAATACAGTGTACTGCCAAAATGTGAACTTACATTCTTGTTAATATACCAGTAAATTCAAATGTATAAAATATATAAATATAATACAAAGTGGTAAAAAGTTACCTATTGTAAGAACAACCTCCACTCGCACTTTAGAATGTTGATGTGAAATACTTTGCAGCAATGGTTTGATCAGAGACTCCGACTGCATGTGGAAATGTTCGGGAATCGCACGGGCAAGTGCACAAGTGCATTTACAACTTTCCTTCATGACCTCAGGGTAGGGATCCACAATAGTTCTTTGTAAAATTCTAATCATGTCATCTAAGTAAGCAGCCAGGTGTTTTCCAGTCAAATTGACAAGTTCAGTCAAGAACGTAACACTTTGTAGGCGGATCTCTTCTGAGGGTTCAATAATGTCTATTTGTCCCAAACGTTGTGTTAGCACCGGAATAATGAATGATAAATATTCTGAAGGATTTGCCGTCTTTGAAACACTGTGTTTGAGGAAATCTAGCGTAACTTCTCGACATTTCTCAACTGGATCACTGACAAGTTTCAGCACGGGCCGAATGATCTCGTTCAAAACTTCTTGAATAACTTCTCCATCAAATTGATCTATCCTCCCAAGAATTACTTTTTTGATTCCCTCGATCGCCCGCTTTCTTGTGTTCCTACTATCGTCTCCCAAACAGTTGACATTCCTGTTGATATTTTGCAAAATTTCTTCAGCCGGTCGAGCCATAGCCATGCCGTCCGTCGCCATTTTTGTTTGGGCTCGCAACGCCTCGTTTTCGATTTGCAGGATGTAAACAAGATCCACGTGGTTTGGCTTGACAGGTGCCCCCGCCCCTTTTCACTCTCACAAGGCAGAATTTATCCAGAGACAATGTCTGATTTAGTGATTTATGCAATCAAAATTCTGAGTCGTAAATATAACACTTTTTTTTTGGCTGTGTTAGAACCATGCAGTCACCATACAGAAAACCCCTCTTTTTATTTAAATGATTATCGTAAGCTTATTGATTTACCAGTTTGTCAATGTTATGTTTCCATGACACCAATTGACTGATCATGGCAAATGCTTGTATTAGAGTGTATAGAGTCTAATCAGTTGTATATTATACGCTAGTTATAATACCTATTCTTTTATCAAGGTGAGACTCATTCATTAATCTGCACATTTCATTTATTCATCTTCAAAATTTAATGTGCATGTAGTATTGCATGTATAAGTGATCTTTAAACAACGGATTGCTTTTGGTTTCAGGATTGAACTTCATTTTGACGAACCGATCAGCTGATACCAATTAACAGGCCAACATGAGCAAACCAGGGAGGTCAGGCAAGCCCAAGGTGATCTGACCAGACTTTAACACTTTTAAATAACTAGGCTCCGAAATATGTCTGTCTGAAAATTTAAATTACAAAAAAGTCAGAAAGAGGCACTGGCTTTGGCTGCCTAGATCAGTATTAGCATAAATATATGAGTTTCGCAAAGAATGTACAGTGTATGTTGGGACGAGTAGGGAGGTATGAACATATGCTTTATAAATGAACTGAATATTCACATATTAATATTGGACACATACAAAGACCATACTAAATACCAATGCATATTTTTGTGCAGTCCTTTTCAACCCTGATTAAAAAAAAAATTCATTGTGTAATGAGGTTTGAACACATAACTTTAAACTGACCTGATGTGTGGCATTATTATCATCACTTATGTGATCAGTAACCTTTGACCAGAAGGTTTATCCATATTCCAGATAAGGGGCACTTTTCTGCTTTTCTGAACCACACAATGAAGGTTTCCAATGCATTTTCATAAGAAAAATATAAGACTCTTTTTCTGTTGTCCTGTGGTGGATATAATCAACGCAGATGCCCTCCACTGAACATATCTTGCGTAATAAAGGTAGTAAAACAAATACTAAATAGGCATCCCTATTACTTATCATACCCCTATGTGTTAAACGACACTAACAGGATGGAGTTATACTAATATGCTAAACTGACCGAGGGTCTAGAAGTGCAAGTTCAGGTCTGTTGGCTGTTGCGTTCCTTTTGCTGTATGGTTAATTAGGGTGGTACTTTGTCAACTAAATGAGACTGAACGTGCTGTTCAAAATATATCAGATTATATGGATATTCTTTCTTTTCTTCTTTTTTTTTTTCAATCTAGAAAAGTGGAGTTGCAAGTGGATCGTCAAAAGCTATGGTTCCCAGAGGCTCAGGAGCTATGGCTAAAAAAGGCTCAGGTGCAGGGCCCGTCATGCCACCTCCAGGTATGTCCCCAGATATAATTAAAGTCACACACTGCAGTTGCGGCAAGTCGCACAATTGATTTTGACTACCTGTAGGACACCATAATAGATCGTAAGGTCATTCACATGCATTTGTAAGTAATTCCTTAACATAAAAGGGAGATGAGAACCGGTGATGTATTTTCTTGCATGGTCTTACCATATAATATGCTTATTAACTAAGTTGACAAATCTTACAGAACTAGTAAAATTTCTTTAACACAGGCTACACAGCGAGGGCAGTTGAACCAGCAAAGAACTATGACGTCATTTCATTCGCAAGGGCCATGAACGATGACTTCGGGGGAAGGGTGAAGCAACTGTTCGACCCAGAGAGGGATGCTGTGGAGGAGGCCCTGCAGACTGGTCAGTTCTTGCACTGGGTGCCAATTGTATACCTCGCCTTCATGTATATTGTCTTTCTCTCATGCTATAGCTTTAAGAAGTATAAGGTCGGCCTTTCATCAGAACCATGCATATAAAGCTGAAGCGGCACATCAGGTAAAGATTTTAAAAAAAGAAGCAAGACCCAACATTCTCGAAGAAAACGGCACTGGCAGTACTTGGAGTAGGCCTAGCAAAAATCCAAAAGTTAAGGTGTTATCAATGTAATAATTTATGTTCTTGAAAGTTGTCATAGTTGAGTAGATTCATATTTGGTGTGATTTATGCTGCTTTGGTGAATTATTATTAAACAATTAAGAAGTCTGCCACAAAACCACCCTTTGCCGCGTGTATTGGGGCCAATATATATATATATACACTGCCAAGAAAAAGTTTGGAAAAAAATGTTTTTTTGTTATTTTTATTCTTCATTTCATGGTTTTATTAACAAATGTAACACTGACTGGGTAAACAAACACAAGAGAAGAGAATGTGTTATGTACAAAACCATTAATTAGCAAAAACAAACTTGTTACAGTTCAAACTTTTAACCCATCAATAAAAAACACCTTTTGCAGCTGTCAAAGGTAGATGTTTTTTCACAGTATAGTGCACAAATTAGGTCCAAATATGCATGCCTGGTCATCCATATCTTCCATTGTGCACTTAAAACACCTTGTAGACTAAACATTTTTCTTAAGTATCCAAACGGCCTAATTAATTTTGTCTAAACCTTTATTCTTAACTGGTCATTTTTCCAGTTAATTTTGTTTAAACCTCTTCCAGAAAGTTCAACTGCAAATGGCCAAAAAGAAACAATTGACACTAGAAAATCGACAGTCTATAGTAGTTTTGAGAAATGAAGGATATAAGCTTGAAGATATAGCCAAAAAACTGGGTTTATCTTTAAAGGGGGTCCATTATACCCTTACACGCCATGGTGATACTGGCTCTATTAAGGATAAACATCGGAGTGGAAGGCCAAAATGCACCACTGCTCAAGAGGATAAATACATTCAGGTGTCTTCTCTGATGAACAGACGTTTAACTGCTCCTGAAATAGCTGCCTCCCTGAACAGCACTCGCCAGACACCAGTATGCACAGATACTGTGAGGAGACAACTCAGGAGTGTGGGTCTTATGGGAAGAGTCGCGAAGAAAAAACCCCTCCTGAGGTCTGCAAATCGAAAAAAGAGGTAACAGTGGGCCAGAGACCACAAAAATTGGAGCATTGATGATTGGAATCGGGTACTCTGGACTGATGAATCAAAATTTGAAGTGTTTGGATCCAAGAGGAGAACGTTTGTCAGACGCAGGAGCAATGAGAAGATGCTGGATGCCTGTTTAACACCTTCCGTCAAACACGGTGGTGGAAATGTGATGATATGGGGTTGTTTTGGGAGTGGTAGAGTTGGCAACCTGTTCCAAATCAAAGGAATACTGGACCAGAGAGGCTATCATTCCATCCTGCTGCGACAAGCAATCCCATCTGGACAGCGAGTGATTGGGCGCAACTTCATTATGCAACAAGATAATGACCCCAAACATACGTCAAAGCTCTGCACAACATATTTGGAAAAGAAAGAAGCAGCTGGGATACTATCAGTTATGAAATGGCCAGCACAATCGCCCGACCTAAATCCAATAGAGCTTTTATGGGAGCAGCTTGATCGGAAAGTCCGGGAAAAGTGTCCCACAAGCCAATCTGACATGTGGAACCTTTTGCCAGAATGCCCAAGATTTGTAAAGCGCTCATAGCTGCAAAGGGTGGTTTTTTTATTAATCAAAAGTTTGAACTGTAACAAGTTTGTTTTTGCTAATTAATGGTTTTGTACATATCACATTCTTTTCTCTTGTGTTTGTTTACCCAGTCAGTGTTACATTTGTTAATAAAACCATGAAATTAAAAAAAAAATAACGAAAAAAAAAAATTTTCCAAACTTTTTCTTGGCAGTGTATATATATATATATATATATATATATATATATATATATATATTGCAGCTTGTGAATTTATATCTCTGATTTCAATTTTCGACCTACAACTCTTTTGAGCTAATTATATAATCTCAGCTTGATGCAACATGACTCTTGGCTTTTATTTGTGTAGGACACTTTCATAAAAAAATACATCTAGTACTACAAAATTAAACGGGTGGTACTTCTTACGTAGTGTCTACTGCTACTGGAATTTCGGTAATTAAAGATGCCTTAAGTAGTCAAACATGTCTTCCACCTTTAAACATGTGCAATGCAGCAATCACCACTTTGTTTGACATATTTTGAGTATGTTAACCAATGATGCATGAGTAAGTCCTCTTGGAAAGTCCTTTATGGTATTTGCTGGTCTTTCTTTTGGCAATCTCATGACATGTCCAGCCATGCTGACCAAGCCTCATCGCTTTTTCGTTCTCACTATTCAGATAAGTTTTCTAACCTTGCCCTCCTCATCAATTCTTTATTTGTCACATGATTCCTCCATATATATTACATGACAAGATGTTAGCAAAAGGCAGGCCTAGCTTAGAATTGACAGTGTAACGAACATTATAGTTGACTCATTACTCTTCGACTCTATATTTGTAAGCTAGTAATTGCAATGATCGATATGAAGCCACCTTCCCCATTGAAAAATTGTACATTTTCTTCAGGCATCTACATTGGTTGGAGATGTCCAGAATTCAAGCACGACTGTCAGAGGGTTAGCAGCAAGTCCAAGTGCTTCTGTGGGCACCTTCTCAATGAGCATGCCAGTTACACCAATAAAAGTTTCATGGTCCCTTGCAAAGTAGGGGCTTGTAAATGCAAAGGATTTGCCTGGATTCCAGCGAGACCAGAAGAAGTTGGTGAATTTTGGTTTCAGAGAAGACGCAACTTTGATCCGTCAACCTGGAGAGCAAAATGTCGATGTAAACATACCCATGAAGAACACGATCCAACTGGATTGCGAAGGTGCAAAAGCAGAGGTTAGTGGAAATACGAACAAGTACAAACATAGTGCTTGCTCAGCTTAGTGATCTGGAGGTTAAAGCAGTATTTTTGCTTAAATCCCAGCTGCAAATGAAACGTTTTTATCACCTTATTATAACCACTTTAAACTACATATATATAGTCAGGGGCGTCGATTTCTCTTGATGGTTGGGGGGGGGGGATGCAGGCCTACTTTGTCTGTCCCGCTGTGACTTTCCCTCACTCGTACAAGTAGAAGCAGTTAATGTGCAGACACTGGCTAAGAGGTAAATTAATGGTGGATCACTTATGCTAAACTTATAAACTTGTACTTATATGTGATATCAAGCGTGAAGCTGTTTAACAAAGCACAAATGTTCCAAAACAAAAGTGTGTAAAAAAGGGTAATTTTCATTTGTGAATTTCAGGGGGGGGGGGGTTGATTGCCTTGATCATTCCTCCCCCCCCCCTTCTCAGAAAGTGGGGAGGGGGGGTATATATCCCCCAAATCCCCCCTGAATCGATGCCCCTGATATATAGGTAGTGATGGTATTATATCCCCCAAATCCCCCCTGAATCGATGCCCCTAATATATAGGTAGTGATGGTATTATATCCCCCAAATCCCCCCTGAATCGATGCCCCTGATATATAGGTAGTGATGGCGATCTGAAGGGAATAAATTTTATGAACTTATCAACAATGGCATTACCTTGTGATTGTCAGGTTGTGGCTGTGGGGCATACGATTCGAACTTCCTGTGCGCAGCATGTGACCGACATTGGGAGCAGCATGAGACTGTGTTTGAAGGACACCAGGAGAGAGTGGAAAAGGGTCTGCCAGTTGGTAAGCATGATAGGAAATTGGGAAAAAAAATTAAATACAGTACTTTTATAGACTTGATTTAAAGTATATGAATGGGAATTTGGGAATGCGTTTTTGGGCTGGAAACAAGAGTATGTAGAAGTTAAAGTGTTTAGTAAATGGTCTTCAAAATACATGCCCATGGACAAATTACATGGCCACGGACGACTGAAGTCATTACCTACTATGTATAACTGGAACTTTCCTATTTTCTCATTTTCAGGAGAGGACTATGTGCCCTTTGCAGAAATCCCCTCATTACGTAACATGGTCCTAACAGGAGAGGATGATGGGGACATGTCCTACATGAAAACAATGGAGAGTCCATATGCCAGAGGTCTAACTGGCAGTTCCCGTGGTGGTTCACAGAGGGCGTTGCCTGGCCCTGGTGGTCAGGTGGACAACAACACCCCTGCGCCATTCGGCGGCTCAAAATCTGGCTTCAGACCTGTCTATGATTAGAAAATGACTGTTATGATATTTCATGCATTTATTGGTATTGTTAACCAAGATTGATGGGCATTGTTTGAGGCGAATAATCTAGTTGTACGAACCTGTCTATGATATCTTGCGAAAAAGATATTTCATCCGAATTTCTTGTTACAGGTCATTTATCATTGATGATGTGCATTGTTTATATTTTTGTATTTGGTAATTTGCAATAGTATATAAAATATTATGTGAATCTTCAATCCCTGTAGGTGGCCCCACGATAGCAAAAAAATAAATGTGAGTTTTTATAATTTTATTTTTATAATATATATATATATATGTGAAATTGAATGAATATCTGAGTTTTATATATATATTTGTTATCGTGTACTGGTCGTTTGACCACAAGGCAAAAATAATGTGTCATAACCGTATATATAATTATATTCCTATAACATACAGGGTGGGGAGGCAAAACTTGAAAAATTGCTGCAACTCCAAAACTCGCTTATTATGCATGACTGGGCCTATTGACTAAAAGGATATTAACAAACAGAGATAGACGAAAAATAATCTTTTTTATTCAATGAGACCTCCATTATTTGCAATTACAGACAGCCTTGAAAGTTACGCAACTCTTTTCTTAAACACCTGGGTCTATTCCTTCTTGACGGCAGCCTTGAGGGAGTAACACTGGGGGGGGGGGGGGGGGGGTTCTTGTTGGTGGCCTGCTCTAAAATACCCCACACAGCATAGTCCAGCGTGTTCAGGTCCGGATTAGAGGAGGGCCACAAATTTGCCGTCCAAAAGTCAGCAAAGTTGGTTTGCCAGAACTGCTAAAGGAAACGTTCATTTCGGTGTTTCAAAACAGCATTACCATTGTTGGGAATGCTTTTAGGATTGAATTTGGCACAGAGCAAATCTGCCACTCTGTTTCTTTTGTTCTTCGAAGCAGTCATTTTAAGTTATAGTTCCATAGTATTGACCAATTTCGCAGCTGATTTGCTACTGTAACATTTTAAGTGGTTGCTGGTTTTTTTTTTTGTACTAAATTTCAGTTTCGCCTCCCCACCCACCCTGTACTAAAAATAACAATAAATACGAAAAGCTGAAAAAATATATATAGCATTAATATCTCATACATGTAGCATAGCAATAAAATGAAAATAATATACAATGAATTTGAATTCAAAATATAGAATTAAAAAAGCAAGAATTTACTATAAAAAAAGTCTTATTAAAATTATCATGGCTTGAATTTTAAAAATTTTGTTTATTTGTTTATTAACTAGTGTGCCTTGATAGCGGCAGAATTTCTGCCTTAGAGGGTCACTACCGAATGTACATATTTTAATATGTGATATTTTGAATAAATTGTTCTGAGTTTTGAGTTCTAACATGGTAAAATCCTTGTTATCTCATCATTACACTTGCCTCTTGCAGCGTGTCTTATTAAGCTGTCTCAGCTTTAGCCCAGTAGCATCAACTCAAACAAAAAGACAATCCAATACAAATATGAGACAGCAATTGATGTCATTTTATATTGTTCATATTGTTTATTTTATCAGCATTTGTTACTGGCCATTGTTTGCATATATATTTCCCTATTATTGATGCATTTTATTTCTACAGAAATAAACAAATAGATATACCGATACTTTAGCCACAAATATGTTGTGTTGTAGCAAACAAAAACTGACTTTGCTGAATCAGTACTTGGGTTTTTTCTCACTTCACACCATAAGTAAGCCTTATCCCAATGGGACTATATGTCCTCAGGTGGACTTAACTTTTGCGTTTCAGAACCTTTTCCATTGAGGGGCATCTGACGGTGGCTCTTTGTCTGTGTCATTGCTGTCAACTGTGGGACCCGTGGGTTTGGTATTTCTTAGTCTGGCTTGTGTTTTCTGGTTTTCGTTTGAGGTGCGAAAATCTGTGATTAAAAAAAAGAAAAACATTGCAAAATCTTCAAAAAAGATAATTAAACTGTAAACTTAAGTGGTAAGCAATGGCTGATTTGTATATAAATCGGCGTTCTGCTACACTGCACATCCTAGCTGGATGTCGTTCCACTGGTGTTCAAACATTTTTGACCAAATGGTCCTATGCAACTGTTGCTCTGTGAGTTGCCATTTTTGTTGATACTTAATCAACCAACCGCGACATTGTTTGGGTTTGATAAGACAAAACAAAGAGCAAGGCAGTGATCAGAAAAACAATTAGCCCAACATTCAGAAATTATTTTATTATACAGGCAAATTTACTCATATATACAATCACAACATGTCTCTCTGAAGAAAAAAAGGGGGAAAAAAACCACCTAGCCTTTATTGAATTATGACAAACAATTGGTACAAAAAAAAAGAATTTAATATAATCATTTAGAAAGGCATGGTATGTGTGACATCTATCTATCTACCTATCTACCTATCTATCTATGTCCATGGCAAACCTGTGCTTTCATAGTTGTATATTTATTCAAAACATAAAAGCACAGGTTTGCGATGGACATGTAGATAGATAGATAGATAGATAGATAGATAGTTTAATATTGAGGTAAAATTACTAGTAGTGGGTGATTATAATTATACAGTGCATTGTATAATAATATTTTTTTTATATTTCCTTTTAGAAGGTATCTTTTTTCCTTTGAAACTTCAGTAGTGAGGGCACCTTGCAAATATGAACAAAAATAAAAAGGGGTTTTAACCATTATTCATGCAAACAGTCGTCCTGATAACAAGTATTTCAGCTAATTAATCCACATGTTGCCAATAATGCATGAATTTCAAATATTTTCTTTGTGGGATAGGATAGGATAGGATAGGATAGGACTAAATATTGGATTAATTTTTTTTTAAACAAGACACTACACTAAGAGCAGTGGTGATGCGTCTGAGCCAGCAAATAAAAGTAAATTGCTAGCACTGCATTTGACACTCCAATGATTCTAAAACAACAACATTGCCACGGTTGAACAAACAAATGTCGGTCAAAAATGTTTGAACGCCAATGAGACGTTAAATTGGTGGTCCCTTGTACTTGGTTTAATATATAATTATCATAGTTGTCAAGGTCAAAGGTAATGGTAAAAAGTAAAATTTTATATTAGAAATGCTCTTTATATATTATATTTTAGCGTCTAATTAGAAACTACAATTTAACCTGCCTTACAGAAAATGAGTCAAACGAGTATTTTATGAAAATGGTATGAAGTAATGAGTGATTTACTATAAATGTAAGAAAAGTAGCAAAGATCAATCCTCACATGGGGTGTCAGCAGATGCAACTTTATTGTTCTTGGAGAGGGTCTGCCAGAATGCGTTCCGGAATGAGTCGTTCAGAGTCACGTAAATGACAGGATTCAATGCACTGTTGGCATAAGCCATGTAGGTGCATACAAACTTAATGGTCTCGAATGAATCTGGTATCTATAAGCAAGACAATAGTGTTGATCAGTATTATGTAGAAATTGGCAATCATTTCATTGCATTGGTAGTAGAGTGCACATGATATCTTCAATTTTGGAACTTCCTTTGTACCAATTGATTTATTTTGATTTCTATTCTTTATACCCATTATTTCATTTATAATGTATAGTATACTTCGAGTATGACAAATAAATATATTAAATATAATAATACTTCAATACCCTGGTACCTGTCAGTGATCCAAATATGTCTGCGGGAAGCTACAATGTTGTTTGGGTCAGTGGCAGGTAGTGAGGTGCTGAAGTAGTCTTTTCAGGTAAGACCATCTTGCATAAAATATTGGTCCAGTTCATTTATTTGCCATTATAAGTAATATCAGTTGTCATTATTAAGGCCTGCCTGGCTATCTATGTATTGTAGAATGTAGATGGAAGGTATTGCTGGGTGGATATACTGTCTAGACCTCTAGAACTGAGGTTGATCTTCTAATATATTACAGTTAGTTTCATTAAAAATGGCATCTGGCTACTCAAGGCCGGATCTAAAATCCGGTATATAAGTTGAGAGTGATACATGTCTATTGCAAATACATATTTAAGATAATTAAGATCGATTTCTTAAATTTACCAAGGTTTATATTTTTTTAGTGGTGGTAGGTGTAAGCCGACTTTGAACTAGGAGTAGACAGAAGCGGCTGGTTTAGCCAGTATTAGGTTGCTAAAACTGTCTTGAGTCGACCATACTTTATTAAATTAACTGTATAGAGAAAATTGCAAGTATATACTTACTGCAGCATCCCTGCTTCTATGTACATCATACATCAACATGATATTTATTGGGGTCCAGCAGATGGTAAAGCCAACCAGCACGGCCACCAGCATTCTAATCACCTGTTAATAAATTCATGAAACCTCATCAACCTCTTTAAGACATAACATGTAAGAAATGTGACAATTAATTCTGGGCAACTTCACCACTGGATCATGCAACTTGAGGCCAAGTTCAAAAATAAGAAGCCTAATAAGTGTGACATGTCCGATTTGCGGTAATGGTAAGTTAAAATGCTTCATACAAAGTTCTTAATAACTGAAATTTTGGTATCAACATCATTGTAAGTATCATAATTTCATTATTTCTTATGTTTGCTACAGGATGATGTTCATGAATCTGTTGTATTTTATAAAAATTAAAACCAAATTTTCGACAATCGTTTATTATCTTACTTCTAGAATACGCAATTTCATAATATTATTGTTTTAATTGGCCAATAACACAAGTACACTAGAGGCTGAGTCCTTCAATTTGATTGTTTTGTGAAAGGAATGTTAAGTTTATTGACAAAAGAGCATAATACCATGAATTTGTGCTATAGTATTTTGTCTAATATATCAATAAATTTGTTTAAATCTGAGTAATAATAGAACATAACACTCGGGAAAACAGGGAAGAAGCAAAATCAACATTTGATTGCTATCTTTCAGCAAAATTTCTACTTGCATAATTTCTTCGACAAAAATTAAATGTGGAAATTTTCCTTATGTTTCGTATGGAGAGTTTCTTTTGTAAGATGATCAGTGAACAACCAGAGCAAGGAATAAATACAAAATTCTTTTAGTTTAGAAAACTAGACTAAATACACATTCGAAAATGTTAGTTTCAAATATTCATCAGCACGAATTATTGAAATTAATCAATGATATTTAACTTTAAAAAGTCGCACTAAAAATGGTAAAAACAAATGCCATTTTTTCTTCTGTTCATTTTGTCATAAAATAAAAACGGCTCATTAGATTTGTCTCAAATTTTCAGAGAATAGCCCAGCAATTACCAAATAAAGGATAAATATATATATAAAACATTCTAGAAAAAGTAGTGTAGCTGTATTTTATATGAGATATGATATCAAAAGATTCATTATTTTTGCACTAGGCCTTGAGTAGATTAATATGCAAACAGAGTATGTGGTAGGGATTTTCGTCCAGTTAGATTTTTAACCATTATTTTCATAAAAAATGTGACGCTTAAATTTAGTTAACATAGACTTACCTTAAACCTAGTTCTCTGGTGCTGCACTCTGATGGAATCATTTGGCTCAATCGTCTTTTGTCGTTTGTATAAAGCCACGGCAACTGAGGAGTATGCAAAGGTCATCAACACCACTGGCACAAAGTAGAGAATTACAGCACAGCAGGTCACATAAATGGTCTTCCCTGGTTTGTGAGTGAGACAGCCTACATTTGAGTTGTAGTAATACCTAGGCCACGAATCTTCACAAAATATTTCCACCCAATTCTTCCAGTAGATTGTGTACAGTTCGTGATAAATTAAATGAGGCACAGCGACCAGCCCTGAAGTAATCCACACACCAGTTATAAGGACAACTGCCAGGTTTTTGCTGACATGGGCCTTCAGAGGAAATACAATAGCAAAGAATCTGTTCCCTGCAATAAGTGTCATAAACAGGACGCTGGATGTTACTGCCCAGGCTGAAAATATAAAACATGTGTCTCATTCATAATCTTGTCTGTGATGGCTTTAATTTTTATTACAGTTGAAACAAACAGTTAAAAGAAAAGAAAAACCCTCAGCTCTGATTATTTACTTTATGTATTTTCATAAAATTGCCAACATATCATAAAATCATATAACAACCATGCATATTTTCTTGGTCTCTGACTCAATAACTGTTAAACTGTAATAGGACGGTTGGAGAAAATGGCTAGGAATTTGGAACAGGTAATGTGGGATTCAGAAATATTATATTGACGGGGACAGTTATTATAATCTAAAAAAAGCCACTTAACAGATTCTCAATACAATCACATACACATACAAATGCAAAAAAAGAAACTATTGTTATACTTACATTGAAAGAAAGAGAGAGATTTGCAGAAGAATTGTCCGAAGCGCCAAGCGGGTGAGATGGAATTTCCAAGGTGAACCCACATGCAGGTCAAGGTCACCAGAAGGTCAGACGTAGCCAGGTTGGCCACATACACATTGGTTCTGGTCTGTAACCCTTTCCTCCGTGCAATGACATAGATGAGTAAAATGTTGCCAAATCCTGCAATATTTATAATTATCAGATAGAATATAACCATGGCAACCACTTCTCCAGTCGGTATTGATGGAACGTCAACTTCCATCTGCTCGGTCACATTGCGAGGTATCGGGATAGGGATGACCTTTTCTCCAACAGGACATGAAGCATCTTTGGATGCCATTGCAAAAAGACACAAAGAAACCGGCAAGACTGCAGAACAATCCTGTTAGCCATTTTCTTATCTCCTTTTACAGCATCTCTCAAGAACCTGACTGATTTAATAACACAAATCAGACCATTTACAACCACTATTTCAACAACGGCAACAAAGGCTCAAACATTGTCCACTACAGTTTCAGACACCATCAATTCAGATAACTGAGATTAGAGCAATAAGACTTTCTCTCAAGATTTTGGAAAACAAGGCAGAAAATCTAATCAAGCAAATCTTACTCTTTACTCTCGGTTTCAAACAATATGACACCAATTTTAAGAGCACTGTAAACCTATCAGAAAACACCGAGCCATTCCATATCAGTGATTGCGTATTAGCGAAAGAAAAAAACTGGATAATTACCTAATTTTGCAGTTTCCTTGGCAACCATTTGCAATAACTTCATTGATCATTTCATAATTGTTACCTCTCAAAGATACGGATACTGACGGATGGTGTGGATAGTTATAGATAAAGTCAGCCACTTACAAAGAATTGTGAATAGACTTGGACAATGTTGTTTTGCTAAGAAAGGACCACTGGACACGGTTTAAGGAACTTCCTGCTCAATATGATTGCAACACAACTAAGCACACCTGTAATTAAGACAGCTGCAAAGAAATGAGATATCTGTACACATTGTGCAGTTACAGAATAAAATAAAATAAAATTGGTGCCGTTTGTTACTAAGAATAATAAATAATTTGAACTTTGTAAAAAAGAACTAATTTCACTAAGATTTGAAGAAGGAGAGCAGGAGCAGGGTAACCTATTTGTTACATAAACTTTGACTTTTTTCCAAATTAATAATTGGTCTGTTTAGCAATGCTGAAGTTTCACAATGCTTGAAATTGCTCCTAGTTTTAAAGTGCCTTAATTGCTGGATACAGGAGCAGGTGGCGGTATCAAAAACCATATACACCAAGTAAGCTGGCCAAAACGTGTGAGATAAATTATTATTTACAAAGAATAAGAATAAGGATTTTGACAAGATTTAATCTTTACCCAATAGATAAAATATTGGTTGGATATACACTACCATAGTACTACCATTATCAACCTAAAGATCTGGCTAAAGAAGTCCAGAAACCAACTTCAGTCACTTTCAGTTGGGCCATATTTAGTTCTCACCATCAAACATACTCATACCCAATTCTTTATAGACTTGGAAGCTAAACTCCAGAGGACGTCATGTGAGTCCAGGGCTCTTATTGGTTGAATGACTGCCTTAACCAATGGGAGCCCTGGATTCACGTGACTTCCTCTGGAGTTTATCTTCCAGGTCTATGAGATTAGTTACCAAGTTCTATGCAATTGGCTGTAAATAATCTTATTCTGTAAAAAATCGTATTTGTTGTACATTAGGAGACTTCATGAAAATAAGAGGTGGCTCAACTCACCCACGCTCCCCTAATAAGCCTGTTTTTCCAAAAGCCTGTGTATTACCAAATATCGACACCTTGCAAATAGTTTTTAGGAGGATAATCATAATATAGAAATTAATCATGAGTTGGACAGTGTGTTAAATTATATTACTTGGAGTTAGACATCATTTCCTAGGCAATTAGGATTCAGTCCATATTTGGGTGAAATATGTTTATTTCGACTTTATTAAGCAGACAAGAAGGAATAAATGTCAAATTCATAAAATGCTCAAGATAAAAAAGGTTGAGAGACACTGACACCCAAAGATATTCATCTTCACGATGGTTGTATTGCTGTAAGGACGATTTTTCTAGGGGGGGGGGGGGTGGGGTTAAACCTCTCAGAGTAAAAATTTACATTAAAATATGAAGAAAATATATATATTTTTTAACGTATCCCTCACTCCCCCTAGGATTTGTGCCCATGGGCCATGCATACCAGCATCACTACCTATATGAAATGGTTAATGGGGACAAGTTTAGGGCTACATGAAATTCCTTATAGATTCAGTTCATGCAAGTCATCAATATGAAAATGCAATACAATGCAATTACTCATCATAAATCTTCGTCATAACATCGTTGTCTTCTGCAGTATAATTTTTCTTCATCCCACAGGTCAATGTGATGTTCTGCAAAATCTACTATTGTTATTAATATTTTTTCCCACAAGTCTGACACAGGTCTCTTTTTAAAAATTTAAAGTTTGACTTGTCATTGCTTTTCCTAGATAGAACAATTTCTATAAATTGCTTTCACAAATTGGTATGACAGGGTATTGTTGCACTAAAGTTTCTAGTGTTTAATGAAGTGGTTATTTTGCTTAGCAGTGAGGGTCCAGAATCTGAATCCTTAGTATAATCCAGTTAAAGTTAAATGAAGATGGAGTCCAAACTAAAGTTGAATGGTTTATTGTATAGTCATATCAAAACAAAGTCCAAAGAATTACATATTGAAATGTTCTATGTGAGATCAGCCTTCTGCGGAGGAGGGCCTAGTGAAGGTTAAATACTTGGCCTAAAGTGGTCAGGTTGGCCTGTTGCAGGAGCAGCTGCAGATGGGCATGCTCAAAGATGCTGATGGAAATTTCCTAGGATTGTTATAATTTTGTGTAATAATTCTTATAAATGATTCAGGGAGCATTAATGAATGAGCGAGCATCTTGTAGGGGAGCATGTATTATAGCCTTATGACAGTATAATGACTGCACATGTAATATACTCTTTTTACCACTGCAATGAAGGTTTTATGTTCCATTCAAAGTCATTTGTATTCATTTGTTTGTTTTTCAGGTTATTTTAAAAAGGCTATTAATGGATTCTGACACTCATATAAGTGATTAAATGGTAGATGTGATCAGGTTCAAGCCCGATGAGCCAATCTGCCACGGATCCTGGGTTAGTAACAAAATATATCCAATAGCCCCTGTTGGAAAAAAATGGTCTTAATTCATGAAATACAAATTTTGTATGCATTGAAATTTGCAGTGTTGTTGATACGATCCACGCTATGGATTAAAAAAAAAAAAAGTAATCCACTGCAATCTCCGTATCACATCAAACGTTGGATCCAGTAGATATTTTGTTGACAGTACACTCCTCAAATTTTCTGCTCAATGGTGAACCGACCTGACATTGGGCCGAAAGGGGTCAACATTGAGTCAAGCATACAGTGGGCTGACATGACAATGGGCCAACACAATATTGGGGAAATTGGGCCAGTCGAATACTGGGCAGTATGTGCATGGGCTAACACTGAGCCAAATCCACAGCAGGCTGACATGGCAATCATCCAGGCAATGGGTCAGCACAATTTTTGGCCAGGTCAACAATTTAATGGACACTGGGCCATCACCAAACAGCAGGCCAGCTTGTCACTGGATCAGCATTGGTCTAGCACATTGGGCCAAAAGGGGGCCAAAAAGGGGGCCAAAAAGGGGGCCAAAAAGGGGGCCAAAAGGGGCCAACATTGAGCCAACATTGAGCCAACAGTATACACAGCAGTTAACTTGTTGTCTTTGCAATACTTCATTATTATCAACAAAACAGATGAATACAATTTAGTTTTTGGCAGCCTTAAAATTTTAATGATGCAAAAATATATGCAGCTGCATGCTGTAAATAAAATTGCAATAACACAGTTTGATTGAGGTTTGAATTTGGCAATTTAGGCTGACTGAAAAAAAAAAAATTTGTGTTTCGATTTCCGATCGACCTGAATTCACAAGGCCCGTCCCGAATATTTTTAAGGCATCTGACAAAACAAATTGACATTTGACACGCAATATTTTTCTTTTGAGCCTAATCAGAACCGATTTGAGCCTTGATTCATAGGGGAAAAATTCAAATAAAATAAATAAACTCCCAGACCTGCCGACCCAACGTTTTTAAACAAACTAATCAGAAACAAACTTTTATTTTGGTCGGCCTGTCACTATTCTTATTACTATCTTATTCCTTTATTATTTTTGGGAGGGGAAGTTATGTGAGATACCAATGTTCAGCTTTGGCCGGTGTTGGCCAATATTGCTGCATGACATTACACTTTCCTTTCCATCTTTTTTGTATACACCAAAACTACATTAACATTTCTGACGGCATTTTTATACTCCTCATGTATTGGTAGGTTCCTGTGGCATTTTTTTTTTGTGGTTACCTTTAAAAGTCCATTCCAGGCCAGATATGCTTGACAGATCGGTATGCCCTGGCCAGGTCAGCCTTGTACATCCAACAGCCAGGAGTGATAAGGCTGACAGCATCTTGCACTGACTGATAGAAAAACTTGTCACATGTAGCCAGGTCATTGAGGGCATTGCATGGAGGTCGACTGCAGTCTTGAATTAGTCTGATTTTGCCTGAGTCTTTTAAAATCGCACCCAATGCAGAAATAATTTGTGGTTTTTCTTGAGTGATGATGCAACAACCATTTCTTTGTGAATATGTGCTTCCACCAGAAGGGCTTTATCAGGTGCTGTGGCAGATTGGTAATTTGCCTGCCACACAGGCCGGGGGGCCATCATAGTCAGTGGTTGTAACACGAAAACCACACTTAATTCCATTTCACAGAAAATCTCGTTTAGGATCTTGTCATGCTTCATAGTTAAGTGCATCATACCTGGTGACCCCTACTGGCCATTTTTTGGATCCTTTTCTGCAGCATCAGGGAATCTTTTATGCACATATTTGCACTGGGATCCAAAAGCACAAAATTTGCCACCAGAATTCAACCACAACTTACATTCCTCTCTTGTAGCACTGGGTCTGGCACGTTGTTGTTGATGTACATAATGAGGGATTTTCCTGGGGGTCAGAAGCTGCATTTGGAGGGCCATCTTCATGTCTCCCCAAGGAAATCCATGTGCAGCCTAGAGCTCCCTGTATTGCTGGTCAAACTGCAGAATGCTGCTCCACTCATACACATCTGTCATCTCAAATATTTGCATGGTATATGCAAGGTAAAATTCCACTTTATCCCTGCTGAGGTCACCAGTCGACATAAGAAAGTTCATCAGTTTCATATTTGCTGCTCCCCACTGATGCCAGACAGGTCCTCCTCACTCTGCTTGAGGGATATCCTGTCTCTTCTCTTTTTCTGCAACCGTTCTTTGACTTTCTCTGGCAGAAAGTTTGCAATCTTTTCTGCCTTCTTTCCTGTTGACCTGGCTGTTAGCAGGATTCGTGGATCATAAGCCATGGCAGGAGCTGGGACAACTTCTTCTTGACCTGTTGGGAGAGTGCCACCATTCAGCAATGCATCCAGTGTTTTGCCTGCTGATAGCAAACCATCTGATCCAGATTGCCCTTCCTGGGTGTCCAAGGACTGTTCAGGTGCACTTTCTTCAGTCACAGATGCTGGGATGGAGGCTGGCTTGGCTGGTCCCTCTGACTCCATGAAGTGAGTATTGCCCAAGGTATGCAGGGCCTTCCTCACAAGCACTTCCTGGCCCACAGAAATCCAAGTTCTTCTAATATCTCCAGGTTTAGACAGAGCAGAACTTCCAGATCGCATAGTCCTTGAGTCTTTAAAGCTTTTTGGGTGTCAGAGCCAAACTTGCTCTCCTTAGCCCAATCTCGAAAATCAAAATCCTCATCAGCCATAGCAACAAATTAAAACCAGCCACAAGTGATGCTAACACTGTTACTGCTGCAAATGCACTGACAAGGGGTGAAACTTTCACCCCAAAGATATAAAGACTATTAATAGAAATATTAATAAACCATATTCAATATTTATATATCTATGTAAAGTGACTACTACTACTACTACTACTACTATTACTACTACTACTATTACTACTACTACTATTACTACTACTACTACTACTACTACTAGTACTACTACTACTACTACTACTACTACTACTATTACTATCACTACTACTACTACTTTTACTGCTATTACTACTACTATACTACTACTACTACGACTGTTGGTGCTGGTGCTGGTGCTGGTGCTACTACTACTACTACTACTACTACTACTACATAACTGTGATGAATAGGTAGCATATTTAGGAGGGAGTTGGTAAAACCTACGCATAGGGATCGATCTTTTTAAGTATAAGTGTTTTTTGTTGTTGTTGTTTTTTTTTGGGGGGGGGGGGGAGCAATCAACTTATATTTTTTTGTTTACCAATTCATGATTTGTTTCTTTGAATCTGATATGTAAATGAAGCATTAAAAACTGTTTTTTAATTTCAGGATATGCTAACTGCATCAGTATTGAGTTTAAATTACATAAAACCAAAAAACTAACAAAAATGAAATAAAACAATATTTCTGTAAACTTCTTTACAAATAGGCAGCAGGCATGGATTAAATTGAGCACATAGGACCTGTTGACCTTTTTTTAAATTTTTTTTTTAAAACACCATGCACTAGATAAGTATCAGATTGACAATATCATGTAAACTACAGGGGACTAGGCAACACTATTCATTACAGGTGATGTAGCACCCACTTGTCTTTGCTCGAACTTGACAATGAAGAGCACTGGACCTTTTGACTAAAAAACAATGGCACGTATACCAAGGTAAGTGTGGCTTTTCCCTTATAAAAAGTATCTGAAATAAAAAAAAACAAGGTATTTAAGAGAATACTTAATATCATATTTAAAAAGTGGTTTTCCTTGCACTCAACTTGTCAGTGCACACTGCCAGTTAACTACGCATTTCCAAAGATATATATATCTAGTTTTTTTACCTTTTTTTTTTAAGAGCGATTTTTAGATTTTTTTTTTTCCCCCTGATATATATATATATTTTTTTCGATTAGATTTTTTTAATATAATTATTTGTATATTGGTTTTCATCAAGTCGTGCAGTAACAATAGCTTTACACTAGCTACGGCTTTAAATAAAATATTACAAATATACTTACATACATAGATACATACATCCCAGATAGCATTCCAAATCGGCCCAGAATCGTTTCCATATAGGCCACTGTTGTAACAACATCGTATTAACATCGCCGACATCGCGCCGATGTGAAACAATTTGGAATGCTATCTGGGATACATACATATATACATACATAAATATATAAATACATACATACATAATAGCCTGTCTCTGCTCGGAACGCTGAAGAGCGTATAATACTAAAGGTCAAACCAGTTAGTTGTGCGAGAGATTTGGTGAGTTGCTCTATACGAGAATCTGTAAAACTTGTACACAGCATAATAGCCAAGTCTATTCTACCTGAGTAGTATTTTGCACCCCTTAGCCTTAGGGAAGTTAATTCTTTTTGGGGTTTACTAGATCTATGATTTTATATTTTTTTTTCAGTGGTCGACTGTAACCATGGTAACAAAGGCAGTTTACTTGTTTGGTGCAGGTGCCATTTGCTTCCTGTGCTTCTTTGCCAACCGTCCATTGGAAGTAATTGATGACAAAGAGACAACTGATGACTCATTGTCATGATGCAAGGAAGAACACAGCATCTGAAGTATCAAATGATGCTCCTGGAATTCCTGCTCCAAGTGATGCTGTACACTTGATGAATTCTGAATCTGGCACATCACCACACAGGTCAGTGACCACTTCGGAATCTCCAGAAACCTTTGGCATTAGTCCCTCAAAAGACGAATCCTACATCCCAGAAGTTTGTAATGATTGTTTTCAACCAGAACAATTTCAAGTCACATACGAGCCTGGGAATCTCTGCCATTCTGGTGACCCCGTTGACTTCATTTTTGTCGTAGCATCTTGTCCAAAATGTTCTTCACACAGAAATAGCATTAGGGAGACTTGGGGTAAGGTGGACACCATGTCAATGTGGAAAGCAAAGCGATTTTTTGTGCTCGGGTCGGGCACAGAAGAAGAAAACCATTCAAATCAATTAGAGGCACATCAATATGAAGATATTTTATTCATAAATTATAATGACACTTACAGAAACTTAACAATCAAAACGGTGAATGCTTTTAATTTGATTAACAAACATTGCAACCATGCTAAGTACATTTTTAAGGTCGATGACATATTCTTCAACATAAAAACTCTAAGGTTTATTCAATCCAACATGTCTACACTGAACACAACAATGTTTGGATATTGCACATGGACTACTGTCCAAAGAAATGTTACCATAGGAACACATTTAACAGAATCGCAATACAAGGGAAGCCATATTCCTACTTTTTGTTTTGGTTTCATTTATGGATTATCTAGACATCTGATGTTGTCATGAAAATCCAAGCAAATGTTCCTTTCTTTCCTTTAGAAGACGTTTACATCAGTTTTTGCTTACGTCATCGAAACATGAGGAGTTTCTTTACCAAAAAAGATCATTTCCACACAGATTATAAACTCATCGCTGATGACGTCAACAGAAACTTTTGCGAACATTTTGAACAATACTTTGCTTTTCACAGGGTGTCACGAACTGTTATTGTGCCTACTCCCCCGAAAGGAAAAACATATATAGATCTATGTACTTAGCAAAGTTTCGCCTTTGTGCAACCTAGTGACCGCTGGGTGGTCTAGTGGTAAGACGCTCACCTGCTCATCTGAAGAACCAACTTGGTTCAACCAAGGTTCAATCCCAGGCCTGGGCACTCTTTGTGAGCCACATCCCAGCTGGGTGTGTTTCGGATGGGATGATAAAAATGGCGTTCCATTGTACTCCGTTACCTGAGTTACTATGCTGGGGCAAGTCACCTCATCAATCAACCCTCGTGAGTGGCAAAGGACTGCACTTTTCATATGTATCCATCCATCCATCTATCTATCTATCTATCTATCTACCTATATATCTTTCTATATATTTATCTGTCTATCTATCTATCTGCTAAATAATAATTTAGCTGTATTTATAAAAATTATTCATCCACATATTTCTTTGCTTTCATAAAACTGTTATATAACTCCAAGCATTTTATTATTATTTTATTTGTCCGTTTGTTGCTCATGTTTTAAAATCATTTAAACAGGATAGGTGGCGTTCGGATCAATGCAAGCGCCCTCTGGTGAGTTATGTGTTGTAACAAATATGCCATATAAAAAAAATATTGTTATCTATCTAAAAAAAAATATGCATGTGATTATTTTTTAATAAATACAAAGGCAGATCGGTTCATTTTGTTTTCATGATTTTCATATTGACCTATTAGTTGTTATAATTTATGACAATATATTATTTCAAGAAAATAGGAAAGACCCGCTATCTTCTCTGAAACAAAGAAACTTGAGCAATACTTGGGGCAGCCTGGCAGGAGATGTTTTGATAATTTCGAGTACTTCATCTGACCGCACAAAGTACTTCGGGCCATGCATGTTCCGGGTCAATCTTATTTTAGCCAACTTCTGCAACCACAATTCTCGCTGGGGGGGGGGGGGGGGAGTTTAAACAAGTCAGAAAAAAGAGGGGGTCCACAAATTGGGGAAAACAGGGTACAAAGATTAGGGGGGAAAACGAAGAAAAAAAGAAAGAAGTAGCAGGGGGCAGGTATGTAGGCGGGAAATGAGAGAGAAAATAGAAAAAGGAAATTTAGCAATAGGGGGGGGGGGGTCCAAAGTACTGGTCGACCGAATTTCAAACTTGGGATTCCCGGCTAATTCAAATGTACCGAACATAAAGTGCACGTGTTACTCATACTTACTCAGCTACAGTGCTAATTGCACATTCAACAAACACATGTCAAGCTAGTAAGACATTATATAACAGGCAATACGGATTTAAATTTATAAATTAGTAAGATATCTTAGCTTATGATATGTGGAAGTTGATTTTGCTTCAACAAGCATGTGTCAGACTTCGTCAGAAGCCTTTGTGCATTTTGTTTCGCCAAATTGAAGTTATGATATTATGAGATGAGCCTTTGAGTTAATTAAGCCACAAATGGATTCACAAAGAACTCTAAAATTTTCTTAAAACACACAAAACTGACCACATTGACCAACACGGGCCGATGGAGCACCTCAGTCATTTGTGAATCACAAAGGTAAGTCACTTGACCTCTGACCTCACCCCCATTTTCATGGTCTTTTTATGTCATTTTAAACACCCTCCAATGACTCCAGCATGATCACAAGTTTATGCATGACCAAAACATGGTAAATCATGGAATAACTGCTTCATGGCAGAACCGCATGTAATTATGGTTTTCGAGTTGGATTTCTGCCAAAGAAGAAAATAAGAAAGAAAGAAAGCAAGGCAAGAAAGCAAAGAAACGAAGGTAAGATAGATATAGATATATATATATATATATATATATATATATATAGATAGATAGATAGATAGATATATAGATAGATAGATATATATATAGATAGATAGATAGATAGATAGATAGATAGATAGATAGATAGATAGATAGATAGATATATAGATAGATATATAGATAGATATATAGATAGATAGACATTACTTGAAGTAATACATTGGGAATGAAATTGTTATGGTGGGTAAACATAATAAAAAAAAACACATCGCAAAAAAATAAGACAATTGTCAAATATGAAGACTATAGAAAGTGCAATTAATACTTGTTGTATGTAAAAGAATGTGAATGGAGATTATGTTTTTTATTAAGTCAGTGGAACTGACAGAAAGAAAGAAAGAAAGATAGATAGATAGATAGATAGCTGGATAAATAAATAGATAGATAGAAAGATAGATAGATGGATAGCTGGTTATATAATAGATAGATAGATAGCTGGATAAATAGATAGCTAGATAGTTGGATAAATAGATAGATAGATAGATGGATAGTTAAATAGATAGATAGATAGATAGATATTATCCAGAACCAAAATTAAAGTAATATTCAGCACTAAAACAAAATAGATCAAAGTAATTGACTTACTTACTTTGTCAACCTTGTATACTGTAAATAGGTTTTCAGAACTCGAAAATGTTATTCACCACTAAAACAGGTCTATACATTTAACCTTAATTGGTTAGCCAATTAGACTTGTTGATTTGGTTGTCAAAATTGATAGCTAGATGAAAAATCTAATTTAAAGAACTAAGGCAAATGTTGAACGTCTAAATAGTTATAGGGGATTTAAAGGAAAAAATAAAATAAAAAAGCGGATGTAGGTCTACACAAAACAAACTATTCCAATTATAAATACGGCAAGTCTGTGGTGAATAAATCATTTGGTTGATTGAACAAAGAAATACAGAATAATAAAATAAAATAAAAACTGAAAGAAACAAAAAAAAAGAAAAGAACGAAGAACCAGTAACAAAGATCTTAGATATGTTTCCTCGTAAAAAAAATATTTTTAAAATAGAAAAGAAAAAAGAAACAGAAAAAAGAGAATAAGACGGGGATTTTACACAATGAATAGACTTTTTCAATTCAAAAAAGAAAGAATAATACTTAAAAAGCTGTCAACTCCGGTTTTTCAAGAATAATGTTAAATCTGAATTTTTTTTTTTTAAAGATGTTCTTTCGAAGAAAACTCGATTGTTGCCCCATTGAATTTTCATTCCACCAATCTCACGCATGGCTAAAAATATTCTTTGAAATACAGTGAAGTATTTCATTAAAAATCATCTAAATCGTCTAAAAAATTAAATAACGAAACAGAAACAACATATATGATATTACATGACGTAAAAGCCTACTGCTGATTGTGATTTTTTTTCTCAAAATATATATTTTAAAAGGGCAGCCAGATCAGCTGAAGCTGTTTTACATTCGGGCCCTTTACATTAGTAAAAAACAAAAAAATAATAAAATCCATACATATTGATAACAATTAAAAACCATAAACAATAAATACACAAACAATAAAATACACAACAATAAAATACACAATCACCAAGTTATAGCCCCAACACTGTATCGTTCACTCATGGGCTGCATTCTTGATATAATTTTTCACCAGTATTTTAAAGCTATTTAAAGTATGGCATTCTTTTAAATTACTTGGTAGGTTATTGCAGGTTCTGGCTGTTGTCTTTGTTCTCCTGTTTGTTTATAAATACTTTTAATTTCGATACTTTAACAAATAATTATAAGATTCAGTTCATTGTATGAGTTAGAAAAAATAAATCAAAATGAATTTAGCAATTTTGCATTCAGTAAACAATTACAGAATTTAACACCATATTTCGACCTTACACAATGTTACATAAACAAGCTAATCTGTTCCGTGTGATTTTGTCTATAGAGCAGCTGGCAGGTGACACTAAAGATGCGGCCGCAGCTGCAACGATCCTTATATTGAGAGCTTATGGGATTTTTTCGTCATGTGGGTTTTAAGAGATCATCCTCGCAACATGCAATATCACTGCAGCCAGGTGCTGAACAAAAAGCCTGTGCCAGGTGTGACAATCACAGGTAATATTATCACCTGGTACTTACCGTGATATGAGAAGCTTCGGAGCCACGCGGGGAAAGTAAAAGACCGCCGCCCCCCGTTGGCTCCGCACCCAAAATGCCCTTCTCACACAATGCCCCGAAGTCTGAAAAAAATCTAAATAAAGAAAATAAATGTCTAATTAGCAGCAGTTTACCATGCAGGCCTATATAGTAATAGTAGTAGTAGTAGTAGTAGTAGTAGTAGTAGTAGTAGTAGTAGTAGTAGTAGTAATAGTAGTAGTAGTAATAGTAGTAGTAGTAATATTAGTAGTAATAGTAGTAGTAGTAGTCTCTAAATATTCCTAAGTAGTAGTACTCTAATAAAAAAAAAGGTTCTTAAAGGTTCAATATGGAGCCTAGGGGTCCCATTTGGAACCTGAATATTCTATCATACATTTAAAGGTTCCGAATGGTTCTTAAAGGTTCAATATAAGAACCTTACAGTTCAATAACACACATTAGGTTCAATGTTGTTCAAAGGGGTTCAATGCCAAGTGCATTTAGCTCTCATTTCTTGATTGGATTGTTAAGGGCAGTCACTTAATTGGAGACTTTTAGGGCAGGATTAACACAATTATATGTATTGCATAAGCAGACTAAGCACATGCTTAAGCACCAAGGGTCTGGGGGCACCAAAGCTGAGCAAAGAATAATTATGAATAAACTGATGTATAATAAATAAAATAGTAACTGCCTAGAGTGTGACTGCATGATTCGGGGGCACCAAATGATGTCTAGGGGGATGACCACTGATGACAATGCTCATTTAAAAAAGTGAAGTATTACATTTATCGTAAGGATATTAGCAGAGGCAATTTTATAATTAGTTGTCCAATTTCTGGTAAAGTTTCAAATTCTTCGTGTCACTAAATGGGATTGAAGTTTTGTTAAGTTAATAAGCATCCAGAAGCTGCAAGCAATTGAGTGTCTTTATTACCTTTTATGGCTCTGGCTGCAGCACGTTCTGAGTAATATGCTTCTGCAGCACGTAGCACGAGTCCACATTTGGAGGAGAATAATGAATAAATAAATAATAACAGTTATAAATGTCAAGGTAATATTTTGGGCAGGAGTCTTCTGTGACTCTTCCTATTAAATCCATTTACCACACTCAACACGTAGCTGAAAATTCACACGCATTTTTATATCTGATAATGAGGTATTTTTTGACATTCAGGTCATCGTTCGTAAGCCCTTATATGCCAATATGTATAAGACTAACAGTCTCTCTCTCTTTCTCTCTAAAAAAAAAAGGCCTAAGTTCCTCTAATTCTCCAATACAACTTACATCAATTTCCCTGCATATACATACAAGGAACTGTGTTTATTTAAGAAGCAAATCGCTCCAAACTCATTTCAGCCCCAAGGAACTGTGAGGGAGTCAGCCTAAGGAGTCAATTCATGGTTTTGGCCCACTTTAGTGGACTGAGTGCTCCTGAATTAATTTCAGGGTTAAAACAATGAAAGTATATGGTTTAACTTTATTTTTAATGCAAAAAGTAAAATATTCAGTTTGGAAAATTTTTGCGAGTTTTTGACTCATACCTTTTTGATTTTTCGCACCCCAGAGAACTTCAATTGCATAACTAGGTTCAGGAAACTGAAACTAAAGGTGAACTAGAAAACATTATAGTACATGCTCTGACAGTCATTTCAGTTAGAAGCACATTCTAACATATTTTATATTGTATGGCTTATTTCTATCAGTAGGGGTAATTATTCAGATGTGTTAGGCTGTTAGCCCTTACATCTTCAATATAAGCTAATATTTCCATAAACATTGATATGCTGTTATATGGACACTTGTGGTTATCTTTTACCTGACTCTATGAAACTTTTGATTTGTTGTATGCCCTTGAAAAACTCATTAATGAAAAGTATTAGGAAAACGAAACTGTGGAAAGGTCACAACTGAGTCTTCATTGAATTGGCTGAGTTTACCACCAAATAGATAGGAAACTTTTATAGAACCATCTTGGTTTCGGGACCACTGGATCCCTAAACTGTTTAATCAGAGTAACAATTCTAGAATAATGACCACTGAAATTTAACACTGTTGCAGTGATTCCCATGTTTTTATCAATAAAGTGTAGTGACTGAGGTCTATGTGGAATATATCATTGTAGATAATTCCATCATATTTGAAATAGTGAATATTTCCATTGTTGCACTAGATTTTCATCATTGGGTTGAATTTGCTGAAATTCAACTAGGAAAACATTCTACATAAATATAATGGAATATCGGCTGGCTGGCTGAAAATATGAGGGACTCAAGAAGAACAATACATTGATAAAAGTGCATCTTATTGATTATAAGCCAATCTTTTGTTCCTGTGTCTCCAAATTCCATTGTTTAATAATAAGTCAATGAACAACCAAAATATTACTATTCAATCAGAAGTGGAAAATATAGCGATTTTCATGGAATTACATTGCTTAGTAAGGCCACATTAATTAAAAGAAGTGCTCATGATAAGGCTGATATACTTACCATGACAAACAAAAAATAATTGTTGTTGAAATATTCACATGCAAGCTTTAGGAGGATGAATACTTTTGCAACCCACTGGATTCTTATGACAATTTGATAACTGATTCAAAGCTCTGTTATTTTAATGCAATGATGGTTGTAGATAATTCTTTATGAAAACATTAATAGTTATTAACAGGAGGGCCCAGTTCTCCTGGCCCCATGGCCCAGTTCTCCTTACCTGATGAAAAAAACTTAAATTTTCTCTTAATACGAGAAATGGTTGAGAAATCTTCCCAAAAAGGCACTTAACATTAATAGAGGAATACTTATAGTATAATTTAGAAAGCTAAAAAGTGACTTTGCTTTATTAACTTTCTTTTCCTTGCTTTATTATTTGAATCGGCAGAAATTAAAATGTGATAAACGGCCCAGTTCTCCTTACTTTCCGCTACATGGTAGCTGAAGTAGATATGGTCGAACATAATGCCCAAATTTTGCATGATTCTGCAGCATACCATGAAATTAACATGTCTGAGGTTGAAAACAAATGTGGCACCTCAAAATATTAGTTTAAGCATGTCTCTGACCAATTATAGAAATAATTTCATTAAGCTGTAAGATGCATGGCATTCAAGGGGGAACAAAAATTGGGTAATTTTTTCACATTTTCTCAATTGGACATATTTATGCCATTTGACTTTAACACTTAGAACCATATTTGGCATCCAACAGATGTGTTTATTTGCCAAAAGGTAATGTCGTATCCTTTTATCTAAATATAAATTTCATCTGCCATGACAAATACCAATATTGAACCAAACTTTATCCCAACACATACACCAGAGATCATATTATAATAGCTGAAATGGTTTATTAGAATATTTAGTAAAAACAAGAATAACTTAATATTCTGAGCTATCTTGTTTTTATGACCTCAAATGATCATGTTATTTTATTATTTTTATTTTTTATTTGTCTCAACTCCTGCGGCCATTTTATATTTGAACTGCATGATTTTCTTTCTTTTCCTTGCATTAGTGTTTCTCAAAGACGTTTGATATGTTTTAGGTCCTGAATTTGAGGATGTCACTTAGGGATACGTCTGTCGATACTGTACAGGTAGCAAAATCAGACGCTTTACTCTGCACACTCTATACCCTTGAAATATCTGGACACAGTGATGCACATTTTACACTGAAAGGGGGAGATATGGTTAACCAGGCTCAGATTCAGATTTCAGATTCAGATCACATTTATTTGCTCTATTTTCTTTTTTTTTTTACATCATTTCCACATTAAAACAGTGTAGAGCTGGGGGACTCCTCCAAGATGATCTGGTCATCGCTGCTAAGGGGCCCCCCCATTACATTATAATTATTTAAATTATTTGTAAACAGATTGTGCTCATGGTGCTGCATGAATCCACACTCTCAGTGATAAATGTTATTTAATGAGATTTAATAGAACTTAAATTCAATAAGAAAAAGTCACTAATTTGAGGAATTAAATAATAAAAAAAATAAATAAAAAAAAAATAATAATAATAAAAAAAAATAATTATAACAATAATAATTTTAAAAATATATATAATAAATAAATAAATCAAGTATTACATACATAGCATAATGGCACATGTATTGATTAGTAGGAGAGATTAATAGTGATATTTTCATGAAAATAATATTAGTATATTATCAAGGAATGAATATGAAAAGCTTACTCAGTCAAACACTCTGCGGCACATTTGGTTGACTCACTACAATTGGGATGTGGTGCAAACAAGTTTTGTAAGAAAGGTCATATTCATTCAACTGGAACTTTATACGATTTTTTTCTACTTTTTTCTTTTCTTTTTGCCTTGCTTTTTCTTTTGCCATGAATTGGAGCAAAAGTTAAATTATTACACGAAATTTGAATCTTCACTGCTGCTTTGTTTTAGAAATTTAACTTTTTCTATTGTCAAACTTGAACTTGATGCCATTTTATTTCCAGCAAATTGAACGTCATTTACGCAATATTTTCATGAAGCCACTGCTATTCACACTCTAAAAACCTAAAGTGCTATATAGAACCTTTAAAGGTTCTGGCCTGGTATAGATTTGGAACCTTTGATAGTTCTTTTGGAACCTTTCCAAAGGTTCTATAAAAGAACCATTGGAGGTTCCATATTCAGGTTCTAGATGGAACCCAATGGTTCTTGAACAAAAGTTCTGTATGGAACCCAATGATTCATAAACAAACCCATCAAATGGTTCTGTGAAGAACCCGTGGATTGTTCTTTCTAGAACTCAGTGGTTCTATTTGGAACCTAACAATGTGATGAAAAGAAAAGAAATGACAAAATTATTGCTTGAATAACTTTCATTGTCAGTTATGCTTTTGATATTAAAATTGGGCTTACAAAAAAGCCCCAGAAAATTGCTTTTCAAAGTTAGTCATTTGAGCCTAAAACTTCATATACAGTGTGCATACAAAATTTCACGATTGAAATTTAATGATATAACCTTTAAACTACATCTGGGCATACTTCTGCAAGTCTAGTCTAAGCTCCATTGGAAAGTTTACAGGATTTAAAGATTTTATGTAGACATTTGATGAATGATTTAATGTAGAGGAAATATGCCTGCTGAATTTTTCTTTTGAATAATTTAAACTCTGAAAGTGTAAGTATGTGTTAAACAAACTTGTATTGTAAGCCATAAGTCAACTATGATGTGAAATAGCTAAGATTATGATTATTTCATTTTTTAAGTGTAAGCCAGTGCTTAGGCATAATTTCTAATGCCAGGTGGTTCATAATTACCTGATTAAAAATGTGGACTGTATTTATAACAGAAGGAGGTCTAGGAATGGGGCGCAGTTCTCCCCACTGAGGTGGCCCAGTTCTCCACAAAGCTGTTGCTTGAAAGAAATAGCAACCATATTTTTCCACATGGCAAGCACAACATGTCAGTTACATGATTGTACTCTGATTAAGTGCTGAATATAGCAATATGTTTACTTTTCATCTATCCTCTATCAGTTTGTGTCAATAAACAATTGTATACATTGTGGAAACTTTATTTACTGACAACAAAAGTTCCCTTTAGCAGAAAAAGAAAAATCTCAAATACCTTCTTGCTTTCAGACATGCACTTATGATCACATAGGAGTAATGTGACCCAATTTCAGGGTAATATCAATATTACTTATAGTTGTAGGAAGTTCTCCCAGCGACCAAGTTCACCTTACTTTCCCCCACTTTATGTACATGGTTTTCCTTGCTTAGGTATAAAAGCGTACTACCTACAATGTTGAACACATTCATATCAAATTACAATCCGCACTTATGTGATTTTTTCCCATAGTTCCAAAGCCTTGTCATGATCATCTCTCTAGTTGGTCATTCTGGCATTTAGCTGAAAAGTGCTTTTTCAAATCCACTGCAGATTTATGACATTTTTCTTCGCTCAACCACTATAGATACTGTTGTTATAATGTTTAAGTAACTATCCACATAATCCACATAAGATAAGATAAGATAAGATAAGATAAGATAAGATAAGATAAGATAAGATAAGATAAGATAAGATAAGATAAGATAAGATAAGATAAGATATGATATGATGAGATAAGATGGGATGAATTAAGATATGATGAGATAAGATGAGATTAGATGGGATGAGATAATATAAGATAAGATATGATGAGATAAGATGAGAAGAGATGAGATATAATTTATATATATTGCCTGTCTGAAGACAGGAAGTTTTTGTTCCAGTACAGATCAGAATACATATGACACTGAATCATGCAACAGTTTAAAACGAGTTAGTATATATATGTATTAGTTATATCCCTCATATTCGGGAGTTAACTAACATTTTTGTTGGTTTTATCCCGACGCAGAAGAGTTAACAACAGAATATGGAGGATAAATCTAACTTATACCTCATAAGGCATATTTACTAATACGTTTGATTGTTTGTTTTGTTTTAATGCCATATCAGTTTAGTTTGCACTCAGGAGGGAGTTAACTAACATTTACGTTGGTGATATCGCGCTAATGAACAATAGAAAAGGTCACGTGGTGGAGTATAAACTATAGTTACACTTTGATGGATTTTCGTCAAAATTATGTTGAATATCTAACAATAGCAACATATATAATATGCGAAGTGCATATAAATTGATACCAAACCAAATATATATTTCATAATCACTCTATTCTTTATCTCCTTCTCCGTCAAAATTGGTATATTATACATTGTATGCCTGAAAAAGTGCAGTCAAAATATACAAAAGAGATAAATTAAAAAGCCATGGTAACCTGTCAGACCACAGGGGAACTATGTATTGAACAGTGACAACAGATTTAATATTGTAATGAATCATAGGGCTAAATAGGTGTACATTCTTGATGAACCTGTTTCACAGTATAACTGCTGCTCTATTGAATTTTTCATATCATTGCCAAAATTTTGACTGTATCATTTCAAAAGCCTCAGCCGGCCAAGGTCAGACCGATGCAGGGTAACTTTGGCTGGCCCATTACTTCACTTTATAAATCTGTTATGACTATGAGTTTCAGGAAGCTGTAAGGTGTATGTATATGTTCCCATATATACAGTTAGTTTCACCAAAAAAAAAACGGCCCGTCAAATTGAAACTAGACAAAGCTGTCATAGCTGGCTACTCAAAACCAGATCTAAAAGTACATATTTATGATACATTAGATTAATTTCTTACATTTACCAAGGTTTATACTTATCTGGTGATAGATCTAAGCCGATTATTAGCTATAGAAGTGGACAGAAGCAGCTGGCTTTAGCATGTTTAGACCACAGGTCACTACAGACAGCTAGAGTTGACCGTATTTTATGAAACTAACTGTAGTCAATTTAGGTGGTATGAAAAGCATTATATTTTCTATGAATGTTTTGGTAGAACCAGTAATGTTTGCCAAAGCGGCCAAAGCTACCCCCAGGTTTACGCTATATGTAGAAATCTGCATGAGCATTTTTTGCAACTTTTTAACCTGCACAAAGTATTCCTTTAGGGATATATCGATCTAGTCAAACATATTATTATGAATTTTTCACCTTTGGCAAAATTATTTGCCATAACTATTGTAGTTGCTTCAGTGCTGGATGGCTGAACTCCAACACTGTCGTATATAAATAGATATAAGTTGGTATTTAGTCTTTATGGCCTACTTTTGCCTTTTGGTTGCCTCATTGACATGTTTCAACTATTGAAAACTATGTTTTACAAAATTCGGAAAAATGGAAAAGAAAAACGTTTGCCATTTCCAGGACAAAAATCTGACCCTAACTGCACCTACCCCAACTGCAACTACATGCTTGAAACATTGTCATGATATGTCTAGTTGTGCCTTTTGGTTTTATGGCAAATAAATGATATAAAATGTCAAAATTACAGTTATTACGGGAAAATGTCAAAAATTATTTTTTCGAACCTCCATATCTCAACTATTATTATACCTACATACATATTATTTAGCTTTAAAAATCACGGTAAATTCACTTTCAAAAGTTCATGTAGACATTTATTTTATAAATTTCTAAAATTATGGAAAATTTAAAAAAATTTTTGGAAATTGTTTAGTTTACTGCATTCCCCAAACCCCAGTACTCTTTGTTTACAATGATATCCATAAAACATTGGAAAAAATTAAAGTGTATATTTGCATATTTTAACATTTGATAACCTTATTATCATATTCTTTGTATATATATAAGAAATAATATAATATAATGATCAGGGTAAAGTGTGGAAAAATTGTGCATTGCCCAAACCTCTCCATCTCTTTTATGCCTAAATATATATGAAATTGAGGTTTTATAATGTCAAATCATAGGACTTTCAATTTCAAAACTTTAATTTGACATTCATATCATACTTTTTCATAATAATGGAGAACATGGAAATGCTCAAATTGTGTTGTTTGCTACATTCCCCAAACCATGGACCACATGTTTACAATGATATCCATATAATTTGGAAAAATTAATTGTATATGTTTTAAAATTTGATGATTTTATTATCATACTCTTGATAATTTTCCTTTTTGCCTTCTATTTTAAGGCACTCCACTAATTATTGTCTATGCATTGGTGCATTCCAGAATTGCATTGCAATGTATTTCTCACTTTTGGGCTGCCATAGATACGTTAACAGGTTATTGAAAAATTTTACACATAGGTCAATATTCATTGCTTAATTTTCTCAAATTTGAAGGGCATGCTGCAGCAGCAGCCTATGTTTTATATGGGCTGACGAAGTTGCCCGGAGGAGGTATGTACTGTTCTAAGATACCTGAAAAAAAAAAAAAAGTCTAAATTATGTGATGGAAATAAGTATTTGCACACTAGGAACTATACATTTTATATCCCATTTTAAAAAATGTAATAGCAAAGAATGTCTGCTGAAACAATCAAAATCAGCCTTGTCTAATTGATAAGATTAATGGAAACGTTTCCAATTAGAATTTCCATAATTGTTTCAGCTGTTTTTACATTTAAGTTTCCATTGACCTTATCAAGTGCACTGATATGATAGTACATACATAGGCAGACAAAAAACTTGAATTAGACAATTATTTAATTTGCTCACTTCAGAGGTAATAGCACCACAAATTCAGGTATAGCCGGAACTGTATTTGAATAATCATTAGCCATATTGCCACACGTGGTGATCACAGAAACCTCTTGGGCATGCCATTGGTACAGAAAGCACAGAATTCAATAGAATTAAGAGTAATATGGGTAACAAAAATGTGAAGCAAAAAAAAAAAAAAAATGAAAATGTGTTTCTTAGTTATGTGACAGCAGTTTTGCACTACCTCATAAATTGATGTATTATTTTGCTGAACTCCACACTGCTCGAATGCATTTCCAACAACAATTAACAACAACGCACAAGACACAATGTGTTGACACATAAAGCAATGTGTCATAGTAATAATTGCATTCTAAAATGACTAACTCAATGCATGGGAAGACTTGGATAGGTTTTTGGAGGGTTAAGGGCTGAGGTTTCATATCTTGACTCTGGGATTCATAAGTTGGTGATTCTGGGATTCATAAGTGGTGTTATATAATGTTATTGGCTGATATATAATGTCATTGACTGTTATATAATGTTATTGGCTGTTATATAATGTTGTTGACGAGACCAATGTCCTTAAGTGTTTGTTGTTGTTTCTGCAGCCTTCTGCCACAGCTGCATAGGTGTCTGGATCAGATGAGTCATTGTCTCTGTGTGATATGCTATCAGCGGGTTAGCATTGACTTGAAGGCTTTTAGTGTTTTCCAGGGATGCCAGAAAAATCTCTCTGACTTCTGGAATACGTCTGGGGTTTGGTTAAACGGGGTTAGATTACCGGTTAGGTATTCTGTACAGCGATTCAGTCAGTACCTCATAGTATATACCTCATATAGTATACTTGTGAAGTGTCAATCAAATCAAATCAAAATTTAATTATTACCGTTTTTTTTCTGCAAATATACAATTACAAGTCATTTAATTTTTAAGTAATTATAAATCAAAACTCTTGCAACAGTCATTGCAAGTCATCACAGTTATCATTATCATAAGAGTAGAGTATAGAAGAATGAATTTCACCTGAACCAATTATACATTGAAGTTTTAACCAACCATGCATTTTCCATTATGCAGAAAATCGCTCATACAAGGTGACAGACCATGTAGAGAGATGCAAAAGTGAACAGAGGTCACGATGTTGGTGTAAGTTTTCACACGCCAGAGGCCCCTTGAGGGTTATGTTATATTGTTGCTTGATTTTTCACAAAAATGCATTTGTCCATGCACAAAGGTTTTATTTGTATCCTCCAGCAAAATTGTACAGAAATGTCTGATTAATATGCTGAAACAATCAAGAACAGTCTTACTGGCAACATTTCCATTCACCTTATCAAATGCACATGCCAAATAGTCCATACATACATAGGTAGACAAAAACCTAATTTATAAAATAGTTTTCACAGCAAAGTCTTGCACTTTCAGTTTAAACCTAATCTTATTTCATTTGGATTACATGTAATCAGGTCCATTCAAAGTTCTCTACTTTTTAGTAGATGTAGTTACAGCAATTATGACAAATAAAACAACATGTATATACTTAGAATTTTATTGACACAAGAAAATCAAAAAGATACATGTGTCATAAAAGTAAAATACAAGGATAAAAAGAAAATGTATACATATATATATAATGATAAAGTAAAATAAGATATAATAATTATGTACAACTATATACACATGAATAAAACAAGGCACCATCAGGACAATTAGCACCAATCAATGCACCATAGACAATTAATACTTAGTACAAATAAGCATGATAAGTCAGCAGAGGTGGGTATTTACATGTGTACAGAATGTATATCCAATTATATTGTCAATTTTAGTTTATATAAAGCTTATATAAATACAATGCATAGCATAAAGAAATACATAAGCATACAAATATATGTACAAATGGCTGCATCCAAGTGAGCCAGCCTTATTTGGAGAAACAATAATTGAAATAAACAGGTATACCAACAACCAAATGTATGTACTAACAAACAATCACAAAACCATGCGAGTACGCATGTCCAGTGCCTATAGCTCAGTATCACTTTAATTATATATGTAAATTCTTTGCTCGTTTACTCATATAAAGTTAATTAATCAATTTCTCTTATAGTCTATAGGCTGGCTTATGGTACTAAAGGCCTAATAATGAAATTACAGAATATTTTAGATTTTCATGTGCTGAGTTTAGGCAATTCTTATTCTGACTAGGAGGCAATTCATAAAAATTGCCTAAACTAAAAAAATATAAATACACTTTCAGACAAGATTTCTGCTACATAGTTTACTAGCAAAGAATGTCCATAATTAGGTCACTGGGCTGTAAGGTGACGACACACAGTGTATTGGGATAATGCTCGTAATGGAAGATCTGTCTTCAATGATATTTATATTGCTCTTTTAAAGGGCATCTAGACCCTTTTCCCCACCACTGAATATTATGTTTTTGTGAATTCCTGGCTATGACCAATAGGTTACCTCAATTTAAATATAAATGCTAGATCAGTTATTGCAGTTTCCCTTTTTGAATTGTCCCAACATAAACTGAAATTGGCGGTTTTTGCATCATCTTAATTAACCGTGCATGTTTTTCATGCCCACCTGTCATTTAAAAAAATGGGAAATAATTCAAAATAAAAGTACAAAAATGGTGGAAGTGTTATCAATTCCAATGTAGTCAAACCCCCAACTTTCTAACCCATAAAAACACCTCTCATTACCAATTAACTTCAAGTTTTTCTTGGCTTTCCAATAATTTCTTTATTTTTATTCTTGTCATCAGCATGATATTTTTCATCTTCACATTTAAGCAGCAGAAATTACAATTATTTCACTTTAATCAGCTAGAAATTTGGGGTTAACATGTCTGTCCGGAAAAATATAATCAAAGAAAGAAAATTTGGACATTAATATACCCTTGGACATATGTCCATGACCTTACAGTGAAGACCACCTCACTATGAAGATCCACCTACAGTGAAGCTGTTGTACGGCGATATAGTTGGCTGTCTTTCTGTCTGTCTCTCCAGACATATCTATCCTTGGGAAATCCCAGAAAACTCCCGGCTCCCAGCTTTCCCCGGACCAGACTGCATTAAATCACAATCTATCCAGTGCAGCTGCACTCCCTTGACCTTTACGTACACATTTCCTTTCTCTAATTTATGATTCTTTCAAGGTCATAGTCTTCCCTTACCAGGTGAATAATTATCGGGTACAATAACGTTAGTCAAATGGATTTGCCTCTCCCCCCCCCCCCCCCCCCCCCCCCACTATTTACAAGACAAGCCAAGTTCGCCAACTGAGCGAAATGTAAGCTTTCCCAAATCAATTTCAAAAAGTCGTCATTGAGCCCCTCTACAATCACATTATAGTACCTTCTTGAATGAAAATGTATAAAATGTATTCAAATTACACAAAAATAAAATAAAGAGAGAGCATTTTCATATTAAGGTGTCTAATTGCATATAATTATTATGGTATGTATTTTGAGTAAGCAGCTGGCAACTGAGGCTGAAATTCAATAAACAATAGAAACGCATACAGGCTTCTGCAGTTTCTGCGATTGGGAATAAATTCTAGTTTTACATTTCATCATTAATTGCTGTAACCAAAAGGATAAATAAATTAAGCAAAAAATAAGTAATAAAAGTGAGTAATGAAATGTTAATTTCATATTTTAACTTCTCCAATAATGGCTATGATGCAAGAAATTAATGCTATGTTTGGCTGTTGACATTGAGCACTGCAGTAAAGTCATGCACCTCAGCAGAAGTTTTGCGGGTGGTCAATTACATACAAAAACATAGTTTTTAAAACATAAATATACACAAATTAAATGTAATATCAGTTATGTGCACAAAATTTAAATCACATTAAAAGAATATTGCTTAACTTCATTAAAAAATTATTTCATGAATCTCTTAGCATCCGTGTAATTGTAAAATCACATTTTGACATACACCTTGATTTGGACTTTTATTTCCTTATAATGTTTTGAAGCTAAATTCCATGTGTCGGGGTTGGAAGTCATGGACAGTATTCCATAAATTTCTTCATGAGCCATTAGCGACAGCATGCAATCATGATAAATTGTCATGTTAAAATTACCCAACTTTCATACAATTTGTTTACATGACACCAAATATGACAACATCGTGTTGTTTTCATGGCTGTTTCATACTTGGACTTTTCCACTTGATTACATTCATTCAAAGTACTTGGTTCAGAACAATAAAATGTTTATTTTGGTGAATATACAAAAGAAATAAACTTACAGAAAGGTTGAAAATATGACAATGACATATTAAAAGTTATAAATGTATAGATTAAACCATATTCTCAAAGACAATATCAAAGCTATTTCATCTGCTTTAAATATTATTTTAAATGCTATTCTCATCACGTGCAAGACAAGAATATACTTATGTAGCATTTGACAGTTGCCAGCTTGGGGCCAGAACTCGTTACACAGATTTGAGTAATTAGTAGGATTAAATATTAGCATCAATGGATCGGACGCGGGATTGGCAGCCACTGTGGTCACTCAGCATCAGCAGCTCATCACCTGATCATCACATGATCCTCATCCTGATGCAGATGATCCAACGTGATCCTCTTTGACAGGATCACTCGCTAGGTGGGGCAATGTCGGTTGCAAGTCAGGTCAACAAAAAGGTATAACAAATAATGACACCTGCCCAGTGCAATCAGAAAATCAGATCATCACCGAGTGATTCAGACAAAAGCATTGTGAGTTGCGAGATAATGCTTCAGGCTTGATGGTTAACATTATATACACCCTTGACTATATAATTATATGAGCAAAATCTATTTTAAAAACATTTCTCTTAGTTGTTTGTCACAATTTCCCCATGATATAAGACAATTATGTATACCTCCATCTTGTATACATAATTTTTAAATTGGCCTAACCTGCTGTCAAAGCCGAAATGTTCATTATTCAATGATAATGAGACAAATGTATGCATGTATATTTACATGCCAAGTAGGCTATACTAAATTTATACGAAAATGAATTATATTTATACACAAGAATTAACTGATGGCATAAAAATAAAATTCTCCTTTTTTGTCTTCCAGGATTACCTGGAATAACATAAAGACACTACTATCTATGTTTGCATATTCAAGCCGCAAATGCATTGATGATATCCTTTTGTCATACACTCTCAATTGAGACATGCATTTGATTCGTGTTATATGATATGTAAACAAATAAATAAATATAATAAATAAATAAATTTGTATAGCACCAGTTTCAGAAAATTGTTTCTGCTCACTGGCGCTGGAGCTAAAACGGAAAATAATGTAGGAAAATAGCAATATTTCCTAATGTTATGTATCTTGTTTGTAGAAACTAACAATAAGTAAACAGTTGTATTTTATTGTATTGTGTGAAAATTCATGACAGTTAGAGGCATATTGACCAAAAATGAAATAAACAAATGAATCATTTATTTAACTAGCAGCCAAATGCAAGTTATGGTCGAAACCAGACCCAAAGCAAGGAAGTATACTGAAAATCAATTTAATATTAACATAAGCAATATTGCCTGTCACATGGATGGAGTAAAAACATTCGAGAAATGACAATCACAATATTGTGAAATATTTCATATGAAACCATATCACTAAAGTACTGCAATTTACATAAGAACACTCGGAGCTGGCTTTTTGGTGCTCATTGTATACAAAACAACAGATTTTCTTTTCTTTATAAAATGGTTTGAATTTTTCTTTTCTTCTTTGTTTGTTTCTCTCCAGTGAGCAATTACATAACACTGCCAGCCACGCAAATATAGAAATAACACAGTTAAGATGAGATGATTAACAAGAAACAGATGCAATCCCTTGCATGCAAAGATGGTTATTACAATTAAATAAGAAATAAAAAATGTATATGTAGCAATATAGTATCAAAATATTAATAATTGCGTACAATAAACATCAAATTAACTGGATATAGTTCGTCAGTTAAGTCTTAAATCATTTTATTTTATTTTTTTTTGTTTCAGGTTGTTTTCTTTCATCTGAAATATATGTACTTTAGCCATTGCATGCAAATAATCAATTTTGCGTCTGTAAACTATGAAGAACAATCACAATAAAGCTTTTTGTACTTAGAATATTAAAATACATTCCATGCACTGGCGACAAGTTAGAAAGTATCTTAAGTTATTAACCATGAAAACGGCTATTTGAATTACCAGGTGCACACAAGTAATTATAGCTCATAATCATATTATATCAATGGGATGCAGAGATGTCCTCCTGTGCCTCTCATGTGACCTGGATCTTCGCTTTCATTGACTTATTAAGCGGATCAGGGGTTGGGTGTGGCCCTGCCATGCCATATATAGGGGTGATTGGAGGCTTACCCTTCATACAGATTGCTGAGACACGGCCAGGCGTTTGTTTCGGAGCAATGTTCAAGGCATTTCATATTTATGAGTGGAAACAATTGATGGGATATGAGGAAGGAAAAATTATGTATATTTCTGGACTGAATTATCAATTTTTAAGGTCAAAATGGACATTTATATTGGCCTGGGCGACTTGATGAATCCATACACTTGGAAAAGTGCAGGTGTAAAATAGCTGGATGATTGGCAAAATTTCTGGACATTTTTGCGACTCGGTTCTCTCTTGAACTCCAAGGGTCGCTCTGATGCGCCAAATTGTTGTTATGCTCATCTGACTGCAAAAGCAATTTGAATGAAATTTGCGGAGTGCACTCGCTCAACTCCCAACGCACTGGACTGACGCTGTGAAGAAATCTGTGAAAATGACAGCAATTGTCTCACCACTGGCAAGTGCAAAAGTGCCTCACATCTGCCAGGGCTGTCACTTCCTCAGCTAACAAATGCCGTGGTTTACCAGTCAGACTTTTTTCCCTTCTCGGACCGGACCTTCTTGTTGGGCTTTGAGATCGGAGAAAGAGAAGTTGCCCGCAGCTCAATTCTGAAAGTGCATTTCGAACCCGGGACTTCCCTTCTACACTTTTTTCTCATCCTTCTCCATTCATGTGGTAAATCATGTCAAGACGTCGTGTACAAAGTTTAAGGAACTCAAACCCATACATTGGTTTGGTGTGGTTAAGAACTTCACATGTGATCGGAAAAGCCGGACAGGTGACTTCAAAAGAAAACGTTATCAACATTTGCCACTCATTGACCGGATTTCAACAGGTGAGTTGATCCTTATTCTTTATCATTCATAATTTTCCACTCAATATTTTAAGACCAGAACCCGTTACGCTTTTTTAGAACTTTATCGTCTGCTGCGCATCTGGTTTGTTTTGGTTCGCCCTGAACCAGGCAAGCCGCCGCTTCACTCCTTCGCGTCGCATCTAAATGCGCTTTCGATTATTAACGAATTTTTCATTATCGTTCCTTCGATCTATTATTCCAGAACAATAACATTATATCCTTATTACCAGGTATGCCAGTGAGCAATATTTAGGTCATAATAGGCGATATTTAAGACATAACCAGCTTGTTTTTCACGTGCGCTTTCATGCACGCCACTGCACGTTCGTTCACAAAAAATAGACCCGACTTCAGTAGAGCAATATTCTCCATAAAATTGACCAGCACGTATGCGCACCGTTGCCAAAATAACGGTTTCTATATGGCTGCAACTTTACATATTTATCTGTTCTTAAATATTCCTGAAATTGGATAAATGCAACCGAAAGTTGGGGAAATCCCACAGGCGTATAGATTTGGGTAATCAGAATTCTGATTGGCTGAGATTGTACTGTTGTCACAATTGGGTCAATGGGTGTCTGATTTATATTATTTGGGTACAAACTATGGAGGGGGGGGGGGGGACGGGGAGAGTCTGTGCCATGCAGACAGAGCAGTGACGAAAAACATGGCATACTTTACGGGCAGCTACAGTTAGGAAGCTTGGCTTATGTGGAAACTGGTTTGACTGAGCTATGCATGTCTCGTGTTTTGTCAATTCGTGTATTTAAGGTAAGGCGACTTTACTAATAGGGTCAGCTAACTTAGCTTAATCACCTGTGGGTCAGTTTGTTCAGGTTAGTCTCAAATATGTTCTGCAATGTTATTGTAACATCCACAAGATCAACGCCATTTTATCACAAGCCATGAATTGTGGGGCTTGTTGAAAATTAGCTCCATCGACACAAATGACACCCCATGAATTTTGCTGTTATGTCTGATCGACGTAAAGTTTGCCAGTTAATATCTGCAGTCACAGTTTTATGTGCTGTACCATATATTGATTTTATTATTATTATGTAATTTGTCCAGTCAAATTCAGTTAATGAGGTTGATCACTCTAAGCGCTATTCATAGTGTTTACTTCTAAAAGTGTAAGTTTATGACATAGGCCCATAATACAATGCTTCCACGCTCACGTAAAAATAAGTTGAACAATTAATATATTAATCTTACATAGGCCAACTATATATACCCAACTTCATATAAATCTCCACCCACGTAGATCGAGTTGGGGGGGGGGGGGGTTGCCTTTTCGGTATGCATGGGGGGGGGGTGTGATGCATTGTATTACGACCCAGACAGTTTAAATGTGGCGCATGCTTTCAGGGGTCATGAGGTCAAATTCGAAATGCCACTGTGTCCCTCCGCGCCCAGGAAATAGTTCCCAGACAACGGACCGTATAAATATTTACCTTTGAAGAAAAAATAAGTGCTATACAAAATCATCCACACAGGAATGGCATTTCTTGAAATTGCCTGTAATTTGTTGAAACTTATACTTTCTGTATGTTATCATACAACGTGGAATCAACAGGTCTGCATTCCAGCCAGGGTAATTTATGAGATGCAGACATACGCCCCTTGGAAAGAGAGAAAGAGAAAGGAAAGAAAGAAAGAGCTAGAGGGAAAGAAAGAGCAGACAAAAACAGAAATTCCTAACAGGATGATCAAGAGATTAAGTTATTTGCACACTGTTGTTCTTAATTGCCCTAAAACTTTTTTTATTGTTTGTGCTTTTCACTTTTTTTAATCTAGATGATAACATCACTGATAATACTATCAGGATAATTGATAAGTGGGATTCCCTATATTGCAATGATGAAAACAAAGCTACTCGAATTATATAGGCCTTTAAATAAGAACCAAGAAGCTTAAATATCAATTGATTCAATTCATATTCACACTGATATTGTTGCGACCAGCAGCAAAAATAAAACATGAATAACGATAGGAGTTATTTTTGGGCTACACCCATCTCCTGCACAACAAGCAACCGTGTAAATTCTTACAACCACCAGACTCCGAGGCTGCAGGGAGGTGGGAAAAATAGATTTGGAAGAAAAAAAAAAAAAGAAAAAAATGGCTGAAAAGTAGTGCGCACATGCAGCATTGATTGATAGACTGGCCAATGAGAAGAGAGATGGTGGATATAAAGCTCTGTGATTGGTTGAAACTAGGTCTGTGAGGTGCGTTGACTGGGTATGAATGCGTCATGCACGGAGTACACATCATGACTGGCCATTAAGGGTAGAGCATGTTTGCATCACGAGGCAATGCTATAACCGCTGCACAGGTATTGTGAATGAATTATATCTCTCGACATTGGACTAATACAAACATGCACATTCCATGAAATGGATTAGTCATTTGTGTAAAAAGGCATGGATTTTGTTTACATTGATTTAAATGACAACTGAGCGGGTGACATATTGTTGACAGTCTGATTTGATAGTCTACAAGGAAAACTCAAGGAGGTTATATAATCTACCGAAGAGATAGTGCCAGTCATTGTAGGCAAATGCAAGGCTTGTGGGGCCAGACCACTAAATTTACCACATCCTGAAACGTAGGCCTATACAAAGAAACGCAAGACACTGTGGATAACGGCCGTACTACTGTGCGTCAATGCGCTCCTTAATTTCTGCACTTTCATCACTGGTATTTACAAAATTATGCCACCATAACGCCTTAGATCGTGTAGAAGATTCATCAACAGCGATCCACGGCCCTGAAGTGCCAAATTTTTTTGTAGATTGGATATTTTTCCCTCAAATAAACTTGTCCGTTCAAACACGGTGCACATGTTTCCAAGTCTGGCTGGCCTGACGCACGTTGTGGTTAGGCGTCTCAAGTCATAAAGAAAGTTATGTTCGAACCCAACAAAGAACAAGGAAGAAACGGCTATTTATTCAAGTATTTCATACACTGATGTGCTTTGCAAATCAGGACTTTGATGATGATAACGGGTAGGGTGAACTAGCAAAAAATTGGCAAAAAAACGTCTCAAAATGGTTGACATTTGACCGGAAGTAGATAAAGTAAGTCTGTTTTATCTTTTCATGTCTTTATTGTTTTTACATTCTATTGCTCCATGGTGTAACTTGACTTTACCTTCATACTGGTTTCCACAGACCTGGCATTTCATGTTACAACTTGTTTGTAACAATCTTGGTTGAAAAAAGCTTTTAGTTGAACTTCAGATCTGCTCCAGCCATGCATGCATGCCTCTTAATCACTAGTTGCAGCTACAGGTTTTTGCATAAACATAAAATGAAAATTAAGTTTCGCCACACATATTAAAAGAGCTAGATTGATTTGTTGAAATTTCTTTTCTAATTTAGGTTCATGTCCACCTAGGTATGGACTATTTAACCATTTGATAAAGTCAGTTGAAACTTTGCTAATTAGACTGTATACCTTTGATTGTCTCATCAGTTATTACGTTGGCATACAGGAGGATATAAAATTATTTGGTGTGCGAAAACCAATCTTGAAGTTCATAAGACTTGCGTTGTTAGTTGTTAGTGAACAAGCACTTGTGATCCCCGTCTGCTTCTTAGTTTGACACATGATCCAGTTGTTCAAACATAATAGTGTCACTTTAAGATCCATAAGTAAGAATATTAAAGTCATTATTGCATGTGCAACACAGGGGCTCTGACTTTCCACTAAGTGCAAGAAATGAGGCATATTGAGCCCTATAACCATATAATCTGCTCTTCACAACTTTTACTAAATTCGCCGGTCTTGAATGTCAAGTGCAAAAGTCAGGTTGTAAAATTAGTGGTCCTAACTGTAAAGTGGTCATAATGTGGTTTTAACTGTAAATTTAACATCTTAACGTGTAAAATTGTCTGCATTGCATGACTGTGTACAGTTTGTTAGCGAATTACAAGTGAATGTCTGTTGTGAAATGGATGCCATGGAGAAACCAACTGGTTGTTTTATGCATGTATAACTAATTTGAGCATTCAGAATTACTGATATACACAGGCCTCAATTTTGCTCACATTGTGGCAACCCTTGGTTCCAGACTGAAAATGTGTAATACAGATTAGAGAGGTGTTTTTATCAGGGCAGTCATCAAAAAATGACCGACATACAAATTAGGATAAATATTTGTGATTCAGTCTTAATAAAGTATGGGCTTTCTAATAGATTATACAATTCATATTATGATTTACAATAACACGTGTAGCGACAGACCTAACTTGTCAACATGTCTATTATGAAATGTCGGTTATCATAACTTGTGACAAGTGACTGGGAGGGGAAATTGGAGTTCCGGTTGCAAAACCTTTGTAAATGGTTTATGGTCTGGAAAAAATAAAATAACTGTGACGAGAAGTCTAGAAGCAAAGCAAAACAAACTAAGGTCAAGGCTATAAGTGCTTGGAAATCATGATGAAATGGGAAAATGTGAAGTAGCCATGTGAATGTACTTTAGTGCACTTTTGACATCATCCAATGTTCTATATATTATACATCATTAATCAAGACATGGAAATTAAGAATTCCATTGGAAGGGGTCCACGGTCAGATCGGTTATATTATAGAGTATGATGGCTACTTTTTAACTGAATATTAATTAACGTTATTAAATTGACATACATAGGCCTTGATCACATTCTATGAAGGTTTTTGTCCATGCAGTGTATTTAATGTATACATTACACTGGGGCCCCAAAAGTTTATATGTACACTTCAGCAAGATGTTATAATTGAATTTATTGAGAAAATGATTAAGTATAGACGAAATCGTGCATGGTTTCCCTGTACATTGTGTAATGCACAAGTAAATTCTAAAACAAATCCCAATTCAGTGTAATTATCTTAGCGAAAAAAATTAAGGAAATAAAAGAAAATGGTCAGAATTCTATTCAGAATTAATCCTTCCTAACATTAATTGTCATTTGCTGAACATTTATTGTCAGTCGAAGAAATATGCCAGTTAGCACATTGCGGATGTGGTATGACAAGAAATGTCATGGATTTAAAATGTGAGAAGTCAAATATTTCAAATCCTGCAATATTATTTCAATATTTGACCTTATGATTCAATGACCTTTCATATTAGTGATTATGATTTTTGTGGTTTGTACAAGGCACAGTGACCTTTCAAAATGCGAAATATGCAATCATCATTTATGTTATGAAATGCAGATTTGAGTCATTTCTGACCAAAATTGATTTTGTCACAACCTCAGTCATCTGGATTAGCTTAGCCTTTGTCCAAATCAGTCATTTTTAATAACCCGGAAACGCTTTAAAAAAAGATCACAAATGCATTAATTGACACAGGCGCAGGGCATTCATTAAAAAAAACTCCCGCATGGGGGCGCTAGAGTGTTGGCTTCCGGTCACATGATCCACTCGATCATATCTGTCGGATTACGTACCCTTATCTAATCTAGGTTAACACCCCCAACCCCCATTAACACACATGCTGGACTGGGTTAGGCCTGGTAAGTGTTCACCATTTTAAAATCAATACAATTGATTTAGAACTTATTCATTAGTCATTCCAACAAATAGGTGGATGATTGTGTAGTGTTATTTATAAAATAGATTTCAAAATTAGTAACGTAGCCAATGTATAAAATGTAATTTTAAAACCCAGTTTGAAATTGATTAAAGTAAAGTTGTCTCCATGGTCCAAGTCCCATCAACCAATTTCAATGCGTGCGGTTGGAGTCTAGCCCAGAATTGCTGAGTCATCACTTGTCATAGATGGTATAGACCACACACAAAAGCAATTGAGAGTCTATTACATAACATTACGACAATAAAATCACATGACAACGTATACATGTGGTTTCTGTGGGTGTCTGTTTGGCAAATAATAACAGGAACATGTCTATCATCTTAAATGCTGATTAACGTGTTCTATATTTTGATCTTTTCCATTGTGAGTCAATGCTAAAACATGCTGACTGGAGAGAGTAAGTAGACTCATAGTGCCATTGCTCCGAAAGTACCTAAGAGTTAAGCCTGCCACAGTTGTTAAGGGGCTGTCTAGCTGTTTGGGTCAAGGGTTCAAACCTCATTGTCTTTATGCATAACACCGACAGCATTACAGGCACAATTAAACATGGATGATATTCACATTGGTTTGATTATACTTGCAAGTGTAATATAATAACCCATAACAATTCCACGTAGATTCGGTGTCACAATGAGAACACGAATTTTGCAAAATCAGCAGAATCCACGAGGATAGATTTCTCATCAGAGGTGTAACCATGGCGACAAACACGATAACATGCAGTCATAGTTCTAAAGTCCTAGTTCCAGGAAAAAATGTTTCATAGCAAGATGTTTTCGCTTAACCATGAGATCATAGATATATGAATTATATCGTACATGTGACAACACACAGGGGGAAAACAATTGCCTAATCACCCCATGAAAGTCATTCGTGCAGAAACAAGGTGGATTGTTCAGTCATAATGTGTTGATATGAATCGTGATAACAATTTATCATACCTTTTCTACGATTATTTCGGCCGACCTTGGTTAATGATATATAATTAGGGGCTGACTAAAACTGAACCAGGAAGGATATATAGACAAAAGCTTGTAGTCAAAACATGATATCAACTCATAAAATGTGAAGTCACGATTTTAAAAAGATCATATTCAAATTCTGAAGACTCACCATTTCCTCAGTGACATTCTTGAAAAAATAATAAAAATCAATATTTACGATTTTGGGGCTCTAAAAGGTTTCTGCCCCCCTCCCCCTAGAAAATCTGCAATTTTCGACACTATGTCAATAAAAAAGATTCACTGCATCAATAGTTTATTATTAAATAATTCAAATGACAATTAATTAATTACAAACTGTGAATTGAGTAGAATTGCACCGAGTGACTCTGGTAAAGGTGATTTGCCAGAGGAGCTTGGCCTTTGTTAGTCATCCCTCATTTTTTTGGTTAAGATTTTTTTCTTTTCGGTAATTTTTAACTTTTTCTGCTCCTGGAGCAGCACACACTGTCAGTGACATGCAACAACCTCTAACATGCTATCACATGTTCAATCATTGCATAACTCCCCTCGCTTAATTAGAGCTGCGCGCCAAAATCAATGGCTGCGAACCCGGATGTACTGTACGTCTGCTTTTGGTGAAAAAACTTTAAAAAAACCTCACTGATTCTTAGCCGAGGAAAAATCAAAGTGAATTGGCTGTATGCATGTATCGGGCGGCTTCTATTATAGATTAAAGAATAAAGTGATGCCATTAAAGACAGTGCAAGACACGCAGGCCGCATCCTGGTGTACTGAGTGCTTCACTCCACGTGCACTGATATTATTGTCACAAGAACTCAGGGAGAGGGCAGTTCACCTGGCCATGCTCAACCAGGAAAGTGTACTTCTATCAGCTGTGCCATTGTAGTACTCATTCTGTTACAGGTATGGTCACAAGGAGCAGTGGTGGGACGGCAGACTGTCGGAATAGTCGCAGACAACATGAAATGGGCAGTACATATAGGTATTGCACTCAGGATAGGCACAGTACAATCTCGCAGAGTAAAGAACATCGCGGAACCCACCACATGGTAAGATTCCACCGTTACATTATACTATTCATCACTATTATATACACATAAATTATTAATATTCAAAATTAATATACCCGTTTTTCGGTCATACTTTTTCACATAGGATGGGACAGGATAAAATGGATCTAGAAACTTTTAACCCTATGTGAAATTTAAAATTTCAACTTTGTAAAAATTACATACAAGACATTTGAATAACAACTTAAATTTTGTGTTACGTATAGCCATGGAGACAATTTACAAGAGTCTACTCCTGTCTCCATGGTATAGCTAAATAAGGATATTTTTGGCCGTCCCTTTTTCATTAAGGTCCTAGTGAAACGACAGAAATTATATATAGACCGAAAAACTAGCGGACAAGAATTTTGATGAATCCTATATACTATTTCTAATACATTGTAATAACAGTAAACTTATTGGTATATAACTAGTGTCGAAGTCTGTCCCTATATCTGCATGTATAAATGTTTGTCACATAATTATGTATTTTTTATTTGGAGAAATATCTCGTGGCTAATTGACTTTAGTAACACAGTCCAGTGGACTCTAGTCTTTCTGTCACTTGTATGAGATTCCTGCACTCACTCGTACACTGTATTATATTTCTAAGAGTTTCTGCGAAAGGGAAGCCCGATCTTGACTTTTAATTTATTATTTCAAATCAAATACCTTTGTTCCAACAATACTTTTCTATGGGCCAGTAAATGTGAAATATTTGGCACTTCCTAGGGATATTAGTCCATTGTGTGTGTTCACCGGCAGGTGCCTCTGCATGGGGCCCTGCTGCCGTCTTGCGGTTACCTGGGAATTCCCGTCGTCTGCTCCAGGGCTGCCTGGAATTTCCTGCCACGGGACATTTTGGCGGGAAGGGAAACCGCGGAGTACTGATACCGTGAAAAGCAGACGAAACCAGAAACAACAGGAAACCATGTGAGTTGCCATGGTAAATACGTAACTCCTGTCGTTGTTGCCCAATTATCTCACAGGTGGACTAGCTTTTGTACAGCTTTCATCCTGATGCTCGTATCTGACCCTTTTTTTCGGCAGCTGCTCCAACTTTGCGGTCGCTCAGGCTTGCTCAGGCCCTCGGCCGTTGCAACCACAAGGTCCTCAGCTGGCGCACGTGACCTTGCCCTCCTCAGCACCTGCTCTGACCTTTTTTTGCCACTTCCGGAAACTCAGCATGGCTTTTTGACAAAAATATACTTCAAGACTTCGTACAAGTAGGTGAAGATAACAATTTGTGTACATTTCAATCGAAAATCACATTTATGTCAATCCTTTATTGGCGTGTCAGCTCTTCAACAAAATAAGGATGCATTTTTCTGTCGTCTTTAATAAAAATTAAGACGCAAATAATTAATAACTATTTCGCATTTATTTTATAAATTCATAATTAGTAATCAACAGCATCTGAAATTGCCACATCAATTCAATTATCATGAAAATCAAATTTATGCATAATTTCATCCAAGAGTTCATTATTTGGTAGAAAATGTTTGTTTTGATGCGAATTCATAACCTACATACCAGTGATGTTTGTATCTTGTATTTTTGTTAAATTTTGTGTTATTGACATCGCCACAAATACCTAAAAACCTCAGGCATAGAGTGCATTTCAATAAGCAGGCACAGCTTGCACTCTCTGGGTGACCCATTTTTGGCACACGCAATGTTATTAATTGCGTCTTAGTACATATTCAGGGCGTGTACTTAAAAAATGCAGGTTCCACGGCACATGTGGCTTGACCTCTAAATATTTGACCCCAAGGTCAAACTTACACGTTTAAGCATGTGAATGCACCGAGATGACACACTAATGACCTCTGCACTTAATTAGCCGACTAATAGACATCATTAACACACTTCCTGTCTTGGTTATCTAACGATGCATAATCTAATTGCACACAACATCACTGAAAAAAGTGTACTTCATTTTTTGACAGATTATTATAAAGTTAAAAAAGGACACCTTGCATGATGGGCCAGATAATAAATACAATCACTGATTTTTATTTTTTGAAAGCATGCAATAATAAGCCAGACTGCTTCTAAACTCATGCATTGGTAAACTTCTTTTTGGCTTGTATTTTTAAATAATTTTCACTTATTCTTTACACCATATTTTGATATGATAACATGACCATTGTAATTACAAAGGAGCATGGAAATGTGGTGTCAAAGGTGGGGAGTGTTGAGTGCAGAATGATTAGTCATTGTCCCTGTGGTCCTTTGTACAATATCGCATCCCAAGCAGCTATAAAATCATAAACAGCTATAAACCTCACTGTTTGGGAATGATAGAAAAAAACGTAGAAAAACTCAATAGAAATGCATTCCTCGGAGCATTATGCCATTCTTTGTTCTTATTATCTGCTTCCGGTTTGGCTGCCATTTTTAATTCTTGAAAGTACCATGAAACCAATAGTATTTGACTCTATGATAGTACAATGAAGTCCTGCCTCCAAAACTCGTGGCGTTGGAGATTATTAATATGATGTGATCTTGGACGAAATAGACGATGGGAAATTTCGAGGCTTTACTTTAAAACTACATTTTCAACTCAAAACAAATGTATTTATCTGTAGGTAAAGCAGGTTAGTCAGATTCCAAGATGGTCGTTTGAATGACCATCAGGGTTCACAGATGCCCTCAATGTCGTAAAATATATTATTTCTAGTTGCTGTAAAGTATGGTCATTTGCAATTTACGGCTAATCATGTTACATGACTTAGTCATGTGACCACATGCCTATATATCCTAGCTATTCCTTCGTCATTTCGCCGTCAATTCATTTTTTTTTCAACTCAAAATTAAGACCAGTCAATGGACCCATCCTCAGACGACATTAGTAAGGCTTAAAAGACCAGGTTACAATTATGAAGACCTCCTCATTAAACCAATGAACTTATCATCACTGAATTTGGCCTTAATTTTGAGGTTCTATTCACCTTTCTTTCCCTCTTATAAGTTACTTTAGTTACCCTTTATAACTTCCGATTTTCTTAAACAACTGTGTGTCACCCACATGACAACTGAAATGTACCGAAAGTCCATAACCACAAATGCTTCAACATGATGTATCTGGTCACTGCTACGTTTAATACTTGCAATATGTTAAAAAAAAAAATCTCCCAGGTGTTTTCCTAATAATAACACACATTAGGATCGGCGCAAGCAATCAGGAAGTGACGAATGAAACGTGACTTAGAGGTCAAACACCTGTGTCACGTTTTCACATGCTAAACAAAAAAAGAAAAACAAAGTTGTGTTGCTCATTAGATCAAATTAAACAATTGGTTTTTGCTTTTCTTTTTGATTCTTGCAATGTTGGCAAACGGTTGTTAAATGCCTAGATATCTGTATTAAAGCAGTGAATTTTAGAACTTAATTAATAACAGGTAAACAAACCTAGATTTAATAGAAAAACGTGCACATTGCAAAAAGTTTACTTAGTCCAAAACATGGCCAAACCAAAACAAAGTGTGAAAAAGAGTTATAAGTGGCGAAGGGACCTGCAGCTATTCCTGATGGCTTGCAGGGAAATGCACCAATATACCTCATGTTTCTGGTTGCAGGGCATTAGGACCTTCCAGTTTCGCGCGCCTTTTCTTGGCCCAGCCAATCAGACCAAGTGTTTCTTTTTTTTCCGTCCTAATTACACAACCTCCCCCCCCCCCCCTCCCCTCACTGTCTGCCAGCTTTTATAACTGGTCATAAGACTCATAACTGCGTCGTTACGAATAAGCTCTATCCACAGGACACTGTATCTTAGACACTGTATAAAACTGTACTTGGCATTGATGTCTCCCCGAATTATGAACACACTAGGAGTTATACTGGCATCGATATAACAATCATGGGCTGCAGCAACTTTCTGAAGGTAAGTCCTCTCTTATTTCTTGGTCACAAACAGTAGAAACAATTGCCTGCGGTCAACAATCAGAATGATTGAATCTTGTTCAATGTACAGCTATTAGTTTTCCTTGCAGTGGGCAGTACCTCATTTAGTAATACTTACAAATTAGATGATCTAGTTCATCCAAGCTTACGAAGTATCATCTTTTCTTCAAGTGTTAGGCCTATTAGCGCGAATCCCAGTCACCTTCTATGGCCAGACATAACAGGCAGAAGTAATGATGACATCACAAGGGTGGGTGGGTGATTAGGGCTTTACGTCCTGTATTTCTGCACCTGATGGGCTAATTAGGACAGGCAGGGACCATGGGATGACAACACAAAACTTGCTGTAATTGACGCCAAAGCCAAGACGCCATGACACCAAGACCGAGGTCTGACCATTTATAATTATAAAAGACCAGTGTCATTATGGTCCAAGATGTTCTAGTACACTGTGGTCAGTTAGCGCAGCTGAGGTAGGCATCATGCTCACCACTATCAGGGTCGTCTTTTGTGGCCTCTGGTAGGTGAGGGCGTAGCCACTGGACAGGGGGGGGGGGGGGGAGCGAGTTCTATTGCATGGCTAAACAATTTCAACAGAGAAAAATTTATTATGGAATTGCAGAACTATAATTAGGGAAGCTCGGGTTTTTATATACATGTGTCAGTGGTGCATAACATATTTATTTGTAAATTGACAAGTTGTGAGAATTTTACAGCAGTTTTAGAAGGAGCATCCATTGGCTGTGGTGGCCATAACATACCTCAATAAACCCTGAATAACCAAATAACTCAATGGCCTTGCTGACCAGTGCCTAACTGACCACAAGTTTAATGAGAGATTATCCAAATAAAAGGTGTCGGTGTCTTGGCGTTGGCGTCAATTACAGTAAGCTTGCACACCCAGTTGACCAACCTTGATATTTAACATGTAAACTTTCGGGCCCGACTGTATATGCTTTAAGGAACTGACCGCCTAGTATATTTTTACAATGTTTTAGAAAAGTAAGAAGAAAGCTGTAACATGGAATAGATTATTCCAGTAAATTAGGACAAAAATATAAATAAGAATACATTGCACAACAATGATAAAAGAACTAATTTACCGAGATATCTCCATTGTCATGTTTCTTACACTTTCCAAGTGTCCAAGTGTCTTAGGGAGTGGCAAGTACTTAACATTGAGAGCTGTACTTTTATAATCCTCCATCCTACCTCACCTAGGCTACATAGCCAAATGTGCCACGTGTGTTTTCCATGAGAAGGATAAATGCATGGAAAACGCATGGTTTTTAGCTAATTATGATGAGGCAAAACCCATGCGTTTATCGAAACGCACGGAGAACGCACATAGCACAATTGGACATGTACTATTCTAAAATGGTTTAATCTCTAAATCAAATTGTCATCCAAAATGATATAATTATCCAGCATACATAGCTGTCAGTTACATTCAGATGGTTGAAATGTGATTTATGAAAACAATCGGTCTTCAGGCAAGCACCTTTTTTTTTTTTTCTTTTTTCCAGAAAAACCTTTAGGGACCTTTGAGCATTATATAACACCGAAGCCCCAAGGCTGTCCAAACACAAATCTAGAACACTAGATATGAGAGATAACCCATTTAATTCGCTAAAAAAATAGTAAAAGTAAATTTGCCTTCAGTTCATGGAATTTTCCAAACAATAAATTGACACAAACCACTGAAATTACTTGCAGGGTGTCATGAAGTCACCCCAGGAAATGCAGGATGATAAAACTTTCCTATGTACATTTCTGCCTCTCTTGTAAGACCACCTTGGTCCCAGATTCAAGCGATAGTTATAGCGAGGTGGTCTTACATGTGAGGTCATTCAATTTGGCTCTTTTGATTGGATCTAAAGTAATCGGTTTCATTTGGGAGGTAGAAGTATTAGTGAGGCGGTCTTTAAGTAAGGGTTTTCCCTCTTGGCGTTTTGTAGGCTTTATGAGCTGTACCAGTAAAAGCAGGATACAATCTCATGCCGACAAAGTACTGATGTTTACTTGACCAAAATGGATAAAAACCACAGAAATTTGCGTGACATTATATCAAATCTGCCAACTATTGCATGCTTATTCTTTAAAACAGAGAATAAAAAAAAATAGAGCACTAAAAAATAATAATACATGTAATAAGCCAGGGTCGACAAGTACTTTGCGAGAACAAAACTTTCATACTATAAATAATAAATAAATAAATACTAACTCACCATATTTAGTAATATCTTACAGCCAATCTCATAGGCTTGGAAACTAAACTCCACAGGACCTCATGTGAGTCCAGGATCTTATTGGTTGAGGGACTGCCTAAACCAATGGGAGTCCTGGGTTTACATGACATTCTCTGCTAGAGGTTAGCTTCTATGTCTCTGAAATTGGCTGTAATAGGAAAGCTTAAAGTGGAAAAAATACAGAACTGCATGGGAGTATGAATTTTTTTATTAATTACTACACTTCCTGAATACTTGATTTTTATTTTTATTTTTTATATTTTTTTGTAAATGGTGCCATTTTAAGGCTATATTAGTGAGTTTGGAATGAATGTTGTGCTGAGTCTGGTGGTGCTCATACACAATGTTATGCATGACTGAATGAATGATCTACTGGCGAGGGTTGATGAAAATGTTTCACTGACCCCTCAACACCATCGATCTCCAAAGTACAGACTGACAGAAGAAATACTCATGAAGCACCCCAATATTTACAGCAAGTATTTTTGGGATTTCTGGGGGCATCCTGTGATATTTAACTGACAATGCCCTATGAAATCCTAAATGTGCCTGCACACCTCGACCGGGTGCTTCATCTTCAAGAAGCTGCAGAGAAGTTGACAGAACAGGAAGAGACATGGTTAAAAGCAGATGAAGATATCACATTTGAAAACTGACTCAAAACAACAGGAAGATAAAAACTTTAAAATGCAGCATTAAATATTGGGTAATAGTAACAATTTTTAAGTGTGAAGTGTGTACAGAACTTTGCAGGCAGTCCTGGCAGTAATTTGACCATGTTCATAATTTTCATTTACTTGGGACAATTTAATATGTCCACAATAATCATCGTGTGAAACATTAAGTCCCTGAAGGGTTGACAGAGAATCTGAGAATATTATAGGCCAAAAGTGACTGTCTTTGAAGTCGCTAATATATTGTAAGGCAAGGCTCAAAGCAGTCAATTCAGCTGAAAAAAACTGAGGCCCCATCAGGCAAACGATGGACAACATGCCTGCCCTTGATGATGGCTGAGGCAGCTACTTTGTCATCAGCCAATAATCCAACTGTAAAGATAGACGTTCTTTCTTTGTATATAATTGGTCAAGAATTTGAAGAAACCCCTGAGTTTTTTTTTTCATCAGTGACTAACGGGTTGACGTATTGTTGTAATACTCCCATGGAGGAAAGGACAGGAGAGTTGATTAATTAAACATTGACAGATGGCAGCACCGCACTGGTGATAACACCAAGATTTCAGGAAATGCTATTGTGTACAAACTATGTTTTGTCTGTCTCCTACGCAGCCCCTATCCTTCCTTTGCAATGTTACGCCACTAGGGGCACTAGGCAAAGGGCGATAACGATCCTGGTGTGGGAGCAAGGAATTTGACTGTGTGTATTAGTTCATTTTAAGCATGAGAATACAAAAGCAGATCTCTATTTATAACAAATTCGGCGATAAGCAAAGAACTATTTTGTTCGCTGCTTCATTGAAATCAACGGGCTTTTAATGTGCTTTATTTGAATTGTTTTCTTTTAGTGTGTAAAATAAAACTAATCTGAATCTGGTTAGCTATTGTATGTTGGAAAAGTGGTAAAAGAATTGCAGAAAACACGAAGTTCCACAAACAGTTAAAGGACATAAGCTGGGCATGTCAATAGAGTCTTTTCACTGAACAGCCCTGAATTCAGAAGGACATATGTCTTCCCTCGCCTCTTATTACTCATTTTGCTTTTCAGACTCAGTAGGTAATAACTAATTGATTCCATAAATATAACTTTCTTCGAAAAATAACAAACATCAACTTAATGATAAAGTGTCAAATATTCATTAAATTCCACTAAAAATACTGCTGCCTGATGCACTTTGCTTCAGCCAATCACAGCCAAGGGCGGGAACATTTTCAGCCAATAGAATTGCAGTATTCCGTTTTAGCCACTTGGTTGAAATATAGCGAACCTTCCATGAAAATCCACTATTTCGCAACTTTGGAAGATGTCAATTCAGGCAACGTGCACATAATGCAAGGAGCCTTTTAATGAATTTCAGCTTCTTATAGGTCTTCTGTTTGTGCACATCTACAAGCATTCCACAAAAAGCCAAGTAGCTTTCAGACATGCTTCAGTCACCAAACCTCACACGGTGCTCCTGAACAAACTTCAGGGGTAAAAGAATAGACCAAAGATTTCTTATATATCGTTTTGAGACAAAAATAAATCTTTTGGGATATTGTTTGAGATATTTGATCAGATTCGTTTGATCTATAAATAGCAATGCATATAATTTCATTGAAGTATCAAATCCATGCAGTAATACCAATAATTATATATTATAGTATCATGTGACAATGATTGCCATGCATTTTGTTGCAATTTGATGACAACATATTGCATATATATTTTTTTTTTATAGTCTCCCAAACATGGGATGTGACAAACAGACTCATCTTGTTGCCAATTAAGAACATACTCATCAACATATGCCAGTCTTATTTGACCCAGAAGCAGTGCCATTTCTGCTGTGGTGCACGTAGAGATCATACAGCTTTTTCGTCTGTTGTAGTACCACGTGTATTGTGTTTTACTTTATCATATAAATGTTGTTGGTTAGAATAATCGATCATTCTGAAACTAGACAGAAAGTTTGTGACATTTGTTTCAAGAAGGCAATTAAGGCAACTAGGAGGTTAAGTTCTTCTGTTGAGGCAATTCAGAATTTTGTCATTGAAATTACAATCCAGAAAATCCTGACTTTCTCTGTGGTATTTGCGATTCATGTCATGGAGATCTAACGGATTACAAAAATGACAATACAAAGCGTTCTCTCCCAGTGGCCAATGACTACAATCCTGGAACAAGGATTCTTACTCGTAGTCTGTCTGTCCATGCTGTATGTTCCTTGTAGCCAAGTCAAATGGGTTGGCTGCTAAATCTCTAAAGAAAAGAAAAGACCTTCAGCAGAAATGATTCCTAAGAAAAAATTCAAAATCTGCAAAATTTAATTTGGCATTCTCTATCAGGGATGCAAGCACATTGAGGCACAGTGTCACAGCAAAAACAAAAATTCAATATTTCTGAAAATATCTTGTGTGATGATGTAACAAAAATGCATATTTTCTCCAGTTATGAAGGATCTTAAACTGGATGGGACCAAAACAGTCCAGCAGAGTACTCTTGGGTCCCCCATGCAAGTTGCTATGTAATCAAAGAGTCCAATTCTCAACTGACTGTCCAAGACCTAATCCCAAGCAAGTGCACGAAATATTAACAGGCAGTTTTTTCAATTTCTTAGAGATATTACAGTTAATTTTACCAGGTAGTTTCGTAGTTCATGCCAAGTCAATTTTGATAAAGAGAAAACTATCTTTGCAGATCTATTTTCAAAAGAAATAATGCACTTTTGAGATTGCAGGGTAATATGCTTCCTAGACCTTTTGTCTATTGTAATACCCCTAAGAGTTTGTAGATAGCATTTTACTTCTCAGGGGTGATGATTCTGTGGTTACAGATGACGGGACACCGGTCCTGAAACTTTGTTGATCCAGAAAACAAACTACCATTGGAAAGTCTCAAGCATACTCACTCCCGCAGGACTAGAGCAGAGGGCATTTGAGTAGGTCCTACATTTCTTGATACAGGAGTCAATAAAATATTCATTTAGGCCACAGCACCTGAAAATTATGAAAATTGTAAAACATTCCTAAAAGGAACTAATGTGTCAAAGAGACCTCAAGAGAAGTAGATGCCCCTGATTGTACTCCAGATACCATCTCGGAGAATCATCAGAAATGGCTGGAGGAGTGCTATTCAGCAACCACAATGCCTCTGCTCCTGTTCTTAGTGTCATTCCTTCCCCATAAAATTAGGCATTGTGAATAAATTATACAGTGAGCTCCACAAGCTGTTTCCTGACCTTGATGACTGACCTACGAGTCTCTACATCGTAAAAGAATGAATGCAAGAGACTTTTGAATGATCTGGAAATGTTATCCATCTCAAAAAGTCTAAACAGATTTTTTATGGTCTTAAAACAATTATCCGAGTTTGTAGTTTAACGGGAATTGTAAGAAATCTTGCGTCAATTTTTTTAAATCCTCACGTTTGTTCAGGAGCACTGTGCTCAGTCTTTTTGCTGCAGCAGATGCCGCTATGACAAGATGAGATAGGTCATCAGAGGTCACCAGATGCGTGGCATAACAAAAGCTGTAGAGATTGAAAATGACACTGAAGTCACTCCCAAGATCAAAATTAATTTTATCCAATTGCTTTATCTTAACATCCATTTCATGTCATTGTATATAATAACCATTTTTCATCTGTAAATACTGTCTCATTGTAATTTTGGTTGGAGGCAAGCATTTATGCTTATTTTATTTGTTCATTAATATTCAATTAAAATAAAGGTTTTATCTTATCTTAGCTTTAAAGTGATTACAACTAAAGCAAAATAATAACCATATGACCGACGAAAATCATTACTTGCACTATCTCTTCACAAGCAGTTAAAAAGTGCTAAATAGACAGGTATTCTGGAAAATGGACTGGAATCCAAAGAAAATCTGTCGAAGTCATCTACTGAAGAATCCAGGAGGAGCAGAACCTTTAACTACCGTGGCGGATTTAGGGGGGTTTTGGGGGTTGCAACATTGGGTCCCCTTCGCCTAGTACATTTCAACTTAAAAATATCAATAAATTCGGCCCCCGCAATACATTTTAATTCAACCCCCCCCCCCCCCCCCCCCCGTGAAAATTTCCTGGATCCCTGAACTACAACCTGCAAGTAAGAAATGTATTGTCTCCTGTGTTAAAAACCAACGTTCTTTTAAAAAACATCGGACAGTATGGGTGGTCCGTAAATGCATAGGTCTCCGGGAGTCTTGTACAGGATGAGAATATGCCACCATGAAGCCGAGTCAAGTCAGATGGATCTGCGGAGATGTTTCTTTATACTCAGCAGCCATATGGGCATCTAATTAAACCCATTTACGGACTCTTGTATAAACCCAAAACCATATCATTTTTTTAAATATAGGTCAAAATTATATCACTCTTTAGTAATATGAGTGTCATAAACAAAATATTCATCATATCATTGTTGTCTCGACCACAGATAACTTTATGATACCTGGGTTTGGGAAAGTGAATCTAATTGTTAACTCCGCAAAATGAAGGTGTGATAAACCAAAACTTCAAATATCTTAAAATTTTCCCAACAGAAGTTTTTACTTTTTGCATTGAAATGTATAATTTGAGGCCGTGTTGACAGGATTTTTGTTCACATTAATTTAACGCTGAAGCACAGGCGCCCTCCAGCAGGAGCTATCAAGACATAGAATAAAGATCTTGACATGTATAGCAATGAGCTGGACAGCTCCTGTGGCTGAAGTTTATTCAAGGGCATTGGGAATTACTTTTGGACGAAATTGGTAGTAATTCCACTCTTTGTTGAAGCATTGCAGCACATTTTACCAATGTTTCGAATTCTTCCTTATATTACTTCTCCTGTTAAACATGACAAATACATGACAAAACAGCCCTGGCCAGAAATGATGACCATAAACATGTGCAGGGCGTTGATAGGTCGGATGCAATGGTTAGAAAATACAATGTACTGATTAAATCCATAAGTTAGTCAAAGACTTTTTCCATCTTGTTGATATCGCAGTTGTCAATTTTCTGTTATTTTCAAGATGTTGCAGGAACAAAATATGCTAAAAAGACCAAAGGGAGGAAGTCAATTGAAATTCAGAGAACTTATACTGGGCTTAGCTAGGATTCACCTGGATAAAATTCCACTAAAAATACTGCTGCCTGATGCACTTTGCTTCAGCCAATCACAGCCAAGGGCGGGAACATTTTCAGCCAATAGAATTGCAGTATTCCGTTTTAGCCACTTGGTTGAAATATAGCGAACCTTCCATGAAAATCCACTATTTCGCAACTTTGGAAGATGTCAATTCAGGCAACGTGCACATAATGCAAGGAGCCTTTTAATGAATTTCAGCTTCTTATAGGTCTTCTGTTTGTGCACATCTACAAGCATTCCACAAAAAGCCAAGTAGCTTTCAGACATGCTTCAGTCACCAAACCTCACACGGTGCTCCTGAACAAACTTCAGGGGTAAAAGAATAGACCAAAGATTTCTTATATATCGTTTTGAGACAAAAATAAATCTTTTGGGATATTGTTTGAGATATTTGATCAGATTCGTTTGATCTATAAATAGCAATGCATATAATTTCATTGAAGTATCAAATCCATGCAGTAATACCAATAATTATATATTATAGTATCATGTGACAATGATTGCCATGCATTTTGTTGCAATTTGATGACAACATATTGCATATATATTTTTTTTTTATAGTCTCCCAAACATGGGATGTGACAAACAGACTCATCTTGTTGCCAATTAAGAACATACTCATCAACATATGCCAGTCTTATTTGACCCAGAAGCAGTGCCATTTCTGCTGTGGTGCACGTAGAGATCATACAGCTTTTTCGTCTGTTGTAGTACCACGTGTATTGTGTTTTACTTTATCATATAAATGTTGTTGGTTAGAATAATCGATCATTCTGAAACTAGACAGAAAGTTTGTAACATTTGTTTCAAGAAGGCAATTAAGGCAACTAGGAGGTTAAGTTCTTCTGTTGAGGCAATTCAGAATTTTGTCATTGAAATTACAATCCAGAAAATCCTGACTTTCCCTGTGGTATTTGCGATTCATGTCATGGAGATCTAACGGATTACAAAAATGACAATACAAAGCGTTCTCTCCCAGTGGCCAATGACTACAATCCTGGAACAAGGATTCTTACTCGTAGTCTGTCTGTCCATGCTGTATGTTCCTTGTAGCCAAGTCAAATGGGTTGGCTGCTAAATCTCTAAAGAAAAGAAAAGACCTTCAGCAGAAATGATTCCTAAGAAAAAATTCAAAATCTGCAAAATTTAATTTGGCATTCTCTATCAGGGATGCAAGCACATTGAGGCACAGTGTCACAGCAAAAACAAAAATTCAATATTTCTGAAAATATCTTGTGTGATGATGTAACAAAAATGCATATTTTCTCCAGTTATGAAGGATCTTAAACTGGATGGGACCAAAACAGTCCAGCAGAGTACTCTTGGGTCCCCCATGCAAGTTGCTATGTAATCAAAGAGTCCAATTCTCAACTGACTGTCCAAGACCTAATCCCAAGCAAGTGCACGAAATATTAACAGGCAGTTTTTTCAATTTCTTAGAGATATTACAGTTAATTTTACCAGGTAGTTTCGTAGTTCATGCCAAGTCAATTTTGATAAAGAGAAAACTATCTTTGCAGATCTATTTTCAAAAGAAATAATGCACTTTTGAGATTGCAGGGTAATATGCTTCCTAGACCTTTTGTCTATTGTAATACCCCTAAGAGTTTGTAGATAGCATTTTACTTCTCAGGGGTGATGATTCTGTGGTTACAGATGACGGGACACCGGTCCTGAAACTTTGTTGATCCAGAAAACAAACTACCATTGGAAAGTCTCAAGCATACTCACTCCCGCAGGACTAGAGCAGAGGGCATTTGAGTAGGTCCTACATTTCTTGATACAGGAGTCAATAAAATATTCATTTAGGCCACAGCACCTGAAAATTATGAAAATTGTAAAACATTCCTAAAAGGAACTAATGTGTCAAAGAGACCTCAAGAGAAGTAGATGCCCCTGATTGTACTCCAGATACCATCTCGGAGAATCATCAGAAATGGCTGGAGGAGTGCTATTCAGCAACCACAATGCCTCTGCTCCTGTTCTTAGTGTCATTCCTTCCCCATAAAATTAGGCATTGTGAATAAATTATACAGTGAGCTCCACAAGCTGTTTCCTGACCTTGATGACTGACCTACGAGTCTCTACATCGTAAAAGAATGAATGCAAGAGACTTTTGAATGATCTGGAAATGTTATCCATCTCAAAAAGTCTAAACAGATTTTTTATGGTCTTAAAACAATTATCCGAGTTTGTAGTTTAACGGGAATTGTAAGAAATCTTGCGTCAATTTTTTTAAATCCTCACGTTTGTTCAGGAGCACTGTGCTCAGTCTTTTTGCTGCAGCAGATGCCGCTATGACAAGATGAGATAGGTCATCAGAGGTCACCAGATGCGTGGCATAACAAAAGCTGTAGAGATTGAAAATGACACTGAAGTCACTCCCAAGATCAAAATTAATTTTATCCAATTGCTTTATCTTAACATCCATTTCATGTCATTGTATATAATAACCATTTTTCATCTGTAAATACTGTCTCATTGTAATTTTGGTTGGAGGCAAGCATTTATGCTTATTTTATTTGTTCATTAATATTCAATTAAAATAAAGGTTTTATCTTATCTTAGCTTTAAAGTGATTACAACTAAAGCAAAATAATAACCATATGACCGACGAAAATCATTACTTGCACTATCTCTTCACAAGCAGTTAAAAAGTGCTAAATAGACAGGTATTCTGGAAAATGGACTGGAATCCAAAGAAAATCTGTCGAAGTCATCTACTGAAGAATCCAGGAGGAGCAGAACCTTTAACTACCGTGGCGGATTTAGGGGGGTTTTGGGGGTTGCAACATTGGGTCCCCTTCGCCTAGTACATTTCAACTTAAAAATATCAATAAATTCGGCCCCCGCAATACATTTTAATTCAACCCCCCCCCCCCCCCCCCGTGAAAATTTCCTGGATCCCTGAACTACAACCTGCAAGTAAGAAATGTATTGTCTCCTGTGTTAAAAACCAACGTTCTTTTAAAAAACATCGGACAGTATGGGTGGTCCGTAAATGCATAGGTCTCCGGGAGTCTTGTACAGGATGAGAATATGCCACCATGAAGCCGAGTCAAGTCAGATGGATCTGCGGAGATGTTTCTTTATACTCAGCAGCCATATGGGCATCTAATTAAACCCATTTACGGACTCTTGTATAAACCCAAAACCATATCATTTTTTTAAATATAGGTCAAAATTATATCACTCTTTAGTAATATGAGTGTCATAAACAAAATATTCATCATATCATTGTTGTCTCGACCACAGATAACTTTATGATACCTGGGTTTGGGAAAGTGAATCTAATTGTTAACTCCGCAAAATGAAGGTGTGATAAACCAAAACTTCAAATATCTTAAAATTTTCCCAACAGAAGTTTTTACTTTTTGCATTGAAATGTATAATTTGAGGCCGTGTTGACAGGATTTTTGTTCACATTAATTTAACGCTGAAGCACAGGCGCCCTCCAGCAGGAGCTATCAAGACATAGAATAAAGATCTTGACATGTATAGCAATGAGCTGGACAGCTCCTGTGGCTGAAGTTTATTCAAGGGCATTGGGAATTACTTTTGGACGAAATTGGTAGTAATTCCACTCTTTGTTGAAGCATTGCAGCACATTTTACCAATGTTTCGAATTCTTCCTTATATTACTTCTCCTGTTAAACATGACAAATACATGACAAAACAGCCCTGGCCAGAAATGATGACCATAAACATGTGCAGGGCGTTGATAGGTCGGATGCAATGGTTAGAAAATACAATGTACTGATTAAATCCATAAGTTAGTCAAAGACTTTTTCCATCTTGTTGATATCGCAGTTGTCAATTTTCTGTTATTTTCAAGATGTTGCAGGAACAAAATATGCTAAAAAGACCAAAGGGAGGAAGTCAATTGAAATTCAGAGAACTTATACTGGGCTTAGCTAGGATTCACCTGGATAAAATTCCACTAAAAATACTGCTGCCTGATGCACTTTGCTTCAGCCAATCACAGCCAAGGGCGGGAACATTTTCAGCCAATAGAATTGCAGTATTCCGTTTTAGCCACTTGGTTGAAATATAGCGAACCTTCCATGAAAATCCACTATTTCGCAACTTTGGAAGATGTCAATTCAGGCAACGTGCACATAATGCAAGGAGCCTTTTAATGAATTTCAGCTTCTTATAGGTCTTCTGTTTGTGCACATCTACAAGCATTCCACAAAAAGCCAAGTAGCTTTCAGACATGCTTCAGTCACCAAACCTCACACGGTGCTCCTGAACAAACTTCAGGGGTAAAAGAATAGACCAAAGATTTCTTATATATCGTTTTGAGACAAAAATAAATCTTTTGGGATATTGTTTGAGATATTTGATCAGATTCGTTTGATCTATAAATAGCAATGCATATAATTTCATTGAAGTATCAAATCCATGCAGTAATACCAATAATTATATATTATAGTATCATGTGACAATGATTGCCATGCATTTTGTTGCAATTTGATGACAACATATTGCATATATATTTTTTTTTTATAGTCTCCCAAACATGGGATGTGACAAACAGACTCATCTTGTTGCCAATTAAGAACATACTCATCAACATATGCCAGTCTTATTTGACCCAGAAGCAGTGCCATTTCTGCTGTGGTGCACGTAGAGATCATACAGCTTTTTCGTCTGTTGTAGTACCACGTGTATTGTGTTTTACTTTATCATATAAATGTTGTTGGTTAGAATAATCGATCATTCTGAAACTAGACAGAAAGTTTGTGACATTTGTTTCAAGAAGGCAATTAAGGCAACTAGGAGGTTAAGTTCTTCTGTTGAGGCAATTCAGAATTTTGTCATTGAAATTACAATCCAGAAAATCCTGACTTTCCCTGTGGTATTTGCGATTCATGTCATGGAGATCTAACGGATTACAAAAATGACAATACAAAGCGTTCTCTCCCAGTGGCCAATGACTACAATCCTGGAACAAGGATTCTTACTCGTAGTCTGTCTGTCCATGCTGTATGTTCCTTGTAGCCAAGTCAAATGGGTTGGCTGCTAAATCTCTAAAGAAAAGAAAAGACCTTCAGCAGAAATGATTCCTAAGAAAAAATTCAAAATCTGCAAAATTTAATTTGGCATTCTCTATCAGGGATGCAAGCACATTGAGGCACAGTGTCACAGCAAAAACAAAAATTCAATATTTCTGAAAATATCTTGTGTGATGATGTAACAAAAATGCATATTTTCTCCAGTTATGAAGGATCTTAAACTGGATGGGACCAAAACAGTCCAGCAGAGTACTCTTGGGTCCCCCATGCAAGTTGCTATGTAATCAAAGAGTCCAATTCTCAACTGACTGTCCAAGACCTAATCCCAAGCAAGTGCACGAAATATTAACAGGCAGTTTTTTCAATTTCTTAGAGATATTACAGTTAATTTTACCAGGTAGTTTCGTAGTTCATGCCAAGTCAATTTTGATAAAGAGAAAACTATCTTTGCAGATCTATTTTCAAAAGAAATAATGCACTTTTGAGATTGCAGGGTAATATGCTTCCTAGACCTTTTGTCTATTGTAATACCCCTAAGAGTTTGTAGATAGCATTTTACTTCTCAGGGGTGATGATTCTGTGGTTACAGATGACGGGACACCGGTCCTGAAACTTTGTTGATCCAGAAAACAAACTACCATTGGAAAGTCTCAAGCATACTCACTCCCGCAGGACTAGAGCAGAGGGCATTTGAGTAGGTCCTACATTTCTTGATACAGGAGTCAATAAAATATTCATTTAGGCCACAGCACCTGAAAATTATGAAAATTGTAAAACATTCCTAAAAGGAACTAATGTGTCAAAGAGACCTCAAGAGAAGTAGATGCCCCTGATTGTACTCCAGATACCATCTCGGAGAATCATCAGAAATGGCTGGAGGAGTGCTATTCAGCAACCACAATGCCTCTGCTCCTGTTCTTAGTGTCATTCCTTCCCCATAAAATTAGGCATTGTGAATAAATTATACAGTGAGCTCCACAAGCTGTTTCCTGACCTTGATGACTGACCTACGAGTCTCTACATCGTAAAAGAATGAATGCAAGAGACTTTTGAATGATCTGGAAATGTTATCCATCTCAAAAAGTCTAAACAGATTTTTTATGGTCTTAAAACAATTATCCGAGTTTGTAGTTTAACGGGAATTGTAAGAAATCTTGCGTCAATTTTTTTAAATCCTCACGTTTGTTCAGGAGCACTGTGCTCAGTCTTTTTGCTGCAGCAGATGCCGCTATGACAAGATGAGATAGGTCATCAGAGGTCACCAGATGCGTGGCATAACAAAAGCTGTAGAGATTGAAAATGACACTGAAGTCACTCCCAAGATCAAAATTAATTTTATCCAATTGCTTTATCTTAACATCCATTTCATGTCATTGTATATAATAACCATTTTTCATCTGTAAATACTGTCTCATTGTAATTTTGGTTGGAGGCAAGCATTTATGCTTATTTTATTTGTTCATTAATATTCAATTAAAATAAAGGTTTTATCTTATCTTAGCTTTAAAGTGATTACAACTAAAGCAAAATAATAACCATATGACCGACGAAAATCATTACTTGCACTATCTTTTCACAAGCAGTTAAAAAGTGCTAAATAGACAGGTATTCTGGAAAATGGACTGGAATCCAAAGAAAATCTGTCGAAGTCATCTACTGAAGAATCCAGGAGGAGCAGAACCTTTAACTACCGTGGCGGATTTAGGGGGGTTTTGGGGGTTGCAACATTGGGTCCCCTTCGCCTAGTACATTTCAACTTAAAAATATCAATAAATTCGGCCCCCGCAATACATTTTAATTCAACCCCCCCCCCCCGTGAAAATTTCCTGGATCCCTGAACTACAACCTGCAAGTAAGAAATGTATTGTCTCCTGTGTTAAAAACCAACGTTCTTTTAAAAAACATCGGACAGTATGGGTGGTCCGTAAATGCATAGGTCTCCGGGAGTCTTGTACAGGATGAGAATATGCCACCATGAAGCCGAGTCAAGTCAGATGGATCTGCGGAGATGTTTCTTTATACTCAGCAGCCATATGGGCATCTAATTAAACCCATTTACGGACTCTTGTATAAACCCAAAACCATATCATTTTTTTAAATATAGGTCAAAATTATATCACTCTTTAGTAATATGAGTGTCATAAACAAAATATTCATCATATCATTGTTGTCTCGACCACAGATAACTTTATGATACCTGGGTTTGGGAAAGTGAATCTAATTGTTAACTCCGCAAAATGAAGGTGTGATAAACCAAAACTTCAAATATCTTAAAATTTTCCCAACAGAAGTTTTTACTTTTTGCATTGAAATGTATAATTTGAGGCCGTGTTGACAGGATTTTTGTTCACATTAATTTAACGCTGAAGCACAGGCGCCCTCCAGCAGGAGCTATCAAGACATAGAATAAAGATCTTGACATGTATAGCAATGAGCTGGACAGCTCCTGTGGCTGAAGTTTATTCAAGGGCATTGGGAATTACTTTTGGACGAAATTGGTAGTAATTCCACTCTTTGTTGAAGCATTGCAGCACATTTTACCAATGTTTCGAATTCTTCCTTATATTACTTCTCCTGTTAAACATGACAAATACATGACAAAACAGCCCTGGCCAGAAATGATGACCATAAACATGTGCAGGGCGTTGATAGGTCGGATGCAATGGTTAGAAAATACAATGTACTGATTAAATCCATAAGTTAGTCAAAGACTTTTTCCATCTTGTTGATATCGCAGTTGTCAATTTTCTGTTATTTTCAAGATGTTGCAGGAACAAAATATGCTAAAAAGACCCAAGGGAGGAAGTCAATTGGATCTCAGAGAACTTATACTGGGCTTAGCTAGGATTCACCTGGATAAAAGTATACCTCAGTATGATTCTGTGCAAAATGTAACATCCTGTGACTTTGTCACTAACCATGTAGATGCAATTAACGACATTTTAACCTATAAGTAAGGTCATTAACGTCTGACTATAGCATGGATATTTAAGTATGATTAGCTAGTGTACAGGAGAATGCAACACCAATGTGGACATGTGTGTGTGTTATTGTTTAACGCCTCGTCAGCACCAATGTGGACATGAGTGACAGGGTACTGGCAAAGGAAGTAGAAAATGAGAAATTATTGGATGATATTGACTATATCTTGACCTGTGGTCAACCTTTCACAGAAAGTCAGCAAAAGATTTATGCTGAAATTGTTGCATCTGTTTTACAAGTCAGATGAAGATTAGTATGTAGCAGCATCGATGTTTAACAACACGATTGAAGGTGAAGGTCCTACTATTGAATAGAGGATCAAATTTTGATGGGTACACTTCCAGGTGACCCTAATCCAGATGTCAGATGTGTTGCTTAGCCAGAATGAGTTGACTCAATTCTATTAAAAAGATGAAGCTTTTAATTTGGAACGTGAGGATAACAAGAACGATTTAGTCCGTTACATGAGGGCTAAAATGTGACCTGCAAGTTGACCAGCTTAAAACCATTTTAACTTGTGTGAAATTTTCGAAAATGACTCATTTTGCTCTATTTTAGGGCTTTGTTGACCAAAAATTATAACCATGGTAGCCAATTTAGCTTTTTTTTTTTAAATTTAGTATAAGAAAAATGGTTTTTCTTCTGTAATTTTGTATTTTCTTACCACAAATAATAATTGATAACAGGAAACAATTCCCAGTAAAATCCCATTGTTTGTTAAAATATGGTTACCGTGGCAACAGTTCTAATGCCAAATTCGTCATTTTTATGGCTATAGCTTTAACAAAGTGGTTTTTTCAAGGCAACTTTTGGAAGGATACTCCATTATTATATCTTGTTTTGAAGTATACTTGCCACTGTAAGACTGAAAAAATGCATTACAAACAAACAAATCTATAACTGTTGCCATGGCTACTGATTTACTCATTTGATGGCGATTATCAGTGTCCTCCCTGAACCAGATTTTTATTGGGTCAACAATCCCTAAAATAGAGCAAAATGAGTGTCCCTTTTGAAAATTTCAGAAAATCGTGCACAAGTTGAAATGGATTTTAGCCAATCAACTTGCAGGTCAAATTTAAGCCCTCATGTATCGGACTAATTACTGGTTCGAAGTGAAAGATGAGCTTGGTTTTGGTATGAATTGTGATTGAACATATTACTTAAGCCTAAGGATTTACGAGAACGGTTGTCACGATGAGTATTGTACTTTGTACATATGTTCCCAGAAATTTCATGAGTTGAATGAATTTTTCAATTGCTGTTTTTGTGTTACCATGTTCGCTGGTATGGTTTTTGACAATTGAACTGGGCAAGGTTACCCCATGTAAGACAGATAAAGACATGACAAATAAAAGTTTGAAGTTTTATTGAAATAATGTGTTTGTTTTACATTAATAATAAATGAAATCTTCACTATTAGGACTAGTGATAGTATCAAGTATAAATATTGGTTCAGTCCACATTAAGCTTAATCCTCCTTCTAAGAATTGGACAGCTGCGTTCTGCATAAGGGAATAATCTTCTCTGTAACGATAATCGTTTACTTTTTGTAAGGCTTTGGACGAATAAATCCTGTTCCATGGAAGCCTGTTTTGATTGACCGCCTGTGTATTCCAGGGAGTTTGTGTGATACTCCAGTATCGTAAAAACTGTCGAGATACATAGATAAAGTAGTCTGGGTGTTCGGGAGTCCTTGTACTGTAACACCAGCATCCATGGTCTCAACTCAGGAAATGGGATTCAACTTTCCAGTGTTAGTAATATTTGTGGATATCAAGTGCAATTTGTTCACTGGGAAAGAAATCCAAATATTCCCAAGGAAACTTGAACCATCCGGTATTTGTAATGCTATCACCATACAGTTGCAGACAAAAGTATTCATACAGGTGACGAGTTTGATAATTGCAGAAACTAACAATAGATGTCCATTGAGCAGGATTATCAGAACCTGTCACATATGGGAGCTCCTGAGAATGTAGTTCCATCAGCACCAATTTATGATGAATCAGCCTTCACTGCACCAAAGATTAACACAGGATGCCTTTCTCTGTTGTTTACCTATTCAAACTGGCGCAAATGTTCGAATTTCGCAGCGCCCCCACTGGTCATGGACGGAAGGTACTCTCAATGTCAACAATGGCTAGTGGGTGGGGTGGGTGATTAGGGCTTTACGTCCTGTATTTCTGCACCAGTTGGGCTAATTAGGACAGGCAGAGACCATGGCAATGAGACGAAGGAAACAATGGCTAGTGAAATGATGGATGACTTGGGAATCGCATTGAAAGTAAGTTGCGTTATCTTGAAGCATAACAGCTCCCATAAAAAAGTTCGAACACAAAGTTATGAACAAACACAGGTCCCCATTTCAACCATTTAGTCGGTCATCACATATTCTTAAAAAAATGTAACGAAACATTCAGGAAATTTCACCAGCAGATGATACTGAACGATGTATCGAGTCAATAAAATATGTCGATATTTGCCCTCAAACTACTCTCAAGCTATAAAAAGTCGAGTAAAAGTCTCGGCAAACTTACTGTAGCAGTAGATGCATTACTTTTCTTCCATGGTAAATCAATTCTGAATGAATAATGACCACTACCATGCCATGCCACACATGACTGCACGTCTGAGTCAAAAGGGAGAATTTCAAAAAGGTAGAAAGCCATAAAGGTGACAACCAGAAGGTCGCAAAAGGGAGATACTATTGGTACCAAAAGATGTCTGTTATGTCTGTTATTGTTTAACGCCTCAAAAGTTAGACAGGAAAATTTCAGGTTATGGCACATGAGGGAGTACCAAAAAGGTGACAACCAAAAGGAGACAACCAAATCGGAGACCTCCAGATAGAAAACCAAAAAGTAGATTATCAAAAAGGAGACAACCTGAAAGTAGACATTAGTCTTTATTTTTCAATGATATAATGTACATAATGAAGGGATTGCTATCATATCTTCATATCAAGGGTGGGTGGGTGATTAGGGCTTTACGTCCTGTATTTCTGCACCAGTTGGGCTAATTACGACAGGCAGAGACCATGGCAATGAGGCGAAGGAGGAAACAGCCATCCAACTTAGGCTCAACCAGGAATCGGACCCGGGACCCCGATGTTGGAAGCCCTGAGCGCTACCTCTGAGCTAGGCCCCCGCCTGATCTTCATATCAATTATTGTGTGTTATATATAAAATGAAAGTAAAAACAATAAAATCATATCTTGTTAGAGATAGAGAAAATATATTTGACCTATGTCACATTCATAAAAAAACTGCAAATTACATGAAACAACATCGATAAATTGATAAATATAAGACGTTAATAAGTAAATAGAAAAAACAAATCCTTTACCTTTGGTCTGGAGACATCCACTAAGGTCTTATTTTTAAAAACGCTGATGTAGATGCCCCCATAACCTCACATTTAAAAATACTTTAAATATTTAAATAACAAATTGTGATGAGTCATCTAATAACGAGATATAACGATAGGATGAAAATGAGCAATAAGGTGGGCTTACAACAGGGATCAGAAGCTCTAAATTATGGCTAAAGGCAATATAAGTAATAGACAATGCACAAAGCACTTAGATACTGAAATCACGTCTTCAAAGCAATGATCACAGGTTAAGGGGTGGGTGATTAGGGCTTTACGTCTTGTATTTCTACACCAGTTGGGCTAATTAGGACAGGCAGAGACCATAGCAATGAGAAGGAGGAAACAGCCATCCAAATTAGGCTCAACCGGGAATCGAACCCGGGACCAAGCGGTTGAAAGCCTAGAGCGCTACCTCTGAGCTAGGCCCCCGCCAGTGACACCCAGGAGCAACATGAAATAAACTTGCCACTAATCGCCATTAATTGTCTTTCATTGAAAAGAAGACACAGGCATGCTCGAGTAATCTGTTTTGGGAATTCTCCTTCTTGACCACACTCCGACTGCACTGTTTGTAAAACGTAAGCCAAAGAGAACATCTGCAGAATTTCTGTTTGATGGTAATTTAGGCTATTTCACATCGTTTATGATTATACAGCAAAATAAATATTTTTGTTGCATACATTAAAATGCTCCCTGAATTGCTAGAGTATAAGTAAGAGCTCATTAAGTTAGCTTATCACATGCATCAGTTGCATGCTGCAGAATGCAGAATTTGACGCCATGTGCGTGATTGTGAAATAAATAATCTAGAGATGTTAGTTATTTCCTGGTTAAACATTGTTAAACAGTTAAAAATCATTTTATTGTAAAATGCTAAATTAGTAAAAATAAATGTATATATCTAACCTATATGATCAATATAGATTACTTTTTTTCTTTTTTTAACAAGATCTTGACAACAGCTGTAATGATGTGGTAAAGGTAGGTAAAATTTTATGTCTTTAAGAAAATTCTAATTATGAACTTTCCGTAGGAAAGTTCATATTGTTATTGTAAGTCTTATTTTTCTTTTTTTATTATTATTCTTCTGAAGAAGTAAAGGCTTATTACTCAGAAACTAATAAAGAGAGGGCTTTGGCACTTCAAGAGTGCACAGACAGCCAGAGCGCGCTTTGAACAGCACAAATTTCATGACACTTCTGCGTAATTCACAAAAGAAAAAACAAATTTAAGAGCACGGTTTCAGGAAACTGGGCAGAGATAATTCCATGGGAATTTTTCTCAAGATACCTTAGACAAATACGCAGTGCAGAAAGGAGTTTGAGCCAAATGCTGAGCCTGCTGACTGAACTATGAATTCTTTAAAAAAAGTAGTTCGAAATTTTCATGAAATGTTTTTTGAAAACCATAGAAGGAATAATCATATTGACTTGCCATTTCATATTTTTATAGTCCTACCCTAGTACAACTACCACACAAACAATGAGCCCTTTTGGTAAAGTGGTCTAGGTGGTACAGGGGTTCAAAGTTGCGATTTTTGACTGCTTATATCTCGGCTCCATATTGAGATACAGGAATCTCATAGACATATTTAGAATCCTTGAAATGTTCTCTTTTCAGATATATATAGCAATATGTTCTGAGTCGTTCCGTTTGGAAAAGCGTCAGACATTGAAAATTTTTTGTCACTTTTTGATTTTCTCAAAATGAAAAAGTCTAAAAAACAGTAGAAGAACTGCTTGGATTCTCACCATTTTTTTTACAGATATGTCCTCTAGGGAGTACTATGTAAATGTAAAAGGACAAGGGCTTTGATCAAAAGGCTTAGGCAATAGAATTTTTTTTCAGTCCAGATTTCAATAATTTTTAACTCCAGTTCTTTTCATTCAAATTACATGCAACTGGCGTCATTAGGTAGAGAAAAATTAGGCCTTTACATAGGATACAATGTCTATTCACCAACCTTAACCAGTTTCGAACCTGGAGCCAAAATTCTCTTTCCCATGTTATCCAATGGGAGACCTACCTACCTACCTCCCTGAAACCGCTGAGTCAGCAATTTATACAATGAATGTTAGCAAATTTATGTTTCTCGCCCCAAAAAAGCAGGAAGAAAGTCTTCAATTGCATTCATATTTTGCACATATATGTACTCTGTGTAGTACTACATTACTGTAAAAGGGCAATTACTTTCATCAAACAGCTTAGGTCCTAGAATTTTTTTATCACTGAATTGCTGACCTACCTACCTCCCAGAACCCTGGACCGCTGAGTCAGCAATTTTTACAATGAATGTTAGCAGGTTTACGTGTTTTGCCCCAAAAACAGTAGGAAAGACTTTTTCAATTTTCTTCATACTTTTCACACATATGTCCTCTAGGGAGTACTATGTAAATGTAGAAGGGCAAGGGCCTTGATTAAACACCTGAGGCCCTGGAATTTTTTTTCAGTCCAAATTTCAATAATTTTTAACTCCAGTTCTATTCAACCAAATTTCATCCAACTGGTGTCATTATGCAGAGAAAAATTAGAAGATTACATAGGACACCTTGTCTATTCACCAACCTTAATTAGTTTTGAACCTTGAGGCAAAATTCTCTTTCCAATGTTATCCAATGGGGAGACCTACCTACCTACCTCCCTGGACCGCTGAGTCAGCAATTTTTACAATGAATGTTCGTAAATTTATGTTTCTCGCCCCAAAAAAGGAGGAGTGAGTGAGTGAGTTATTGTTTAACGCCTCATCAGCACCTGAGTGGGCTATGTAGAGGCTCTCTAGGTTAAGATTGATTATCTATATTTGGTAGTAGAAACCAGAAGCATATAAAAAATCAATAATTGTCTGGGTTGGATATCTAGTAAAGAGATGTTGTAAGGTAGTAGCTTGAAACAGAGGTCTTCTAATACGTTGTAAGTGGATGCAATCTAATAAAATATGTTTGATTGTTAGGGGGCGCCGACAACTCTGGCATACCGGTGCCGGTTCATTGACTAAAAGGTGTAAATGTGTAAGTCTTGAATGTCCTATGAGGCATCTGTGATATATTCCTTGATCTTTGCGAGTATTGAACCTACTCGGTATTTTATTTTGAATGCAAGGTAAGATTGAATGCAACTTGTTGTTATTACATTCATTCCATTGTTTTTGCCAGCAAGACATGATAAAAGATTTTATAGTCATTTTAAAATCAGTGTATGGAATGGTAAAATCAGTTATCTCTTTTGTAAGTGTGTGTGTGTGTGTGAGTTATTGTTTAACGCCTCATCAGCACCTGAGTGGGCTATGTAGAGGCTCTCTAGGTTAAGATTGATTATCTATATTTGGTAGTAGAAACCAGAAGCATATAAAAAATCAATAATTGTCTGGGTTGGATATCTAGTAAAGAGATGTTGTAAGGTAGTAGCTTGAAACAGAGGTCTTCTAATGCGTTGTAAGTGGATGCAATCTAATAAAATATGTTTGATTGTTAGGGGGCGCCGACAACTCTGGCATACCGGTGCCGGTTCATTGACTAAAAGGTGTAAATGTGTAAGTCTTGAATGTCCTATGAGGCATCTGTGATATATTCCTTGATCTTTGCGAGTATTGAACCTATTCGGTATTTTATTTTGAATGCAAGGTAAGATTGAATGCAACTTGTTGTTATTACATTCATTCCATTGTCTTTGCCAGCAAGACAAGATAAAAGATTTTATAGTCATTTTAAAATCAGTGTATGGAATGGTAAAATCAGTTATCTCTTTTGTAAGAGCCCTTTTTGCTGCCAGGTCTGCTTTTTCATTCCCTTCAATGCCAGCGTGTCCAGGAATCCAGCAGAATACTATGTCTTTGTATTCGTGAAGATAGAAATACTTAATAAGAACATCTAAGATCCCAGGGTTATCAAGTTGTTTATTTTGGATTGCTTGAAGAGCAGATTTGGAATCAGAACAGATAACATAACGATCTGATTCTGAGTCCTCGATGTTCTTTAAGGCAAGGTAAATAGCTGTTAATTCTGCAGTGTATATTGAGCAGTGGTCTGGAAGACGACATTCAGCTATAACAGTTTTATAAGAAGTGACAGCACAGCCTACTCGTCTTTCCATTTTTGAGCCATCTGTGTATAGAAATTTGTACGATTCGTATTTAAACCTTATACTATAAAATAGGTTTTGATAGTCTACCGGATTGGTTTCGCTTTTCTTAAGCTCTGCCAAATCCAGTATAACTTTCGGGACTGGGAGAATCCATGGCGGAATGGGTGGTACTTCCGTCTCGGCAATGATTGTAGTATCAATTTTTGCAGCCTCAAGATAGAATTTCATGCGTAATCCCAGTGGTCGAATGGCGTTTGAACGAGATTCATAATGATGCATGTATTTTGGATGAAATATTACATCATATGTTGGATTTGTTGGAGTTGAAGCTACTTTTAGTATGTATTGCATGGATAACTTGATACGACGAAGGGAAAGTGGAGGTTCCCCTGCCAGTACATATAAGCTCTCTACAGGAGATGTACGAAAAGCTCTTAAGCTTAGTCGCAACCCTTGATGATGTACAGAATTCAGGCATTTTAGATAAGATGGTCTGGCGGAGCCATATACCACAGAACCATAATCAAGTCGAGAACGAGTAATTGCTCGATAGAGACGAAGGAGGACCGTTGTGTCCCCACCCCAATTATATTTGCTCACTACTTTAAGGAGGTTCATTGATTTCAGGCACTTTGCTTTCAGTGCTTTGATATGCGGAATGAAAGACAATTTGGAGTCAAAGAGTACACCCAAAAATTTTGTTTCATTCACCACTTTTATTTGACAGTTGTCAATTATAAGTGATGGATCTGGATGGTTTGATCGTAAGTAATAGAAAGGCAGACAAACTGTCTTCTGTTTAGAGAACTTGAAGCCATTTTCGAGTGACCATTTGTGAATCCTATTCAAATTTAATTGCAGTTGTCGTTCTATGGTTGGCATATATCTGGAACGATATGCAATGAGGAAATCGTCAACATATAGGGACGACATGAGATTTTCTGAGATGGAATTTACTATACTGTTGATTTTGACGTTAAAGAGGGTGGGCGAGAGAATACTACCCTGAGGGACTCCATTCTCCTGAGAGTAGGGGCTTGACATCGTTGATCCCACTCGGACCTTAAAGAAGCGATCCTGTAGGAAGGATCCGATGAAAACTGGAAGGCGACCTCGAAGCCCTAAGTCGTGGAGATCTTTCATTATTCCATATTTCCATGTAGTGTCATAAGCTTTTTCTAGGTCAAAGAATATGGCTACTACGTGTTCTCTGTTAATGAAAGCATCTCTAACATAAGTTTCCAGTCTGACTAAATGATCTAATGTGCTCCTGTGACGGCGAAATCCAGATTGGAACTCTGTAATAAGCTGGTTCGACTCCAGGAACCAAACCAGTCTATCAGTAACAATTCGCTCCATTGTCTTACATAGACAACTGGTTAAGGCTATTGGTCGATAATTCATAGGATCACTATGATCCTTCCCCGGCTTGGGAATTGGGATGACCGTGGCTTGTTTCCACAGGGATGGAAGACATCCCTTCTCCCAAATTTGATTAAAGATATACAGTAATGTTTTTAAAGAGGATTGAGGTAGGTGTTTTAAGATTTGATAATGTATATTATCAGGGCCTGTTGCAGAGTCAGTCGGTTTTAAGATGGCCTTCTGAAGTTCTTCTAAGGTGATGTAGGAGTTATAATCTTCGCTGTTATCAGACTGTATATTTAGGGTTAATCTCTCAGCTTGAGCCTTATAACATTGAAATTCTCTCGTATAGTTCTCCGATGAGGAGTTGTATGCAAACTGTTCTCCTAACCCGTTTGATATTTGTTCTGGTAAGGAGAGATGTTCTCCATTCACTTCTAGAATGCTTACATGCGAAGCTAGGTTCTTTCCTTCAATCTTCTTAATCATTTTCCAGACTTTATTGCTAGGAGTTCTTTCAGTGAGTCTGGAGACATAGTCTCTCCAGCAACTACGTTTTTTTTGCCTGACAATTCTACGCGCTTTGGCTTTCAGGCACTTAAAATTATTCAGATTGTTGATGGTCGGCTGTGATTTAAAAATTCTGAGGGCTTTCTTACGGTTTTTAATAGCTTCTCTTACTTCGTCGTCAAACCAGGGTCTTGCACTTCGTTTAGAATTATTTTTTGTCATCGGTATTGTTTTATTGGCTATATCAGTAATATCATCAGTAAAATCTTCAACGAGATTATTACAATTCCTATAATGAGACATAGTAATTGTTTCTAAGCAGTGCTTTTCGAAGGAGGTCCAATCCGCTTTATGCAACTTCCATCGGAGTTGACCCACTTCTCTTGTACCTTCTACGTTTTGTAGGACAATAGGAAAGTGATCACTGCCGTGAGTGTCCTCTAATACTCTCCATTCAAATTCCAGAAATAATGCTGGATCACATATACTAAGGTCTATCGCTGAAAATGTTCCATGACCTGGGTGAAGATATGTAGGTGAACCATCATTGAACAAGCAAAGGGTGTGGTCATTGAGAAAATCTTCAATGGTTTTTCCTTTGTTATTGTGGGAAGTGCTTCCCCACAATTGGTTATGGCTGTTAAAATCTCCTAGGATAAGACGCGGTTCAGGCAGTTGATTGTATAGGTTATGCAAATCACTGGCTGTAAGGTGAAAGGGTGGAGGAATATATATGGAACATATGGTGAATGTTTTATTCAGGTTCAGACGAACTGCTGTAGCCTGAAGGTTAGTGTTAAGAGCAATATGGGTATGAATGATGCCATTTTTAACTAAAATTGATGAGCCACCAGTGGCTCTATCGTGGGCAATATTGCCATATGTATTATACATATGATAGTTTCTCAGTTTAAAACTATTTGGAGGTTTCAGAAATGTTTCCTGTAGACAGAAAACACTAGGGTTTAAGTCTTGGACCATGCAACCTATTTCATCGAAGTTGGCTCTGAAACCTCGACAGTTCCACTGAATGATACTGTCCATGAATTAGTTAAAAGAGTTTAATATTATCATAGTAAAATCTGTAGTGCATGGTATGAATTTGTATGAATATTCACTTTTTCTTCAAAGTCGCTGCCTCTTTTGGTGTTAAGATCTTTTTGAGGGCCCCACCATGCTTAGATGGTGGTGTTATGAAGCTCAATGCACTAGATTTTTCTAGTGTTTTTCTGATGAGGGGGGGTCTTTTGGGAATAATTGATCTTTTATCAATTGCCCCCTCCCGTTGAGGCCTAGGGATGGTGGTAGTCCCTGCCTCCTCTTCCATCGGCTGGTGTATCTCTTCCGACTCAACGCCGGAAGGTGCACCCTGTGAGGGTACACTAAGTTGTGACGGACTAACCGATGGAGCTACAAGATGTCCTTTTCCGACATCTATAGCATGCTGCTTTATTCTTGCGAGGTGATCGTCTGCCTGTGAAGTCTTAGATTCTGGTTTATGTTTCTGCAAGCTTTGCCCTGCCTTGGAATAATTATAATTAGGATCTAGGTCAATCCTTCGCCTGGGCGATGATCTGGGTGAAGGAGATCTAGGTCCAGCCATCTGAGACAGGACTGAGGCATAACTTGCCCCAGCAGCCTGTTCAGCTATACGGCGTGCTTGGGGAAAGGAGATATCCTTGGTGGTCTTTAACTTCAGGATCTCTTTCTCTAGCTGCCATTTGGGACAGCCACGGTGATAGGCTGGCCCATCACCTCCACAATTAACACAATATGACTGTTTCTGACATGGTGAGTCACGGGAATGAACGTGTTCCCGTGACCCACAATTGGCGCAGGTTGCTTTGGCGCGGCAGGAGCCGCTAAAATGGCCAAATCGCTGGCAATTATAACATCGTTTTGGGTTCGGGATGTAGGGACGTACCCTACACCACTCGAACCCTATGCTGACCCTATCAGGCAACACTGTGCCATCAAAGGTCAGAGTCAGTAGCTGTCGTGAATATCTGGGGGGCTGGCGGTGAATGTGGATGACATTGTAGTCATTCAGCCAGTCCCTCAGTTCGTCATCGGAGCAGAGACTGCTCTCATGAGATGTCACAACCCCCTTGCAAGAGTTGAAGAACCGATGGGGCTCCACCTTTACAGGGGTACCCGCAAAGGCCCTCAGCTCCAGCAATTTTAACGATTGGTCCTTGTGGGCAACCTGCACCAGCAAGGATGAACTCCTGAGCCTTCTCGTATTTTCAACGAAACCAATACTTTCTTTCAACGTTCGACAAATTGTTATGGCTGAGAGACGGGAAAACCCATCGTCACTGCCAGTAACAACAAGAAACTTAGGCCATGGCGTAGATATAACATCATAAGTTGTACTTGGATTGGCATCATCTGTAGATGAGCGGAAACGTTTACTTTGTCTGGAACCAGTAGCCAATTTTTCGACCTCAGCCTGGTTTACCGCTGAGGGACGCGCACCTTGTTCACCCGGGGGACGTGCGAGCCGGTCTGAAATTGTCGATTCGGACATATTCATTTTTGTTTCCCCTGTATGGTAGGGGACACACCCTCCTGTAAAGCTGGAGCAGCTTGTGCAATGCGCACGGTCCTGTTTTAGCCACTGGGGATAGAGGACTTCACCCCAAGTGTTTCCACCCTCGCCGCGTGGAGGCCCAGGACTTTCGAGGGCATCTCTTTTGTAAGAGCCCTTTTTGCTGCCAGGTCTGCTTTTTCATTCCCTTCAATGCCAGCGTGTCCAGGAATCCAGCAGAATACTATGTCTTTGTATTCGTGAAGATAGAAATACTTAATAAGAACATCTAAGATCCCAGGGTTATCAAGTTGTTTATTTTGGATTGCTTGAAGAGCAGATTTGGAATCAGAACAGATAACATAACGATCTGATTCTGAGTCCTCGATATTCTTTAAGGCAAGGTAAATAGCTGTTAATTCTGCAGTGTATATTGAGCAGTGGTCTGGAAGACGACATTCAGCTATAACGGTTTTATAAGAAGTGACAGCACAGCCTACTCGTCTTTCCATTTTTGAGCCATCTGTGTATAGAAATTTGTACGATTCGTATTTAAACCTTATACTATAAAATAGGTTTTGATAGTCTACCGGATTGGTTTCGCTTTTCTTAAGCTCTGCCAAATCCAGTATAACTTTCGGGACTGGGAGAATCCATGGCGGAATGGGTGGTACTTCCGTCTCGGCAATGATTGTAGTATCAATTTTTGCAGCCTCAAGATAGAATTTCATGCGTAATCCCAGTGGTCGAATGGCGTTTGAACGAGATTCATAATGATGCATGTATTTTGGATGAAATATAACATCATATGTTGGATTTGTTGGAGTTGAAGCTACTTTTAGTATGTATTGCATGGATAACTTGATACGACGAAGGGAAAGTGGAGGTTCCCCTGCCAGTACATATAAGCTCTCTACAGGAGATGTACGAAAAGCTCTTAAGCTTAGTCGCAACCCTTGATGATGTACAGAATTCAGGCATTTTAGATAAGATGGTCTGGCGGAGCCATATACCACAGAACCATAATCAAGTCGAGAACGAGTAATTGCTCGATAGAGACGAAGGAGGACCGTTGTGTCCCCACCCCAATTATATTTGCTCACTACTTTAAGAAGGTTCATTGATTTCAGGCACTTTGCTTTCAGTGCTTTGATATGCGGAATGAAAGACAATTTGGAGTCAAAGAGTACACCCAAAAATTTTGTTTCATTCACCACTTTTATTTGACAGTTGTCAATTATTAGTGATGGATCTGGATGGTTTGATCGTAAATAATAGAAAGGCAGACAAACTGTCTTCTGTTTAGAGAACTTGAAGCCATTTTCGAGTGACCATTTGTGAATCCTATTCAAATTTAATTGCAGTTGTCGTTCTATGGTTGGCATATATCTGGAACGATATGCAATGAGGAAATCGTCAACATATAGGGACGACATGAGATTTTCTGAGATGGAATTTACTATACTGTTGATTTTGACGTTAAAGAGGGTGGGCGAGAGAATACTACCCTGAGGGACTCCATTCTCCTGAGAGTAGGGGCTTGACATCGTTGATCCCACTCGGACCTTAAAGAAGCGATCCTGTAGGAAGGATCCGATGAAAACTGGAAGGCGACCTCGAAGCCCTAAGTCGTGGAGATCTTTCATTATTCCATATTTCCATGTAGTGTCATAAGCTTTTTCTAGGTCAAAGAATATGGCTACTACGTGTTCTCTGTTAATGAAAGCATCTCTAACATAAGTTTCCAGTCTGACTAAATGATCTAATGTGCTCCTGTGACGGCGAAATCCAGATTGGAACTCTGTAATAAGCTGGTTCGACTCCAGGAACCAAACCAGTCTATCAGTAACAATTCGCTCCATTGTCTTACATAGACAACTGGTTAAGGCTATTGGTCGATAATTCATAGGATCACTATGATCCTTCCCCGGCTTGGGAATTGGGATGACCGTGGCTTGTTTCCACAGGGATGGAAGACATCCCTTCTCCCAAATTTGATTAAAGATATACAGTAATGTTTTTAAAGAGGATTGAGGTAGGTGTTTTAAGATTTGATAATGTATATTATCAGGGCCTGTTGCAGAGTCAGTCGCTTTTAAGATGACCTTCTGAAGTTCTTCTAAGTTGATGTAGGAGTTATAATCTTCGCTGTTATCAGACTGTATATTTAGGGTTAATCTCTCAGCTTGAGCCTTATAACATTGAAATTCTCTCGTATAGTTCTCCGATGAGGAGTTGTATGCAAACTGTTCTCCTAACCCGTTTGATATTTGTTCTGGTGAGGAGAGATGTTCTCCATTCACTTCTAGAATGCTTACATGCGAAGCTAGGTTCTTTCCTTCAATCTTCTTAATCATTTTCCAGACTTTATTGCTAGGAGTTCTTTCAGTGAGTCTGGAGACATAGTCTCTCCAGCAACTACGTTTTTTTTGCCTGACAATTCTACGCGCTTTGGCTTTCAGGCACTTAAAATTATTCAGATTGTTGATGGTCGGCTGTGATTTAAAAATTCTGAGGGCTTTCTTACGGTTTTTAATAGCTTCTCTTACTTCGTCATCAAACCAAGGTCTTGCACTACGTTTAGAATTATTTTTTTTCATCGGTATTGTTTTATTGGCTATATCAGTAATATCATCAGTAAAATCTTCAACGAGATTATTACAATTCCTATAATGAGACATAGTAATTGTTTCTAAGCAGTGCTTTTCGAAGGAGGTCCAATCCGCTTTATGCAACTTCCATCGGAGTTGACCCACTTCTCTTGTACCTTCTACGTTTTGTAGGACAATAGGAAAGTGATCACTGCCGTGAGTGTCCTCTAATACTCTCCATTCAAATTCCAGAAATAACGCTGGATCACATATACTAAGGTCTATCGCTGAAAATGTTCCATGACCTGGGTGAAGATATGTAGGTGAACCATCATTGAACAAGCAAAGGGTGTGGTCATTGAGAAAATCTTCAATGGTTTTTCCTTTGTTGTTGTGGGAAGTGCTTCCCCACAATTGGTTATGGCTGTTAAAATCTCCTAGGATAAGACGCGGTTCAGGCAGTTGATTGTAAAGGTTATGCAAATCACTGGCTGTAAGGTGAAAGGGTGGAGGAATATATATGGAACATATGGTGAATGTTTTATTCAGGTTCAGACGAACTGCTGTAGCCTGAAGGTTAGTGTTAAGAGCAATATGGGTATGAATGATGCCATTTTTAACTAAAATTGATGAGCCACCAGTGGCTCTATCGTGGGCAATATTGCCATATGTATTATACATATGATAGTTTCTCAGTTTAAAACTATTTGGAGGTTTCAGAAATGTTTCCTGTAGACAGAAAACACTAGGGTTTAAGTCTTGGACCATGCAACCTATTTCATCGAAGTTGGCTCTGAAACCTCGACAGTTCCACTGAATGATACTGTCCATGAATTAGTTAAAAGAGTTTAATATTATCATAGTAAAATCTGTAGTGCATGGTATGAATTTGTATGAATATTCACTTTTTCTTCAAAGTCGCTGCCTCTTTTGGTGTTAAGATCTTTTTGAGGGCCCCACCATGCTTAGATGGTGGTGATATGAAGCTCAGTGCACTAGATTTTTCTAGTGTTTTTCTGATGAGGCGGGGTCTTTTGGGAACAATTGATCTTTTATCAATTGCCCCCTCCCGTTGAGGCCTAGGGATGGTGGTAGTCCCTGCCTCCTCTTCCATCGGCTGGTGTATCTCTTCCGACTCAACGCCGGAAGGTGCACCCTGTGAGGGTACACTAAGTTGCGACGCACTAACTGATGGAGCTACAAGATGTCCTTTTCCGACATCTATAGCATGCTGCTTTATTCTTGCGAGGTGATCGTCTGCCTGTGAAGTCTTAGATTCTGGTTTCTCTTTCTGCGTGCTTTGCCCTGCCTTTGAATATTTATAATTAGGATCTAGGTCAATCCTTCGCCTGGGCGATGATCTGGGTGAAGGAGATCTAGGTCCAGCCATCTGAGACAGGACTGAGGCATAGCTTGCCCCAGCAGCCTGTTCAGCTATACGGCGTGCTTGGGGAAAGGAGATATCCTTGGTGGTCTTTAACTTCAGGATCTCTTTCTCTAGCTGCCATTTGGGACAGCCACGGTGATAGGCTGGCCCATCACCTCCACAATTAACACAATATGACTGTTTCTGACATGGTGAGTCACGGGAATGAACGTGTTCCCGTGACCCACAATTGGCGCAGGTTGCTTTGGCGCGGCAGGAGCCGCTAAAATGGCCAAATCGCTGGCAATTATAACATCGTTTTGGGTTCGGGATGTAGGGACGTACCCTACACCACTCGAACCCTATGCTGACCCTATCAGGCAACACTGTGCCATCAAAGGTCAGAGTCAGTAGCTGTCGTGAATATCTGGGGGGCTGGCGGTGAATGTGGATGACATTGTAGTCATTCAGCCAGTCCCTCAGTTCGTCATCGGAGCAGAGACTGCTCTCATGAGATGTCACAACCCCCTTGCAAGAGTTGAAGAACCGATGGGGCTCCACCTTTACAGGGGTACCCGCAAAGGCCCTCAGCTCCAGCAATTTTAACGATTGGTCCTTGTGGGCAACCTGCACCAGCAAGGATGAACTCCTGAGCCTTCTCGTATTTTCAACGAAACCAATACTTTCTTTCAACGTTCGACAAATTGTTATGGCTGAGAGACGGGAAAACCCATCGTCACTGCCAGTAACAACAAGAAACTTAGGCCATGGCGTAGATATAACATCATAAGTTGTACTTGGATTGGCATCATCTGTAGATGAGCGGAAACGTTTACTTTGTCTGGAACCAGTAGCCAATTTTTCGACCTCAGCCTGGTTTACCGCTGAGGGACGCGCACCTTGTTCACCCGGGGGACGTGCGAGCCGGTCTGAAATTGTCGATTCGGACATATTCATTTTTGTTTCCCCTGTATGGTAGGGGACACACCCTCCTGTAAAGCTGGAGCAGCTTGTGCAATGCGCACGGTCCTGTTTTAGCCACTGGGGATAGAGGACTTCACCCCAAGTGTTTCCACCCTCGCCGCGTGGAGGCCCAGGACCTTCGAGGGCCCAAAAAAGGAGGAAGAAAGTCTTCAATTTCATTCATATTTTGCACATATATGTCCTCTGGGTAGTACTACATTACTGTAATAGGGCAATTACCTTCATCAAACAGCTTAGGTCCTAAAATTTTTTTATCACTCTTAAAGCCTGAATTGCTTACTAAGACCAAAACTGTTGTTGATAGATTGAACCAAAAAAAATTCACAGGAGTGTATATAAATGTGCTTCTCAAATGTGAATTATTTCAGAATTTTATGTCACAGGGTCAAGGTCACAGAGTGTCCTATATATGCAATTTTCAGGCGTTTTGAACCTGGGTCCTATACAAGGTACAGCAACCAAAAGAATATTTTCTTAAACCTTTTTTCATTATCTTTCTATTCCTGTATAGCTTAAGAGGTTAGGGCAACTATTTTCGAGGTTTTCAGGTACTTTATTAATTGCAGAAATTCATGGTACTGGACAAAAAAGATAAAAGGAAAGGAAAGTTTATCGTAATTGTCAGGGACAATTGCAAGTCTAGTTTTTATTTATTTTTTTGTGGAATGTCTACTGTAATTGTGTGCAATAAAAATTACAATTCTTTTTTTCAGGATGGTGGCACCCAAAAACCTGGGACTAATTACCTGTCTCTAGAAATGATAGAAGGAGTGGGTGGGTGGGTGATTAGGGCTTTATGTCCTGTATTTCTGCACCAGTTGGGCTAATTAGGACAGGCAGTAACCATGACAATGAGATGAAGGATGAAACAGCCATCCAACTTAGGCTACACCGGGAATCGAACAACCTCTGAGCTAGGCCCCATGATAGAAGGAGTAGTGAGTGGGTGGGTGGGTGATTAAGGCTTTACGTCCTGTATTTATGTACCAGTTGGGCTAATTAGGACAGGCAGAGACCATGGCAATGAGACGAAGGATGAAACAGCCATCCAACTTAGGCTCGACCGGGAATCGAACCCGGGACCCAGCGGTTGAAAGCCCAGAGCGCTACCTCTGAGCTAGGCCCCCGCCCCAGAAGGATTAGTGAATGGGATTATTAAAGATGGATGTGTTGATGATGACCTCAAAAAATTTCTTAACGAATTACCAAGTAAGAACCATGTAAAATAAATTTAACAGTTCAAGCCATGTAGGAGCAAATGCATAAAATAATAAATGCATTGTTGTCTTAGCTATTAATATAAAGGTATAACATTGTTTGCATTTACAAAAAATTAAGTAGTGTATCGATCCCTTCATTATACTTAGGCTGTTAAAATCATTTAACGGTTGAAAATAATGATTGTATGTAGCAATTATAGCCTCATTGTTAAGAAAGTCTTTTCATACACAGTGTTAAACTGCTTTTCTTGTAATAATAATAATAATAAATGAATAATAAATCTTAAAACAGAATATTTGTCGGATTCATTCAGCTCCCAAAATCCTTCAGAACCTCGAATGGTTGAACTCATGCCTAAATACAGGCAAGAAGGGTAAAAGCAGTTGGCATGCTTTCCATGAGCATCTACTTATTGTGGCAAACAAGCCAACTGCAGTCCCTCCTGAATGTAAGACCAGTGTTGTTACCGACAAGGAACTGGCAATTATGGAAAACATTGGCAGATACCTTTTCCACCGATTAAAGAACAAGTACTCTGAGATTGTGTGACAATTAAGCACAGACTATAGTGGTTAATCAATTCCTGGATTACTGTAATGAACCGAGGAGGTTTGCAGTACAAATTATGATGAACATAATATTGTATGTTATTGTTGTCATATCAATTATCAATGTTGTCATCATATCAATTGTGTGTGTGGGCATTATTCGCTTTTAAAGTCCATTTGCATGTATATCACAGAACTTTGTTAACTGTTATAACCACATGGAATATCACAGTGTTCCAAAACTAGAATTCATGTCATTTCTGAAATCAATGGAAATGCAATTTCGCAACACACCTATTCATTCATTGAGTAGAATTGACTTTGTGTCGTATGTCAGAACTCTAAGGCTAGACATTACCATCCATAGGCAAGATGACACAGAGTTCGAACATCCCCTGGATTAGGGTGCTTCAGGTGCCCCATGAATTGTTAATTTTTGTCCTATCATGCTGAACGATTTTTTTGGTGTTGAAGTTAGATTAGTAGACCACATGTACAAAGTTTGGTAAAATTTAATAAATGCTTACCTATACCACAATAGCCATATTTGATTGAAGTGTTACTAATAATGCAAAATTACAATTTTCCTTCAATAACATGAAAAAAATTGGTTTTAGAACATGTTTAATATAAAAATGGGTGTTGCGGATATTATGGTACCATTTGCATGTGTGTGTGTGTGTGTGTGTTTGTGTTTAACGCCTCATCAGCACCTGTTGGGCTATGTAGAGGCTTTAACGGTTAAGGATATTCAAACTTGGTTAACATTTTTAATATTACAATTCGTAATATACTTTAGTTTCACGTAAAAACTGTAAGATACTATTAGGAGGAAATGATGTAAAAAGGGGTTTCAGAGAATTTAACAGATATAATGATCTTCATCTTTGTTGTAAATTGTTTCATTCTAATAAAATATGTTTTACCGTAAGGGGGTGTTAACATCTTTCACATATTGGGGCTGGTTTGTTTAAAAGAAGATGAGAATGAGTTAGTCTAGTATGTCCGACAAGACATCTATGAATTAAAACCTCATCTTTTCGTATTTGTGTTAATTGATAAATTATCCTTAACTCCAGGTAGAATTGAGCGTAGTTTGTTATTTTCACATTCAATCCATTGTGTTTGCCAGCAAGACATGATAAAATTGTTCATGATAGGTCTAAAATCTGTATATGGTACATTGTAGTCAGTGATCTCTTGAGTCAATGCTTTTTTGACAAAATAATCTGCTTTTTCATTTCCTTCACTACCAACGTGACCTGGTATCCAGCAGAATATTATTTCTTTGTCGTCTTTCAACATTGCATATGTCATCAGTATATCTAATACAGAAGGATGGTCAACATGCTTATTTCCAAGAGCTTGCAATGCAGACTTTGAGTCGGAACAGACAACAAAGTTTTTAAATTCTGAGTCAGCTATAATCCTTGTTGCTCTATAAATGGCCATTAACTCTGCAGTGTACACAGAGCTTTTATCTGGAAGGCATTCACTGCAGTAGTTTTTTTTAATAGAAGAGACTGCATAAACAGTGTGTTTATCATCTTTGGAACCATCAGTATATATAAATTTGGGTGATTCATTGTGGCATCTGATGATGTTAAATCTTCTTTGATATTCTACTGGATTGGTTTCTGATTTCTTTAGCTTATCCAAATCCATATAAACTATGGGGGTTGGAATGTTCCAGAATGGTATAGGTGGTGTTTCTGTCTCTTCTATGATAGTGGTATCTATTCCAGCTGCATGGATGTAAAATTTCATTTGCGGTCCTAATGGTTGAATGGCATGGTGGGTGGCTTTAGGGCTTTACGTCCTGTATTCCTGCACCAGTTGGGCTAATTAGGACAGGCAGAGACCATGGCAATGAGACGAAGGAGGAAAAAGCCATCCAACTTAGGCTCGGCTGGGAATCGAACCCGGGACCCAGCAGTTGGAAGCCCAGAGCGCTACCTCTGAGCTAGGCCCCGCCCCTGGAATGGCATGAGGAAGAGCCTCATAAAGATGACTATACATGGGGTGAAATACGGAATTGTATGCTGGATTTGTTGGACAGGCTGCTTATTTCACCAAGTACCGTAATGATAGTTTGAGGCGTCGTCAATACATATATACTCTCTATTGGTGAGGTACGGAATGCTCCCAAACTTAATCTGAGGCCTTGATTGTGAACAGTATTGAGGCACCTTAGGTAGAGTCTTAGAAGTACAGTGGTATCTCCACCCCAGTTAACTTTACTCACCACTTTTAGGAGATTTAGTGACTTCAGACATTTCACTTTCAGTGATGTTATGTGTGGGATAAATGATAGCTTAGAGTCTAGGATAACTCCCAGAAACTTATTCTGATCGACAACTTTAATCTTGCAATTGGCGATCATAAGAGTCGGTTCAGGCGAAGATGGCAGAAATGCATACAAAAAGTCTTCAATTTGAATCCATTTTCCTGTGACCATTTGTGTAATTTGTTTAAGTTCAGTTGCAGCTGCTGTTCTATAGTAGACATTTGTTTGGATCTGAAAGCTATAAGAAAATCATCTACATAGAGAGAGCACATAATGTTTTCGCGTATGTACCATTTGCATGTCTCTATCTCCTATTGTTCTCAAGATATTATATATTCTAGCATTTCCGTAGGCTGTTCATACCAGTTTTGGTAAGTCTCATCATTTTATTAATGAGTATGATAACTAACCACCCATAAATTGTCTCAGGATGTTCTCAAAAACAGGCATACACTTATTGTTGTTTAATATGGTTTATGCACGGTTTTGGCAAAACTCTTCCTTAATCTTGGAATGAGGTGACAAACTCTTGACAGCTGTATGCTTGTTGGTGTGTGTGTGTGTGTGTGAGTTATTGTTTAACGCCTCATCAGCACCTGAGTGGGCTATGTAGAGGCTCTGTAGGTTGTATGCTTGTTGGTGTTGTCAAGCTTGCCGAAAGAGTTACTTGCAGTCTTGCAACTGTTCAAACCATCTTTTGACACATAAGAACTCCATCAATCAACACGACTACAAGAAGTTCTGATACACGCCTCTTAATCCTCCTTGAAACCCCAGGTGTTGAGCATCTACAAATTTGTGGAATCAGAGTGCCCACGATCAAGTGATTTTGTGCTTTCTCGCACACATGGAATAACATCACAGAAGAAGACAAAAGTAAAATGACTAAGCAGTGAAGACTGTCTGCTGTGTTATAGCTGAGGTTATTAAGCACTATGAGAAGGCTCATATCATCACAATAAATGAGAAAAAGATGGCAGAGAAAATTGAGGCTTTGCATGATGAATATTGCAATAAACAAAAATTAATCTAGACAGAAGAGCTGAGAACCCTAAAGTGAAACAGTTTCAAGAAAAGCTGGACAAGCACATGCCATTCTGGCCAAGAGATGTTGAGAAGAAAATGGAAGAATTGAAAAGAGGGAAATATGCTATTGAGAAAGAGAACATTGATGAAGATCTTACTTTTTTGAAGAGTATGATGACTGATCGCAAGGCTTATTATGGTACAAAAGACCTAATCCAACCAAAGTTAGAAAAAAAACGACTGAAACGAAGAAAAAGAGTGTGTGTGTGTGTGTGATTAGGGCTTTATGTCCTGTATTTCTGCACCAGGTGGGCTAATTAGGACAGGCAGAGACCATGGCAATGAGACGAAGGACGAACAGCCATCCAACTTAAGCCCGTCACACCGGGCGATTTAGCCGTAGTGAACCCGTAGTAATACACAATTGTTATGCAACGCGCTACCCGGCTCCAAGCCGGCGGCTCCAAAATGGGCTACCCGGGGATACCCGGCAAGCACCCGTGGGACCCGTGACCAAGCCGGAAAACCCGGCCCCGGTAGCCGGTTGTGCCATGCTTGTATGGCACAACCGTGTGTGTGTGTGTGTGTGTGAGTTATTGTTTAACGCCTCATCAGCACCTGAGTGGGCTATGTAGAGGCTCTCTAGGTTAAGATTGATTATCTATATTTGGTAGTAGAAACCAGAAGCATATAAAAAATCAATAATTGTCTGGGTTGGATATCTAGTAAAGAGATGTTGTAAGGTAGTAGCTTGAAACAGGTTTTCTAATGTGTTGTAAGTGGGTGCACTAATAAAATATGTTTGATTGTTAGGGGGCACCGACAACTCTGGCATACCGGTGCCGGTTCATTGACTAAAAGGTGTAAATGTATAAGTCTTGAATGTCCTATGAGGCATCTGTGATATATTCCTTGATCTTTGCGAGTATTGAACCTACTAGGTATTTTATTTTGAATGCAAGGTAAGATTGAATGCAACTTGTTGTTATTACATTCATTTCATTGTCTTTGCCAGCAAGACATGATAAAAGATTTTATAGTCATTTTAAAATCAGTGTATGGAATGGTAAAATCAGTTATCTCTTTTGTAAGAGCCCTTTTTGCTGCCAGGTCTGGTTTTTCATTCCCTTCAATGCCAGCGTGTCCAGGAATCCAGCAGAATACTATGTCTTTGTATTCGTGAAGATAGAAATACTTAATAAGAACATCTAAGATCCCAGGGTTGTCAAGTTGTTTATTTTGGATTGCTTGAAGAGCAGATTTGGAATCAGAACAGATAACATAACGATCTGATTCTGAGTCCTCGATGTTCTGTAAGGCAAGGTAAATAGCTGTTAATTCTGCAGTGTATATTGAGCAATGGTCTGGAAGACGACATTCAGCTATAACAGTTTTATAAGAAGTGACTGCACAGCCGTTTTGATAGTCTACCGGATCAGTTTCGCTTTTCTTAAGCTCTGCTAAATCCAGTATAACTTTCGGGACTGTGAGAATCCATGGCGGAATGGGTGGTACTTCCGTCTCAGCAATGATTGTAGTATCAATTTTTGCAGCCTTAAGATAGAATTTCATGCGTAATCCCAGTGGTCGAATGGCATTTGAACCAGATTCATAATGATGCATGTAGCATGGCACAACCGTAGAAATCTCCCGGGTGTCCAAAAAATATAAAATACCCGTGGAAGCCGGACCCAGTGGTTGGAACGTAGAAGCTGGCGATTATCCGTCACTGATTTCACCCGTAGTAAAGCCGGCGGCTTGTTCAGGGGTTCCCCGCCGGCTTCCATGGGTAACCCGCTGGCTTCCACGGGTAACCCGCTACCAGCATCAGCGTAGGCAGGGAGGGGGGGGGGGGTTGTAGGCGGCAAACAGTGGTGCTCCCTGAAGCGTCCGCGCCCGGACTGTATCAATGCAGGCAGAGCTGAGCGCTTCTTTAAAAAGCTGCTGCTCCCTTAATATTAGTCCGATTTTCGTCAAATTATAGTAGAGTTCATACTGAATCCATACATGTTTTCGGATCGAAAATAGACCAAATATTAAGCGAGATATTTGTCTGAGAAGGCAGTTGTCTGGCGGCAGTCAAGGAGCTCTATGTATGGTCATGACTTGAATGGTGTGGTCAATATTTTTGACCATGATATATATACATTGTTTGGATGAGCTTTATTGCAATTCATTTCTACTCATTCTGCCAACTGCCATGACTGTTATGTCAATTGCTATTAGCATTTTGAATGATACAATGAATGGGTGTAGAAAATACAGCAAATGCTCAATACATGTGTCAATTACCTAATTGCCTAAATTGGGGTTCTTTGACTGTCATTCCGTTCAAAGATGTCACAGTAATATGACATTGTCTTGATTATCATTCACAATTACAATTACAAAAAGATGTAATTGCTTTCATTATTTAAAAACAATGTATTTTATTGTAATTACCAGGCAATGATTATATTTGTATATATATTAGCTAGATATTCTATATTATATAATAAGTATATAAATCTATCTGTCTCTCTAAACTATCGGTCTATCTACATATCCGATTTTCGTCAAATAAAGACTGAATTATTCAGGGAAATGTGTAGAATTTATATAATAGTTAAGGTGGGGAAAATTAATGGAGTATACTAGGCACAAACAAGAATATTCTTGTTAATAAAGTTAGTAATACCTCATAGAGTATAGATATGTAGATATGTAGATAGACAGATAGTTATAAGATCTTCACCTAATAATATGTTACTATCAATAATTCATTGATTCGTAATCAACAAAAAACGAAAATAAAACAATGTTTGTTGGCTTGTTGCCAATAAAATTCTGACTTGATAAAGATGTCTATGGAGTTATAACAACTATCTATAGATAGATATACTCTAGTTTAGAGTAATCATTTTAGATATTTATTTCATTTTATATAAATTATCAATATTTCGTTCTTGTTGTTGTTTCTGAAAATAATCCAACTGGAATTAAAATTGATAATGCATGTTCCATCCAAGATCAAAACAATCTCCCTCTTTAATATGCATAATAAACAGGAATCAGTTGAAATTCAGAATTTCAATTAATGCTTGTGATCAATGATGAAAAAGCATGACTTACCCCATTCTTTGTATTATTCAAAATGCTAATAGCAATTGACATAATGGTCAATTCAGAATTTAAATTCATGCTTGTGATCAATGATTTCAATTCATGCTTGTGATCAATGATGAAAAAGCATGATTTACCCCATTCTTAGTATTATTCAAAATGTTAATAGCAATTGACATAACGGTCAAGGCAGATTGCTATTACATATATAGGTTAATTGACTTTACAAAACCAAAGGAAAAGTCCTTCCCATTGGCCAGTTGGCAGAATGAGTAGAAATTAATTGCTATAAAGCTCATACAAACAATGTATATATAATAGTCAAAACTATTGACCACACCATTCAAGTCATGAGCATACACAGAGCACCTTGCCACCGCCAGAGAACTGCCTTCTCAGATGAATATCTTGCTTAATATTTGGTCTATTTTCAATTCTGTGTGGAATTAGTATGAACTCTACTATAATTCAATATTTATTTGACGAAAATCGGATTAATATTAATGGAGCAGCAGCCGCCGCCAGACAACCGCCTTCTCAGACGAATATCTCGATTAATATTTGGTCTATCTTCAATACGAAAACACCTATGGAGTCAGTATGAATTATGCTACAATCCAGTCTTTATTTGACTAAAATCGGAATAATATCAGGGGAGCAGCAGTCTTTTAAAGAATCGCTCAGCATTGATAGTCAGGGCGCGGACGTCTGCGAGAGCACCACTGTTTGCCTCCGCCAACCTAGCTACCTTCTCAGACAAATAACTTGCTTAATAACTCGGACTAATATTAGGGGAGCAGCAGCCTTTTAAAGTATACTCCTGGAAGCCGTCGAGTTACTCCTACTACCCGCCGGCTTACTCCTACAACTCGGCGAGTAACCCGTAGAACCCGCCGAGTCACCTGTAGAACCCGCTGAGTCACCCATAGAACCCGCCTAGTCACCCGTAGAACCCGCCTAGTCACCCGTAGAACCCGGCGGGTGCTGCCCCGCCCCTTTTTGCCGCCAGAATCCGTCGCCAAACCGGTGGAAAAAGCTGTTACATAACCGTTACGTCACTCTACGGGTTCACTACAGCTAAAACAGCCTAGTGTGACAGGGGCTTTAGCTCGACCGGGAATTGAACTCGGGACCCAGCGGTTGGAAGCCCAGAGGGCTACCTCTGAGCTAGGCCCCCGCCCTGAAACAAAAAGAAGAAGAAGAGTTAAGGGGTTTGAAGGAGGAAGAGAGGAAGGCAAAATCAGAGTCAGCTCATCTCTCAAGCACTGGTGAAAGTGAGAATGATGAAGATCCAGATTATACAGAGGCTAAGGAAACCCACAAAAGATCACACAAGCGAACTGTAAAAAGTGGGACAACCGTATTTATATCACATGATGTTCTTATGTCCCCTTCCCTTGTATCCACGGCAACAAGAAACTAAATCACGCCTACAGCAATTTCAGCTACATTGTATCAAAGGCAATCAAAATCAAATTTTGCTGGTGTGCAGGGTTATCTGTTCTTACAGGGAGCTCAAATCCCAAATATTTTTGGATTCTGACTTTTGTTTTTAAGAGATATTAGCACTTATAAATGCAAATTCTCGCAACGGCATTTTGGCGCGATCGCTGAAGCATGACAGCATCAACCTCATTATTAAAGTTTAGATTGCTGGATGTGACAGATGTAAATATGAGATTTTGTACTATGATTATCAATATACTTAGTGAATTTTTTTTTCTCTTTCCTTTTAGTAATTATTATGTTCCTTAGCAAGCAGTAGCTTTGAAGTCAAATTTGTCTCGACCAAGGTCACAAATTTAATATTTATATAATATAAGTAACTTGTATTATCTCCACAATGGAATTTGCCTTAGGTCAACCTTGCAAAACGTGCCTCATTAGCAAAAAAAAGGCCTACTCCATTGTCTATTGTTCATCCAAGGAAAGACAATGGCTTTAGACAATTTTTTTGTATTATAAATTTGTGGTTGGTGGCCAGGCTTGTCAGATCCCTTGATCCAGTGCATCCCAATTCATTTAAAGTTTTATTACTGTTCAATTAGACATAATGTGTAAGTGAACGGACGAGTACAATTGCCAGTGCTGCTGTGTGTAGTTTGTGTGAGTTATTGTTTAACGCCTCATCAGCACCTGAGTGGGCTATGTAGAGGCTCTCTAGGTTAAGATTGATTATCTATATTTGGTAGTAGAAACCAGAAGCATATAAAAAATCAATAATTGTCTGGGTTGGATATCTAGTAAAGAGATGTTGTAAGGTAGTAGCTTGAAACAGAGGTCTTCTAATGCGTTGTAAGTGGATGCAATCTAATAAAATATGTTTGATTGTTAGGGAGCGCCGACAACTCTGGCATACCGGTGCCGGTTCATTGACTAAAAGGTGTAAATGTGTAAGTCTTGAATGTCCTATGAGGCATCTGTGATATATTCCTTGATCTTTGCGAGTATTGAACCTACTCGGTATTTTATTTTGAATGCAAGGTAAGATTGAATGCAACTTGTTGTTATTACATTCATTCCATTGTCTTTGCCAGCAAGACATGATAAAAGATTTTATAGTCATTTTAAAATCAGTGTATGGAATGGTAAAATCAGTTATCTCTTTTGTAAGAGCCCTTTTTGCTGCCAGGTCTGCTTTTTCATTCCCTTCAATGCCAGCGTGTCCAGGAATCCAGCAGAATACTATGTCTTTGTATTCGTGAAGATAGAAATACTTAATAAGAACATCTAAGATCCCAGGGTTATCAAGTTGTTTATTTTGGATTGCTTGAAGAGCAGATTTGGAATCAGAACAGATAACATAACGATCTGATTCTGAGTCCTCGATGTTCTTTAAGGCAAGGTAAATAGCTGTTAATTCTGCAGTGTATATTGAGCAGTGGTCTGGAAGACGACATTCAGCTATAACGGTTTTATAAGAAGTGACAGCACAGCCTACTCGTCTTTCCATTTTTGAGCCATCTGTGTATAGAAATTTGTACGATTCGTATTTAACCCTTATACTATAAAATAGGTTTTGATAGTCTACCGGATTGGTTTCGCTTTTCTTAAGCTCTGCCAAATCCAGTATAACTTTCGGGACTGGGAGAATCCATGGCGGAATGGGTGGTACTTCCGTCTCGGCAATGATTGTAGTATCAATTTTTGCAGCCTCAAGATAGAATTTCATGCGTAATCCCAGTGGTCGAATGGCGTTTGAACGAGATTCATAATGATGCATGTACTTTGGATGAAATATTACATCATATGTTGGATTTGTTGGAGTTGAAGCTACTTTTAGTATGTATTGCATGGATAACTTGATACGACGAAGGGAAAGTGGAGGTTCCCCTGCCAGTACATATAAGCTCTCTACAGGAGATGTACGAAAAGCTCTTAAGCTTAGTCGCAACCCTTGATGATGTACAGAATTCAGGCATTTTAGATAAGATGGTCTGGCGGAGCCATATACCACAGAACCATAATCAAGTCGAGAACGAGTAATTGCTCGATAGAGACGAAGGAGGACCGTTGTGTCCCCACCCCAATTATATTTGCTCACTACTTTAAGGAGGTTCATTGATTTCAGGCACTTTGCTTTTAGTGCTTTGATATGCGGAATGAAAGACAATTTGGAGTCAAAGAGTACACCCAAAAATTTTGTTTCATTCACCACTTTTATTTGACAGTTGTCAATTATTAGTGATGGATCTGGATGGTTTGATCGTAAGTAATAGAAAGGCAGACAAACTGTCTTCTGTTTAGAGAACTTGAAGCCATTTTCGAGTGACCATTTGTGAATCCTATTCAAATTTAATTGCAGTTGTCGTTCTATGGTTGGCATATATCTGGAACGATATGCAATGAGGAAATCGTCAACATATAGGGACGACATGAGATTTTCTGAGATGGAATTTACTATACTGTTGATTTTGACGTTAAAGAGGGTGGGCGAGAGAATACTACCCTGAGGGACTCCATTCTCCTGAGAGTAGGGGCTTGACATCGTTGATCCCACTCGGACCTTAAAGAAGCGATCCTGTAGGAAGGATCCGATGAAAACTGGAAGGCGACCTCGAAGCCCTAAGTCGTGGAGATCTTTCATTATTCCATATTTCCATGTAGTGTCATAAGCTTTTTCTAGGTCAAAGAATATGGCTACTACGTGTTCTCTGTTAATGAAAGCATCTCTAACATAAGTTTCCAGTCTGACTAAATGATCTAATGTGCTCCTGTGACGGCGAAATCCAGATTGGAACTCTGTAATAAGCTGGTTCGACTCCAGGAACCAAACCAGTCTATCAGTAACAATTCGCTCCATTGTCTTACATAGACAACTGGTTAAGGCTATTGGTCGATAATTCATAGGATCACTATGATCCTTCCCCGGCTTGGGAATTGGGATGACCGTGGCTTGTTTCCACAGGGATGGAAGACATCCCTTCTCCCAAATTTGATTAAAGATATACAGTAATGTTTTTAAAGAGGATTGAGGTAGGTGTTTTAAGATTTGATAATGTATATTATCAGGGCCTGTTGCAGAGTCAGTCGCTTTTAAGATGACCTTCTGAAGTTCTTCTAAGGTGATGTAGGAGTTATAATCTTCGCTGTTATCAGACTGTATATTTAGGGTTAATCTCTCAGCTTGAGCCTTATAACATTGAAATTCTCTCGTATAGTTCTCCGATGAGGAGTTGTATGCAAACTGTTCTCCTAACCCGTTTGATATTTGTTCTGGTGAGGAGAGATGTTCTCCATTCACTTCTAGAATGCTTACATGCGAAGCTAGGTTCTTTCCTTCAATCTTCTTAATCATTTTCCAGACTTTATTGCTAGGAGTTCTTTCAGTGAGTCTGGAGACATAGTCTCTCCAGCAACTACGTTTCTTTTGCCTGACAATTCTACGCGCTTTGGCTTTCAGGCACTTAAAATTATTCAGATTGTTGATGGTCGGCTGTGATTTAAAGATTCTGAGGGCTTTCTTACGGTTTTTAATAGCTTCTCTTACTTCGTCATCAAACCAAGGTCTTGCACTACGTTTAGAATTATTTTTTGTCATCGGTATTGTTTTATTGGCTATATCAGTAATATCATCAGTAAAATCTTCAACGAGATTATTACAATTCCTATAATGAGACATAGTAAATGTTTCTAAGCAGTGCTTTTCGAAGGAGGTCCAATCCGCTTTATGCAACTTCCATCGGAGTTGACCCACTTCTCTTGTACCTTCTACGTTTTGTAGGACAATAGGAAAGTGATCACTGCCGTGAGTGTCCTCTAATACTCTCCATTCAAATTCCAGAAATAACGCTGGATCACATATACTAAGGTCGATCGCTGAAAATGTTCCATGACCTGGGTGAAGATATGTAGGTGAACCATCATTGAACAAGCAAAGGGTGTGGTCATTGAGAAAATCTTCAATGGTTTTTCCTTTGTTGTTGTGGGAAGTGCTTCCCCACAATTGGTTATGGCTGTTAAAATCTCCTAGGATAAGACGCGGTTCAGGCAGTTGATTGTAAAGGTTATGCAAATCACTGGCTGTAAGGTGAAAGGGTGGAGGAATATATAAGGAACATATGGTGAATGTTTTATTCAGGTTCAGACGAACTGCTGTAGCCTGAAGGTTAGTGTTAAGAGCAATATGGGTATGAATGATGCCATTTTTAACTAAAATTGATGAGCCACCAGTGGCTCTATCGTGGGCAATATTGCCATATGTATTATACATATGATAGTTTCTCAGTTTAAAACTATTTGGAGGTTTCAGAAATGTTTCCTGTAGACAGAAAACACTAGGGTTTAAGTCTTGGACCATGCAACCTATTTCATCGAAGTTGGCTCTGAAACCTCGACAGTTCCACTGAATGATACTGTCCATGAATTAGTTAAAAGAGTTTAATATTATCATAGTAAAATCTGTAGTGCATGGTATGAATATTCACTTTTTCTTCAAAGTCGCTGCCTCTTTTGGTGTTAAGATCTTTTTGAGGGCCCCACCATGCTTAGATGGTGGTGTTATGAAGCTCAATGCACTAGATTTTTCTAGTGTTTTTCTGATGAGGGGGGGTCTTTTGGGAACAATTGATCTTTTATCAATTGCCCCCTCCCGTTGAGGCCTAGGGATGGTGGTAGTCCCTACCTCCTCTTCCATCGGCTGGTGTATCTCTTCCGACTCAACGCCGGAAGGTGCACCCTGTGAGGGTACACTAAGTTGTGACGCACTAACCGATGGAGCTACAAGATGTCCTTTTCCGACATCAATAGCATGCTGCTTTATTCTTGCGAGGTGATCGTCTGCCTGTGAAGTCTTAGATTCTGGTTTATGTTTCTGCAAGCTTTGCCCTGCCTTGGAATAATTATAATTAGGATCTAGGTCAATCCTTCGCCTGGGCGATGATCTGGGTGAAGGAGATCTAGGTCCAGCCATCTGAGACAGGACTGAGGCATAGCTTGCCCCAGCAGCCTGTTCAGCTATACGGCGTGCTTGGGGAAAGGAGATATCCTTGGTGGTCTTTTAACTTCAGGATCTCTTTCTCTAGCTGCCATTTGGGACAGCCACGGTGATAGGCTGGCCCATCACCTCCACAATTAACACAATGTGACTGTTTCTGACATGGTGAGTCACGGGAATGAACGTGTTCCCATGACCCACAATTGGCGCAGGTTGCTTTGGCGCGGCAGGAGCCGCTAAAATCGCCAAATCGCTGGCAATTATAACATCGTTTTGGGTTCGGGATGTAGGGACGTACCCTACACCACTCGAACCCTATGCTGACCCTATCAGGCAACACTGTGCCATCAAAGGTCAGAGTCAGTAGCTGTCGTGAATATCTGGGGGGCTGGCGGTGAATGTGGATGACATTGTAGTCATTCAGCCAGTCCCTCAGTTCGTCATCGGAGCAGAGACTGCTCTCATGAGATGTCACAACCCCCTTGCAAGAGTTGAAGAACCGATGGGGCTCCACCTTTACAGGGGTACCCGCAAAGGCCCTCAGCTCCAGCAATTTTAACGATTGGTCCTTGTGGGCAACCTGCACCAGCAAGGATGAACTCCTGAGCCTTCTCGTATTTTCAACGAAACCAATACTTTCTTTCAACGTTCGACAAATTGTTATGGCTGAGAGATGGGAAAACCCATCGTCACTGCCAGTAACAACAAGAAACTTAGGCCATGGCGTAGATATAACATCATAAGTTGTACTTGGATTGGCATCATCTGTAGATGAGCGGAAACGTTTACTTTGTCTGGAACCAGTAGCCAATTTTTCGACCTCAGCCTGGTTTACCGCTGAGGGACGCGCACCTTGTTCACCCGGGGGACGTGCGAGCCGGTCTGAAATTGTCGATTCGGACATATTCATTTTTGTTTCCCCTGTATGGTAGGGGACACACCCTCCTGTAAAGCTGGAGCAGCTTGTGCAATGCGCACGGTCCTGTTTTAGCCACTGGGGATAGAGGACTTCACCCCAAGTTTTTCCACCCTCGCCGCGTGGAGGCCCAGGACCTTCGAGGGCTCAATTAGACATAAATGAAAAGCTTTGGTTCTGATTATTTTTTACTCAGATTCAAGGTTCAAAAGAAAAAAAATATCATTGAAAAAATCATTAAAGTCGGGCTGAGCTTATTCCCGGATAAAATCAGCACTTGAATGAAAATTTAATATTGTCAACTTCATAATTATTTGATTAGGCTATTAGCTATACAAGCAAGTGATAAGGACCTTCGAAATGCAAGGAACTTGTTAGATAAGAACAGATAATGTAATTATAAGTGTACATAATGAAGACGGGACATAAATGGGTATTAGGTAATAAGCATTGTGTCTGGATGATCAGCAACATAGGTGTATTGGATATCATGTAAATGTATACATTATGATACAGAATCAGACTAAGTAGCTGGGCTTGTTACAAATCAGTTTCAGCTCCGGTTTAAGTATTAATAAATTAATCATATTTTCAACAGTGGTGTAGCTGGACCTTCTGGAACCGGGAGCTCACGCAGGGCCAGGGTCTGAACATAGGGGGCAAACTGAAATTTTTTTTTTATCATTTACATGATCCACTGATGGACCTAATAAAAATACAATCTTATCTATAGGCATTTTAAATAACCTAAAAATGTTTGATGTGCGAGATTTGTTGCGCTTTTCCTTGGCCAGCAGCTACAATATCTAAAGGCGAAATCTGGGATGGGGGGGGGGGGGGCCACGGGTGGGTGGGTGTTTGATTAGGGCTTTACGTCCTGTATTTCTGCACCTGATGGGCTAATTAGGAAAGGCAGGGACCATGACAATGAGATGAAGGTAAAACAGCCATCCAACTCAGGATCGAACGGAAATTGAACCCGGGACCCAGCGGTTGGAAGCCCAGTGCGCTACCTCTGAGCTAGGCCCCTGCCCTTAATTAGGACAGGCAGGAACTATGGCACTATGGGACGAGGTGAGGTTCCAAGGCTTCGTTATACGCCACGTTTGGAATCCTTCGAGCGCGGCTACTTTCGCCTAAATGTGTGGCACTGGGGGAGATAGGGATTGACACGGCCCGTTATCTGACTCCCCATCAGAAAGAACAACAAACTGGATTTGAAGAGCAGCTGTCTGCTCCCTGGAACAATCGCTATTGTTATACATTCCCGTGGTCCTGGGGCCCTCGATGAGTGCCTTGAAATAATGGCCCATCAGGTGCGGCCCAGGACCGTGGTAGTTCAGGTCCACTGTTTTCTGGGTATGCGTTCAGATGTGGCCTGGTGGCGTGAACTATTTCCAAATTGCATGTTCAGTTTTGGGCACAGATCCTTGGCGCTGACAGGGGCTGCTGCGGAGGAACATGGACGGGCGGCAAGAGGTCTGTGTTTGGAACAGATTCTCATTGAGTCTGATGTCCCGTATCTCACTCGGTCATCCCGGGTGACCGACCAAACTATTGGGCCTGCGTCCCCCCGGATGGATCTTTTCCTAGTCGGCCAGTGGCTCGGACAGCTTAAAGGCCTATGCCCCTCCATTGTCCTCGAAGCGGCTAGATTGAATGCTCATAAAGCATTCTCATTACTAGGCTTTTGAGTCTAAATGTTTCTGGTTCCTTGCAGGGACCACAATGACTTGAAGTTATTGCCGATGTCCGTCTACGCCCCCGCAAGCCTGGGGATTCTCCCTTGGGCTTCTTGAACCACAAGATGGCCAGGTTGGTGGCTCCCCTTTGCTGGCATATCCTCCTCGGCTGGGGGCTATCCTCGACAGATGTTAAGAAGAGGCTATCCTCGACATATTATTACAAGAAGGGGCTATCCTCGATGTTAAGAAGAGGCTATCCTCGATATGTTATTACAAGAAGGGGCTATCCTCTACCGACGTTATGAAGAGGCTACCCTCGACAGATGTTAAGAAGAGAATATCATTTCAAGTTTGACCCACCACATACTCCAGAGCCCTGATGGACCGCAGCATGGTGTAACCTCACACCCTCCCAGAAGTATCTTGGCAGTGGTAGAGTTGTGGGCTCCAAAGTCTTTATTTCCACCATGATCACCTACCAAAAATATGGAAGGGGAAAGTGTGGTGAATTCGTTCATCTTCGTGGATCCTCGTCTGCCTCCAGGAGCTGACATGACGCCTGCGCAGTGACGTGTTTCCGCCCGGCTGATCGCTCTCGATTCCCAGATAGTGTAAGTGAACGGACGAGTACAATTGCCAGTGCTGCTGTGTGTAGTTTGTGTGAGTTATTGTTTAACGCCTCATCAGCACCTGAGTGGGCTATGTAGAGGCTCTCTAGGTTAAGATTGATCAACTATATTTGCTAGTAGAAACCAGAAGCATATAAAAAATCAATAATTGTCTGGGTTGGATATCTGGTAAAGAGATGTTGTAAGGTGTGTGTGTGTGTGTGTGAGTTATTGTTTAACGCCTCATCAGCACCTGAGTGGGCTATGTAGAGGCTCTCTAGGTTAAGATTGATTAACTATATTTGGTAATAGCAACCAGACGCATATAAAAAATCTATAATTGTCTGGGTTGGATATCTGGTAAAGAGATGTTGTAAGGTATTAGCTTGAAACAAAGGTCTTCTAAAGCGTTGTAAGTGGCTGCAATCTAATAAAATATGTTTGATTGTTAGGGGGCACCGACAACTCTGGCATACCGATGCCGGTTCATTGACTAAAAGGTGTAAATGTGTAAGTCTTGAATGTCCTATGAGGCATCTGTGATATATTCCTTGATCTTTGCGAGTATTGAACCTACTAGGTATTTTATTTTGAATGCAAGGTAAGATTGAATGCAACTTGTTGTTATTACATTCATTCCATTGTCTTTGCCAGCAAGACATGATAAAAGATTTTATAGTCATTTTAAAATCAGTGTATGGAATTGTAAAATCAGTTATCTCTTTTGTAAGAGCCCCTTTTGCTGCCAGGTCTGCTTTTTCATTCCCTTCAATGCCAGCGTGTCCAGGAATCCAGCAGAATACTATGTCTTTGTATTCGTGAAGATAGAAATACTTAATAAGAACATCTAAGATCCCAGGGTTATCAAGTTGTTTATTTTGGATTGCTTGAAGAGCAGATTTGGAATCAGAACAGATGACATAACGATCTGATTCTGAGTCCTCGATGTTCTTTAAGGCAAGGTAAATAGCTGTTAATTCTGCAGTGTATATTGAGCAGTGGTCTGGAAGACGACATTCAGCTATAACGGTTTTATAAGAAGTGACTGCACAGCCTACTCGTCTTTCCATTTTTGAGCCATCTGTGTATAGAAATTTGTACGAATCATATTTAAACCTTATACTATGAAATAGGTTTTGATAGTCTACCGGATTGGTTTCGCTTTTCTTAAGCTCTGCCAAATCTAGTATAACTTTCGGGACTGGGAGAATCCATGGCAGAATGGGTGGTGCTTCCGTCTCGGCAATGATTGTAGTATCAATTTTTGCAGCCTCAAGATAGAATTTCATGCGTAATCCCAGTGGTCGAATGGCGTTTGAACGAGATTCATAATGATGCATGTACTTTGGATGAAATATTACATCATATGTTGGATTTGTTGGAGTTGAAGCTACTTTTAGTATGTATTGCATGGATAACTTGATACGACGAAGGGAAAGTGGAGGTTCCCCTGCCAGTACATATAAGCTCTCTACAGGAGATGTACGAAAAGCTCTTAAGCTTAGTCGCAACCCTTGATGATGTACAGAATTCAGGCATTTTAGATAAGATGGTCTGGCGGAGCCATATACCACAGAACCATAATCAAGTCGAGAACGAGTAATTGCTCGATGGAGACGAAGGAGGACCGTGGTGTCCCCACCCCAATTATATTTGCTCACTACTTTAAGGAGGTTCATTGATTTCAGGCACTTTGCATTCAGTGCTTTGATATGCGGAATGAAAGACAATTTGGAGTCAAGGAGTACACCCAAAAATTTTGTTTCATTCACCACTTTTATTTGACAGTTGTCAATTATTAGTGATGGATCTGGATGGTTTGATCGTAAATAATAGAAAGGCATACAAACTGTCTTCTGTTTAGAGAACTTGAAGCCATTTTCAAGTGACCATTTGTGAATCCTATTCAAATTTAATTGCAGTTGTCGTTCTATGGTTGGCATATATCTGGAACGATATGCAATGAGGAAATCGTCAACATATAGGGACGACATGAGATTTTCTGAGATGGAATTTACTATACTGTTGATTTTGACGTTAAAGAGGGTAGGCGAGAGAATACTACCCTGAGGGACTCCATTCTCCTGAGAGTAAGGGCTTGACATCGTTGATCCCACTCGGACCTTAAAGAAGCGATCCTGTAGGAAGGATCCGATGAAAACTGGAAGGCGACCTCGAAGCCCTAAGTCGTGGAGATCTTTCATTATTCCATATTTCCATGTGTGTGTGTGAGTTATTGTTTAACGCCTCATCAGCACCTGAGTGGGCTATGTAGAGGCTCTCTAGGTTAAGATTGATTAACTATATTTGGTAGTAGAAACCAGAAGCATATAAAAAATCAATAATTGTCTGGGTTGGATATCTGGTAAAGAGATGTTGTAAGGTATTAGCTTGAAACAAAGGTCTTCTAAAGCGTTGTAAGTGGCTGCAATCTAATAAAATATGTTTGATTGTTAGGGGGCACCGACAACTCTGGCATACCGGTGCCGGTTCATTGACTAAAAGGTGTAAATGTGTAAGTCTGGAATGTCCTATGAGGCATCTGTGATATATTCCTTGATCTTTGCGAGTATTGAACCTACTAGGTATTTTATTTTGAATGCAAGGTAAGATTGAATGCAACTTGTTGTTATTACATTCATTCCATTGTCTTTGCCAGCAAGACATGATAAAAGATTTTATAGTCATTTTAAAATCAGTGTATGGAATGATAAAATCAGTTATCTCTTTTGTAAGAGCCCTTTTTGCTGCCAGGTCTGCTTTTTCATTCCCTTCAATGCCAGCGTGTCCAGGAATCCAGCAGAATACTATGTCTTTGTATTCGTGAAGATAGAAATACTTAATCAGAACATCTAAGATCCCAGGGTTATCAAGTTGTTTATTTTGGATTGCTTCAAGAGCAGATTTTGAATCAGAACAGATAACATAACGATCTGATTCTGAGTCCTCGATGTTCTTTAAGGCAAGGTAAATAGCTGTTAATTCTGCAGTGTATATTGAGCAGTGGTCTGGAAGACGACATTCAGCTATAACGGTTTTATAAGAAGTGACTGCACAGCCTACTCGTCTTTCCATTTTTGAGCCATCTGTGTATAGAAATTTGTACGATTCGTATTTAAACCTTATACTATAAAATAGGTTTTGATAGTCTACCGGATTGGTTTCGCTTTTCTTAAGCTCTGCCAAATCCAGTATAACTTTCGGGACTGGGAGAATCCATGGCGGAATGGGTGGTACTTCCGTCTCGGCAATGATTGTAGTATCAATTTTTGCAGCCTCAAGATAGAATTTCATGCGTAATCCCAGTGGTCGAATGGCGTTTGAACGAGATTCATAATGATGCATGTATTTTGGATGAAATATTACATCATATGTTGGATTTGTTGGAGTTGAAGCTACTTTTAGTTTGTATTGCATGGATAACTTGATACGACGAAGGGAAAGTGGAGGTTCCCCTGCCAGTACATATAAGCTCTCTACAGGAGATGTACGAAAAGCTCTTAAGCTTAGTCGCAACCCTTGATGATGTACAGAATTCAGGCATTTTAGATAAGATGGTCTGGCGGAGCCATATACCACAGAACCATAATCAAGTCGAGAACGAGTAATTGCTCGATAGAGACGAAGGAGGACCGTTGTGTCCCCACCCCAATTATATTTGCTCACTACTTTAAGGAGGTTCATTGATTTCAGGCACTTTGCTTTCAGTGCTTTGATATGCGGAATGAAAGACAATTTGGAGTCAAAGAGTACACCCAAAAATTTTGTTTCATTCACCACTTTTATTTGACAGTTGTCAATTATTAGTGATGGATCTGGATGGTTTGATCGTAAATAATAGAAAGGCAGACAAACTGTCTTCTGTTTAGAGTGTGTGTGTGTGTGAGTTATTGTTTAACGCCTCATCAGCACCTGAGTGGGCTATGTAGAGGCTCTCTAGGTTAAGATTGATTATCTATATTTGGTAGTAGAAACCAGAAGCATATAAAAAATCAATAATTGTCTGGGTTGGATATCTAGTAAAGAGATGTTGTAAGGTAGTAGCTTGAAACAGAGGTCTTCTAATGCGTTGTAAGTGGATGCAATCTAATAAAATATGTTTGATTGTTAGGGAGCGCCGACAACTCTGGCATACTGGTGCCGGTTCATTGACTAAAAGGTGTAAATGTGTAAGTCTTGAATGTCCTATGAGGCCTTCTGTTTAGAGAACTTGAAGCCATTTTCAAGTGACCATTTGTGAATCCTATTCAAATTTAATTGCAGTTGTCGTTCTATGGTTGGCATATATCTGGAACGATATGCAATGAGGAAATCGTCAACATATAGGGACGACATGAGATTTTCTGAGATGGAATTTACTATACTGTTGATTTTGACGTTAAAGAGGGTGGGTGAGAGAATACTACCCTGAGGGACTCCATTCTCCTGAGAGTAGGGGCTTGACATCGTTGATCCCACTCGGACCTTAAAGAAGCGATCCTGTAGGAAGGATCCCATGAAAACTGGAAGGCGACCTCGAAGCCCTAAGTCGTGAAGATCTTTCATTATTCCATATTTCCATGTAGTGTCATAAGCTTTTTCTAGGTCAAAGAATATGGCTACTACGTGTTCTCTGTTAATGAAAGCATCTCTAACATAAGTTTCCAGTCTGACTAAATGATCTAATGTGCTCCTGTGACGGCGAAATCCAGATTGGAACTCTGTAATAAGCTGGTTCGACTCCAGGAACCAAACCAGTCTATCAGTAACAATTCGCTCCATTGTCTTACATAGACAACTGGTTAAGGCTATTGGTCGATAATTCATAGGATCACTATGATCCTTCCCCGGCTTGGGAATTGGGATGACCGTGGCTTGTTTCCACAGGGATGGAAGACATCCCTTCTCCCAAATTTGATTAAAGATATACAGTAATGTTTTTAAAGAGGATTGAGGTAGGTGTTTTAAGATTTGATAATGTATATTATCAGGGCCTGTTGCAGAGTCAGTCGCTTTTAAGATGACCTTCTGAAGTTCTTCTAAGGTGATGTAGGAGTTATAATCTTCGCTGTTATCAGACTGTATATTTAGGGTTAATCTCTCAGCTTGAGCCTTATAACATTGAAATTCTCTCGTATAGTTCTCCGATGAGGAGTTGTATGCAAACTGTTCTCCTAACCCGTTTGATATTTGTTCTGGTGAGGAGAGATGTTCTCCATTCACTTCTAGAATGCTTACATGCGAAGCTAGGTTCTTTCCTTCAATCTTCTTAATCATTTTCCAGACTTTATTGCTAGGAGTTCTTTCAGTGAGTCTGGAGACATAGTCTCTCCAGCAACTACGTTTTTTTTGCCTGACAATTCTACGCGCTTTGGCTTTCAGGCACTTAAAATTATTCAGATTGTTGATGGTCGGCTGTGATTTAAAAATTCTGAGGGCTTTCTTACGGTTTTTAATAGCTTCTCTTACTTCGTCATCAAACCAAGGTCTTGCACTACGTTTAGAATTATTTTTTTTCATCGGTATTGTTTTATTGGCTATATCAGTAATATCATCAGTAAAATCTTCAACGAGATTATTACAATTCCTATAATGAGACATAGTAATGGTTTCTAAGCAGTGCTTTTCGAAGGAGGTCCAATCCGCTTTATGCAACTTCCATCGGAGTTGACCCACTTCTCTTGTACCTTCTACGTTTTGTAGGACAATAGGAAAGTGATCACTGCCGTGAGTGTCCTCTAATACTCTCCATTCAAATTCCAGAAATAACGCTGGATCACATATACTAAGGTCTATCGCTGAAAATGTTCCATGACCTGGGTGAAGATATGTAGGTGAACCATCATTGAACAAGCAAAGGGTGTGGTCATTGAGAAAATCTTCAATGGTTTTTCCTTTGTTGTTGTGGGAAGTGCTTCCCCACAATTGGTTATGGCTGTTAAAATCTCCTAGGATAAGACGCGGTTCAGGCAGTTGATTGTAAAGGTTATGCAAATCACTGGCTGTAAGGTGAAAGGGTGGAGGAATATATATGGAACATATGGTGAATGTTTTATTCAGGTTCAGACGAACTGCTGTAGCCTGAAGGTTAGTGTTAAGAGCAATATGGGTATGAATGATGCCATTTTTAACTAAAATTGATGAGCCACCAGTGGCTCTATCGTGGGCAATATTGCCATATGTATTATACATATGATAGTTTCTCAGTTTAAAACTATTTGGAGGTTTCAGAAATGTTTCCTGTAGACAGAAAACACTAGGGTTTAAGTCTTGGACCATGCAACCTATTTCATCGAAGTTGGCTCTGAAACCTCGACAGTTCCACTGAATGATACTGTCCATGAATTAGTTAAAAGAGTTTAATATTATCATAGTAAAATCTGTAGTGCATGGTATGAATTTGTATGAATATTCACTTTTTCTTCAAAGTCGCTGCCTCTTTTGGTGTTAAGATCTTTTTGAGGGCCCCACCATGCTTAGATGGTGGTGATATGAAGCTCAGTGCACTAGATTTTTCTAGTGTTTTTCTGATGAGGGGGGGTCTTTTGGGAACAATTGATCTTTTATCAATTGCCCCCTCCCGTTGAGGCCTAGGGATGGTGGTAGTCCCTGCCTGCTCTTCCATCGGCTGGTGTATCTCTTCCGACTCAACGCCGGAAGGTGCACCCTGTGAGGGTACACTAAGTTGCGACGCACTAACTGATGGAGCTACAAGATGTCCTTTTCCGACATCTATAGCATGCTGCTTTATTCTTGCGAGGTGATCGTCTGCCTGTGAAGTCTTAGATTCTGGTTTCTCTTTCTGCGTGCTTTGCCCTGCCTTGGAATAATTATAATTAGGATCTAGGTCAATCCTTCGCCTGGGCGATGATCTGGGTGAAGGAGATCTAGGTCCAGCCATCTGAGACAGGACTGAGGCATAACTTGCCCCAGCAGCCTGTTCAGCTATACGGCGTGCTTGGGGAAAGGAGATATCCTTGGTGGTCTTTAACTTCAGGATCTCTTTCTCTAGCTGCCATTTGGGACAGCCACGGTGATAGGCTGGCCCATCACCTCCACAATTAACACAATATGACTGTTTCTGACATGGTGAGTCACGGGAATGAACGTGTTCCCGTGACCCACAATTGGCGCAGGTTGCTTTGGCGCGGCAGGAGCCGCTAAAATGGCCAAATCGCTGGCAATTATAACATCGTTTTGGGTTCGGGATGTAGGGACGTACCCTACACCACTCGAACCCAATGCTGACCTTGTCAGGCAAAACTGTGCCATCAAAGGTCAGTGTGAGAAGCTGTCGTGAATATCTGGGCGGCTGGCGATGAATGTGGATGACATTGTAGTCATCCAGCCAGTCCCTCAGTTCCTCATCAGAGCAGAGACTGCTCTCGTGCGATGTTATAACGCCCTTGCAGGAGTTGAAAAACCGATGGGGCTCCACCTTAATAGGGGCACCCGCAAAAGCCTTCCACTCCAGCAACTTCAAAGATTGGTCCTTGTGTGCAACCTGCACCAGCAAGGAAGAATTCTTTAATCTCCTTGTATTTTCAATATAGCCTACGTTTTCTTTCAAGGTCCTGCAAATTGTAATGGCTGAGAGACGGGAAAACCCATCATCACAGCCAGTAATTACAAGAAACTTGGGCCATGTCTGAGATAGAGAGGCAGATTGAGAGTTTTGATTTGCGTCATCTAATGATGGACGCAAACGTTTACCAAGTCTGGAACCAGTAGCCAATTTTTCGACCTCAGCCTGGTTTACCGCTGAGGGACGCGCACCTTGTTCACCCGGGGGACGTGCGAGCCGGTCTGAAATTGTCGATTCGGACATAATCATTTTTGTTTCCCCTGTATGGTAGGGGACACACCCTCCTGTAAAGCTGGAGCAGCTTGTGCAATGCGCACGGTCCTGTCTTAGCCACTGGGGATAGAGGACTTCACCCCAAGTGTTTCCACCCTCGCCGCGTGGAGGCCCAGGACCTTCGAGGGCCCATATTTCCATGTAGTGTCATAAGCTTTTTCTAGGTCAAAGAATATGGCTACTACGTGTTCTCTGTTAATGAAAGCATCTCTAACATAAGTTTCCAGTCTGGCTAAATGATCTAATGTGCTCCTGTGACGGTGAAATCCAGATTGGAACTCTGTAATAAGCTGGTTCGACTCCAGGAACCAAACCAGTCTATCAGTAACAATTCGTTCCATTGTCTTACATAGACAACTGGTTAAGGCTATTGGTCGATAATTCAGAGGATCACTATGATCCTTCCCCAGCTTGGGAATTGGGATGACCGTGGCTTGTTTCCAGAGGGCTGGAAGACATCCCTTCTCCCAAATTTGATTAAAGATATACAGTAATGTTTTTAAAGAGGATTGAGGTAGGTGTTTTAAGATTTGATAATGTATATTATCAGGACCTGTTGCAGAGTCAGTCGCTTTTAAGATGGCCTTCTGAAGTTTTTCTAAGGTGATGTAGGAGTTATAATCTTCGCTGTTATCAGACTGTATATTTAGGGTTAATCTCTCAGCTTGAGCCTTATAACATTGGAATTCTCTCGTATAGTTCTCTGACGAGGAGTTGTACGCAAACTGTTCTCCTAACCCGTTGGATATTTGTTCTGGTGAGGAGAGATGTTCTCCATTCACTTCTAGAATGCTTACATGTGAAGCTAGGTTCTTTCCTTCAATCTTCTTAATCATTTTCCAGACTTTATTGCTAGGAGTTCTTTCAGTGAGTCTGGAGACATAGTCTCTCCAGCAACTACGTTTCTTTTGCCTGACAATTCTACGCGCTTTGGCTTTCAGGCACTTAAAATTATTCAGATTGCTGATGGTCGGCTGTGATTTAAAGATTCTGAGGGCTTTCTTACGGTTTTTAATAGCTTCTCTTACTTCGTCGTCAAACCAGGGTCTTGCACTTCGTTTAGAAATATTTTTTGTCATCGGTATTGTTTTATTGGCTATATCAGTAAAATCTTCAATGAGACTATTACAATTCCTATAATGAGACATAGAAATTGTTTCTAAGCAGTGCTTTTCGAAGGAGGTCCAATCCGCTTTATGCAACTTCCATCGGAGTTGACCCACTTCTCTCGTACCTTCTACTTTTTGTAGGACAATGGGAAAGTGATCACTGCTGTGAGTGTCCTCTAATACTCTCCATTCAAATTCCAGAAATAACGCTGGATCACATATACTAAGGTCAATTGATGAAAATGTTCCATGACCTGGGTGAAGATATGTGGATGAACCATCATTGAACAAACAAAGGGTGTGGTCATTGAGAAAGTCTTCAATGGTTTTTCCTTTGTTGTTGTGGGAAGTGCTTCCCCATAATTGGTTATGGCTGTTAAAATCTCCTAGGATAAGACGCGGTTCAGGAAGTTGATTGTAAAGGTTATGCAAATCACTGGCTGTAAGGTGAAAGGGTGGAGGGATATATAAGGAACATATAGTGAATGTTTTATTCAGGTTCAGACGAACTGCTGCAGCCTGAAGGTTTGTGTTAAGTGGAATATGAGAATGAATGATTCCATTTTTAACTAAAATTGATGAGCCACCAGTGGCTCTATCGTGGGCAATATTGCCATATGTATTATACATATGGTAGTTTCTCAGTTTAAAACTATTTGGAGGTTTCAGAAATGTTTCCTGCAGGCAGAAAACACTAGGGTTTAAGTCTTGGACCATGCAACCTATTTCATCGAAGTTGGCTCTGAAACCTTGACAGTTCCACTGGATGATACTGTCCATGAGTTACTTAAAAGAGTTTAATATTATCATAGTAAAATCTATAGTGCATGGTATGAATTAGTATGAATATTTACTTTTTCTTCAAAGTCGCTGCCTCTTTTGGTGTTAAGATCTTTTTGGGGGCCCCACCATGCTTAGATGGTGGTCTTATGATGCCCAGTGCACTAGATTTTTCTAGTGTTTTTCTGATGAGGGGGGGTCTTTTGGGAACAATTGATCTTTTATCAATTGCCCCCTCCCGTTGAGGCCTAGGGATGGTGGTAGTCCCTGCCTCCTCTTCCATCGGCTGGTGTATCTCTTCCGATTCATCGCCGGAAGGTGCACCCTGTGAGGGTACACTAAGCTGTGAAGCAGCAACTAATGGAGCTACGAGATGTCCTTTACCGACATCTGTAGCATGCTGCTTCATTCTTGCCAGGTGATCGTCTGACTGTGAAGTCTTTGATTCTGGTTTATCTTTCTGCAAGCTTTGCCCTGCCTTGGAATAATTATAATTAGGATCTAGGTCAATCCTTCGCCTGGGCGATGATCTGGGTGAAGGAGATCTAGGTCCAGCCATCTGAGACAGGACTGAGGCATAGCTTGCCCCAGCAGCCTGTTCAGCTATACGGCGCGCTTGGGGAAAGGAGATATCTTTGGTGGTCTTTAACTTCAGGATCTCTTTCTCTAGCTGCCATTTGGGACAGCCACGGTGATAGGCTGGCCCATCACCTCCACAATTAACACAATACGATGTATTCGTACATGGTGAGTCACGGGAATGGGTGTGTTCCCGTGATCCACAATTGGCACAGGTTGGTTTGGCACGGCAGGAGCCGCTGAAATGGCCAAATCTTTGGCAGTTGTAACATCGTTTTGGGTTCGGGATGTAGGGACGTACCCTACACCACTCGAACCCAATGCTGACCTTGTCAGGCAACACTGTGCCATCAAAGGTCAGAGTGAGTAGCTGTCGTGAATATCTTGGGGGCTGGCGATGAATGTGGATGACATTGTAGTCATCCAGCCAGTCCCTCAGTTCGTCATCGGAGCAGAGACTGCTCTCATGCGATGCAGGAGTTGAAAAACCGATGGGGCTCCACCTTAACAGGGGCACCCGCAAAGGCCTCCAACCCCAGCAATCTCCGCGACTGGTCCCTGTGGGCAACCTGCACCAGCAAGGACGTATTGCTTAAACGTCTTGTATTTTCAACAAAACCAATGCTTTCCTTAATTGTTCTGCATATTGTTATGGCTGAAAGTCGGGAAAACCCAGCATCACTGCCAGTAACAACAAGAAACTTGGGCCAAGGCTTAGATATATCTGCATTATTTGAACTTTGATTTGTGTCATCTAATGATGGATGCAAACGTTTACCAAGTCTGGAACCAGTAGCCAATTTTTAGACCTCAGCCTGGTTTACCGCTGAGGGACGCGCACCTTGTTCACTCGGGGGACGTGCGAGCCGGTCTGAAATTGTCGATTCGGACATATTCATTTTTGTTTCCCCTGTATGATAGGGGACACACCCTCCTGTAAAGCTGGAGCAGCTTGTGCAATGCGCACTGTCCTGTTTTAGCCACTGGGGATTGAGGACTTCACCCCAAGTGTTTCCACCCTCGCCGCGTGGAGGCCCAGGACCTTCGAGGGCCTGGATTTGCATGAGTTTCATTATATCAGTAACATTATTATCATTCATGTATAGGTACCTAGTTGCAGCCAAATCACTAGTGTAATATTATGTATACAAATTGGTACATGAACTAGAGTTCTGTGGAAAGCAATTTTGGCATTAATTAATGTGAGGTGACTCAGAAACAAGTTCAACCCTGGGTGTATGGCGTACAGCTGGCCTGAATCATTGCTCTTTATCTTCAACTCATCTATCAGAATTTTGGATCCTAGCAGGGAGCTAGGAAGGGGTGCATTTGCCTTCAGGTTTGACCTAGCACGGTTCTCTCTTTCTATTACATACCAGATGGGAGAGGGAGGTTAAGCCCTGAAAGCGAAATATCGTTATGGATAAAAAGTGTAGATTAGAATTGTAATGGATCAAATGAAAAGCTGGCATCAGTAAGCATCCATGAGGCACTTGTAGATCGCTCGCGCAAGTGGTTCAAGAGTGGATTAGGAGAGGGCTCAGGATGGGCATAGTGCCAGGGCGGATGGTTGACAGAAGACGACCCGCTGGCAACGGAGGTCTGCTGAGCGATCCACCAGCTGTACAGGAGTGGACACGAGTGGATGGCGATTACACACCGATAAACCAGCCGTAGACCAGCCGTAGAACTGTAGTAGAAAGTACTACCGAGAGAGTCCCCGAGTAATTCCGGATTGATCCCATAATAATGTAAACAATTTACTCGTAGAACGTCTGCCAAATTTTTAAATATGTTAAAAAAATGTTGCCCTCTCCACGGATGGTCAAGGATGATTTGGAGGGACTATGCCCATTTTACGGAGTAGCAGGAGTATCCGTAAAAATGCTCGACGATCGACTTCAATATGAATCAGGATAAGCAAGAGTAAAAAATTTTTTGGTTCTCTGCGCTCACCATGCCTATCTGTGAAAGTGTGAACGCCAATTTAGAAAACTGAAATCACAAGGGTGAATTAAGTTTGCACAATTGATGAACTCTACCTCAGTTTAGTTAGGAATTATTTTCTAGCACTCTTCCAATCAATGCATCCAATACAAATTCAATAGGGGTGCCCCAAACCGTCAGCCGGTACTGTTCATCACAATTTGATATGGAATTATTTACAGATGCTTCATTATCTGGCTAGGGTGCAAAATTGGAAATGTGTCCACTGCAAAATTGGAGCACAAAAACATTTTGGGGCTCAAAGCACTGCTTGCTTTCCAAGTTTTGTGTGGTGATGTGCAGCACAAGCTTAACAGACTGCGCATTGAAAATTCAACCATATTCATTTGTAATGCTAAGGCAGTACAAAGGATTTGCATGGGCAACTACCAGGAACATTTCATAATCAACAATGCATATACCTGGTGTCCAAGTGTAGGCTGATCGCCTTGGAGAATCAAGAATACAGACACTGTATGGATGTTTAATTCCCACATATTCAAAGAACAGTGCCAAACTTTTTCCTGTCTAGCAATTGACTTGCCTCGTGCATCAACTGTTTAGATATGCCTTTGACCAGATCCACATACTATTGAAACAGACGCCTTGTCCTAGCAGTCTGCTCAGTCTGCTCAGTCGGCTGTTGCCGAAAACATCACAAGCACAGGCAACACTGCTATTGATTCTACTGCTGAGGCTGAGCAAACCATAGTCCCCTCCCATCCTGGACTGGTTTCACTTCATGCCTTCCTGTAAAGACTGATAATCCCTCCGTATCGAAGTAATTTCATAAATTAGGAGCAAACTCTGACTAGGGAAGTCTTCATTTGATCTAAAAATCAACCTGCACATAAAACCGGAGAGAAATGCTAAGTGAGGACTTGGAGCTACCACCGATAACATTATACCGGATCCAAAATAATTGTAATTTGATGACATTCACAGAACATACTAGCAAGTTCTTTTAAAAACGTAACACGTTTGTACTCAAGTGAATCAGATTCAGGTTTTAGCTACTAAATTGGGCAGATATTTGTTGAAGCCAGATGATTAACTTCCAGCCTACTCACAACCAACCATGAGCAGAAATTGAATTTCGACATTGCAAATAAATATGGAATTCTCTTATCATCATCAGCAGTTGGATGAAATTCACAGAACGTAAATACCCGTTCTTTTAAACTTGATTAACCTTGATGAGGAAATCTCATTGACATGTATGATCTTTAGAATCACTTAATGAAGAGTCAAAAGCCTTAATTCTTGAAATTCAGGCATTTTTATTATTATGGGTACCTATTCGAAAGTGTGTGGAGGGATGACGACAAGTAACTCTTTATGTTAAGGTGGGGCGTCTGAAACTTTCTGCCCCCCCCCCCCCTCCCCATACACCTTTAAATGAATCAGCCCTAATTTATTTCATCAATCGCTCATTTTTCTTATCCAAAACACAAGTAACAAACTCTCCATGGAACTGTTTCAGACTTTCATTCAAATTAAATCATACAGCATACACGTTTGTTAAAACAATCTTTTCAGCAGCATTTACAATCTCAACTTTACATTCACACACTCCATAATTTAAGGGATCACACAATATGACTCATTCACGCACCGCATACACTAAATGCCATAAATAAGATAAATGCAACACAAGCAGAAGTGATATCATTCACTCGCTCATTCTTACTTTTCCATGTAGGTTCTGACTTGGTAGTACCAAGTTGGAACCCCTCAGCATCAATGCACATTGTAGACAAGGGGTAAATTCTTGCACACGTCTTCTTTAGGCCTACCAGCTTTTAGGCTCGGCAAACAGTTCGTCTGAAGTTGAAACAGAACCCATTAAAATGTCATAGTGTATAACTATAGCTTAGCAGAAGTCCTGAGATGGGTTGCCAGACAGAACTTGGGCCAGTAATTAATACACACAAATAGCCACTGGCGACACAATAAGATTGTATAAGCCGATGTTTCTCTAGTAGTTAGTAGTTACCTCCAGATCCATTCTTCACTTCAATCTTCGGTCTCTTGATAGGCACACCTTAAAATGTACATGAAATATTGAGTATTAATTTTGAATGATTATGAAATCATTTACAAAAGTAGTCCAAATGTTGTTAGCAAATTAGTTAATTTTATTAACAATGACACTATGCCAGTTGTTTGTCAAAAACAGCAGAAGACATGCGGTTATAATTTGGTAACTATTTTCAAATTTTCAACCCAAAAAGTGGTTCACACCACATAACACAAGGCTCAACTCACTTCTGCTTTCTTCAGGCAGAATTTTAAGAAGCCATGAGGCCCATTGATGACGTTACTTATTCTTGTGCCGCTTTTGTGTCCAACATGAAAACAGAGAAAAACAACCACCTGTGTCCTCATCCTTCTTGGCCGTATCTTCTTCCATTGTTTCATCTTCCTCAGCAATTGGAGTGATGCTGCGACGAGTGGATAAAGATGCTCCACTGAAAGAACACAACTTACAAAATTAAACATTAAAAAAGAACTTCCAATCAGCCCCCTCCAAGAAATTACACTTAATTATTGAGCCTATTTATGCTTAACCAAATTTATCACTAACAAGAAAAGAATTAAATTCTGAACAAAACGCGAAAAGTAGCAATATTCTAAAACACTAAATGTCAAAAACTACAAAAACCAACACAATGACATGAAAACTTTTTCTGAATAACTACATATTTACCAAATCCAAGAAGCACCTGGGCACTTACTCAAGACTTCGTTTGCGTTTAATTGGCAGCTGGACGTCAGATGCAGGCACTCTGTGAGTCTTTGCTGCAGTAGGGACTAGCATTGACAGAGATTTCTTCTCCTTATACTCGCTGTAAGGCACAATGCTGTAGTTTTCACCTGGTGACAACTGAGACATAACTGTGAAATAAACCACCAACAATGACTATCAAGTCTATTACTACAGTGAATTACAGAAGTATCTATATGGGCTTTGCGGAAATACTATCTTATGCACAGCTTCAGTCTGACAGCTATCTGGTGAGATAATTCCCATCAACAGTCAGGCTGTTTCAGAAACAAACTTAGAAGGGAAAATAGCAAGCAATCGTTTGTGTCATTGAGAAGTGTCATCATAAAGTTACATGTAAGCAGTATCGCTCCGATTACTATCCATTTTGTAATGCTGCATGCTTTGTCTGGAAACATTTGATCAAAATTGTCCGTACTAATATCATGTAAATTGCATATACAGATACACATTCACTCACCCAATTGTGCGACATTTCTGTTATGCAATGTAACAAATGCCGATGAGTCATCAATCCAAGTAATGTACATAGAACCTGAAAAATATAACCAGATTATCGCAATTAAAATTCAATGGTTTATTGCATGCAATCTTCAAAATCTTGCCTCATACTCTTTTCATTAACATCATGTACACGTAAACCTACCAAAACTGGAGAAGAGTTGATTGAGATCAGTGATGCGCCAGTCAGATGGAAAAGTCAAGTAGAAAACGTGACTCCGAGACTCTTGTCCTGAAAATGTTAATCATAAGGTAAACTGCAAAATACAAAGATACTGATGCATGCAAAGTCTGGTATTAAATTGCAGCTGTGCCCAGTTTCAGTACATAACCACATATAAAAGGTAGATGTAATGAGGAGATGACAGGGGTGCAATGCCACAACACTACTTACCATCCTTTCCTGAGAGGTTGATAAACCGTACATCATAAACCCACATCAAGTGCAACCTAGAAAAATAAAGAGCAAAATTATACCACATCCTAATGCCTCCCAATCCCTAACGAGGCTAATTCTCATTTACGGCCAAAAAAATCTCATATGCAATCAGAATAGCCAATAAATTACTGTCTGTACAATGATCAAAGGCAAGATAGGTCCTCACAATAGCATGGATGGCACGCCACACCATCCTCATGGATCATTTACACAAAAACAATCACATTGTATTATGGCCAATAAATTCAGTCTCACCTGTGCCATAGAAGATAAATTAGGAGTTGACCATATTGCTATTAATTATAACAACAGCCAAAAATGAATTTGGGTAACAAAAAATTGTCCCCAATTTGCAGTGAAGAAGTGTGATAGACAACTAACTGCTACAAATTTTTCTAGCTGTATAGCAATGCAAATTACCTGTCTGGCATTTTATGAAATGGACCTGCTTAAACGAACCTGTCTACAGGCAGAAGTTCAGGCAAAAACCAAATAAAAAATGTCCCATTCAGGATCCAATTCTATGATTCACTGAAACAACTTACTTGTTAAGATATGGTTCCAACAATGGAGATTCCCCAGTGACATAAAATGGTGCATTATTCGCTTTTGTACCTGAAACAAATATAATGCACCAGAAACTGTTACAATTAAGCTCATGAATAAAGTTTCCATTAATGCAGATCCACTTAAATAATAATCAATGAGAATGATAGAAATAATGAAGATTACAACATTGCATTCAAAGGTGTGTTTATGCATTTCCCAGCATTACTGTTTCAAATATAAGGTAACGGAATGAGGATACCATAGCATACCTAAATAATTTGCCATTGCTATGAAGCAATACCCTGTTATGTAGGCGTCGTAACCAGCATCGTGCAACTTTCCGTCCGATTCTGGGTATCCAGGACAATTTTCTTCAAATTCTGGCAAAAAGAAAGTGTTGGAGTTTTATAAAGCAGAAGCGTATAGGTGCCTGTTATTGTTACAAATACATCTTCCTTAAGCAAGGCCTTGCTAGAAATGGGCTTAATTTGCTGAACTTTATTCATACTTATCAGATTGGTCGCAAAGACTGTAAAGCACCAAATCAGCGATATTGTAAACGAAATGTATCTTATTTTTAGTGCAGCGATGTGGCCCAGTTTGACGGCTGAGCAATTAGAAGCGCTTAGCGTCGCTTGCATTGGCTGACCTACTATTCACTGCTAGAGGGCTACAGCGAAATAAACCATAGAAATGGCATTGAATCAGGTAAGGCGCTCAGTGTAACCATTTGGAGGAGGCCTAGCCTTGGGAAGATGTTTAAAAGAAAGTAATGCAATTCAGAATAAAACATAGACTTACCTATCACAGGCTTAGCAAAAGGTTTATTCTTTAATAACTTCAGCAGTTCACCGAGGCCAGTATTAGTAATGACTTCCTGACAACATGGAAAATTGGAGCAATTAGCCACATCTTAAAAACAGTAATGTTAATTCTTTACTGAACATTTTATAGCAAAAACCATCATAATCTTACTTTTAAAGGGCTTGAAGATGCCATGTGTTTGGTGTCTAACAACCTACAGAAAAGAAAAATTAAGTGCAAAAAAAATTCATAAAATCAATCTGCTGAAAAAGAAGATCCATTTGAAAACCCTGTTATCCAGGAAAGATTTTTTAGGTCTAAAGCAATTAGCACACTTAGCACACCACAAAACATCTATTTACTGATAATCTATTGTTGTCACCTTTCAGCTACCTGTACAGTACACAGACTTCACCTATGGTCTGCCGAGTTACCATGCCTTTCTTGTACCTGACTTTAAACATCAAACCTTAGATATTTAAATTCTTATCCTATTTGTATATTTTAACTGCCTTTATGAGGCAAATAAAATCAATATCAAATCTACTGCAGGAGGTGATCATGAATATAAATATTTAAATATTGCTATGTGCATTAGTGCTAGAGTTCTGCTCTGAAAATACATTTTAACACAATTTTTTGCGTTTTTCTAGATTTTTCATTAGTTTGAAAAAAGAATGATATGGATGTCAAAATGCAGTTCACGAGGTGAAATGTCTATAATTAGATAATTATGTAATTTGCAAAATGTCACTCATGTGAGATTAATAGTGTCTTTAAAAGGATGTTAGAAAAAACAAGAATTTTTCACATTTGCCCATAATGCAAGAATTTTTCACATTTGCCCAAAATGCAAGAATTTTTCACATTTTCCCATAATGCAAATTCCATAGTATTTATGGTCATGAGACCCCCAAATGGTACAACTACACACAAGTTTAGGCATGTAACAAAATAAATAATTTTTTTCGATTTTTGTTATTCTAAATTTTGTAAAACATAGCCGAGACATGTCCATCTGACTATCAAAAGGCATAACTAGGCCATATGGAGTATTATTGTATGAAATGTTGTTGGGGTAAGCGCAGTAGTGTTAGAGTTCTGCTCAGAAATGAAAGTGTCACGCCCGCCCGCGGATGAACATGAATTTTCAGTAGGGCTGTACACCGGTTCTCGATATATCGTTTGTACCGGTACAGGGTTAACGATACGGGTATTGATAACCGTTATGTAATAATAACGAACACTTGAACGGTATGCAGAGCAGAATTTTCAAACAAATAAGTCACCTGCCACCCAGATGTTCCAGTGTTTGTGAAGAGAAATATCAGCGACTCTTAATACACAATAGTTTGCAGTCATTCAATGAAGATTTGTTCATTAAATTTGATAGTATCTTTTGATTATTTTAGGTTTACAATAAACTTTTAAAAATATGTACAAAATTACTAATTGACAAAATTGAACGATACGTATCATGATACGTATCGTATCGGTTTTACTGTACCGTGATACGTATCGTATCGTTTTAAAGATAAAGGTGTACAGCCCTAATTTTCAGTCATAAAGTGATAACAATAACCCTTTTCGACCTTCGTTCGCTGAGGGTTAAAAATAAAAATATCCTATAATTTAGTTAACGCTTAATATATATATATATATATATATATATATATATATATATATATATATATATATATATATATATATATATATATATATATATATATATATATATATATATATATATATATATATATATATATTACATATATTCACTGATAAAACCGAGTAATTGACTGAAAGCATATATATTCTCACCTTGGGAAGATACAATGTGTGAGTGCCTTGAATTCTTCATAGCTCTGAAATAAAACTGTGACTTTCAACTTTCTGTTAACCTGTCATTGACACGTATCACAATTTTTTTTACCACAAGAGTCTTAGTATGGGCCTTGAGTCAAGTGACTGTACAAACATACATAATTTAAAATACCCAAATTTGCAATATATTTGATAAAATATAGCAGTCTCCTACGCAGACCCTCTGACACTAGGGGGCGCTTAGTGAAGGGACGAAGGCCCTGAGGGTCTGCCAGATTTCAGGAGGAGCAACAATCCTGGTTGAGCATGAAATTTGACTGCTTACATCACTTTCTTTCAATCATTAAACTCCAAAACGGCAACAATCCAGGCTTAAAAGCCCTAAATAACGCCAGATTCAGCTGTATTTAAAGAATTATTTTGGTTGCCATATGGTATTCCATATTTCACACTGCACTACAGATACTTACCTCAGGTAAAGAACATCGGAATCTGTGAAGAGTGTGCATAACATCTAATAACATGTTATGTCCCAAAATCATTTTTCTCTGAAAATAAAGCACCAAAATGTTCATCAAAGAGAAAAAAAAGTTGTAGTCAACTGCCAAAAACTATCATATTTCCACATCTTTTTCACTTACTGACAGAGCTAAGATATTGATGACTTTGGTAAACCCAGAGGCATCATCTATTTCATCCTGAAAAGGTTTTTCATCATAACATCGTCACAATTAGATAAACAAGGAAAGCAAAAATCCTAAACTCTAAATTTTGGCCTAACTACACTTGTAATGTTGAGGTAGCTTCAAGTGACTTGCTCTTTAATTTTATCTCAATTGGCGACAATTGATACCAGACTTCTGCTATTACTCCAAAAGCTAGAGTAACATTTGGTATTATATCTGAAAAACGTACCTACACAACATTCCATCTATATTCTAAGGGAAGTACTCACCAGCTCTGCTTGTCGCCTTGCTTTTTCTAGTTGCTCCACATCATCTTTACTTCCCAATCTTCGAATTTCTATGTAACGGTCTTTGTTTTTTGCTGTTTTTGTTTGTAAATGGATTTGTGACCCAAATCTGAAGAATTTTACATCCCACTCAAATATTTATTAACAAAATAATGGACAATCTAGCTTCATTGCATTCATGTCATTTAATTTCACAATTAAAAAAAACCTGATGTTACTCACTTCATATTAACTGTTTGGTAGACCAATTTTCTAAGAAAACCATTAGAAGGAGCTAAAGACAATGCCTCCTCAGTGGATTTCAAAAACGATTCAACCTTTTCACTGAAATAAAGGTTTCATTTATTAACCATACAATTGAGACAATATGCTTGAGTTTTCAATAATAAAAGGAATTAGTAAGAGGAACAACAAACTGCAGATTCAAATGAGTCTATTTCTTTTGCTGAAAAGTAATTTTGACAAAATGTTAACCTAATCAATCTCACCATACAGTTTCGATGAATGGTTTATGCTCTTCAGGCACAGTGACAGGGCCTTTGATTGGTTGGGAACCATCCACACATGGACTACTGAACCCTGGAGACGCCATCTGTTGCATTGACTTAATTGCTTCATGTTTTTCTTTCAAAACTTGTTTCAACTTCTCTTCATGGTCTGGTCTGAGATAGGTTATACCTGCATAACAAATTAACGCTTCCTCTAAATACCAATTAAAAAACTTATAACACAGTTACTGAAAAGAGCAGAGAGTGCCAGTGACAGAACATTACATTTGGAGTTACTAACTAGGAAAGGACCAGCAAAATAACATTGCCTAAAACCGTACCTTCTTTGAAACACTTATTGAAGTCAAAATCATGACTGCACAAGAAATTTATGCTGGACGCTTGACAAGTGAACCTGACATCGGGTGCCTGTCTACTGAAGGGACGCGGAAATATGTAGAAATTGAAAACCTGGCATTTGTACCTGAAAGGCAATCAAAGAATAAATATCTTAAATGTTAAAAAAATGTTGGAAGTTACTTAGTTCGAAAAAAAAGAAGAAGAGGAGTACTTAGCCTAGCATCTTACTTTTGTGCTTCTGAATCATAGCAAAAGGTTGCAAGCCCAAACTGTATGACATGAAATTCCATTGCGCCCTGGAAGAAAAAAAATAATTGTTACCAATCATGCGGCATTTTGACATGTAGGAGTCTCAACTTGGCTCCCAACATGACAAATCAATGGAATTGGGTCTTTTTATTTTTAGAAATTGTGTAAAGCAGTTTATAATATATTTTTTTTTTCAATGTTTAAGCCATATACCTTTCTCAGCTTGTGGTACCTCTCCTCAGGCAAATCTAATGCATGGGGGCGGCATTCACTTGTTCCTAATCCAGTCAATTCAGTGTCAATTGCAATGAAATCTGACTCATCCACTGCAGCCTGGACTTGAGGCAGTAGATCCTTAAAGTCTGGAGAGAGAAAAAAAATCATAACAATTCCAAATACAGAACTAATTCCAGACAAGGTAATTATATGTGATCATAGTAATATTATTGTTGGCGGGAAAAAGTGCTGAAAAAGGTTCATGTTTAGCAAACTTCCGATTCTTTCAGACGAGGGATTCAGCTTCTTGGGAGTTAGTTTTCGGGGTGTCGCTCCACAATGACGATTTTTACACAACCCCAAGCAACTAACCTATCTGCCTGCACTAGTCAGCCATGTTACCATGCCATAAAACTGCACTATTAAATTATTAATGTCAAACAAAGATTAAGAGCTCACTTTCGTTTGTCACCTCCATGCTGCCGGAAATAGAATTTATCAGTTTAAAATTTCAACAGCAGATGTCACTTTTGAATGATCGAGCGCCACCTGGCTTAATTGAAATATCACAGCTTCCAGGCCTAATTTTATGAGCATTATGGCCTTATTTTTGTACGGTGTTACACAAAGTAGGTTATTTACTATTTGTTTTTTGTTTTTAATTCAACAGAGACATTTGTTTCTTTTCTTTTTTCTTTTACGAAAATATATTGAACGTAGAGCAGACGAAATTGCGCCAAATGTGAATGTGGTGGATCCCAAAGAGTAGAAATAGTATTATTACTGTTGTGGATCCAAGAGGAAAATAGGTACATGTACTAAATGCAGCGATGCTGATTTTAACAGAGAGAAATGGTTATTTTTTTAAATGTGCAGATCAATGTTGGCTAGCTCCCTGCTGACACCTGTCCTGCCACTCCTGGGTTCGAATCTCAATGTAGCTCCGTTGCTGGGCTAGTCTCAATGCTACTGGTAAGCTTAGTCAACTAGGCTGTGTCATAGTATGACCAGCTGCTAAGAATGATGAGCCGGCTTATAATATTTGTTAGACGAATAGATCATAATAAGCAGGGTTAGATTCTCCACCATAAATGTTATTGCTCTATAATGACTGCATAATGACTTGTAAACATCTGTGACAGTGGTCGAACCACAGAGGCAAAAAACAATTATGTAGCAATTCATCAAAAGACTTCGAACAGTGCATGAGCCAATTAAGGATCAAACCTGGGAGCTGATTAGTGTACTAACAGTCTAACATGCCAATGCCTTTAAAACCACAGATCTATACTCTATATATAGGTGACCCAGCTTCCCAAAACTATGCATGGAGATTGACAGAAAATGACAAATAATGATGTGTAAAATAATGTTAAACACCACTTAGGACTTATATTACATTATGTAATCTGACGGACTGGTATAAGAACATATCCTACACAATTTCACTTTAATACTAGCCCTATTAATTGTTTCAATTAATTAATTTGATTGGCAGGACTGAAATGGCTCAAGCACCCTCAGAGAACATCACAGCATTCAAGACTCACTGGGAGCGTCTTCACCTGCAGAAAAAATGTGGAGCCAAGGACCCATCTCAAAAAGCTGATGTACTTCGGCTGCTGATGTTGCAGACACAATGGGCAAAGGCTGAAAAATTGTAATTTTAATTTTTTTTTTTTTTAATTTTCATGTTTGTTTTCTGACACAGGAGCATGGCATCATGCATCATACATGTCAAATTAAACTTTAAAAGTTCATGTTGCTTATCTAGATTAGATGCACAGGCAGCGTCTGACCTGTTTTTGAAGTATGCGAAATCTTATTCTCAAGTTGTGGATTCCCCAGATCCGAATGAAGGTACTAATCCTGTGAATTACACAAAATATTTTTGTATTTTTTTTGGCTTTTCTTTTATTGTACGCCTTTTCTTTTGTTCAGGTGTGAATAATTATGCTGAAAGTGCACTGACTTTGCTTGAAGGGAAACCTAATGGTAATTTTTAATATACCATGTTATTGACATTTATTTTTCTATTTTATGTCACTTGAGATAAATGTGGTGAAGTAAACAGTTACAGTATTACTCAACAAAGAACCTTGTAGCTTTAAAATGTAATGACATTACAACGAAATATAAAATGTCGTGGTTTCAGAAAGCAAAATGTGGACATCCAGTCTCAAAGATAAGATAAACTCCATGAAATGTGTGAAAGACGCTATTTTGCTGTCTAAGGTATTGCATTTATAAACTGAGGCTGTTCATTTGCTAAATTTAGGTTCTCAAAATTGAAACAAAGTTTAAAACTAATATATTTATATATTTTTTTATTTTCAGACAGCAAAAACTATGTTATACCCTGAAAACAAGCAAGATATACCAATGAAATTGACCACACCTGAAATAAAGCAAATCAATATACAAAGTCAAGCTACTATTGTTGATAACAATAAACCACTTGTCTCTGAAATCAGCAGTTCCTCCAATGGCAAAGCGTTCAATTATCAGAAAACAAGCACAAAATTCAATGTTGATGCTATCCAAAAGACGGAGCCATCAAAAAGCTCAAACAGTCCTAACCTGACAAATTTTAGTTCTAATCTGAATGGACCATCTTCATTAAATAGAAAACCGGGATTGCTTGGCGATCCATCACATGACAATGGCCCGAGAAACCCGTGGAATTCCAATGCGGGCCCTAGTTGGAGTAATGGTCATTCAGAAGGGACCAGTGGTCAATTTAGGCAGTCTAAAGGTCAGCAAGGAAACTTTGGTGGACCACTTGCTGACCGTAGTGGACACGCAGGACGATATGAAGGCGTCAACCAACCTCCGAGAAATAATGCTGCTGAGTTCAGAGATCACGGTGGTTCTAACCAGAAGAGGAGTCTGTTTCCTTCTGTTCGGCAAAATGCTGATGTAAGTCTTTCCAAGAGAATTTGCAGTTCAGTTCAATTTTCTTAATCACCAAATCTCATTGTCAATAAAATTCTGAACCATAAATTAATGTGTATTTTCTCAGAATTTTGGAAGAGGTCCACCAGGTCCCCAAGATTTCGTCAATGACGATAATGAAGATTCTGCAGCACCTGCCTGTGGTTTCTTCAGGTCTGCAAGGGAACAACTGGTACGTGAAATTTTCATGTAAACTAGTAAAGCATTAATGGTAAAACATTTAAAAACACTGTTTAGTTTTATTTTTTGTGTCTTCAATTTGTCCTTGTTTCCTGGAATGTGCATCTATTATATGAATCGATGATGAATCGATGATGGATCAGTGATGAATCAATTATTATATAGGTAGCTTTGGTGCACTCTTTGTTTTCATACCTAAAATTTCTTCATTTCAGGCCATTGATAATCAAAAGAAAAATAGTCGAGATAAGAGTGGGTCATTGTCATCATCTTCCTATGGTAATGCCAAGAGATCTCTAGGAACCAGGTTTGCCAAAATTTAATCAATATTTTTCTTCAATTTAGAGAAAATAAAACCAGGTTTTACCAGGAGGTCTCAAGCTGTCGTGTAAAATTAGTAAATTTGGAGGCCATGTGGCACACTTTGTGTTCAATTTAACTTGAATAAAATTGACAGGTTCCCCTTTCCTCAGAGGGGAACGTTAACAATCAATGTTGTCATATTAGGAAAGAGTTTAGCCCAATTTTTGCTACCTTTTACTTGTCCAATATCTAGGAGAGGTCCAAGTACAAAGTTTGTGCCCCCAGTGATAAACAGAGAAGATGAAGATGACGGGTAAATGTACTCTTTGCTAGTTTGCATATTAGGTTTTACATTTATTATGAAGTTAAATAATTATAATGGTATTTAATAGGTTATTTGAGTTTTAATAGCTCATAATTTCCTTATGATTGCAGAGGTACACTTGTGCGAAGAGCTGGTCCAACTGGAAAAGGTTCTTCTCGTGAGGGTGAAGAGGATATTGTTGATGAACGTCTCAAAAACATTGAACCGAAGATGATAGAACTCATTACTAACGAGGTAAGTTTAATTCTTTAGGGAACTGAATAAAAAGTAAAATTGCATGAAACATTGCTGTCAGCTGCGGATTTAATATATTTTATCACAAGGGACACTCACATGCAACTAATACTATTGTTACAACCAGATGTGCATGTAATTACAGAGGTAAACTATTTAATTCGGACATCTCTTGCTTTGATTCACTGGGAAATAAAAAATTTGGTTTGCTGCTTATTTTACAGATCATGGACCATGGTCCTCCCATCCACTGGGATGACATTGCTGGACTTGAGTTTGCCAAAAACACAATAAAAGAAATCGTGGTGTGGCCGATGTTAAGACCGTAAGTGAAATTTATAACTTTAATTATAGGTTAAGATTAGGCACTGATGATGGTTTTTGCAGGCTGTTATTTATTGACATATTGTGATTATTATCAAGTCATTCCTGATACTGATAACCAGCCCTCTTGCTACGGACAAATGCTATATATCAGTCAATTTATTTTGAGTCAATTTTTTTTAAACAGATAAACACTGGGGCCGTTTTATAGCAGAGATTATATTGGCAAAATTATGAGTAAAATTATATTGTTGTAATTTCAGAGATATATTCACAGGATTGAGGGGACCACCTAAAGGACTTCTGCTGTTTGGACCTCCTGGAACTGGGAAAACATTGATCGGTAATATACTAGAAGTTTTTCAGATGTGTAAATGAATGATTTTGTATTCAGGGCAAACAAAACTGAATGAATCGTGCTTTTTGTTTTGGCAGGGAAATGCATTGCCAGTCAATCCAAGTCAACATTTTTCAGTATCAGCGCATCTTCACTGACATCGAAATGGGTAGGTTTTTGTTTTGTTTATATAAGCTATTTGTTAATACATGATGAAAAAAGAAAAATTCTATTAATTACAGACGTGTCTTCCACTCGCTGGTACAGGTTTATATGTCTGTATATTTTTGCTTAAGTGGTACCTCTTCTTAATACTGTACACCCTTGTTTACTTTTTAATGAAACAACGGCTATATGACAAATCATTCACCTTACAGTTAGTGTTTTTTTATTTGTTATCTTCATACATTGTATATACAACTCGCCGATTGCAAAAAAAACTGGTCATTAGGTACACATTCGATGGTGCCAAGATTCTCTATTGGACAGAACCTACAGATTAGCCACGTTGTAAAATATATAGTTATCTCGAGTGCTTTAAATAATATTTCTTTCTCTGTTTTAGGTCGGAGAAGGTGAGAAGATGGTTCGAGCGTTATTTGCCGTAGCCAGGGTACACCAACCAGCCGTCATATTTCTGGACGAGATTGACTCTCTCTTGTCGCAACGGAGTGATGGAGAGAATGAAGCATCCAGGAGGATAAAAACAGAATTTCTTGTGCAATTGGTACATGGTTATTTATGCAATTTATTATACAGTATTACACCCTTGGCAGGCCTGTTCAAGCATGAGTCTTTCTGAACTCCCTGGGGAGTGTATGCCCAACCTGCAGCTGTTAAGGCGCACTTAGGGTCAATGCACTCTACAACTACATCAGTGCTTGTAGCCAAGTACCCATTCGCAGCTGGGTGGAGTGAAGCAGTGGTTCATGGAGTATCTGCTCAGTTCCTCCATTCCATGGCTGGGATTGAACCCACGACCTTGCGCGTACCTTAACCACTAGGCCACGGCACCCACAATTTTTAAACAGCCAAATTAATTCATTCCTTTGGATGAAAGCTTGAGAAAATTTGCACAATTTTGTGGTATTGCAATATGAAAAGTTGAATGCTGATATTAATATCGAATAAAGAATTTGTTTCTATGACAACCATACTCATTATTTTCACGTTACTCGCAGGATGGTGCAACCACATCATCTGACGAGCGAATTTTGTGTGTCGGAGCGACAAACAGGTATGTTCTAATTGCTGTAATATGCTGTAATATACAAGATAACATGTTGCATATTCTCACTGTTGAGTGTTTTTTGTGGTTGTAATATTTTAGACCTCAGGAAATAGATGAAGCTGCGCGAAGACGATTTGTGAAGAGGTTATACATCCCTCTTCCCGAATCTTCAGCTCGACGTCAAATTGTTGTGAACCTGCTGCAAGGCCAGGGCAACACCCTCATAGACTCCGATCTGGAGACAATCTGCCAAAGTTCTGATGGTGATTAAGACATTTTATCTATTCAAGTGACCCAGATCACAGTAATTAATTTTGGTACAGCTATGAATTCGTGTAACATACAAATTGACAATTAGGACATTACAAATTGATTTGGACTGACAGATATTCGCAGTATTTCTGACTGTCGTTTAGGGTATTCCGGTGCTGACATGGCAAACCTGTGCAGGGAGGCTGCTCTTGGCCCTATTCGTAGCATCAACTTCTGTGATATAGAAAACATAACTGCCGACCAGGTATGTACTACAAGAACTTCGTTAAAGCGTATTAAAATATTTATGTAATTGTGTACCATTTGTACGCTTACTGTGAACAGTAATAGTTCATTTGATGGTCTAATGTGACTTTTCCCTGACTGAATAGACGACCAGGGAAGTTCATAAGTTAAAAAGATATAAATAAATAATTTGTTTGTTGTCTTCAATTAAAATATACATGTGTACCATCCCCTTACTGTTTACATTAATATTTAGTTCATTTACAGTTTATTTTGAAAAAATGAATTTTTCCCTTAGTGCCCATGGATTCTTTTATTGGTTGTAAAATAGTTTGGATGTATTGTTTTTTATATTAAAATGGCTTTCAATTACTGTTCTTTTTAGGTCAGACCAATCACTGCTGTCGACTTCCAGAATGCTCTGAAGAATGTTCGACCAAGCGTGTCTGCCAAGGACCTTGTTGTTTACCTTGATTGGAACAAACAATATGGTACCTGGGATATATGATTTATATTTGTAGTTGCATTCACTCTGTACATATTTCTGCATTAAAATTGCACTTGTACATATCTAAATATATTCTTGTAATGGTTCTTGTTGATGCATTTGTAAATCAGGGTTTGTAGTCTGTTATCACTCAACAGTCTCAATTGACTTCACAATATTACCCTTGTCATGCCTGTTTAAGCAAAGCAAATTTAAGGTGCATTATCATTTGGTGAAAAAACATCAAAATTACATATTATTCTATAAAGGTCAGTCTTTGGTTCTTGTACTTCAAAATCATTTTGCTTATTGCTTTGTCAATAAAAAATCAAGTTTCCAACTTAAATTTACTATCTAATCAGCAGAACATGAGCAGAAACCAGATGACGACTAGAAAAGAATGCCAGGATAAATAGATAGCTGGATTCAACAATAGCAATGGCCCCACAGACCATAGCAACCCCTACCCAAAAATGGCATGTGTGGGAGTTCATGTGTTCAGGTTATGGAACATTATATAGCTGTTGCAAAACATGGCACATTATCACTTCCTCAAAAATTGTGATGATTGCATGTCATTTATGGCCTTTACAATATTATAGTGGACACATTTTCATGGTTGCATACCTGTAATTTAAGTCTGAAGAAAAATGGACTTCGAAAATCCTTGTCTAGTATTTTGTATTGGGAAACAGTAAGTCTGCAGGAGACCCCAACTTTTTGTTCCCATACATTATGGTCTGAAGAATAAATTTGGGGAGTTTCAAAATTTTCTGTTGTCAACTTATTTTTAGGCTTCCTGTAGCCCTTGCCCTTAATCATAAATTACCAATTACCGCAATGAAAACATTTTAAAAGTATAAAAGACTAGACTGGAGACAATTTCTTTAATACTTCTGGAGTATGTTTTATTGTGACCATCAAGTAGGAGACAGAATATTACAGCAGTTGTAATCACAATATAGAGCTTACTACATTTATTCAACTTTAAGCTAAGATCTTGACATTATACTTGATGTAACGAGTCCTTGAAAAGACACGAGGGAATTTCTACTTTTTTCTTCAAAACTACCCTCAGGTCGTTTTTAAGATCTTTCTTCCTAGCTTTTAATCGAATAAATATACCAGCGTTTAGATTCATGAGACTAGAACTCAAATCTGTTTTCAAACAATTATAAAGTATTTATGTATATATATTAATGACATTTGGCTACATGTACACTGTACGACATAGGATCCTTGAACTGGAATGAATGCAGTAAGAAAATGCACATGACATTATAGTAACTATGTAATAAGAGTATGTAAATCGAATCACAGGTAGATTTATAAATATTTATCAACTAACAGCGATCACTGAATAACATGATTAATACAACATGTTATGTGAATTACTCCTCAACAATAAGAAAAATAACCAGGTTACACAAAATTTTAGTGCATATTGTTATATCAAAATAATATATGGCACAGTAAAATAATTAATATTGCAAGTTTGTATTGTATCACATTAATATTAACATTGATCAGTATTGTACATCTTTGTATAATTGATTCTAGCACAATAAAATATCACCATTGTTCACAATGCTGACTTGAGGTTTTGGCTATAGTATGTTTACAATCTTTAAGACATAATATTATTATAGTGTGGGTAGACCAATGCAAATATTTCACTTCAAGAAAGAGTGTAACAGGGTTCCCAGCTATTTTGGAAATCATCGAAAACCCAGAAATTTAGAGGAAAAACACTAAAACTCAGGAGAAAACTAAATGTATTTGGACAATGTATATCCCCTCAACATTTGACACTTATCTGATGAGGGCGATTTCATTGACACATACTCATATATACCAATTCGCGCTGAAAGTAGGTCAATCACATTTTAACGTAGGGTTGACAAACTAGTTAATAACTCCAAGTTTCTAATATTCTTACAATTCATATCAACCTATTCTTACTTTTAAACCCCCAGAAGAATGGTTACTTTACCATAAATCACTGGCTTGGCGAGATGCTCAGGGTTTGACTTAAAGAATAGGTAACATTTCAATCAGTAGAATTAGTTTTTTGGCAGTGAATGTTGACAGTAAAACTGATACTATATCATAATCACTACACTATTAAATATCATTGCTCAGTTAATTTTAGAGTTTTCTCAGTGTGAACTCAGGGAAAAAACTGCTTTGTTTGTTGAAAGGGATTGCAGGGAACCCTGTATATTAAAGAATATGGCAAACATCGTTGCTGCAAAACACAACACCTAAATGCAGATTAACAATATCCATTATTTTATATATTCACATACAAGAATGATTGGTTAAATATTGCACATTGCAACTGAGTGACGAGGAAATATCACATGTGGTTTTGATCGTAATACATAATAATTGTATAGCATAACGTGTGCCAACCTTGCAGGCTTCATGAAATTAACAAACTATGAAAGACTCTAACAAAACTTAGTATACCATAATACATATTTATAACAAAAATAAAACAAAAAACACTTTGTTCACCAGCAAAGAGATTATACGACAACACTATTAATATTACTAGTAAAGTCCATAATATATGTCCACTGGTTTTTCGGTCTTATTCCATCATAGGAAGCTTGGAGCAGCACAAAATGGATAGATGCGTTACTCGTAACAACCCCTCTCTGTACCAATTAACTTCAAGTTTCCTATCTTTCCAGTTTTCGATGAAAATTTCTTTTGCCATCATGTCATCATTAAGGCCATTCGTCATGGTGACAGAGAAGCAGCAGAAATGACAATGAAGAACGTACATAGTACGTGTTATTATCAGCCAAAAATAGGGTTTGACTTGTTACAAACATTTGTCCACTTTGTGCTGCTCCATGTCATTTATGGACAATTATGACTGAAAAACAAAACAGGTGAAAATTTATTTTGAATCCTCCTATAGCTATTATTTTTCAAGCTAAACCCATTACCCTTTCAACACTCTAGCGATCTGAGTTATTCGATCCCAGTTTTCACTGATGTAGCACTGAGTTTCCCACAGCATGTTGATCAGCGTTTTGTCGTCTTTGCAATCGAGGGAAATGTCCTCCGACAGTTGAGGTGACAAGCGATGAAATGGAACATGGATCATACTACACCAGGCCCTTGCTCTTTCTACAGGTCGACCTTCTGACTGAGTTGCCTGAAAACAACCACATTAGAATCAGACACTGACCTTCTTCAATGAGTCACTCTCCAGCTCGCAATTTTCAACAGAACCAAATCTTTCATACATTGCAAAGAACATGAAAATAATATCATTTCTGTACAATCTACATTGCCCTTAAAAAAAAGGACCACTTTAATTGATGACTGTGTACATGCTCAATAAAACATGATGTTATGTTATACTTTTTTTAAATTTATTAATATGCTAACATAAATATGTGATATTGCTTGTGTCATGTTATCTTTGTTTTTTTCTTTTAATATATAGGTTTTTTGTGACCTCAACTTGTCTATTAAATTCATTCATTCATTCACTTAAATGGTCTTATATTTTTGGAGGGCGGTGTACATATCAAGTTCATATAAGGTGGCCTTCATAGAGATCGAGGTATAATTTTGTCCCATTACATGGCCAAAAAAATATATATACAATGATTTTGGATGATAACTGTGAACTTTACCTGGTCAATCATTATCTGTCCCAAAGCTGAGGCACCAAACGCTACTTTGGCAATATCAAATAAACCTTCAGGTCGATAAACATCACAATTCTTCACTGGTTTTTGTGGGATCCTCCCTGTTCCCAGTGACACCACAGCATGAATGGGCTTCACTAGGTCTCCTTGGTTCTGAAGAATTTAAAATGACTTCATGCATATATGTAAAAATTGTTAAATGTCTATCGTGATCAACCATTTTTAAAGAAGCCAAGACCATGCATAAGTTATGCTCATAATATCTAAGCAATTACAACAGACAATCAACAGTAAATATTTTGTTACATGAATAAGTTCACTGTAAGTATTAAATTGTTTGTCTATTTTAGGTGTATATGTTTACGTTAGAATAGTTAACAGCCTAAATAGCTGTAAATTAATGTTCTTCTGAATATATTTTAATGACACATGAATGCCATAACTTACTGTAGCTCTGAGTTGCATATTATATTCATGGACTTCAGTCAGGATGTCCAAAGTGGGGTTGTTTGCCATAAGACCACCGTCCAAGAAACGTCCCATTGATCTAAAATATGTCGGGGCTGCCCCACTAGATCGTGCCGCTTCCCACACTTTCTGGGCTGAAATGGGAAACAATGCAGAATGTGTCATGAATTAATAAAACACCAAGCAATAAATTAGAACTTAAAATAAAAATATAAGTTCAGTTTATTATTAGTACAATACATAATATGACAAGTGAGATTGCTGGCTGGACGCCAGTGGTTATAGCCAGTACACAAACTACACAAACTTTAGTTCATAAAACAAACTGCAGAAATCTGTCAAGATGATAAATGAACTGTATTTACATGTTGCTCTTGGGGGTGGGTCAAATTTAGAGTTGGCATAGAACTTGTGGTAATCAAATCCTGGTGGCTCATAGTTGCGGAAGAAATGTAGTTCAGAGGGAAACCTGTCAGCCAAAACTCCAGTAACTACAACTCTGCAGAAAAAAAAGTACAGGAAATGCAATATTTTGTAGGGACAAACATTACCCATTAGTAATGCTCAAAATCCTGTTTAACTGGGGAGGCACAGGTCTATTTAATTTGTAGCTTCTCGGATCTGCGGACATGATGAAAAATGCGCTGACAGGAAATAAAATAGTGATAGGGCACAAAGTTTTTTAAATATGAGATTTAATATGAGATTTATTTAATTGTGCATTCCTCCTTAAAATTGCCCTTAGAAGATCCGGGAAGCTGAAGATCAAGTCAATGTAGCCTAAGTATTTAAAAATTATGGATATAAATTTTCTTTTTTCATGTATTTAGAGCAACTGCCCAATGAAATACATGTGGTTACTAGAAACAACAAATATTAATTTGAGATGTTTGCTTAAATCCAGACCCAAGTTGTATGAGTCATCCTTACAAGTGGCTTTGATAGTTTTAGATTAATATCTACATTCAGTTTGCCATGTTGGTACAGTACAAATTAACACTCTGTGCTAAAGACCATACCTTGGGTATTCAACAGAGTTCATCCTCGTTGATTCACCAAATTCTCTTTTCAAGCATCGCTCGAGTGGTTCTGAGTCATATGGTCTTTTACCAGCAAAAACTTCATCTTTCAATCGGAAATAAAACCCTTGAATATATTCTATGGGTTTTCCTGGAATGCAAAAAGATAAATTATGTATATAAAGCCAGTATGGTATAATTAGATCAGATTCTACTATAGGGACTGCCTAAAAGCGTTTGTTATATTAAACAGGGTTTTGTCTGATACCCTGACACCAACCTAACAATAAGTCGGTTACATGGACAGATGGATGGTTAGATCGACAGCTATCTATAGATTCAGATTCAGATACATTTGTTTGCAATTTACATTAAAAAATTAGCATTAAAATAACAACAATTTTACATTCAGGCAGGAGGCCCAACTAAGAAAACTTGAGTTTTCGCTACCATGGGGCCACCTAGAGAGATTCTATTGCATTATATAAGGAAAGTGTACAAAAAAATGCTCCCATCAGTGTTGGTTTTGAACATGACTAACTTATATAGAAGTATTCAAAAGGAGACAAATGAACCTTTGAAATTCTGTGAATCAGATCAATTACCATGAAGAATAGCCAATGCAAGAATGCCTCCTGTACTAGTTCCTCCGATCCAGTCGAAGCTGCTGCGAATAGGCTGACCAGTAGCTTTCTCAATGGCTTTCAATAGCTGGATGAGAACCAGGCCACGAATACCACCTCCGTCCAAACTCAAAATCTGTGTGAAAAACGATACATAAAACATAGTTACAGGTAGATATTATCATAAGCCATAAGGTTAAAAGCGATGAAATTGCAAAAATAGCAGCTCAAATTTTGTTGTCTTATTTAATGCGTGGCCCATGGCAAATTCTGATACATTTGTGATCTGATTATTATGCCTAGTAATATGAAAATCTGTTATCAAACACACCCTTTCACCAGATGCTGTAGGGGATGCTTGTCCTTCATTGAAATCCACAAAATCACTCCCTCCCATCACTGCCGACTCCGAAGCACTAGCTGATCTGGTCAACGCTGCTGCCATGGCAACATCATCCACAATAGCTTCATAAACTAAAGAGAAAATCATAAACTCTTATCACAACTTGTGCGCCATGCAGCCTGTGAAAAATGTAAGTTACAATGTCCTGATGAAGATTTTTTTCTACATGAAAATATATTTTAACTGAGCATTAAAAAAAATCATTATATTTAGCACACAAAATATTCACACAAATAAAACAAAATACCAATCATTCTAAAATGTAAAACATTGCCAGCACAAAATCAATTGTAAACAGATACGCAACGGAATAGAATATTCCAAACAGTCTTACTAATGTGGCAACAAAATAAACTTAAAAGGCACAAAAACTTTTGTTGAAAACAATTATCTTGAAATTCAATCAAAGTTTGCAATGTAACTCTTGTAAATTTAATGCATTTTTCAACCTTTTTTGTTATTGGTACATTAGCACAATTACTTAGTCCTTACATCAATTATCATTCATGAAACAAAAAAAAATATTTTTATATGTATTCACCATTATATCTTTGTGCCAAATTTTATATTATATCAATATTATAAAATTTTCATCTTATAACCATATCTTTGTCATTTATGTAATCTATATGCATGAATAAATTAATTTCAAGTCAATAACTGTCACAAAAGCAACACTTGGTATTTTTCATGGTCCTTTTTCCTTTAGGCAACATTTCTTGAGTGTCCAGCCCACTAGTCAGCCAGTAGTATCACCAAAGGCTTATTATTTTGCAGCACATTTCGGCAGAAATTGAAATTAGTCTAAGCTACCTAAATTGCAATCCAGAAAATAACAAGAGAACAGCAATGCACAAATACAAAATTCTAACAAAATATTGGCAGCTATTGAAGAAAATTTATCATGATAAAACAAAATGCAGGTATGACGAAAATTCAAATTGTGCTGAAGATGTGTTTCATGCACTGGAAATGTGTTATTATATATCATGGCTGGCTATGCAAGGATGAGAAACCCTTATTTAAAATGACATTTTGCAACTGTCTATGTCTGTTTCCAGTTTTGATTATAAATAGTAAACCACAACAAGTAGATTTTGAAAGTTAGTTTAAAGAAGCTAATCAACTAATGGATGTACGGAAAAGACACACATGCAATTAAGTACCAGAAGTGACACAATTAATTTGGCGAAGTAAAATAGCACATGATCAAAATTAATTTGTGTCTTTTCAACAAAAACAAAATGAAACCAACTGATGTTGAACTGAATAGTACCAGCAGGCCAATGATAAACTGAATACTTACCAGCTATTAGTATAAAATAATAAAAAAGCAAAACTTTATCAATACTTTGATACATTTTGTACTTCTTTACTTTTGCATAATAGCAAGGCATATTGCGGCAAAATATAATTTAAGTTTGCTCAAACAGAATGTCACCCAATCTTACGCTATATCAATAACAAACTAAGACTTCATCCTTGAATATTGACAAAACAATAGTTTGCATATAAGAATGTGATTTACTCAAAACCAAAGAATTTTATTCCCAGAAGAACTTGCACTCAAAAATAACAAGGTGTCTTTCACATCAAAATAAAAACATTTTGTACATCCTAAGTTCTTAATAAACTTCAATGGCAGTTGACATAAAGCTCTGGCTAAATATTATTGGCTCTAAATTGTCAACAATCATTAACTGCTTTACTGAATTGAATTCAAGTGATAAGCATTAAGGTAAATTAAACCATAAGTTATTAGCGTAAATTAAACCATAAGTTATTAGTGTGAAAACTCACATTTTTCAACATGTAAAGAAAGATACCTAATAATAATAATCTTAACAGGTGAATAAGAATGCAAAGTTAATATTATATCATAAATAATATTTCCTTTGTTTTTGTTTTGGGTAGTGAGTGATACATAAAAACAGGTTTTATCCATTGCAGCTAAAATCAATTAGCCAGGGGCCGTTTTCAGGGTAGCCATGTCACATAATGTTGTGTTCAGAATTTTCAACAAACTTGTACACAATTATTGAATACAAACTGTTGCATTAAATTTCCAAATCAAGAGAGCTCATAAATACCTTCTTTTCCTGAGTCAGGTGTGGTTACAATGTCATCTTTCGGTGGCGTCCCATTAAAAGTTCCATTTTCTTTGCATCCATCTTCACAATCTGTCCGTCCTTTTGCGCATCTCTTCGCCCCAACACGATGGAGGTAGTACAACATGAGATCCCTATATATCAACACAATTATCTTATTAATAAATTATATATTGCTATTGTATTGTGTGTGTCATGCACTGAAAACAGTCACAACTTGACTACTTGTCCCACTTCAAACTATTGGGCTAAACAATACTAAAGAGATATTAGAGGGGCATTGCATTTTGGCTAAGCGGGTTAAGGTGTTGGTAATTACAGTATGCTAGTCATCTAAGGGACTACTGGAATCTCATATTTGCGACGTCAAGGTGTCACTTATTGACGCAAAGCGATACCTTGACACCTGGAGCTGAATATCTGATGGATTCTATTTGCTGCCATCTATATTATAAGCTGGCAATAGTCATTGCTGCTCCACCGTTTTCTTCTGTAAGGCGGTGATACGATCCGGTGCGAAGCACCGGCCTTTCTCATAACTGATTTGCCGCTCCCCCAGAATCGGGGAGGGAAATGCTTCCGCGCATCGTCTGCATACAAAGTAGTGCGATTACTACGCCTTATTTCTTTCTTCCAAGAAGCCACTCGCTGTGAAACTGATTCAGACGCTTTCTTTTGACTTAAACTCTACTAACGTCATGAAATTGAACAACTTTACCGTGGAATTCCACCAACTGCAGAAGGTACTATTTTCGCAAATGGCACTGAACAAGCATTGTAACGGCATAAACGGCTTTGAACAAGCGTTTTAACGGCATTAAGATGCTTATTCAACGATCCATTTTTTATGTTATCCCTTGAGGCTTTGCGTCAGTTATCAGAAAGACCGGTGCTACGCACCGGACAAGCGCCGTCTTTCGGCAGAAATTGCTGCTCCACTGGAAGGCCTTGCAGGTGCTGTCCTCGTGTGGAAAAAACATGGGTATTGGCCAATCAGAGACCTGCTTAGACCATGACGCCATATTCCAAATATGGCAAGGCCTTCGCTGATTGTGCAATAAGTTTCTGTTGCATTCAATAAGAAAGGCGATGAATGAAACTTATTTAGGCTATTCAGCACAAAGGTCGCTGTGCCAGCTTCCACGCACGGCGATCTTTGCCATTGGGAAATGTTGGAATCTCTGCACAAACCACCTCCCAAGGAAGTCCTGGTTAGTCCATCAGGTGCAGAAATGCAAGACATAAAGCCCTAATCCACCCACCCACCTTTCCTCCTAAGGAACATTACACAGTGCAACCCTACAATTAAGACTATCAATGGGAATCACTACGATCTCAATTAGACTGTAACTTTCTGCACTGTAATCAGGAGATTCCAGGTGGTTGTAAATTTTAATATTGGGTGATATATTTAATTGTGTGATAATATCTATACCCGTTTTATTTTTCACATTAATATTATCAACACACATGAAATTAAGTTTACAATATTATGTTGAGTGCAAACTGTCTTACTTACCTATCAGCACTGATAGTGTTCGCCACCATGTGACGAGGAGAGACACTAAAGTGGTTAGCACCATTTACGTCCGCTCCGAAGACAATCAAAGCTTGAACCATGTCTTTGTTGTTAACCTGAAGATTGGTAATCAATTTCAATTAACGAACGACACATTATTTGAACATCATGATTAATTGAACATCAAAAGTACTTTTTTCACTATCCTCAACTTGTCCTTGTTATATAGATTAAACAATTGAAAGCCCATCATTAATTCAAGCTTTTTTCATGTACATAATCCAATTAATGTTGTATGAAGTCTCCCATTACTTGGTCAACGTCAAAAAGTGGAGTGGTTATTCAACTTTATTACATGCAAATTGAACCAAACTGAATCTTAGATTTCTGCACATGATTTTACTTACTGAATTGTTCGCTTGCTTTTTACTGCAATTCAATTTCAAACGTCTGGGTCTTGAGTGTGTGTCTTACCTCAATTGCCATATGCAAGGCATTGTTCCCATCCTTGCCTATTTTGGCCGCACTTGCACCCCGAGACAGTAAACCCATAAAACACTCCCATCGATCTTTACGAACCATGATGTGCAAGGGCGTTTCTCCCTCATAGTTTTCTGCATCAATGTTACATCCTAGTTCACTCAGAAGATAAATGCACTGTGAAATAGACAACATTACTTATTAATTAAACTACCTCATTGAACTCAAAAGACTGCTAAATTAGCACAATAACTATTACAGGCATACTCTTGTTATTTAGATTTGATTTCGACAGGATGCTACATTGTAGAGAAAAAAGTAGAGCGGGTGGTTGGGATACATTTGTAAAATATATCAAATATATTATTATTTTATCCATGCAATATTTTTGTTAAACAATAATGTACAAAATGTCATAGATATGAAAAATATATATTACAAATAAAGACAGAGGGGGAACCTGGAAAAGCTGTATTTTTATAAGAGGAGGTCAGCTACAATCACACTTTTATAATTACAGGGAAATAACACATTGGTTACAAGCTTACAGATATCATCATACTAAAATTTTTGTTTTTGTCATCTTCGAACTTGAATATTTCAGTAGATATGATAGTACCTTGATAAAGAAAACTGTTATGGTTATTTATGTGATAACATCTTTGCACGAACCTCTTTGCTCTTGGCCCAGTGCAATGGAGTTCCTCCATACTTCTTGTCTTGCAGATGAATCTGGGTTTTCTTCCATCGACAAAGCACCTCCACACACTTCTTGCTTGCAACTTGCATGGCGCAATGGATTGGGTATCTGTCAGACATTGTCAGACAAGGGTCGGCCTCCCATCTAAGAAGTTGCTCAACATTTTCTGCCTTATTTTCCAAACAAGCAATATGGAGAGCACTTTCGCCTTGCAAGTTTAGTTGGTTAATAACTCCTGGATTCTTTGATGCCAGCATCTGCAAATTAGACAAAGTGGAGCATCAGGAATCTACATTTCAATAACATCATTTACTTCATCTTATCCAGTAAAAGGATTACGATAGCCAAAATAAACCTCTCTGCTCACACTATGCACATTGCACATTTAACCACACGTAATTGGAAAAATTTGTAGGAATAATAGTTTGTACAATTTGATACAAAAAATCTACATTGTCAGCCTCAATGATATTAATTTCAGATTCTTTGAGAAGCTACATTATAAAAGTTAATACTGCAACAAATGAATTTCAATAAGTGCTAACAATACAAAACTCAAGTTTTTGAGCGTTTGAGGGATTTAACTGGTAAATTAGCCTGTATCTGTCATATGAAACAGCTTCGAGGGCTGACAGTTCAGGTGTGGGAAAACTAATAGGTATCTATTTAAAACGGGTCAAATATCCTTGTATCAACATACAATACAATTTTCGAATTGTATATTCCATAGATTGGCTGTTTACTGGCTGTTTTTGTTGTCAAGTAAATTAGTTGTTATGAAGAACATCTGTTACAATACAGATCAGTAAGGGCTTAGAGAATTAAAACTCTGACCCAAGCAATGTTTTTATCTTCTGTTCAGAGGTACAAGACATGAAATATGCTTTTGCAATTCACATACACCATATGTCAATAAAAACATTTAATTATTACATTGAATTGGTTTTTATCACTGACACATATATTTCTATTTGCACAGTAGCTGTGACAGCTTGCAAAAAAGTTTTAGGATTAATGATACATTAAATACAACAAAGAGGATGTAAAAAAATACATAATAGCATGCAATCTTACATCACTAGTTTATGAACTTGCTTTTGAACACGTTTCAAAAACGAACTGGCTACAAGTTATCAAGTTACGACAACGACGATATAGGATATTATAGGAAAGCGGAATGACCACATCATAGAACTGACTGGCATTGTAGTTGGTGTATGTCAACTTGCCGAGTAATCAAAGAAATTGGTACCAAAATGTTGGTCTTTAAACAGATATCAAGTGATCAGAATAAGGTGAAATTGTGAAGGTTAAAGCTCCACTCTCTGTCAAAATTACTATTTTCTAAAACTTCATCAAATGATTGAAAATCACCTTATTTGATGAAGGCACACTAAATATGTGTAAGCTAATGAATGAGGCATTAATTACAAAAAATAAATGATACATTGAAAGAAATCGAGACCAAAACATTGGAAATACAATTGAAATGGCATCATCACCCATTGTTGAGTACTGTGACGTCATCATTTGGTTTGTTTACATATTGGAGTTTTGATGGCATAAAAAATTTAATACTAGGTGAAGTTTATTTATTTTTATAGAGAGATAGTGAACCCAGCAAGGTTGTGGAAGGTAGGTAATCAGCATTAAGAAGACAATGAAATGAATGCAATAGATTTTGGCCACTCATATTGAGTGACAATCCAGATTTAAATATCAGACTGCACTTATTTGATCTTTAGCTTCTCCGCTCATCTCAGGGCCATTTTTTGGTTGGTCAAAAATTCAAATATAAAATAAAATTGTACATTGACAGAAATCGTGACCTATCATTTTTTTTCTGTCGTTAAATTTCTCATCATATTGGCAGAAGCTAGAAATTAAGTAAGTGTCGCCTTAGATATTGACTTATATTTTCACCTGAACGACTTTGGGTGAGTCTGATTTAGCGGCATAGTGGAACACATTATTTCCGACATGGTCTGCAAGGACCAGTTCAGCTCCACAAACCAGTAGTTCCTGAATTGTTTCCAGATTTCCATTCATGATGGCCAGATGAATCGGTGCTACTTGAGTCACTTCGCACATCTCACTCGCATGCCTGTCAAAAAAAAATAAAACCAATTCTACATCATGAAAAACATTGCTTAATATCTCAGATAATCCACACATAATGTGTCCTCACATTTATGTTCACTATTAAGAACCGCAATATATCAGCTCATGACACAGTAAACTTTAAATGAAAATGAAAAACTCACAGGGCAGAACAAAAAAAAGTACACTTTGTTCACAATTCATCACATTAACATCATATCTAAATTATGAGATTTTTGTGATGTATAACAAAATATCAGAATGGACCAACACCTCTGCTTTTATGAGTAAATTACCTGAAAAAAAAAATACTCTTATCAACCAATCAGATATGTGAGAAGTTTAGCAATTAATAACGTTCATAATCTGACCTAAATTTCCTATTTTATGTCAAAATAATCATGCAATGCATGATGGCATTATGCATGAATAATCAAACATACAATCACACAGAGTTATAATAACATGTGTTTCTGAACTGCTGTCCATAGAATGAACTACAGACTGAAACACATGATACAGGACAGGCCTGATCTTGACCAATCCTCTACTGGACCACTACTAGTTTTCCAGATCACCGTTAACTAGTTCATCAAAAAAGGCCACTTGAATAACAATTCTGATTATAACAAATAAAAATATATAATTAAATATAAAAATATTCTACTGATTTATCATAACACATTAAGTATTGAGGTTAACTATAATAAAATTAACTATGCACACCCTAAGGACATATTTAAACATGTTTTTCTTGGCAATAGGTAGATATGCACTGGAAGATTCATTATTTTGTACCCATTAAATGATAAACTGCATGTCATGTTCAACGAAGACAGAGTGCATATATTTCAGTATCATTTTATCGGATTTTCTTTTTAAACCAGTTAGTGGAAAGATTAATTCAACAATTAATTTGAAAACTTAATGACCACACCCTTAAACAACTGGTTAGCATTGTAAAATTCACAAACCAACAAATAAAAAAGTCATAAATTTTGTTAAAATGTCAAAACGCAGCAACATAATCAACCAGAAAGTAATATCACAATGTTCATCCAATCATTTACTGAAGGAACAATAATTTTTCTTGCATCTGCACTTCATAGAGCAAGCCAATAGTCATTACTAAAACCTAGCAATTAACGTCATTCATATAGAATTTACTGAATCAATATTTTTGAAAAAATAGCTGATTTTGTACTTAACAGTGCACTAAGTACAATAATAATGTAATAATTAAAAAATCATAAGTTCATTATCAATTTAAAAAATATCAATATCAAAATGTTGCATGAACTTGGTGTAAGTCACGTTGCGTTTTCATTTATACAAACTAGATCTTCTAATTGTTTGGAGAGGGTAATTTGTCAACTCAAATGGGAGTTAAATTCAGCATTTAATCGAAGCAAAATACAGTAGTAAACAAGTCAATTAAACCAGTCAATAATTAGGACACAGCTAAATTCACATTCAGCAAATCTAAAAACAAAATTTGTTATCACTGACACATATCTTCAAGCAAGCAAGTACTTGTTCCATTTATCAAATTTTTGTCTCCGATAAGTCTTGTTCATCAGGCAGAAACAAGGAACAACCATTGTTCAAGTCACAAATACCAGTACTTGAGATTTTTTAATGACTATTCTTACGAAGTAATTAATCTTCGGCAAAAGCAAAGCTGATGACACCACATGCATTCCAACTGAATGAGTATGACCAGACAGTCTTATCCAATCACGCAGACAGAGTGACAGAAATAAGGACAGTTGGATTCTTAAAGCAATGCTAGGCCAGAATTGGAAACACAATAAAAACTTCTCTTACTCACACAATGACAGGATTTTCCTCCAGTTTACCTTGACTGAAATATGTCATAAACAGACACAAGACTGGTTCAAAATAAACATAAATAAATAACTTACAGTCTCTGCCTTAACCAAAAACAAGTGTTGCTAGTTAACATACAGTGGATGAGTGGAACCTCACAATAACAAACATCCCTCGGGCAGAAATGCTCATAATATCCAAGTCATTGTAATTTTGAAACTGGAGAGTCCCTGTTCTATCATGACTATATGTCTTAAAAATATTTCTGTGTGGGGTTACATGACACTTGAAAAACCCATCAGGTTAGCAAGATTTTTTTTTAACTTCAGAAAATACCAATATATAACCAACCAGTACACACAATGCGGGGCCTGTCTGACCCAATTTTCCTTTTTTTTTTTAATTATTAGTGTATTAATTATTTAGTTATTTTATTGTATTTTTTTTAGTCCTCAACCTGTTATAATTTGTCATACACACTGATTTTTTGCTATACGGCCGCGTAACCCGAAACAGGAATAATTTTAAGAGTGGCCTAATACTCCAGCAATTTAAGCGACTATTTCGGGGGGGGGGGGGGGGGGAAGCAGAAACATTCTCACATCAAATTTAGGCAGGTAACAAAGACGCTTCGACTCATTTGATGAAATTTTTAAAGATATGTGATATGCAGCTAACTTATGCCATAATATATAAAAAAAATTTCAGTTAATCTCTAATTTAGACTTCTCAACTTTTGGTAAAATATTATCAATTAATTTTCATCATATTTCCATTTGTATTGTACACAGCAAGGATATAAATAGTAACATAAAGGTATAAAGATATGACTACTATGACTAACACACAAATTTATGTCAACACAGACATAAGCCAGGAAATATATTTTTCTTAAATATAAAAAGAGAAAATCACATTTAGATGTGGTCTTAAATTCTTAATCTTTGCATTTCATGATGAAACAACACCATGAAAACATAAACGCACTTTGGTTCAGAGGACAGAGTCTTTCTTATCACTGAATAACATGACAAGTCATGCAGACAGATTGAAGATATACTGGCTGTGATTTTGTCCACATGCTGAATTCTGAAACAATGCTCAGTTAAACGGTTAATGGAATAATCAGCGACACTAAATAGCGCAGCAAAAACTAACGAATTCTCATCAGACAGCTACTCAATCAAAACCAAATTAAAAATGTAGAAGTAATATTTCTATTTGGCCATCCTTGTTAATTATTATTTTTTTATTTATTTGAGATAACACTCATTGGGATTGCTCGGTCCAAAACGTAAAGGTAATACGGAACTTTAAAAACCCAAAACAAATATCAAACTGACTGATGCTGACTACCTAGGTGAGAGATAACAACTTCACTGAAAAAGAACTTAAAGTTTCTATATCAAGGTCCGAAACCTTCACATAATTGTGTAATTTCCGTTCTTAAATTATTTTTTTGGTTTTGTTTTCAGTGCCCCCCTATTGAATTACTATTGCAGTCACTGAATGTTCAGTTCAATACAGATAGACATACAGCTAGACTAAGTGCAGTTTATTTATGATTTAAAATCATTTAATTATTTCATATTGAGATTGTATAAATAAGCATAAGGAATTAGACAGTGGTCCACCACTTGAAGATAGGTTCTTTGCTACTCACTAGAGTTATTATCTTTATTACAACTGAAGTTTGGATCCACATACACATCAGCAGGAATGTAAAATGTAAAAATATAAGTAATTGAGAGGGGCAAAAAAAATTGGTGCACACCCATCCTGTAGTCAAATAGCTGGAAATATTTTAAGAGGCTTTTTTTACACCCGCCATTAAGCTAAAATTCTCAGCTCAGGTAAAAGCACACCATTACACTGACAAAAAATATAGATCAATATCAAATGTTCTTACATTTCATCAGTGACCGACTAAACTTTCAATATTACAATTACCTTTTGTGCGAACAACTGGTGAAGTTTACATAAACAACATTTGCTCATCTGCCACATTCTCACAAACAAGATAATCACACTTTTACACCACCAAGACAGTTTTCCTTAAGTTCTGAGAGGGATATAATCAACAAAAATTGTTAGTTAACTCCCTTGTGAGTGCAAACTAAACTTTTCTTGCATAATAAAGGCAGTAAAACAAAACGATCAAACAAATTAGTAAATATGCTTGATGGAGCTTTGTCATCAGGATATAACCAACAAAAGTGTTAACTAACTCCCTCCTCCTATTCGGGACATAACAATTACTCAACCATATATGCCAACTTTCATGCTGCAAGAATGCTTGTTTTCAGATAACTGAATGTGTCATCTACTTCATAATATATCATAATAAAACTTATCATATCCTTACATTGTGACAGTCTTGCTACGGAATGCTTCGCTGAGCCCCATCTTGGCAGCCACATGGGCGCAGGTCCAGGATGGGTTCTTGCGAATAATGTCGGATGCTTCTTGCAGAGTCTCTGGCATCATGATTCTGCGACAAGACACCACTAGCGGCTGCAACTTGACAACAAGGGAAGAGAAGATTCGCAATGCTTCACTGTTGTCAGTCACTTTGAACAACCTGCAGCCAATGAGAAATTCAAAATGACCATGCAATCAAGGGAAAATCGAACTGAGGTTAATTTATATTCATTTAAATCAAATCAATCGTACTTTGGTTTTAAAAAATTGTGTCTTTAAGGATACCATGCAGTTATAATTTCTTTCAATAACTATCAAAGACTTGGCTTGCAAATTATTGCCTCATTTCCAAGGCAATATTGGTATTCACAAAACTCAAAACAGCAGGTTAAAATTATTCTATATCAGCTAAGAGTTCCAAACAATTTGCTGTTTTAAACTTACAGGAATGCCTTTGTGGAATGTTCCGCACTTTGTATGACGCCAAAAAAGTATGAGGCGTCCTTGTAGAGAACCATAAGTCCTTCCCGTTGCAGTAGGGTGCATCTGCAAGCAAAATCAACTCAAATGTTCAAATAATCACATAATTATACAGCTGGGTGGCCTAAATAATCATTAACTAATTCCATATCGGCCAGCTCTGCTGAAGGTCCCGGGTTCGATTCCTGGCCCAGCTGGATGTAGATCATATGAGACATTCAATTGGAGGTGTCTTGTACCCTGTGCTACACTGAGGCCAGTGAAAGACCCTACCAATGGGGTAAATGTGTAACATTGTGTGGAGCCTTATGATCTCATCATTATGTCTGCCTCTGGCAGCTGGTCATATAGGCTGGCTAAGCTTCAGACTAGTAGACATTCATGGGGCCTTTGTCATTTTTTAATTAATAAGCCCCCATATTCATAAGACTAAGGAAGCAGCCATTTCCCTCTAAGTTTTCCAGGAATGTGCATGCTTATTGACCAAGGTAATAAAAATATAGTAGCACTGGAAAGGAATGTCCCTAATATTTACAGTAATTTCGTAGTGTAACAATGTGTAACTAATTTATTTATTGCATTCATGTCCTTGACATATAGATATAGCCAAAGACATTAAAAGAATGTTGTATAGTGTTATCACCAACACTGTCCTACTTAAAGTTGCACTGTCTGTCAAATTTGCAATTTTCTAAGACGCTATCAAACGGTTGAAAATTACCTTTAGTAATCAAGGCACACTAAATTTGTGTGAATTAATGATTTTATAAGACATTAATTACTTAAAATAAATTATACATTGCGGGAAAATCCAGACCAAAACATTGGAGACACAATGGAAATGACATCATCACCATTGTTCAGTATTGTGACATCATCACTGGGTTTGTTTACATATTGAGCTTTTGATGGCATGAAAAACTAATATTTATATTATTTATTGTAAATTAAAACTAAATTGTTGTGCAAAAGTGGGTATGTAATGGTGAAAAATATCATGAGACAAGAAGGAAGTATTGATTTATATCATTTAATGTGCAAACTTGACAGACAGTGCACCTTTAACATTTAGTTGCACAAGGTCTTCCTACTATTCTATTCCTACCAAAGGAACAAAACTTTAATATAATAAAAAATAAAAAAAAACATGGAAAAAGTAATAGTCCTAACAATGCTATCAGTTTCCAATTCTTATTTCTGTGCCTCATAATCAGTTTTTTTTTTTTTTTGGGGGGGGGGGGGGGTTTATTTTTATAATGATCATTTCAAAATATTTGAGAAGTACAGCACCAGTTGGAACTGGTTTTATCCTGTTCGAGGACTGCATACGAATCATACATGTCCCACAAGAAATGCATTCTACAGGTCCTTATCAATGCACAAAAACAAAATAATTCACATTTTATCATCATAACATTCATACAAATTTCAACCAGTTTTTTTTTTTACTAAAGTTATGAACTTGTTCCTTACACATACCGCTTTGATGTAGGATGAGCTATTTCCAAATAAATCATTGTAATCGATCTTTCCTTCATTGATTCATACATTCATTGGAGCATTAGCAATCACTGCTCTCCATTCTTCCTGTCTTAAACGTATCTTATCTATCTTGCTAATTGTTGCTTCTACCATCTATATAAATGTACAAAACTAATAAATTCTATATCAACAAACTTTAAGATTATGACAAGCCTTTTTATATACCATCACAATCAGAGTATCAATTTACTGGTCTTTTCCTGTACTCAGTACCTCTTTCAAATTAATAAATTATCCAGTGTCAGTATGAAGCAATTAGTGAGTACTACAGTAGTACACCTCTTTTTCGGTCGTATTTTGCCACAAATTGAATGGACAGAAATGTTTGCAAATATTTAAATCCTAACTTTCTATTATAAACAGAAAGAAATAACTAGAAGGTTGCTATGTTCTTAATTGTAATTTCTGTTGCTTCTCCGTGACCATGATAAATGGCCATAATGATGAAAAGATGGCAAAAAATTATCACTGCCGTTAGTAACATTTTTGTCCATTTTGTGCTGCTCCAATCTCTCTTTAAGCAGACCTTATGGCCATTACTTAAATCCATTCATAACTTACTTTGCCAGCTCTTTTTGTCCTATTTCACTGACTTCATAAGGGGAAGCCCCTGCTAAAGCCGACTTGAGATAGTCCCCGATCGTGCTGGTAAAGGAGGACAAGAAACTTGCCATCTTGATCCTTCTTTTCGTACTTATTTGGATTTTCTTAAGGCAGACAATCAACAGGTCATCGTTCTCTGAAAAAAAATGTAATACTATTAGTAAAGATACTATTAATATTATTCTTAATGATTACCAAAAATCTAGCTTGACAACTAACTGTTTAGGTCAAATTTTCGTACACTATTTAAAATATAGCTTTGCCGCTGTGAAGAGAAAGGCTCTCTTAACTAAATTGTGTATATCACTTTTAGTTTATTGACATCACGACCCTTCAGCTGCATAATAAGATGGTTGGTGAGTGAATATAATCTATTTTATTTGTCTACCCTTATAAAAAGGAAAGTATTTTGACCAACTGGATGAATTTTTTAAGTTATCCAAAAATTGAAATGTAAAACTAATGGTTCCAGCCTAATTTTGGGCACCAAATGTCTACTGTAATCATACCAATTTCAACCCCTTGTAAGAACACTATTGACCTACTATTTTAGTGCACCATTATTTCGCACCAGTCGTGGAACATTGTGTGCCTTGTTAGATGAATGCAATGCTGACCCAATATTACGTTGGTTAACCAACATTTTTGGCTCAATGTTACTCATTGCAGGCACAGCTAGATTGACACAACTTTGGCCCTAGATGAGGTAGTACATTGTAGGTCCAATGTTGGATAAAACCATTGTTCCAATGTTGACATCTTGTCAATACTGTCACACAGCCCCAATGTTGGTACATTACCGTGTTGACCATGTCAACCCGATGTAAGGTTGATCCACTATAATGCTGGCCACTAAATAGTTATGGCCCAACATTGACAAATTCCATGTACTCTCAGATGTGAATCAAAACACACAGAGCATCATATTTACGCTTTTCATGTCCTCCTAAATGGGCCAAAAATTGACACAAAGCTAAATATCAGACCTAACTTTGGCCCACTGTATATAGAAATGCCTGTTTTGTACACAGTACATTTTGGACTGAAATTAAGCAGACATTTAATCAGCATCATATTAACCCTTTGCATGTCCAAAAATTGGCCCAATCAAATGTCAGCTAAATGCCAGACCTAGTGCACTTTGAACAGTGGAGCCAGCCATACACTTTGGACTGAAATAAGACAGACATTAATCAGCATCAATAAAACTTTTATTGAGATAAGATTTTTGTCAGCATCTTGATATTAATTCTCCAAATAAGGAGTGACCTCTACACCTTAACTTAATATTTCACCTTGTTTGTCATGTAATTTAACCTTGTGTGTCAAAAGAATTTCAAATTTTGATGCAGGAGAATTCACTTTTATTTGGAACAATATTTGGAACAATAGATAAAATGCACAATAAAAAATATAGGGGATAAACAATGTATGTGTTATATCTAGGCCGGTCTTATGTATTTTTGTTGCTGGCTGACATTGCAATTTTGGTGATCAAATCTTTTGTCAAAAATTATTTGATCAGTATGATTTTTTTTAAACATCCTGTAAATGTCTAGCTGCTACAGATTTTAATTTTAATTAACATTGCATTTTAATATGTCACAAATTGATGTTACAGTAGGATTCAAAATAAATTTGCACCTGGTTTTTTTTTTCTTCATATTTTGCCACAAATGGCATTGAGCAGCTGAGCAGCATCCAATTGACAGAAATGTTAAATGTTATTTCTGCTGCTTCTTAGTGACCATAACAAATGGCTATAATGATGACAAAGTTGCAAAAAGATAGCAAACTTGAAGTTAATTTGTACATGAAGGGGTTTTTATTAGTTAGAAAGTTGGTATTTGACTTTATGGTAAAATTTATCTCTACTTCGGGCTTCTCCATGACATATATATCAATGTATAGGTAAAGAAGACCAAAACTCATTTATTTTGGATTATAGGCCCTACTGTAAACTGTCATTTTAATAACATTATGCATAATAATATAAACATAAATAAAAAAAATGTTCATCCTTTAAGCACCTGACTACTTTATTAAGCAGGTTAATAATGACTCCATACAATAAGACTGTGTCTTACAAAATTAGGCGCAAATGTGCAGAACCTAATTTAGTTTTAAATAGGAAATATTCTTATCCTAAACCCATTACTTGAGCAGCTGTCCAAGAAACTGAAGAAGAAAAAAAAGGCCCGATATGTGTACTCTCTTTATTTTTGCTATAGCTTTTGATTATAAAATTTGTGACTGCAGTATGGTTCATCAAAAAGTCTGAGTATGAAAAACTTTCTTTTGAAATTTTATTCAAGAGCAGCTTGCAAAGGACCGTAGACTTTGTCAAATGATTCATTTTTATAATGGTTTCCCATCAATTTTAGTGTTTTTCTCAACAAGGCTGAATATTCTTGCCACGTTTCAAGAAATACTTCTATAAAAAATGATGGACAAAAAATACTTTTCTGTTGATTCTTTGTATCTAATAGACTTTTGGTAATTACAGCTATCAGCATTTTTTCATGGCCTTTGTAACAAAATGAAATTTACGATTGCAAGAAACGAAGTACTTGGTGCTAAAGTCAACATAAAAAATATCCAGTTATTCAAAACTTCACTATCTATTCACGTAATATTTTACTAGTTTTTCTCAATAAATGTGAAGGTGAGGTTGAATGATCAACACGTACTGCAAAAGGGCCAGGCAAATTCATTTTCACATTCTGCAATTTGAAGGAAGGATACCATGAATATCGGAATATGGGAACTGGTGTCACTTATACAACATATTGATGTAATCTGTGATTGAGTCTAGATAAGCCAGGGACTACAAAACGTGATGGACTTGCTATAAAAGAGCTATGTGCCACCAGAGATGGTCTTATGACAACTGTTTTAAATGTGAATGAAATATATTATATAATTGAATTCATCCGTATTTCTTAATTAAAATGTAACCGATCAATTTTCACATGTACGCTTTGAGCGTGAATAAAGATGTTAATAACATGGGTGCCGTGGCCTAGCAGATAAGGTATTAGACTAGAATGCGCATGGCCGTGGGTTCAAACCTAGCCCTGGATGACTATGCTGCTGATGGAGGAACTTGGGGCAAGTTCACACCCAGCCACAACACGGAGGAACTGAGCAGATCCTCCTTGAGCTATTGCTTCACTAGGTGCAAATGGGAACTTGGCCACAGACAGTGATGTTAATTCTAGAGTGCTTAGCCTGAACGGGCCTACAATAATTGTACAATTATTGTAAAGTCGGTTGAGACTGTAAACCAATACATTTAAATTTATTTTCATTTATTTATGTAGTAGTTAACAGCCAAATATGCCAGTTAATGGAATGAAGAAACTTACACTGTAAATTGTTGGTGATCTTATGTTAAGTTTATCATTACACTATTTCACAAAACAGACAATTAAATTTTACAAATGTATGCCAATCAAAAGTAGCATCACTGGAGTACAATGCTATAATTCCTTATCATTATATTTTCTCCACCACCCAAGTAAGCAAGAACCAGTGCATCCATTCCATAAACTGCAATTATTAATTGATGGCCCCAGATAAACTGACCTTTACCCACTTTCTCTGTTTAACTCTCTCAAACGATGTACGAAATCCAAACGTTTCTGGAAATTCAACGGTAAACAAAAACAACTAGCTAAGGAGTTTCAATTTAAATTTTACACTGGTACATGGTGCAATGGGAAAGGAGCTATGATTCCTAATTTAAATTATCACAAATACTTTCTGCCAGTATTTTCTGTTATAAAGTTTCATACCTTTCAATGGTAAGTACTCTTTAAAAACCAAGTAACCAGCTTTTTGATGGATGAAAAAAAAAAACTATTTATAACTGTACATACACAACAATTAAGCAAATAACTGTACATGAAATTACAAACGGAAACAGGATGTGTTGTTTTATGACATTGTGCTATATCGCGCTTAAGTGAATTGTGTTTTGTTATTATGCATTGACAGGATCAATTGTACAAAAATATAATCCAGGGATTCCAGCCTTTCTGGCTGTTGTGAACTGTAATTAAACAAGAGCTCTTTGAACAGATTACTTGTCTGTCAAGTGTCAGTGTAGACAAAGCTAGATCACAGGTAGGCCTATCTTTTTTTTTTGGAGGCAGACTTATGCAATAGAAGGTTTAATATGAATATATAGTATGCTATACCTATTGCGTAACATGCATCTATAGGCATAATCGCGATCGTTCCGCTTGAGCGATCACGTCGGAAATCCCCGCCAGGGGGCGTTGTTGGTAGTATTCGACTGGGCTTTTTCGTGGAGCACTTTTCGTAAAGCACGAAGTGTATTCGACTGGACGTTACAAAAAATTCGTAATTTTTTGTGAAGCACAAATCTTCACGAAGAAAAAAGTGCGTAAACGTCTGTTAAACAGAGTCACGTGATCATTTGTGGGCATAACTGTACATAATGTAGATCTAAGCGTTGCCGATTCACATCTTCAGAGTCATTTTACACACAAAATTTGAAATCGGAATTGTTTCAATTCACACATTTTTGTACATATGGAACTTGGAATTTTGAAAATCGGACGAAAATTGAAGGAGCTGTAAAAATAAAATATATCACGAAGGGAGGGCGCTAATGACGGTCATTTGAGCTTCGTTTTCATGTCATTGGCCAAAACACAAAACAGACTTGTGTTTGTTTTTTGTCAGTGTGTTAAGGGGCAAATTCCCTGAATTTTATTTGACTTACTTTTTAATAATCAATATTAAGAAAATGCTTCACACAGATAGGAAACCTTTGCACAATAATTGACACACCAAACTTGACTGAATAGAAAATCATCATCTTTGTCCTTATCAAAAACTAAGAAAGTTTTTGTTAGTAACATATATAGGCTATGTTCATTGCATCCAAAGCCTAACTATTATCCAAGCCATTTTGCATTATAATTCATTTAAGAGGTGTTACAAATTGACCACAAGGTGTGACAAATTGACCAAGAGTTGTGATAAATCAGCATCTGAATGCACTAAGACCTTTGATCAAAACTTGTTGCCTTGTCCCTCGTATTTCCAGAGGGATTTATCAACTATTACCAAATTCATCTACATTCACATGCAGTTGTTTTTGGTCATACAGACAGTCTTAGTGTCAAAATTGACCTACTAACAATATTGAAGTGTGATGGTTGTACTCAGGCTTCTCTAATTGCCTTTCATCAGATTTGTACCCCAATTATGGGTATTTGAAGAATGTAGTTTTACATTATAAATTCACAAGATCATAAATAAAATAAAAATGTAAAATTTTTCTATTAAATGAAGGGTTCATATGCCTGTATCAGGTACCTACCCAGGAAAGGTACTGTGCTGGAGTGGTATCAGGCTGTATGTCATGCTAAAAAATTCACCTTGACATTTGGCCATTATAATAATTAATAGTAAATCAATTTGTACAGCGCCTGTTTCAGATTCAAATCTGCTCACTGGCACTTTGAATAATATAGAGAGCTATCATTCATAGAAAATTCTGAATAAATGAGTTTTTAGTTTTATTTTAAAACTGTCACTAGTGTAGCTCAGTTGGATGTCTTCTGGTAGATTATTCCACAGACGAGGTGCCTACACTGGGGCATAATCAGCAGATTTCTGTCATTGCTTCTGAGATTCAGTACTTGCAGGGGCTGTTTCTTCAGAAGATGAGAAATATATGATGGTACCTCTTCATTAAGCACTTTCCAAGTCATGCTCAGAAGTTTGTAATAGATTCTCGAGTAAATGGGCAACCAATGTAGCATTTTTCTTATGTGTGTAATTCGATCATTTTTTCTCAGCCTCTCTATCAGACGAGCTGCAGAGTTTTTCTGGTTGATACCATAGCAGAGAGCATTTCCAAAGTCAAGATGCGGCATTACCAGGGAGTATACTGCAGTTATGTTGTCTTCTCTGTTCAAACTTTTTCTTATCACTGCAAATTTCTGATATTTAGGGAAATCCCTTTTGCACATTTGATTAACATGCGATTCCATTGACATTGATTTGTCAAACATGATTCCAAGATTTTTGACTTTTTCAGTTGCATTGATGACAACATTTTGCACTCGAATTGAGTTCATTTTCATTTTACGAAGTTGTTGTAGGCATGAACTCAAGTCTTCTCACTGTTGTTACACACCTTGTTATTTAGCAGGAATTTCCTGATATCCTCGAAACGTTTTTCCATCATAGAAAAAGAATCCATTTGATTGAGAGGAGTGTCAGGCTTAAAAGATAAGATTAAATTGTTCATCATCAGCATACTTCTTGTTGCTCAGCTGTGTAGGAGTTGAACAGGATCGGGTCTAGTTTGGAGCCTTGTGGCACACCATGCTTAAGTGATTTTCTAGAAGGTTCTCTGTCATTAATCACGACCGATTGTGATCTGTTTGGATTAGTACGAAGTAAACATTTATGGGCATTGCCTCTGATTCAATATTTTTTGTTCAGCCTTTCCAGAACACTATGAACTTTGGTTGGTTCCATTTCTGGCGTTGCAACTCTTGTCCGACGTTTTGCGGATCCTTAATTATTTCAAAGATTCTAGATGTCTGATTGGCTGAGAGGCCATAAAATTAATTATTTTTTATTGGCGATGACGGTCGATGTCTAAATTAAGGTCAAATAAATAAAGATAATTTTCGGAAATAAGTGTAAACCGTGACCCATCGCTGCCTAAAATTCAGGTAAACTTATCATAGTGCAGAAGAAAAAAAAAAATATATATATATATATACCGCATAGAACATCAATTCTTCAATAAAGTCCAATAGCACCCCATACCAATAACAAACAACACGAGAGGTCACAAAATGCTGACAATGGAGTACCAATGAAAACCCAACATCAAAGCCAAAGGCTTTTGGATGACATTCGTACTTTTCAGCTTAACAATAGCATTTATCGATGCGACGTTATATGTCATCGTAGCATCCACACCATCAGGGATAATAATATTAATATGTAGCTGTCAATGACAGAAGTGAGCGAAGCTATATTATATTTATGTCTTAATGTTACTGTGTCTCCAGATTTAGCACATTCAAGTAATTATATATATACAAATGCTGCTTTCTTGTCTTTTGATATTTTTTACCATTACACATGGCCACTTTTGCACAACAATTTAGTCTTAATTTACAATAAATAATTTAAGTATTAGTTTTTCAGGCCATCATACCCAGTGTGTTTCCAATGTTTTAGTCTGGATTTTCAATGTAAGATTTATTTTTAGTAATAATGTCTGATGAAATCATTAGTTAACACACAAATTTAGTATGCCCTGAATATTTCTGGTGGGGAATTTTGCATCCAACAGAAATATTGGCCCATTAGTTATTCTCAACTATTAATTGGACTTCATGTAGGTTTTTAAATTTTCAAAATCGGACAATAGATAACAATTTTAGAGGCAAAAGAAGTCAGATAATTGTAATGCGTTTCTCAGCCGCCAGGGGCGCTGCGATCGCTTACAACTGCCCCCTGGTGTGATAAAACGTCATCGCAACAATGTCGTTGGCGCGAGCGTGATCGATTCAAGATGATTTGTTATTCATATCTGGTGAGTTCCCCTTAAATAAACGCTATTTCTAGTCACAGTTAGAATTTTTACAGTTAGAGAAACAAGTTTTCTCCAAGTTTCAAGCTGGATGTGTATTCGTTACGAAATTATGGACATCGCAACTTTTGAACCGACGACGTTGTTATGACATGATGACGTAGTCTCGTTCTGGACCATTTGGCAAAAAAAAACGATATTAAGTTGATCTTCCATAGGATTACATGTATTTTTGAACAGCGATAATAAGTGAAATCAATTTTTTAACCAGTTCCGGTTGGCTTGTCCACTGTGTAGCCTATCGTCTACGGGAAGTGAGCTGCGCTCGCCGCCTGTGGCGGCGGAGCTTCGCTCATATAATTATATGAGCGAAGCTCATCATGGTTGAAGGCTGTGAGCGAAGCTCACTTTCCATAGAGAGAGGTCCCAAACAGAGGCTACACAGTGGTTATGCCGAACCGGAAGTGTCCCAAAATTATCAAAATACATGTAATCCTATGGAAGATCAACCTAATATCGCTTTTTGATCAAAGGTCAAGAACGAGACTACGTCAGCAAGTCTTAAGCAACGTCATCGATTCAACAGTTGTGATGTCCATAATTTCGTAACGAATACACTACCAGCTTCAAACTTGGAAACAACTTGTTTGTCTGATTGTAAAAATTCTAAATGGACCTAGAAATAGAGTTTATGTAAAAGAGTAACCCGGAAATGACAAATCATCTTGAATCGATTACGCTTGCTCCCGTTTTCTTCCGAAAGGCGGCGCTACGATCCGCTGCGAAGCACCGGCCTTTTTGATAACTGATTGCCGCTCCCCCAGAATCGGGGAGGGAAATGCTTCCGCGGGTCGTCTGCACACAAAGTAGAGCGATTACTACGCCTTATTTCTTTCTTTCAAGAAGCCACTCTCTGTGAAACTGGTTCAGACGATTTCTTTTGACTTAAACTATACTATCGTCATGAAATTGAACAACTTTACCATGGAATTCCATCAACTGCAGAAGGTACTATTTTCGTAAATGGCACTAAACAAGCATTGTAACAGCGTTGCAACGCCTTTTCAACGATTTATTTTTTACCATATCCCTTGAGCTTTGCGTCAGTTCTCACCAGAAAGACTGGTGCTATGCACCGGACAAGCACCGTCTTTCGGCAGAAATTGCTCCACATTGTTGTGATGGCGCTATATCACACCAGGGGGCCAGTGCAAGCGACCGCAGCGCCCCTGGCGGCTGAAGGTACGCATTACAATTCTCTGACTTCTTTTGCCTCTAAAAACCGTTTTTTATTGTCTGATTTTGCAAATTTAAAAACCTACATGGGAGGTACAATGTGTACTAGAGGTAAGGCAGTCAGTGGAAATGTACAGCGGAATTAAAAAAATTACAAAATGTAAACGACCTGGTCACAATCAATTACTATTTTTTAAAACTTAATTAAATAATTGAAAATCACTTATTTGATCAAGGCACACTACAAATGTGTAAAATAATTAATCTACACATTAATTTAAAAAAAATAGTACATTGAAATAAATCAAGTGGAAATGGCATCACCCAATGTTGAGTATTGCAACATCATCACTTGGTTTTTACATATATTGGATTTTTGATGGCATGAAACATTTAATACCAGGTGAAGTTTATTAGATTTTGGCCAGTCTTATTGAGTGACAACCCAGCTTTAAAAGAACTGGGACTCATATACATATTGTATAGCTTCGCTCACTCCTGGCATTGACAGCTACATAATATTATCTCTGCACGCCATTACAACGGTCAAGGATCGGGACCAAGTCCAGTTCACATGGCTAGTGCGCAATATTTTTTGCAAAATGCAGGATATGACAATGTCAGCAGATTGCAGAACACTGCACACGATTCGTTGATTGATTCATCTGTAATTACAATGACAGACAGTTCTAGAGTCTCAGCTCCTCCTAATCTGGGTCAAAATTACACTTGATAGATAAACACCTACCATAAAAAAGGTTATGTCGGACTGAACACAAACATCTGCTTAGCTTCGGTGCTGGTTTGGACTTTGTTGACACCGGAAGTCTGCAAACATCGTTGGCCCAGCGTATTTTACTGAGCGCACATGTCCGAGCTTTGAAGAGCTTCGTTCACAAAAACAAGTTAATTTGAAAGTATTTAATTTAATGAGAAGTCATTACTTCAAGTGCAAGTTATCCAGTTGGCATAGATTGCTCGCCTGCACCAGTTTTTGCCAACAACTGACAAGAAAACCTTGTTTTTTTGGCCGACTGAATGTTTATTGGCAACGCCGGGGACGCCACACAAAGAAGCTGAGTCATCAGTTTCGGGGCTCAGCCTCCCTGCAAAAAAAGCCAGCCAAACCAAGTGGAAGGAAAGAGTATACTCTTTGACCAAATCTAATTTTGAAATGGTGAGTAGCATTTAAATGTTCAATGATAGTCTCAAACTTAGTGCACTGCAAGTCTCATTCATATTTCATTGATTTACATTGTAAAAATTATTTTACTATAGTCAATGTGTGATAGCATATGTAGGGTCTGTGATGATGATGATAATAGTCAATAATAAATTCTGCAGAACAAAGTTTTGTGTGTAGGATAAGGCAAAATTATACTTTTAAGATGATATAATTTACCCGTAAAAAAAAAAAAATAAATACATACATTCGCCAGGGTGGGATTCTTACCCTAGGAAGTTCCCCCAGCCCTACACAGTAGACCAATGCTTTAGACCACTCAGCCACTGCTGCAGGCTATGAATAGCCCAACTTATTAATAAAATTCCATAGTTAACAGTTCAATTATAATTTCATGGGCGTAGATTGAAAAGGGTGGGATTAAAATAAGGGGGGGGGGGGGTTGAAATTTAATTCTTGTTATAATAAATGGTACTAAAAGCTGGAATTTAGGTTTTTCTGAACTTGTAAAAGCGAGAGCAAGAACTACAGTTGAGGTTGGAAGTTTGCATACATTTGAACAGAAAATAGATTAAATTAGGCTGTAACCATTGTTAAAATTCACAATTGGTCATGTCACTAGACCAATGTTTTCCTTGATATATTATAGGAAACCTATTCACCCTGATACATACATTCTGGATCAAATGCCGTAAATAATTAGAAAAAAAAGAAGAAAAAAAAAGGTCTTCACTTTTTTTCGGGCACAGCGCTCACAATATCGGGCATGGCGCAAGGGGCGACACTGAATGTTCAGTATGAGATAATTAGATAATAAAATTTTAGACTTCTAAAGTATAAAAAGCCATATAATGTAAAAACGCTGAATTGAGATGGTTTCATTGTACAGTAATTTAAAGTGTGGTACTACATGAGTTAGCCTATATTTTGGAGACCAGTAATTAATAACAAACTGGCTTAAATTCAACTGCATGCCATAATTATGGACCTACATTGTTCATGGGCATCAAATACACAAGGTCACCTGCTTTATTAGTCTATCACCCAAAGTTCGAAAAGGGCCTTAAACATCAAGTTCGTGACACCCCCTGGTTTCGTTCACTTTTTTGGTTCCAATATGTTGCAAATTTTGTCTAGCTTTAATTTCTGCCTGTTGCCAGGGTGACATCTTGCCGAAAATACCTCAAATTTAATTAAATGTGAACAAATCTGTTGTCCCTGAACGCTGCATTTTCGGAGCATTTGGTTGAATTATGTCATGTCTGATGAAGCCACTTGAAAAACTTACAAAACTGAGCAGAGCCATCTTGACTTAAACTATCATTCAGTTAGTAACATTTTCCCCTCAAATTATGTTAAGGACAAGGGCTACAGGCACTAAGCGGTGAAATTGCGAACCAAAATGTATTTTTTATAAAAAGCATGCTGCCACCTTATAATTATTATAAATTAGTCTGATTTTCATCAAATAAAGACTGAATTGTTTGGAAACATATTTAGAATAGATATTTAAACAGCTAGGTTGAAGTACTACTTTTTTTCTTCTTCAAAACAGTTTGTGAAAACTTTCAATGAGGAGCGATTACGGGTTCAGCAGAACAGTTCTGGCCGTGGTTGTAATGGATCAACTTGTTCAGAAACGCTATGTAGAGGTTCCAGATTGGTATAAACATAAAACAAAATGTGAAATGAGCCTGAATAGTATCCTGATACGTCCGTTTTTAGCGCTCGCTGCATTAATTAGTTCAGAAAAACAGCTACTACGAGCGCCAGTCGCGATCGTGGCGCCCCTGTTGGTTATTCATCTGAATTACTTTTCCTGATTGATTGGGATTGTTCAGAGGAACTAGCTGAATACGTTAAAGGCACTGGATGCAGCATTCCCCACCAGGAAGTGTTCCAATTGCCTTGTTATTTTGTATAAGTGTGATGCCTCAACTTTAAAATGCAATTTATTTCCCAAATGACCTCATAAAGGCCCTGTACAGTTTCACTGCAACCACTGCTTGTTTGACACACACATCCTATCCTAATGACCAGTGCCAATAACATCAATGCAAGAATCCCTGTCTGTTTTTCCTAAACATTCCTAGTGCTAATACATACATGTAGGCCTATAGATTTAGTGACCAGCTGGTCTTTCTTTTAGTTCATTCAGTTGCTAGTTATCATGGAGTAAAGTGAAGGCTGTTGTAATTGCAACCAATAGATGAAAAGTCTTGAATGTAGTATGTCTTTATTGTTGACCTCAAAGAAATTTAAAGGAAAATGTTGGTTAATATTCTTTGTGTTGCAAAACTGAATGACCTAAAAGGTTCAGTCTAGAGTAATGGCCAAATGAGAGAATTGGCCGAGTGTTTCAAATACAATCAATATTTCAGAAACTACCATACTACTATTGTGTATCATTAACATGAATTTCAAACTGATAAATAGTAGACCAAGGCAGAACACACACTGGTATCATCAGTGTATTTAGTACTGTTTGACAGAAAATGGGGCACAGGTTTTTGTCCTGCACGGGTATAGTTTAAAAAGAAATTTAGGTTTAATTGCTGCAAAAATCCTAAATAAACAGCACAGTATGTTTATAATTCCTGTTTGTGGCCTCATACATGTAGGTCAGAAACAAGTTCCACAAATTTAGAAAATTACTTATTTACTTGGTGTATATGATATTAAATTATTTCAGTAATTTCATCATCCTCATTGGAATTTTTTTAATTTAGATCTCCTAAATCATGTTAATATTAGATTAAGAATTTCATAATTTATTGGTGCCTAATAATCTCCTGATTCTCCAGTACTCAGATCTATTGTTTTCTTTCCCCAGAAGATAACATATCATATATCTGCATACAAGTTACTTGTTTTGTTACTTATTCATTTTTACTAAATTAGCTTTTATCAATTATCACACTTTATCACCTTTCAAATTCGGTGCTATTATGCTATCGACATATAACTAAAGTCGCTTAGAGATAGATGTAACTGCCCTATCTAGCTGTATTCCCCACCGCTGCAATTTTCTTAAAAATGCCCTGACATTCCCTGAGAATGACTAATAACTTCAAATATTATTTTACTTATTTATTAAAATATCACTATCTTAAGTGGCCAAACTAATTCCCTTTGTGACCACTTAACTCAGGCTTGACTCTATTCTGGGAATTCTTGCTGTCTTGGACTGGAAATTGACACACTTAAAAATTTAAACTTGTCCTAATCTTGACACTTAGGAAAGCAGCAGGTTAATCAAATAAAAAACCAAAAGACTCAAAAAATTTAAAATGTGTAATAAAATGCAGTCATACCTGTGTGAAGTGGGGAGGTGATCGTTCTATATAGGTGGTCGTTAGGGCAGGTTTATCTGTAATGATGCACCAACTTACTTGATGTGAAAATATTTTAATTTTTAGCTGCTCGGATCTGCCTGTTTGATGAGAAATGTGCCCATAGAAAAATAAAATAACATATCCTTATGTTATTTAACATGACCTTTTTTCTTCCTTGGATTTACAAAAAGAAATTGCACTGAGAGGATCGGAGAAAATAAAGATCAAATAAGTGTGACCTTACTGCTGTTTAATAATATAATCACATAGCATAGCCAATGAGGCATGTCACCTGGGAATGGCAAAATTATTTCGTTATCAATTCATCATTCATGGTACAATTGTATGACATTGTTATATCTTTAGCTACTTTGTTATAACGTTTATTTAAAAGGCCACCAAAAAAAATACTGAACGTGTTACACTAAAGAATTTAACTAAAGGTGTAAACTTCAAAATCAATTAATGTACATGTACGGGTATATTTTACAATATGATCTTTCAATTCTCAAATAATGGGAACTATTATATTTAGACCAGTTTGGCCTGGAATCGAGGGTAGCTGACTGATTGGAAGGAGCAAAGCGTATTACTTGCATGGATGTCTGTTGAACTTGACTATCAAAAATATTTTGCCAAATTGCTATGATCTCAAATTTAGTCGTCATACATGCCAGAGGCAGATGTAATGATGAGATGATAATGCTGAGTCCACACATTGTCCTCACCATTCATTCATGAGCATAGACACATGGTACTACCAGTGTATTGTCTCATTCAACATTGTTCAAAATGACTTGCAGCCAACACCAGCCATCGAACCCAGGACCTTCATAGCTCTGTTTAGCAGAGCTGGCAGAACCTTAACCATTGTTAACCAGCAGACCTTCATGACACTTGTCAATATAATATATTATCATAACACACTTGGTACTGGAAATGGATTTGCGTCTTGTTAAACTGTGATGTTCGTCAGCATTGGTCAGACCCTTACACCAGGCCTTTGGTGCCTTTCACCATTTCAATTTGTAACTGGTACATACATGCTGATACACCACAACAGAACAGTCAGAACGCACCTGGGCATTCAAGTACTGTGTGATGTCATGTGATTTACTGTTTATCTACATTGTATGGTTATTCCCCGTCATTAAATATCTCGTATCATTCAGTGATAGTACTTCGTGGTGCCACCTTGCTTCGTGGAGTCATATAATGAAGACACACGCACAGCAAACTTTCAAATATGAGGACAGTGAAAAAATAAGAAAAATAAGAATATACTTGAGGATTGAGGACAGTCTTGTGCTTAGGTGTGCAAACCAGTACAATGTGATAAGCAGCACAATAAGCATTATATGGCTTGGGACTTAGGATTGCGTTAAGAACGCCCCCAGGCTGCTTTATTGGATGACTTGCGAAATGCTGATTGCAAGATTTGTCTCCAGGGTTTAATATATCCGTCTTGCATAGGTCAGCAAATCCCAGGATTGTGCAAATTCAGCACATCGTCAGCAGTTTGCTCAAGACAACTTCATACGAACAAAGCCCTATAAATATATGTATCTATACGTGCCTTCAAAATTTGCAGAATTTGCAATAAAATACTTGTCACGCGAATGCAAGTTTGCAACACTTACAATCTGAAAGGATGTTTTATTGCAATAATCACAGACGTGCTTTTTACTTCGTTTTGTATTGAACGGCTCAGCTGCTCCTGATCAATACTGGAGGCTGCCTTCATTATAATGTCACTCATTAATATTCATGACGTTTGCCATTCATTCAGTAGCCAATAGGATGCAAGACAAGTAGGTCATCGTATGAGCCGTAGAAACTGATCAGAAGAGCCTTATTTCTGCAAACTGATTCTCCAGTAAATAGTTCCCCTATGCTAAGAGCCAATTTGTGCTGACAACCTAATAATTATATGTGACAATTTGACAGATCAGTTAAATTCATATTTACGTCGCCATTAGACGATCAATTTGATCATTTGTATTGCTTGTTAGGACTGACATGTAAACAAGTGTTTGGAACTCGAGGGCAGACGGATGACAAAAAAGATACCATCCTAAATGGTGCGCTGTGGATGATAGTGGGCGTTTCCAAACTTTATGTGGGGCAGTGTAGAGCTTTACTATGAGTTTGCTGAAGAGTAAGTTGTAGGCCTGATGATAAACTTCAGTCAGTCCTAAAACTTCTCTTTGAAAATTATGAGAAGTGATGTAGTACGTATTATGGGATGGGCAGCATTTTCTGTGGGAATATGTCAATTATACTTTTACAAAGTTAGGATTCTGGTGGCAGAGTTGTGGGAAAACGTTTTTGAACCGACAAGTTTGAAACATTTAACACATTTTCATATATCTGAAGTTTGATTAAATGTCATATTTAAAACGAAAAAAGAATCAGTGAACAGTTAGATAAATTTCCTATTTAATTTACAGTAATAGAGTTTCTTGACATTCACTATATTCGCACAAGTTAATATTTTTCTGATGATTGTATCAGTATTTTATTCATTGCTGCCTACCGTATTTTCCTGGTTAAGTAAAAGGAGTTCATTATTTAAGGTGCCTGTCTTATAATATTGATAGAAATCTGTGTTAATAAAAGTACCTACCCTATTATATACCAAGAACAAGGTCGGGCCGTGGATAAAACTGGGTGTAAACTGGTTTAAACGGGATAAAATCCTAAATAGATTTTTTAATTAAAGTTTTTATAATTACGTTCATATTTTTATAAGAGGGTTTTCCATGTACAAAATGAAACCCATATTGAAAAATTACGAATATTTTATATCTTTTTTACAAACACACACAAATTAAATCAAAATATTTTATTTCACAGACCTCAAATAATTAGTTATTGAGGTTTTATCAATTTTAGGCGAAGAAATTAATAAAACTTTATCGAAATAGGCAGCCTAGCTCAGTGGTAGGGTGCTGGGCTTCCAACCACTGGGTCCTGGGTTCAAAATCCAGGTCGAGCCTATGTTGGATGGGGGTTTCATCCTTCGTCTCATTGGCATGGTTCCTACCTGTCCTAATTAGCCCATCAGGTGCAGAAATACAGGACGTAAAGCCCTGATCCACCACCACCATCCAAATAGACATATAAAAACTGTTTTATCCGGGACGGTTTGAACCACTGGTTTAAACGTCATCAGATAAAACGGCCAACCCTGACAAAAGACAATGTTTGTAGTTAATAATCTTTTCCTAAAATATTAAAATTTTTCATGATAAATTAATTTTAGTGCCATATTAAACACGACATGTGGATGGTGCTGCTACACACCCCTGTTGTTGATTGAATTAGATCTAAGTTATTTCTCCAACCTCGAAACACATATATATATATATTCATATGCAGTCTTCCCGAAGTCTGCCTGATGGACCTGACCGGACCAAATTTCATTCTGTCCGGCAAAGACGACATATTTTATAATGATATTTCATAACACGTGGGCTCATTTTGACATTCGGTCTGACGAAGGACAGTTGAACTTCGGGAAGACTGATATGTATATATATATTTTTTTTTATGAAATAAATATTTGGTAGGATCACACCTGACGGCGCCATGGAATCATTGTGTAGGTTTATTAGGTAGGGCAGAATATTTCTTCGTAACAAGCGCTTTGGTCCTGGCTGAGCTTTTATCAAGAACACTTTTATTTTTAAGATAGAACCAGAGCTTGTAATCTAAGAAATACGGTAGTGATGATTTTGGTTTCTGCAAGTCATGACATTATGCTATGAAGTTCTATTACTTTACATAAACAGTATAAAGCAATTGCTTATTGTAGTTTGATATATGTAACTAACGAAAAACTTTTCATTTTAGATTTGAATACACAGGATTGTTTTAACTTGAAAGGATAATTGCAGTCTGATATTTTTGATTCCCATTTTGTGTATTTTCTTGCAGTTATCATGACAGGAAATTGCCTTTGTTTTTACTAAAATTTCGGCATTAGTTACAATCCTAATATTTATGTAAATCGTGCGTTAAAAGTCACTGACGCTTTTTAGTATTTCAACGCTTTAGTCTGCAGGGTTCAAACTGACTTGTTCATAATGTGTTAAAACCTCTGACGTGTAGGTTACCATATAATAGCCATAAAATAAAAGAGATATGAAAGGTCATGTTTGTTCTTCAATATGTTGCACAGCTTGTACCAGTTGTTGATTGTTCCATTGTATTTTAGTGTTAGGTAGTTCTAGGAGTTTTAAGATAAATTGGTCTTATCTTTCTGAATAATCTTGTCAGATGGCTAGTTATAAATATTCATGAGTCAAATGACTCAATGATTGTTTAAAAAGGGACCATGTCCTAGTTGTTGTACCATGAGCTAATTGATCTAACTTGCTCGAAGTGTTAAAAATTAATGTTCTCTAATAAGCGAAAGGCATAAAATGTGGAGTAAATGAGAATAAGGTTGATTAAATATGGCTACCGATGTCTGGTCATTATTTTTAGAATCTCAACCAAACGAGAAGTACCTTTGGCAAATTGCAGGATTCAAACCCATGACCTTCAGCATTTGTTCAGAGGAGCTGGTGAATGTCTTGACCGCAAAGCACCCCATTGTCACAATCACAAACGTATCGCGAAAGGAAATGAAAGTTTTTACTGGATGAGAGTTGTCTGATAATTAGCTATTTTGCCTCTTTTTATCCAAATCGAAATGAATTCTATATTAATTGACTCAACAAACCTCTATTTAATGATACCAAACAGCTTTCTAATCAAGTATTCGATGATGAGAACCGTACCAACCTACCAACCAGCCCACTTTCTTCCAGCCTATTGAATTAACTACCAATATGTCATCTATGTCATCTTTTAAGATTATTGAATATATATTGGAAATGGAAATGTCATTTAAGTTATTTCATGTAGAAGTATATATGGAATATTTTTATTAAAATAAGGCGTTTCATTGTCTTCAGGAAACCCAAAGCGTGTAAGTACCAAAGAGCCACCAAAATGCTGATGATTTTGAATATTTTGTGAAAAAAAGTGCTTTAGGTCATGTTCTAGGAAAACAAATTACATAAAAGAAGTGAAGGATTTCTCCCTGTGGGACTCCATGTATGATGATTACGACAAGCACAGGATAACTATATCAATATAAGATGACTTAATGCTTTCTATCTGTGAATTAATATGAATGCATGCTTTATGTCTATGGAATAAAAGAAAAAGATGACTTTATGTCTATGGAATAAATAAAAAAATATGACTTTATTCTTTATTATCTATGAAATAAAGAATTTATTTTAAGAAAATTAAAAAAAAACCCCATCTCAACACAATCAATTTACCCTTTACATTGTCCGAATGTCTAACGGTGCAACTTGTGACAACTTAATTAATCTATAGACCCAAGTTATAATCAATTCATGACATTAGTTTTATCTTGAATTCTCCATAGTACAAGGCTGCACAGCTTCTTGACTGATATCTGCATCTTCAGATAATTAGGTGTCGTTCGCAGACTGTCTCAGTCTTGTCTCTTCAATGAGGTTTTGATTTGACCCAATCTGTATTATTTATTAGTGATTTGTGGCAACTTTGGCGCAACAGGATATGGGTGAATTTTGCAGATCACTCCAGAAATTGTTTTGCCGTTTGTATTGTCTCAATATGTGTGATTAGGTGAGTGAATAAATGCTATTCTGACTCTGATTCAATACTTCGCAGCTCATAAGACCAGTGAACAAAGGTTCTAAGTTATAACATATTTTCCTTTATTCAATAAACAAAGTTTTGTCTGATAGACTGTCCCATTTCTGTGTAGATGGTGTTATGAATAATGTGATGAGAAAATACATGAGCTAAAATATGTTATATATGCAACGTATTCAATAATGCCAATATTGTATTTCTGACTGTCATGACCTGCAGAAGACAAATTACAATCCAAGAAGAAAGTCAATATCCACAGAGAACTGGAATTCCTTTGTGAAAGTCTATTTTCAGGAACTAATTATATTGTTCCCAGATCATTCTTACGAAACTCTTAAACTCTACTGTTACAAAATGTTATACAATAAATTTGGAAACAAGACATATATGCACCAAAATTGTTTTGAAATGAGTTTAGAGTTGTCAACCATTTATTTAACATTTTAACTTAAATACAGAAAAAACGACAACATATAAGACAGTTTAAATCATGAAAATTATAAAAAGAAGTTTATAGCCCTCCACTCTCTAGAAATCACGTCCAATGTAACTGCATTTTGTTACCAGTTGATTCTTGAGTATGACTATCTGAAATGGATCTTTATCAAATACATTTAAAGCATGTATTAAACTTTCTAAAACTGCAAGAACTTCGAATATCAACAGTTTCCTGTAATTTCTTTAAAAGAGATAGAGTCTTTGTCCTGACATCAATTTTTTAAAGAGCTTAAGTGTCACCTTGTCCCTTTTAAAGGACAATGTAAAGTAAATATTTGCCACTACACGTTCATAAGGCTGTATAACTTTATCTTTAAAACGAACCTATACATATCACGATACAATAAAACCGATACGATACGTATTATGATCCATATTGTTAAATTTTGTCAATTAGTAATTTAGTACATATTTATAAAAGTTTATCATAAACCTAAAATAATCAAAAGATACTATCAAATTTAATGAACAAATCTTCATTGAATAACTGCAAACTATTGTGTATTAAGAGTCGCTGATATTTTTCTGGAACATCTGGGTAGCAGGTGTCTTATTTGCTCGAAAATGCTGATCTGCATAGATATATATATATCTACCATTCAAGTGTATCCTTATTATTACATTAAGGTTATCAAATACCCGTATGTTAACCTTATATCGAGAACCGGTGTACAGCTCTAGTAGTTCACTGTTTCGAAACTACCCCAGCTGCTCAGTACTCTAGTAGGAAGGTTCATGCTGCATAATGTCTGATATGTCATGATATATATGGTTCATCATTACCTCCACCAAGGGGGTTAGGTTTTTGGTTGTGTTCATGGATTTATTTCATTTGGTTTTTAGCAGCATATCTCAAAAAGTTAAAGGGGGTGGGGATCTAGCTCCATGGTAGCTTGCTGGGCTTCCAACCTCTGGGTCCCGGGTTAGATTCCCAGTCGAGCCTAAGTTGGATGGCTGTTTCATCCTTCGTCTCATTGCCATGGTCCCTGCCTGTCCTAATTAGCCCATCAGGTGCAGAAGTACAGGACGTTAAGCCCAAATCCAACCACCCACCCTCAAAAAGTTATATGTGGCTTTTGATAATATGTGGTGGGTAGGCGAAGAATGACTTAAGGAAGAAGTTAACTTCTGGAGGTGATCGAGATCAAATTCTATGCTACTGGGCTAATCACTCATGTTGGTCTTATTTCCATTAAAAAAGAAAAAAATCGCACTACGTATATTGAACCCTGACCAAATGTTTGATCACAGATTTGCATTCTGGATACTTAATCTAAAAGAATTTTGATGAGATATCGCCATCAGGGATTAACTGATTATGGTCAAATATTCTGGGCAAAGAGACAGAAGTGATTATGTTGTTTTTCTAAGATCATCCAGACATTTACCAGGGGCGGATCCAGAAAAATGTTCACGGGGCGGTTGACAAATTAAAATATTTTTTGTGGGCAGGCATCATGCAGGAAGCCAATGGGAGAGTGGGCTGTCTTTACTTCGGGCCAACAGGTCATTTGGTCAGCAGTGAGCCAGCCAACTAAACCTGCCATTTTCCAATCGGGGACCTAATGGATGTTGGACCAACATTACGCTGGCCAACGTTAGGCTGACTAGATGTGGGTGGGTGGATTAAGGTTTGAAATCCTGTAGGGGCCTATTTACGCACCTGATGACTAATAAGGACAGGCAGAAACCATTGGCAAGTGCAATGAGATGACGGATGAAACGGGAATTGAACCCTGGACCCAGTGGTTGGAAGCCTTGCATGTTACCACTGAGCTAGGCCCCCATCTTATGTTTGACAGACCGCTTGCCAGTAATATTTTTGATTGGCACTGCACATGTCTAACAGAAAATTACGAACAATTTCCTCTAATGAAAAAGCGTGTATTTCTGTGGTTTCTTTCTAACCATGGCAAATGGCCATAATTATGACAGGAAGACCATAAAATGTAATTTTGAACAGGAAGCTTCAAGTAACTTTTACAGAGAGGTGCTTTACTTCACATTTCATGCTAAATGTGCCAGCTGGTTCTCAAAACCCGTGGGTTCTAGTTTAGATTATGGGTCAAATTGCAAAATACAGAGGATAGGTTTATGTAGAAAAGAGGCTGATCAACAAAATTCCTTCAGCAGCACAATTTTGAGTCCATGTTGCATCTTAAAATGTAATATAAATTCTAAACATCAAGTCAGCTGATATTTTCCATGATATTACCCAATTAGGTCAGTATCGAGTGTTTGTCTAGTTTTGCACCACTAAAAAAAAATCAGGACAGTAAATTCTTCACCCTAAGCGTAACCTTTGTATTTTGTTCATGACAAATTTCGAAAGAAGTAGGGACCACTTATGCGTCATGGTGAGTCATGGGGTTTTTAGGGATCCATACAAGTCCGTAGGTTGCTACGGTAACATGTTTGTGGTTCATTGAATTACTCATTTCCTGGTCACTCTTTGCATTGGCCAGAACTTGATTAAGTGTCATGTTTGCTAGTGGGTTTAACATAATTAATAATTGTGTATAATTATATGCAACTATATTTGTTACCAACTCATCTGTATCTGTTGTTTCAAAGCTTGCCAAGATATGGAGAAAACTCCCTCATTCATATTTTCATTAAAAATAGCCCGTCAAATTTAACCTAAACAAAGCTGTAATTGCTGGCTACTCAAAACTGGATAAAAAAGTACATATTTATGAAATATTACATTAATTTCTTACATTTACCAAGGTATATATTTATCTGGTGATAGATGTAAGCAAATTATTAGCTATAGAAGTGGACAGAAGCAGCTTTTTGATGGCATGACATCTTTAGCCACTGCATGTATATCACTAATTTGATTTGCTCTATTGCCTACTATGGTGTTTGGTGTTGGAAGGTATAAACAACTGATAGTGTAGTTACTGTATATCTAAGATTTGCTGTAGTAGGTGATAGTGCCTGACTTGATGAAAGGTAATAGCTGCTATGGTTTTTATTAAGATTTTGATTTAATATGTGCAGGAAATTTGATAGATGATTATCGTGCACTTAAAGAAAGTGTGAATGTAGACGAATTTAAAAGATAGGCAAAACAAATTTTTTTTATGAAATGTTACATTTTCTGACAGCAACTGCATATATTATTATTGTCTACGTGACACCTAGCGGCTGTTGGGAGTATCCTCTTGCTTGGTGAGCTATATTTAGACTAAAGCAACGTGAATTTTCATTCATGTTTACAATGCAAAACAGGTGTTCGCAAGCTACGCCTCCGCGTACAATCCAAAATACCTACCAATGTTTTGTAGCTGCCTCTTTTTCAAGGTCATTCATGAAATCCCGGTGCTCTGTGATCAATAGGTTCTAAAATTCTGCCACAGGAAGTTGCTTTGTCTTTTCACAGAATGTCTCATATTGTCTCATATTTTGAGCAATGAAAAGGACATTCCTAGAAGCTGGACCTTTTTCGAAAATCGTGATTTTAGGTATATGAGAATCTGAAAAACTAAAAAGCCCACGTGATCACGATTATTTTCTAATTGTGAATGCAACATTTGTGAATCATTCTTCAGATGCACACACTAGCTGTATTAGGATATCATGTATTCATTTCGTGTTAAAATTTGCAATCAATAATTTGTCAACAAGTGGCGCTTCCACGATACTAGCTGATTGATTCTTTCTATGTTTTTTGAGTGACGAGTATGAAATTTTTCTTCTATTTTACTGATCAGCTGCTAAGCTTAAAATATCTTGTACCTGTAATCAACTAAATTTGCTCAGACCAGCTGACAAAAGTACACATTTATCATCATTAATCAAATATCAAGTATTGAAGAATTTCTTATGAACATTTTTTGCAAGAAATAAATTTCAACTTCCAATGTATCACAATGGTTTTTATTGCCTGGTTTGACGAAGTGTTCCAATGCTGTCCTACTGGTATGAGCTCAGTGCATCTGCTGTTGGTTACAGAAAACATGAGTAGAATATCTTTGCTATATAAGGAGGTGGTCTATATAAGGATGAGATTCTATATATGAGGGTTTTGGAATAGAGACGAATGTGAAAATAATTTGGAGCAGCGAAGTAGATTAAAATCATAATGTAAGCATGGCCAGTCCACCATTGCATTTAGTGAAGAATCTAACCCAAAACTGTACCCTTCGTCACCTTTTAAAACACTTTTGTCGTCTCAATTTTGTGTTTTTGTCACATTGAGCAGATGCAATTGTAGATTCCAATTCTGGTTTCGAAGCACATGTAAAATTTCCGTCAACTTGGAATTGAAATATGGCCTTTTTTTAACTTATTTTATATAACTAATGTTTTGTCAGCCTTTTTGATGAAGCTGTGGCCTGACTTAATTTTAACCAAAACATGTGATCAATACAAACGTTAAAAAACTGATAGAAGTGTGAAATTTGGATAGGATAAAGTTGTGCATACTATTGGATCAATTTGCCAAATCTTGGTTGTTATCATTTTATTTAGTTTATCAACTCTCAAAACTGCCATGTCATATTTGACTGATGCAAGACTAGACCCAAGTCTGACTATACTGTAGTAGTAGTAGCAGTGAAATTGTATTTAAATTCGCTTTAAATCACGGTGTCACATTCAATGTACAATACAAAATATATGACCCAAGCCGAAGCTTCCGTACGACCTATTTGGAATAATAATATACAATTTTGAAAGTTTAAGTAAAGAACGAATCTATAAAGCAAATATATTCTACAATATAGTATATATGATAATAATAATAATAGCACACATATAAAGCACTCCATCATACGATTCAGCACCTTATAGAAAATAAAGATTGCACAAGTAATAGTGGATTTTCACGGAAGGTTCTCTATATTTCCACCAGGTGGCTATCACAGAATACTGCGATTCTATTGGCTGAAAAAGTTCCCGCTCTTGGCTGTGATTGGCTGAAGCAAAGTGCATCCAAGCAGTAGTATTTTTAGTGCATTTTAATGTATATTTGACACCTTCAGTTGATTTTTTTTATTTTTCTGAGAAAGTTATATTTATTGAATAAGTCGGTGATTATCTTCTATGTCTGAAAAGCAAAATGAGTAATAAGAGGAGAGGAAAGACTTCTGTCTTGCTGAATTCAGGGCTGCTCAGTGAAAAGACTATTGCTGCTCCATGCAGATGGATAATTGGAGAGTACAGCTGTACCTGTCTTGTAGTTTGTTCAAACATGCTACTTTAATTGCAGAGGAGATACCAGTGCCTCTTTAATGTCATAATTGTATTTAATCTGCTGTAGTGTATTTTGCATGTTTGAATTTTGTTTACAGCCAATTTCATAGAGTTGGCCACAAAAATAGACTTGAAAGCTGAACTCCAGAGGACGTCATGTGAATCCAGGGCTCTTATTGGTGGAGGGATTGCTTTAGCCAATTGATGGGAGTCCTGGATTAGCATGATGTCATCTGAAGTTTAACTTCCAAGTATATGAGATTTGTTTCCAACTCTATATGAAATTAGCTGTAATCATTTAAACAATCAGCAGAAAACTTGATAAAAACAAAAGACAACTTACTTAGATACATATATGGGAAAACGTCATTGTTATGGTAGTCTATTCAGGCTGGTGTTGCTCGAATAGCAATGTTGCCTCATTACTGAAACTATGCTTACTTATTACAGATATATGATACTACATTAATTGGTATGCTAGCATACAAGTATATATATATATATATATGGTAGATGATGTATTTGGCTGATGCGTGTTTTCAATTGATCTGTATCCGTATTAACTGGTCTGGAGTGATTTAATAGTTCATGCAAATAAACAACTCAACAACGGGACCAGCGGAACAGCAGAGTGGCTGACCGGAAGTAGGTTGGTTCCTGCCTGCACGAACTGGCCCATTCTGTTGTTTAGGCTTCTGTGGTTGAGGAAGTGTTGTAGAAAATAAATGGGGAAAATAGTCTTTGAAATATCTTTTTATTTTTTCAAGAGACTTCATTTGATTTCATTGGCCCGTGTTTGCCACTGTGTGGGTGATGCTCCTTGTTTTTAGTGACCCATGGTAAACCTGTTGCAAAATTGAACTAGAGCTGCAGGTTTTTTGGACAGTGTTCACAAATATGTTTGTTAATGCAACCGGTAAAACTGGACCACTGTATTGAGACCACCATTGTTTGTTAATTATTAATGTACATCAATGTACATTTTGCGTTAGTATATCCAGCTTGGGCCTAATTGTAAGGCAGCCTAACTGGTGTGGTGGGGGGGGGGGGATCAATATGCTAATATTGTTGGCTTCAGCACCTTTTTTAATGTGCTGAGTTTACTGAAAATGTCATTTCGGTCTCCATTAACTATTGAACAGAACTTGTTGCCATGCATCATTGATTTATGCACGGATAATTAGTTCCAATAAAATGCTTTTGTCGACATTTCTGAAAACTCCACCTGTATAGCGAGTTATCTTTCTGTTCTTCCCTTCAATTCAGTATTCATGGATCACTTGAAAACCTTTGTTCTTGGCACGTTACCATGGAAATCAGGCAGGCTGGAGGATGACTTCAACATAGCACAAGAGGTGATAGATAACTTTCTTTGTGGCTTTCTCACACAAATTACCTCCGTCTTTTTTTCTTGGTTTGATAAATGCAGGGGTTTTTTTTCTGTTATTTTTGGTTTTGTCTTGTTCGTGCTAATACGTTTCTTTTTCTTCATTCTCACCTCTGCAAAGGTTATGGGGAACATGACATTGTTAAGTCGTGAATGAAACAAAATACTTTCGTTCCATAATTACAAGCTGGGGTATTCACAGAGACAGTCCCTCGTTGCCTTAAATTGGCACCTGCCTGTCCTGATCAGCTCTGTCTGGTGCATGAATATGACCACCCAACCCTTCAAGTCAAGGCTTCAAAATGAGCCCGGCGTTTATATGATTACATATTTAAATTTTAAATTATACATTAGATACATTTTTTCAAGTTCACTCATTCTCCAACGTCTAGACGAAACCGGCGACTACTTTAAACCGGGCTGTAATAATCGACAAGATACGGTACACTGAATTGATTGTTAGGGTTCAAAACAAAGTGTTCTTGATAATGTAGTTACATCCCGGAAAAGCAAATTAATATAGGCGTAGTTGTAAAGAATCTATCATCATTTTAGCCTGGTTTTGACGGCCACCCAGTTCCTGTAGAATCATGGTAATTGTACAGTCTAGTAATTGGTTTGAAAGCACCGGAAGTGGTAGATACATCAGTATTAGGCCTACACTTCGTTTTCCCTCTTAGATATAACTGCCCAATAACCTGCACGAGGAATAATACATTGCAAGTGAAATTCACGATTTAATGGCTATTTTTAGAGGAATCGTGAGCAATATTCATATATAATTCTCTAGCCATGCCATTCAGAAGGGATGCAACTTTTCTGAAATGTGTTTGCAGAAAAAAAAAGAAAGGCAAATCAGGAGATGCAATTCGCAGAAAATACTAGGTTTGAAACAATTGTCCCGGATCCAAGTTTTTGTCATGTTGTAACAGTTTTGCGTGTAACATTTTAAACACGATCATTGTTGCTAAAATTTTATTTTCGGAAAGGATCCTAAAAATTCCTCCCCTTCCGCCCATGATTTATTTTGTTTGATTATATAATCCATAGTGCGTATTAGTGACTATATATATAAGCTCATAAACAAGGACTAAACCAGGTAGGACTTGTTGGTAATTGAAGATTGACGAAAGTGTGGAGAGGTGCCAAGCTCCATTAGATAATAAAAAATAAAATAAAAATTAAATAAATAAACAACAAGAAAAAAAAACAAGAATGAAAGAAAAATGGGAAGATGATTTTGTGTAAATAAAATAAGCCCACTCGAAGACTGAAGACCTTTTCGCAATTCAGGTTACACAAATAATGAGCTGCATTTGCTGCACTTCCTCTCCATTGTGAACAGTAAAATGTTACGCTGACCTGTATGGGCAGATTGGTGTCTTAATTGTGCACTAATTACCCTATTCATTTTATATCGTCAAACTAAGCCGAATAAGAGAGCCGTACGGCATCGGTTGATGATAATCGTTGATTCTGCTGCTTGTGGTCCTCAACTTCCTGTAGCAGCAGCAGCAGCATCATCACCAGCAGCAGCAGCACCAGCAGCATCAGCAAATTATGCAGGAGGCATTTTATGAATGGCTGTTTGGGTGAATGAACAGAAACCAGCTAGGCTTACTGGAAAGCTGCTGCTGCTGCTGAGTTTGCTTTCAGGGGGGGGGGTTGTCTTTTCTTTCTTAGAGGGGGGGGGGGGGCTACCTGCGTCATCGCTGGCACACTCAGCTTGCACCAACCCACATAAAATGCTAGCGTCATAGCATCTAAAAATAGCACAAGCGTGGCCAGCCTGATAGACGGCCGATAGGCGCTGACAGCACAGACAGCAAATTTAATTGTGCCACTGCTGAGGAAGCAGCTTTCTCTGAATACAACACATCTTGTTTTTCATTTGACGACTGAGAGCGACTGGCTTATCAGTCCATAACAACTGTTATCATTACTATATTGAGGCCAAGGCGACATTCAATACATTGACGAAGCACAATGGTGGTCTATCATATTTATGCGAAGATTGGCGCCGACAGCCATAAATTTGGCTGTGAGGGAGAATACAAGGTATGTTACAGCTCATCACATCAATTTACCCCATCTTTGTCTTACTTTTTAATGGTCATCCTTTGTGTTTGTCTATGGGGCTCGTTTGTCAGCCAGCTACGTTGTGTATGAGGTCATCCATTGGGAATTTCCCAGTGCGAATTTCTGGTTTCATTTCGGTATGATCAGCTGATATTATTGTACTGAGGACGACTGTTTCAGCATAAAATCAACAATATTATGAGTGTTTCAATTGATTGTTACTCAAGCAACCTCATAATTACATTGATCAGTCAGCCATCATCGGTTGTTTTTGCTGAGTCTGGTGTTTGTGTATACTGATATATGTTGTTTGTTTACTTCTCTTGTGACTCCTTGCCCTATCGTGTCAGTGTATTATCATAGACAAACGTCTATGGTATTATGTATCACCTCTACTCTACTTTATGTAAATTCTCACTGGTTTATTTTCAAAAAGGCCAAAAAAGACTAATGAGAAAAAAAAAGTCTAATGAAAAACTGTTGTCATCAATTATGATGAATGACAGACAATAATTAGTATTGTTTGTTTATTTCTTGAGGGACAATATTGTCATAATCATATTGTCACATCTGTGCTGTACACTGTCATAGCAGTGTCATATGCTACATGTACTTGGTGACGTCAGTACTTCCTGTGGAGACCAGGAAAGTCACGTGGTTGTATAAAGGGGGGTAAACAAAAGCTGTCACGATGACAGGGCCTCTGAGGTATTTGGGTGAGTTTGAGGAAGTGTCTATCTGGGACATACCGGCCCTGCTTTTTCTCAGTACGAATACTAATGCTAGAAAACATTCGTAATGCTACAAAACACGCATAATGCTAGACACACATCTAATCCTTCCTGCTGTCTAAATTAGACATTTCCTGACTCCCACGTGCTGCAGTTAAGTGACCTAATCGGGTCAGATCGAACCATGTCACCGAACAGTAATGACCTTATAAGGTCATGTAAAGAATGAGATGGGAAAAGTTACACAGCTGATTGTCAATTATGAAAATGTACTTTTACGTAGCGATGGACATTAATATATAAGGAGTATGCTATTCTACCATTGTGCTTCATTTGTTTGAAATTTAAGCATATGTTTAGCCATGCAGCTGTGAACATTGTCCTAATGAATGACTCCTCCCCACTGTTGGAATTTCCCTCAATTGGCTGAGTAAACTGGTTATGACAAAGAAAGTAAAAAAAAATTACATTTAATACTAACTAGCATGCTATAGCTGTATGTGATTTGTACCCAGCTCAGATGGATTTTTTTTTTTTTCTGACAGACTGCCAACAAAGGCATTAGTACTCGGTGCATCAGTACCTCCCCTTTTAAAAGGCCACCTGCTACAGTCGCCTCTCAATTAAGGTTAAATGATTATGGCTAACGACAACCTGACCAAATAGCCTCACTGATAAGACCACCTCCTTATTAAGAACACCTTGATCTTGAACAAGCTATTAAAGCACAAAAAAGAGCTCATAATGTATTGCAAGCTAAGGCTTTTATTGATCCTTTAAAGCACTCAGGGCGGCATGACCATTAACAATGTGATTTCCTGAATGATCCACACTTCGATTTTGTCATGGGTTATTTGGGGATATGACTGTCTGGTGACATCAACTTGAAGTGACGTAATTGTGACCCCATACATTATAATGTGACACTAGTAACTAAGTCTAGCAATAAAATTATTTAATATGCCAAGGGAAATAATTGATTTCCTCATCTTTCCCATTTTATAGGTATCTAAGCTACATAATGAAAATCCTCATATTTAAAAATTATCTGATTCTGCTGTAGTTACCTGGGTAACTCGAAATATTTGAAATAGCTGACTTTGGCAACTGGAAGTTGGCTAAGCAATCTTTAGGGTGGAGTTGTCAACTGGACCATGAAGAATTTGTTATGTCTGGGTGTAACTCATTTGAACCATGAAGACACACAAAAAGTGTGACACGAATTATTGACATGGTTTCTGCTAAATATACCAATATGAGCCTGCTTAAATTGTATGAAATGCTGATATTGATTTTTATACACACAATATATATGATTAATTGGCGTCCAATTTTTATTTTCTAATGACAAAAACGAACATATTTGAATTAGTGCAAGGGAATCCTAACAGCTGTATAGACTATAGATATATGTGACTATTCTTGTGTTGGCCTGTTTTCTGTCCCAACCTGATTTCAGGACAAAATAGTCACGGGACTGGCCAGCTGACACAATTACCCTAAATCATATGCTATTAATTCAAAAGTCATGTCACTCACACAGGGTATGTATTATGCCTAGAGCAGAGGGACTGCCAGTGCATTGCTGAGAGGGCACTGCTTTTAAGCAATTATATGCTGTCTGCGACCTTGGAATTAAATCAGTTGTGCATCAGAGCATTGACTCTAGATTTCAAAGCAACTAAGTGACAATTTTGGCATACCTAACTAAAGATTTTGCAGCAATTCATTCAGATTTTTTAGGAATAAATATAAAATCAATAGTAATGGGATGGATTTAAATTGTAAATACAATGTGAAAGACAATTTAACTGATCATGGTCTTATTAATTTGTATGGTAACACATTTTGTTATGGTACATTAAATTTATATTTAAATTCTCTATAATAGTATGGTTTTGTAATAATGACATTGGACTGATATATTTGCCTTAATTTAGAGGTAGGCTTTCTAGTGATGTGGTCTGAAGTTCAAGTTCTGTTGTGTAACATTTTCCCAATTATCCCAAGTGGTCTCAAGGTGGCCCTATATCCCCCAGCATAGTGTCATTCCATTTGGCCATTTGTTCTGTTCCCAGTAGTTATGCTCAATGATCGATCGATATTCTTCGATATTCATAGGCGTGGCATAATCGGGTCATTGAACAATTTGTGCCAAGTTGGCAAAAACATCCTGTTTAATTCATGAGCTGCTTTTCTCAAATAAGCTATAGCTTTAAAAATAAAAAGGCGTTTTCTCCACTTGTCAGCCAGACTGGCTTGGCTTTGTTATTAATGCTGAGCTGTTTTTAACGAAATAATCTACACAGGGGAAAAACGCGCCAAAAAAGAACAAAACTAAAGACGAGCATGGTTGGCTCAGCCAAGCGTGTTCTGGCAACTACACAGGAGTCTGGCAATAGGGACCCACCTTACATGGAAAAATAAAAAATCTAAAACATGGACCAACCTAACCTGATGATCTTTTTAGATGGCTGATGTAGGTCTGGTGGCCAATGTGAATAGTGACCCTATTACCGATTTGATTGCAGAGGAGTTAAAATTTGATATTTTTTTTTGTGAAACTGGTCTGCTTGAGCTGAACGTGACCTTGGAAGACGTGACCGAAATGTTGTGCTTGGGTAATATTTATTAGGTAACCTGGCTGTCATTGGGCACTGGGGATCCCCCCCCCCCCCCCACGCATGCCATGTTTTGTACTTTCTGTGTTAAATATGTTAAAATGACCTCTTTTGATGACATCCAGTGTATTTAGTCCATATGGAACAAATGAAAATTATGTTTTAATTCATTTTTATTTTCATCTACAAAGTGAACTAAATTTTTAAGTTCAACTTCCCTGAAAGCAAGTAATGTTTAGAAAGAAAATGAAACGTAACGCATCGGTGCTAAAATTGTTGAATACTCACCTTTGATTAACTTATCCAAGGTCACGCATAACATTGCATCTAGTGTGACCATTAGATTCCATAAATAACACTAAATAACAAATTAGCTTTTCCCTTATTGCTAAGAACTAGTTATGATAATTTTTACAATCTAAAAGATTGGACTATTTGAAAATATTTCCCAAAAATAAACCAAGCAACAGCATGACATTTCATTGATAAAAGCAGTTAGGACCTGGAAATTATATTAGGAGTTCAGTGATATATGTGGGTTATGTTTAATGCGTAATAGGCCTACATGTATAAAGCTGACTTAGGTTGTACTTATTTTAACTTGGTGCAGCTGAGCTGTAAAGAGAGCAACGTAATGCTGAGCAGAGACTAAATATATTAAGTTAAGATAAATTTAGGCAGCTAGGTACAATAATAGCTAGCACGTGGGTTCCATGTGGTCTGTGTTCTCCTTTGTGCGAGTTCTTTATCACGTTTCTACTTTTTTTTATGAAGGGGTACCACAGGGTTCCAATGTGACCTTTGCAATACATTGTATTCCCTAGCTGCCCCACCTTTGACATTCATCACTTGGGATTCTGAGAAAGGGATTAGAATGGGCAGATGAGGTGAATTCAGTGTGTTATGAATGACATGAAATACTAGAGACATTTCTTTTTCGGAAGTGTGTGGGAGGGAAGCTGTCTTTAACTGTGTGCACTAGAAATTCCGCTCTTTCATTACTATTTATTTTCTTGCACTTCTGTTGGAAATTTTTTGAGAAAAAAGTCTTCCTAGTTGCATGTTCTTCATGTAGTTTTTTCTCTCCATTGGCCGTGTTTAAAGGTGACCTGTTGAGCATTGCCTTAAATGAATTGAAGCCAGTTAGTATTGCAAATAATGTGTGCCATGTGACTTTATAGTTTACAGAATTTGTAAGATATTATTAGGGGGGCTTTTTTTTTTTTCAATTTTCAACGGTTAATGCCATTTTGTATCATATCAGTTGGTGTTTACGTCAAAGTAAGGGAGGGATTTGCAAGGACTGTTTTTTGCTATTTTTGCAAAAATTGTTCGTGAAGTAAATATTCTTACGTGGTATTTGTTAGTAACTTAAAGATTCATTCAGTGATGAGGTGTTAATATACTAGGTAGTCATTGTAACAATTTTCATTATGGTGGTGCAGCACGGCGTAGCATTGTAGCCACAGTCGTGTGTTGCACTATGAATGCTTGCAGCTATTAGCCGATTAGAAGATAAGTTTAAAGTTTCAGGTGAATGCAAGGATTTTGTGTCTTTTCAGCTTAGACTATTCAGGTAAAACTGAGCATTTCATGGGAGTGATCAGATTGTAGTTTCGATAGAAATGTGAACAAAGAAAAGATGGGACTGAAAACAAGTCTGTGTACATAGAGCTGCATAAATTACCTAGTGACGCAAGCGCTGGCCCAGTTATAGTGACAAGTGCACAGGTCAGCTTTATCTGCCGAGCTCTCTGGCCCAGCACACTGCATGGCTCTTTGGCTGCTTGAAGTCTGAGCCAGCAACAGCTCAGCAAAAACAACTTGCCATCAGCCATCAAAACAACTCCCTTATTTGCCATTAATCTAATGGCACTTTGTCTGATTGTACTGAAACCTTGCCCTAAGAGACAAGGTCACCACCTTAAGCTGATGGCTGTGAATTAATTCCAGATTTAAACATGATCCATTGCTAGTGATTATTAATCACTTTGCCATAAAGACTAGTTTGATCAGTTTGGCTTGAACAGACGGTGGTCGTAATACTCAGGGTATGGGTGTGTATTGAGTTTCTGTAGAATGACTTTAATCACTTCCTGGAAGTGAGTGTTCAGATAGTCAAACTCTACTAATGAGGCCTTTTTGAGGTTCCAAGAGATCGTGTTCTTAATAATGAAGTGGCGTAATAGTGAGGTAACTTTATATGTAAATATATAACACAAACTTAGATTATGTTGTATACCTCTTTGGTGAAGTGGTCTTTAATCGTAGTGCTGCAACTGCGCCAATTACTTCTTACCAAAAAAAAAGTAGGCCTTAAAATATATCACACTGATAACTAATCTATCTGGGTTATTCTGTGTGTTATTTTGTGAAGACAGACCAACATTCAATACGAAAATGTTTTCAACTTGTCTAACATGTGGGCATCCTATTATTTGCCTCTATTTTAATCCGCTGGAACAAAATGTAACATCGAAAAGCAGGATCTATGAAATGCATCGTATCAGTTCACCCTTATGGTTATTTAAAGCACTGAAATCTGTTTTACTGGTTTTCAGGTTATGTAGAACTTCCATTAGCAGCAAAATTGACCATTAAGAAAAGTGGTTTTTTTTTTCGATGTATACTTCTTGCATGATCTTGTTCATTAGATGTGAGAAATTAGTATACTGTCCCACTGGCCTTGTTTTCCATGTCTGCATGAGTTTCACTTAGGCCTAGTTGATTTATTTTAACACTCCAGCCGATCTTAATCTTATCTTATTGTTGGCTTAATTTCTGGACATCCATGAATAGCACTTGCATCATACTGAAATTCTGAGTAATATTCCAATAAGATTAGAAGTAAATTTTGAGAGATAACAGTTAACGTTGCACTTTGCTACGCATTTATGACGAAGATTAATTATATATATATCTGGGAAGTCCCGCCCCCTGGCTGTGATTGGACCAAGCAAGGCACATTGATCACATGGCTTTATAACAGACGTACGGCCTGGCGTAGTTTAAGCGTGTTCCCAACTCAACACAACAACACAACATTTTGTAAGAAGACGTGAATGTATCGAGACTCAGTGCATAAGCGAATGAATAGTTCAGGAGGGCTTGACGTGTACTTGTCATGGCTGTATTTGCCCTACCGCAACACCTGCACCACTACCAGACGACGCATTCAGGCAGCCTCGCCTCATTACGTCACGACGCTGCACCAGCGCCACAAATTGCGGCCGTACCAACGTCTTCGGAAGCGTCACGAGCGTCAGTGAACGCCGTAGGAGCAGTCGGCCAGCTCTCTCGAATGCTGGCACAACTCTCGAAAACTAGTTCCGCTCATCATAAACTCTCCACAGGAGGCAATAATATTTACTCGGCACAAAAAATGTCTCCCAGGATGAACTCAGATACTCCTCAGGATCTCTCACGCACAGCAGCGAACAATAATCCACTGGACTTGCAGATCAAAAGAGAATTAACTTATGACGCCCGGGAGGATTCACCTACCAACCGAACCGGAAGTCCCTACAGTGACTACCACAGCCCCGGCAGCGACTACCCAACTGCCAATGACTATTTGCATAGCCCTGCCAATGACTATACCCACAGTCCTATCCATGACTATAGCCAACACAGTCCCACCAGTGACTATCATAGCCCATCCAGAGACTATGAATTTTACGCCGACTACCACAGTCCATTGAGTGAATACCACGGACAGTATTTGGGGGATTCCCCTATGTTCATTCAGGGATCTGGCTCAGCAACTCGCAAAAGATGGGCTCAGTCGATCAAGGTTGGTTCATTGCAAACAAACAGCAATTTATAGCGAAACTTACATGGAATGCACCTTGCTTCATAAAACTGCTGAGTGGAACTTAGTTGAATTGTACATTGTAGGGTACACTTTTTCTCTGTAGGGTAGATCTATGTACTATATTTTGACACCTTTTTGCCATTGTGAAGTCAAAGTTAACTTTCAATGCTCTAAATGACATTTAGGAACATAGATATTTAAGCTTTTTTTTCTAATTCAAAATTTTTTAAATGTATAGTGTTTTAGTTAAACTTGGAAAATGCCCTTTATTTTGGACACACTCTTTCTAATTTTGAGACCACGTGCTTTAATTTCGACTCCCATGGTGTAAATAGGCAATAGGGAATTTTTTTTAAAGAAATACTTTTGTTTTTCTGGATTTTGCATAAGAAAATGCATTAAAACAGTAATCTTTTGCAGCTGGAATTGTGCTATATATCTGACTTGTAATGTGACTTTCGAAATTTAATGGTTGAAATTACATCCTATCAATACATTTGATGTTCCCACAATTCAAATAATTAGGATAACATGTCGTGTCGAAATTGGATACAACAGACATGACAGCAAAACCCTCAAACTTTTACAAAATTAACAACTTAAAAAAATAAAAACCATTAACTATAATTATTTGTGATCTTCACGGCTTCAGAATTTAGAATTCCTGAACAGTATCAATAAACATGGTTATTTTGGGACATTACTCCAAAACTATTATCCTCTTTACACGTGGAAAATGTATAACTGTAATTTAATGCAGATGAGAAAAAGAATGTCATGTGACTTGTGTTATGCAATGCATTAATATTTGCATAAATGCATATTTATAAGTGTAAATAGTGCAGCTTAGTCCCATATTGAGAGAAAAGGCCACTATTTAAAGTCAAGGGTGTCGAAATTTAGGCAGTGTCGGAATTAAGTACAAGTACATTTGCCCTATTTTATGTTGCATGACGAACTTTTTTGACACGTTTAACCTTGGGATGCTAAGTTCTAGTTATCAGGATAAAAAGAATCACCAGGCTATAGCTTTTCGGGGTATATGGGCCTGTAGAGTTCCAATATATATATATATATAATCTTTAATCACACACATAAATGGTGTACTTGATATGATACAATGTAGAAGAAAAAAATCAATTATTATTTACATAGTTTATAGCTAATTTAAATAGAAGAGTCTCTCATTATGAGAGATAGATAAATGCACTGATTTCATGTTCACAAGATTCTTTGAGTTGTAAATAACCAGGAAGATTTCGACTGCTTCTCAGTCTTCTTCAGCCAAATGTCAAAAAATCCAATAGGTGTTTTTTTTAGTATTTCATACTTCCTTATCGTTAACCTATAGGGAGGCACCAACGAAGAGGTGGCACAGGTGCCTCTGTAAAATCCCTCTGTAAAATATGGTTGTATGGGTGGAGCCTTTTAAGGTCTGTGGGATTTTAGTTGCACAATTCTGCTGTGGGCTGACCCACAGGCGCCCTCCAGCAGGGGCTATCATCAAGATAGAGAATAAAAATTATAGAGAATAAAAATTATGTATTGACATGTACAGTGTATATATAGCAGCTGGACGGCGCCTGTGGCTGACCTAAGAAGGTTTACACGTTCATTTGGGTGTGTAATTAATTTTTTTTTTAATTGATTTTATTGGAGGCATTGGGTTATATTTATGGTGTACAGTTAGTTTCATTAAAAACGGCCTGTCAAATTGAACCTTGACAAAGCTAGACAACTTCTGCTATACGATGCTACCTGACACTCAACGGATCTAATAGTACATATATTATATATGATGTAATAGATAAATTTATTACATTTACCAAGTTTTATATATTTCCGTGGTGGTACTAGTAGGCGTAAGCCGACTATTAGCTAGAAGTAGACAGAAGCAGGCTTTAGCCAGTTATAGCCACAGCCAGGAATAGGCTGCTATGCAGCTGTCTAGAATTGACCGTTTTTAATATGAAACTAACTACCTTTATGGCAAGCCTGCCTGTGTAGATGGAAATTTGAAAAAAAAAACATTTTTTTTATTGTAAAATAAACAGCTCATGTATCTTTCTAACCCATTCTCGGTATTAGGAAATTTTGCTAAGCTTGCTAGGCCAAAGTACTCGATCAATATCCTTTACTTTAAAAAACGTGATTACAATAATTGATAAGGTGTTTTATTGCGCACGTGGGCAGGAAAATGGAGATAAAATGTGATGATGTGGCAGGCACTGGCCGATTTCTGCCTTTGTGTTAAAGATAATTTCATGAACTTTGGATATTGTAAAAAAAAAAAAGTGAAGGTCATTTGCTTTCTTCGTGTAGACATATACTTACTATTGTTTTATGAAATTATATTTTGAAATGATATCGGTTTATTCGACAGTCAGTTTGTAACTCAAAGTGGTCTTGATGAGGTGGTTTTAATAATGGTGGTCATGTTAGTGGTGATGTCTGCAATAGCTAACATGTGTATACATTGCATATGGGAAATTTTGATGACCAACTTTTAGTGGGAGACCTTGTGTAGGACAGGTGATTATGAAAGTGAATTCCTTATCAGCTGCTGAAGTTATGAAAGAATGTTGTTGAGGTGATAAAGCCATGCATTTGTTAATTCCGTTATCTCAAATGTTGTATGAATTTTTTTTTTTTTTTTTGTCATCTTTTTGTGCATGCTCTTCAGTCATATGTTGACTTGCACCTGAGGTTGTTTACTTCCTTGGTCCGCATCACATTTTGTATGTGTTATTTTTTGGTCACTTTAAAGTTGCACAATATAAGATTAATTTAGGTGGTAAGATTTTATGGGACAAAGGTTTCAGTAATTGACTGCACAAATGCATATTAATTGACATTTTGAAAAAATTGGCTCTGCAAAAGTGCTACTTGTAGGCCTATATAATAGGTTATAGGACGTACAGTATGACTTATAATTAACTGTATACGACTTATAATTAATTCGTGAATTGTGTTGTATTTTTCAGGGTCGCATGTCAGCGATTCACCCGACGGAGTCAGAACCAGCTGATGTCCTGGGAACGACGGATCTGGATAGTTCCATGGACATCAACCAAGACAGCACAGACATGGAGTATGACGAGCCTCTTAATTTGGTAAATATCTCATCCTGTCCAACTTTCCATTTGAGACAGAAATTTCATATTGCCTTGAGTACATGGAACATGTGTGAGGGCCTCATAATTAGTAATAATGTTCTTGAATTTAGTGTTCAATCCAGTTGATTAGTAAGTTGTTAGTTTTCCGGGAACATATGATGTTACATATCTTGCCCTTAGGCCTATTCATCCTATACAGGTGTTTTCCTTTGCTTTGTTCCTTTGATAAAAACTGTATCATGATTTATTAATGAGTTCAATGGATTTTCTGTAGGTTTTTTAGTGGGTGTTTTTCAAAACTTTTGTGTCTGTCATTTCATGAAAATCAAATTAGCCATCGATTCGGACACCAGTTGCGCCTTGCAGGAGCTGCTGAGCAAATATGCATTGTGTGTTTTCGTCTCATTTTTTGTCTTATTTTTGTCTTATTGGGGACAAGATTCTGTGATATCCTTCTCTCATCCGTCGTGCTGACGTCAAAGGGGCTATTTTTAGCCTCCGTCACTCGGAAGGTTTTGCTGGAATTCGTTCGCATATGCAAAAGGAGTTGGTACAAGAGGCAAGCTGTCGTCTGCTGTCGTCTGCTGTGAAAGGCAGTGTGGCCTAATCGATCGCCACAGCATTAAAAATGACTTACTTTTTATGGCACCCTTCTGATATTTTGTAAAATGTGTCAAACAAGCGTGAATTTTGGTGCTGTACGCAGAACGCTGCTATTTAAAGCAGATTTTTTTTATTGTTTATTTTTACGTATAAGGCAAGTGGGGCTGCGTTTTCAAGTTCAAGACAGAGAATTGGCTGTGTATATGAATAAGTAATGAGGTGACAAGGAATCAGCCACAGAAATTATTTAATCGAATCATAAGCGATTTTCTTCTGTTCTTTTATTTGTCAGTGTCCCGTTAGCAGTTCACTCGATAAATGCACTAGTTATTGGCTTGTTATTAACATTGGCTGACCAAGCATGCAGCATTTGTTGACAACTTTGAACATTGACCTTTTTGTGATGATATATATTATGAGTTTAATTGTGTAGATATATATGTTATTATATATAATAATAGGCATTGGGATATTAGTGTAGTTGTTGAATTTCAGTCATTGAACTGAGCAGGTGGTAGAAGATAGACCATAAAAACTTTATACACGTGAAAAGAGGATGGCGCCTGTTGCTGATGTTGGAAATAACTGCAACTGTGTGTGGCCTTCATTTTCATGCGATTTATTGAATCATATTGCAATCACGCATGCACCAAAAGGCTGATTGAACATTTCACAATACTGTATAGAACTATGGAACACTTTAGGTAACGGTGTTACATTTTTATGCAAGTGACGTAATCAGCTTGTTCATCTGCTGTCAAATATGTATTTATATATAGTAAAACACGATAACAACAGCCTGCATGCACCACACGTGTTTCAATAAAAGAAAAAAAAATCGTTCTTAAAAAGGAAAAAGCAATATTTCAAGTGTAAGGCGTGACAGTTTAATGCAATGAAAGTAGATATGTTTCTCGGACTTCTAATGGAATCTGCAAAGGAATTAAAAGACTTTTTTTAATTATATTTTTCAATTTTATTTATTTTTTTAATTTTTGGAATTGAGGTAGTTCTTAGCTATATGATTTATAAGATTGTCTTGAGCGGAGGGAAAACATATTATGTCGTGTACTACCATAATGTCATGAAATCTTTAAGAAGTGGCCTATGCAATCATTCTATCTTTGAAAAAGGAGTGGGGATAGGTTATTAAATGAAATGAAATTTCACTGAAGCGTCATAGGCTCATAATGTAAGAAGTTCATTTTAACATAAGCCATGACAAATTATGGATAATTTTCGTGAATGACATGGGCTCTTTATTCCAAGGGATTGGCCGCTAGATTCTGTTTTGTGTAAATTTTTTCTCCCCAGCTGGCGCATCTAAAACGCCAGATTTATGAATGAAGTTCCTGGGAGCCCCTGCAGGTGTCTCTCGATGTCTGCTTTCACTTTTTGTGAAACCGAAAGAGTAAGTCCGCTCATTGCTTGTTTGTCTCAAAAGCAAACATCTCAACTCTCCCACATTTGCCTCCTAATAGGTTATGCATGGTTGCATCTGTTGTCGTGGAATTGTATGTGCACGTGGTTTTACAGCCTGCCCATGCACCTACCTGAGTCTATTTTATATTACTAACTATTTAAAAAACCTGCCTCTCACTGAATGACTTAGTAATTGCCATTAAAACCTAATTCCACATTTGAATTATGTGAAATGGTGATAGTTGGCACTGATGCCACCAGTGATGCTACTGTCCAGACAATATTAATTAAACCTGTTGCAAAATAACACAACACATGACAGGACTGTCAGGACTGCTGCAATGCTAGCCTTTGCCCCCCTGAATGATGTCTTTCATGCATCAATGAAGGATTGTTTTTGTAAGTTGGTTTTTCAACATGGTACTTATTCCAGGAGCATAGCAAAGCTTTCATTGCTCACCCATTGACAAGATTAAACAAAGGGTTGTTTGCTGTTTGCTACTGTCCATGCAGACAATTGCAATTCCTGCTGCAGAAGTTGCTGCCGTGCAAAAAAAAAAAAAGCGGATTTATTCAGACAAGACGAAGTGTATTATTTATTTTGCCAGCAACAGCAGATGAGACTGTGATGGAGACACAGTATTGATGCAGAGCCTCATGGATAAATAATGGCACATCGAGTCATCGACTGCTCCGAAGTTGTGCTGTGTTAGCAAAAACCCTTTGCCATAACTTAATTAGTCAAAAGACTGCTTGCAAAATCATTGGTAAATTGGGATGGTTTATTTTAACGCGCTGCTGCTGACAACACTGTCATTTATTGGGGCACATTCTATTTTTGAGACTGCATATGTAATGTCTATAAATATCCTGCCACACATGCCAGCTATTGTGGCTGATTCAGCAATCCACGTAGGGCTTGCCATGTGATTGCACCACTACAGTGTTTTGATTGCGTCAGCAGTCACATGACCAACTCGACTAGCCAATCAGAGCGCCGGGTGCGATTTGCTGCAGAACTAAAGATATAGCTGTCAAAACAAAGTGTCACGATCGAAGGGTCGAAAAGTGGTGCTTTAAGTTACTTAAGCTGCTGAAATGAGGATATTTTATCCCCACAAGGATCAGGTATGTGTTATCGAACGATCGAGACGAGATCAGAAGTAGGTCAAACGCTATCAGCCGTATCATGAGGCGCGAGGCAAACTCACAACTCCGGCAAACAATGACACCGCAGGTTTCATTCATGCTGACTCATCACATTTATTGAGATTTAAGCTCAAACTTAGCTCATCCTCGGGTCACTTTGCTGAATTTCAGTGCACTGAGAACATCTATAGTGTTGTCAGTCACATTCTAGGCCAATTCTCTTTGTGAAAGCTCGGTCAAAAGTTTCGAAATGCATGGATTTGATATTCTCGATCTTTCTGTCCATCGTATGGACCACAATTCGCTTTCTGAATCCGATGGGCAGAGCAACGATTCATTTGATTCGGAATCAGATTACTCTCTACAGGTTGGTTTACTTTGCTTCTTAGGGTGTTATTCTTCCAAAAATCGAATTCTTTGTTACTTAGTTAGTCTTGCACAAGGTTGGTGGAAACTTCAGTGTTATTAACTGGGTGTGTGCTGTGTGTAGTGAATACAGGTCAATCGTTTGAACTAGTTTGTAGTAGTCAGACTAAGACTCAATCTGACCAGTGTCAGTTACCAATGTCCCAATGGATTTAATTGTTAGGTTGAATCAGATGGCATTGTTCGTTGTTGTCAGTGGACACAAAGAAGGTGTGTATTTTGTGCCAGAACTGATGACGAGAGCACAATTTTGTGCTGAGTCAGTAAATGTGAACATAAGCTGGAGGAGTGTCCCAGATTACTTCAGGTGAACGTTGTAGGCTATCTAGATATGGTTACAAGTGACTTTTTATTTGTAGTGGATCATGTAATATCATATCACCTCATTCGTATACTGTTGCGTACAGGTTCAAAGTGCAATGGAAAAGATATACTACTAGGAATTTAACTTGTCTTCCTGTAACCCTTCGATAGATTTGTTGTCTATTAAGTACTAATGGTTTGGTACTTTTTGTTGCAGGTTAAAAAGGATTCTTCTGAGCTGAATTATGACTCGGACATCTCCCAAAGTGACTGTAGTGTTTCGGATGACAAGCTGGTCCGATTCACCGTCCGCGAACTGAATCGGTACCTGCGTGGCCTCCCAAAGGATGAGGTCATGCGTCTGAAGCAGAGACGTCGTACACTGAAGAACCGAGGGTATGCTGCAAGTTGCCGGGAGAAGAGAATCACACAGCGAGAAGAGTTGGAAATTGAACGAAAGCTTTTAAAGGACAAGGTAGACCAGCTGACACACGAGAACATGCAAGTGAGAGACGAACTGGACAGCCTGAGAGCGAAGTACGAAGCTTTACGGACTTTTGCTCAGACCAGCAAGATCCAAATGGTCACAGTCTTAGGGAAGAAGGAGCCTGCCGAAGATTGAGTCTCTGAATGAACCACCAGACATGTTTGATGTTTGGTTTGAGAAGTTTCCACTTTGTTGATTTGATCTCAGCCTGCCCTTATTGAGCAGTTTTGTGCTGAGCTTTCTCAGTTGATGGAGGAGAGACTGAGGAGACATGGAGGAGATATGGGACATTTTTAGGGTCTTGACGGTGTGTCTGGCGACTGGCTGGCTACCTCAACCCGGTGTCCTTCACTGTACACCCCTCTTACTGGAGTCGTGAATGCACAAGCTCTTTGACTGGCTTGCACTTCTGCCTTGATGGCAGAGAAGATCTGACTATTTTGCTACAGATTTGTTTTGTCAAAAACATTTCTCTGGAACCGTTGGTTTGCTTGGGCTCTCCAGGTGTTTGCATTATACAACACACCTTGGAGAACCAAGAAATTAGGGATACTGTTTCACTTGGAAACAGTGGCAAAGAGAAAGATTTGTTGATTGGCGAGACTCTTTGTATGCAGGGGATATTTACAGTCTCACTTGGAGACAGCCACAAAATGCAGTGCAAACAAAGATTCCAGGTTCCCTAGTCACCGGGACAAGGGAACAGTGTCGATTGGTCACTTTTTGCCATTCACACTACAGCTTTTGGAATCGTTTGCTTTTGCTAACGTGGTGATATTTCCAGTGGCCTTATTATATTTGTGTAATTTTTGCAAGACGGCATTGTAAATTACAAGTACTGATTCAGGTGGATATTATTATTAAACTAGTATTATGCTTGTATGTAATAGTCATGCTGTTACGTAGGCTTGTGGTAAAGGGCTCACTCTTGTTAACTTATATAACTATTATGCCAAATGTGCTTTTCATCATTGAGGCTATCTATCAGGGATTTAGCGTATGCTCCCAATATTGTATATTGGCTTAACTATTTATGGTTATGAAGTATCACGAGGTTGGTGTATCATGTAGATGAGATGCTTTTATCACAAATCACTAATTGTCATTAACTTGGTGAGTCCTTACATTTAATGAAATTGTTATTCAAATTAACTGTACAAGATACAATTATTAATAATTGTAGGAACCACATTGCAACTCCTGAATACTGTATTACTAGAAGTTTTCACCACCACAATAGACTGGGTTTGTAAATGCCCCTTAGGTTAGTGTTAATCGACAAAAAATGAGGTTGTTCATTTTGTGTTGTATAGTATAGTCACCCGTAGTGTGCCATGATTGTATTGGTGTTTATGAGTGGACTTGAATTTGTCATATAAGCATTTTGTGATTTCCGCAAGGAGCGCCACACTTTTAGTCAATTCATAAGACTACTGATTGCTTATCTTTTTTCATAGACGGATATTGTACATAAGTCTCATGGGCTGACGAATAACACAATTGAATGTGTCATTTCCAGACTTTTTTTTTTAATACAAAAAGCACAAGATAAAAGACACAGGTATAACATATGCATGTAATGGCTATATGAATACTACCACAGAACAGGTTAGTGTGCAGTTGCACTCTTTTTGAATTTGAATTTTGAGTGTGAATTGCTATCATTCCACACGAGTGACTCTCGACAATATCCAGATCAGCTGGATCAGCCCTAAAGATCAAGATTCACTTCTTCAGTGTGTTTTCTGGTTGCGATTGGATTTTACACAGTGCTTCATGCACACCTTTTTGACAATTTACAGAATTCTGTGAGAGACACCCAAGTTCCGCAACTTTGATGTAATATTGATCTAATAGGTGTTCATCTTTGAGAAACTGTTTAAACAAATTTTTATATTCATTGTAATGTGTTTGTTCCGCATTCCATCAAAACTTATGTCATATCAAAGCACACACAGATCTATATATCATAGGATATATTTTAGTATTGAATTGGTGGCTTAACATTTTCGGAAGACTGCTTTTTTTTCTGCATTGGGTAGGTGATCTTGAACGGAATTAGCTTGTCTGGATCTCCCAAATTTTACGATGCAACAGACAATGAAAAATATTGGGGTTTAATATTTCAAATGAAGTGTTATTCAAATTCAGGTAATTTTTTTGCAATTCCATGTTAGGGAGATCCAGTGTTGTGCGTAGATATCCCAGGAATGCATTGTCTGCTGTTCACAGAGCTGAGAATACATATCACTTTTTTACTGGAGATGTTAGGAAAACCAGATTGGCATTGTTAGAAAGTTGCTTTTCCACCTGGATTGGAAAAGCAAGAAAAGTTTGGCTGAAATCGCAGAAAATTAAAAATAGCCCCCTGAAAAATCGGCATTCTGCTTTTATGGCCATCCAATATTTTTTTATTATTATTTATATTTGCAAGGTTTCGGTAATTTCAGAGCTGCCATTATGAAGGATCATTTTGTTGAAGTTTTAAGAATTTGCAGTGCAGGAACATCTTTGACAGTTGAACAACATGATGTCCTTCAAAAGATTATTTCGTTGTCTATATTTTATGCTCTGTTTCGTTTGCAAAGTCTTAGTGATGGTTGAACATGATCAATTTATCATTAATGTCAAGCAGAATGTCGATAGTTTCAAGGTCAAATGTTTGGCCATGTCTCAATGGACAAGGTCATTTTACTGTACATAGATATGAATGTGGCTTTATGCAGCAGAGAGTGCATTGGTGTGTATTCTAATTGTAAATAAGTAACATGTAGTCATAAGTATCTAGACTGTTTGTTTATAAATGTCTCTGGGAGACAGTGCTATTTCTTGTGGACATGAGTTCTGTTATAACTCAAAGCCAGCTGGTTATATTTTAATATATATTTTTGGCTTTGTTGATGTGTTGAAATGTGTAGAGTAGGTTCACAGTCATGAATAGAAATTTATGGACATTAAATTCTACAGACCAAAAAAATGCTTTTGGCATAATTTTTATTGGTCAGCCATGAGGTCTTGTTTATTTTGCTAATATTTATTTATTTATGGAACATAGTTATCCTAACATCAACCTTGTGGATGATAATTATTGACCATTTTTGACATCATTCAAACTTCTGTACACTTATCAACATACTAAAATTGTACTACTTGGATAATGGTACACATGTAGTGTTGTAGATCAGATGCTTCCATTTTATAATTCATGGTCTTGGTCTTAAATCATGCCCTGGAATGACTTGTGTATTATCCGGGGTTTAAGCTAACGAAACTATGCTTCAACGCTTCAGACAGCCTGTGTCTTTTTCATAATCTGAATTTTGAGTATTTAGATAACTGAAATTTCTTCTACTTGGCAACTACCTCAATCAAAAATCTGTTTTAGGCCTATCAATTTTCTTACGACTTGGTGACAGTCCAGTCTCCTGAAATGTATATGTATGTACAGTTAAAAAAAAGAAACAAGATGTTCAAGCATCAATGATATTGATATTAGAAGTGACTTATGATTATTTTTAATATACTACATTTTCCATTCAATAATTTCTTAATCACACACACGCACCGAGTGAAAAGACCAGCTGCCTTTGAGGCTGCTGATAAAAGAGCATTTGTATTCCATCACACATTTCAAACGAATTGATGAGATCATTTTGAAGACTCTTTATTTTCATGGTTGCATTAGATTACCAATCGTTTTGCTTGTTTGCATTGAACTGAGACAAGGGGTTCAATTTGAACACTACATGTTAGGAATATTGGAAGTGTGCATCATTTGTAAACCGTTGACAAGACAGATTGTTGCCGATTTGGATTCTCAATCTTTAGAGGAACATGTTGTGTGTTGTTCTCGGGTGCGTTTTGTAGCTGAGAAAAGGCATTTTTTAAAGGATGGAGTTTTTGCAGAATGTAATTTAGACTCAGCTGGCTGGGACAGAGGGAGCCTAGATATCATTGTGCTTATAGTAGTATGTAATATATTACAATAGTGCTTTAATGTAACAATCATATTCCAAATCGGAGAAACCGGTGGCAAATATAACTGATAATTAATGTTAATATGTATTAATGTGGCATTATTTCACTTATTGTTCTTGGTTTCTTCATTAGCCTGGTATACATAAATGTCTTATTTTATTTGTTTATATAATAACAAAATTGTTATATCTTTGCTTTTTTATTTTTTGTATCATAACCTTGTTTGTTTAGATGAATACAACTTGTTATCAAATGAAATGTCAACTTGCATTTACTCTTTTATTTACTGTAATTCAATTATTTGAGAATGTATGATTGGTTGGGAAATTTTAGCAGCTGTGGTTGCCATCCTAATTTGATGGATGGACCGCAGTTTTCATTCTGTTTCTGGCCATATTTTTGAATCATTATCATTTACAAATCACAATGTAATAATTTTGACAGGTAGCTTCGCACCTGGGAACCTAATCAAAGCATAGCATGCATAGAAAAATCTGCGAAGTCTTGTAACTGTGTAATTGTGTAAACTAGTGGGGAAAAAAAATTGATGATGGTGCAATGCATAACAATAACATTGTTGTCTGGTCATTCAGGTTGTTGCGTCTTGTAATGCAACATTCATCAATATTGGAAAACTAATCTGGCCATATGTTTTGATCCAGTTAAAAATTCACAATGAAAGAAATATTGTGGCTATCGTGTAGATAGTGCCTTGCTGAATAAAAATGATATTTACAAAAGAATTTGCACGTTCTTGTTATCTATGGATTGATTCCTATAAAGTGTATCTTGAAGCTGAAATTGAGGAAAAAGAAGTTAAAAATAATGTTGTTTTTGTAAGACTTCATGCGAGGAAATATTGGCCTCATTTGATGAAATGACCGGAAAGTGGGTTAATACTGCACAATTCCAAGAAAGGTATACATTGTACACTCGGCGACAGTGAAATTAGGGAGTGGCGAATCTCGTTGTCGTGGCGAATTTCACTGTCGCCGAGTGTACAAGAATTACAGGACAAATGTATTGCTTGACTTACATTACTTTAACTAGGCCCTGACAAGGCTAATCTTGATATGAAAACTCACTGGGTGGCAGCAGTGACAAGCAATGTGAAAGAGCGCCATCTGGCAGTAAAATCTTCCTGGAACATCCTCAAATGAGTTCACATACCCAGAAGGGCCTAAATGCATTATGATGGAAGTGGGGGAACTTGGGAGAACTGAGTTCCCCTAATATAGGGAGCTCTGCAATACCCCATGACACTGCTATATGTAAGTTATTTTGGATTTCACCAATATTGAGTTTTAAGTTTTTGCCTTAAGTTAGTTGGTCTTATGGTCCTAGGTTCATATGGCCCACTCGGCCCTGGTTTGCGAGGGCTCTAGAACTATTGGCAGATTACCCACTCCTGTTGCCAAAACGTTGCCTCCGCCTGGATCGTCAGCGGCAACAAACTGGCGCTAGCCATTCTGAGCTGCTCAGATTATCAAAGCTCAGTAAAATCCAGGTCAAGTATCGGACTGGTAAGTCCTCGCTTAACCTTAGAATTGACACTGTATATATATATATATATATATATATATATATATATATATATATATATATATATATATATATATATATATATATATATATATATATATATATATATATATATATATATATATATATATATATATATATATATATATATATATATATATATATATATATAGAGAGAGAGAGAGAGAGAGAGAGAGAGAGCAACAACTTTTTGGCTACTGTAATAATATTGAACATGCTGCATGTTTTAAAAACAATATTGGCTATGACACTGGATGAAGAGGCACCATCATAAATTTGATGGAGGACGGAGGGGGGCTGGACCATGGCCAACCTTTCATGGTGCAGGTACCAGCATTCCTCAACCTAAGCACTAAGGCTAACTTCCTTGGGCCAATCTTACAGGTGAAGGTGCCAAGCTCCTGTGGACTGGTGCTTCATGGAAAAGGACCAGTCGTCCTGGTTTTTAGTTTGGGGCCAAACTTGTCCATAAAAAGTTCCAGCTAACCTTCCAGGGTGCCATATGTCCAGGTGAATTGCCATCCAGCTTTTTTTGCAGTGCCAATATCCAAAATTGTATGTTTATGAGTTTCAGAATGCCCTAATCCAATTGGACTGAAGGGTGCAATATTCATTAAAATACCATTTAGTTGAACACAAAAATATATCATAAATATATAATTTTGAAGTTGTAATTTAACTTTTTGCGCTAAGGTGATCCTGTGTGGCCGGCCACCGCGGTACGAGTTCCCCTGACCAAAAATGTCCACTTCCATCACTTCTTATAAATTCCCATAAATTCATAAGTCCCACAATATTGTCAGAAATCCTTACATCAGAAATCAGTTAATGAATGTAACCTCTCCAGAAACTTTGCAGAAATCAATTAGTTCAAGATAAATCTCATCAAAGACGAAAAAAAAGGTGTACTGTCTTAGATAGCAATTAGCTATTCGGGGATGCAGGTCCGGCAGTAACGGAATTATGGGGAGGGTTTAAACATTTACATTTTTTTTAATTTTTCCAAATTCAGCAGTTCCTGCAATACGTGGAAAATTTCTGGATCCGAAAAGGGGCGTCCAGTGTCTGTTCACGCTAAGTCAGCAACCAATGTTGGACAACTTTTGCTGCACGCTGGCTACTCAAAGCTAAGACGCAGCATCGTCTGGTGCATAAGTTACGTCATTTCTTGTTGAAAAGATGCATGTCTATTGCACATACATATTTATGATATATTAGATTACATTTCTTATCTATTTTGTCTATGGATGATAAATACATAAGTTGTTATTTAACAGAGGGCACCAGTTGATGGTGGTAGGCTGTCTCTGCTCGGGACCATTGAATTTTCAGGGTCCCTGGAAACTTAAGTGGCCTACTTTCTTAATATCACTACGCACGTACAACGTAATGCCGGCCGCTCAAATTAGCATTCACCGCTCTAGACTGCTTTGCAAAGTGTGTACAAAATCCCAATTTTGAGTGAGTTGCCTTATTTGAACATAATTGAGCAAGTTTGAATCGATGACCATAGGTCAAAAATGGCTGGGTTAGTTGTGCGAGACTTTTGGCGAGTTGCTCCAAATGAGAATCTGTACACGTTTGCTCTGCTAGACCAGTAATTAAAATCACTATAGATGGTGCGGGCGGTGAACTTGTACACAGTTTGGTAGGTGCAAGCCGAATTCTTGGCTCAGACAGAAGTGGCTACATCTAGACAGTTGACCATATTTTATTAAATTAACTAACTGGACATGTTCCAATGATGCTCGACAACAAAGATGTGAAGGTTACAGAATTCACTTGTAGGCCTCAACCCTGGAAGGTTAGCTGGCCCTTTCACAGAAGTTTCCTGAAGGCTAGTCAAAAACATGTCACATTTCCTACTTATGATCAATTTAAGACCACTTAAATTAGGCTAAGCCTAACTTGAGATTGTTGGTGACCAGTTTAGTGGTGGCCAGGATTATGGGCATGCAAAAAAGCCTGAAATCAGTTGCACGACAGTAAAATATTATCCAAGCCCATCTCAGATTATCAATGACTTGTTGCAAGACTATTTTCGAGTCTTAAATTGTTGTAAGGGCCAGTGTGGCTTGGACCCCACCTTTGGTTGGTTCTGATCATGTTGACAGGTGTGCAGCTGCTGAACCAATCAGAGAGGCCATACATCTTAACCAAATCTATATACAGTGGCATAATGTGTAACTAGCCTTTAACCAATCTTTCCACAGTCACAATTCCAGTCAAGCAAGTCCCTCAAACATAATGCAAATAACCACTAACAACTTTTTTTTTTGTCATTAGTTTATTATATAAAAAGTGTTCTCCCTGATGCATCGTAACAAGTGGCAAATTTGTTTTATCTTTATTGTGAAAAATATCAAAATAATCGCCCTTGAAAGATTGAGATTGAGTAGAAAGGCGCAATGAAGTGTATTTTTCACCATTCATTTTGAATGTTATTCAAGATGCTCTGGCTACATGTATTTAGACCAACAGAAAAGTTACTTTTATATCAAAATAGGTCTTTGACAGAGCTAGTAAGAAAATGTTGATAGATTTAAGATACACACCTTAAAGGGCACTGCAGTCATGCACCACAGTATACATGCATGACATGACTGCCCTGTATTGGAAAAAAAATGGTGTTATCTTGTAGTAAGTTTGAATTTAAGATTTAAATTGTTGTCAGCATTTCAAAATACTCCCAAACCCCCCTTCCCACAGAAAAATGTGCAGCTTAAATTTCAAATAGACAATGCATCATAATTACGTAGCAACGACGACACAACAGTATTTCTTTTCTCAAAATTGAATGAACTAACTTACGAAATTATCCCCGATATGACAGTGTGCAGTGTTGTCTATCATTGCCCTACTTAATGATATCATCAAATCCATAATATTGTCATATTTACATAAATTTATACAAATTAAATTGGCCTTCCATGCAAACTGTCATTCTCAACCATTTTGCCTCTGAATATGTCTTGAGTAGGGACAGCATCAATCTAAGCCCATTTACAATAATGACCAATTATTGCTTCTTTCTTAAACATTGATGTTGATTAAATATTTACATAAGCATTGCTGAAATGTTATCCACTGCATCTTTTCTATAATTATGGCATCTATTGTATTATTATATAACAAAAGTTTTCAATTTGGTGCTATATGTTGCTTTGACTGGGCAGATACAATTGGAAATATCACACACACAATTGAAAAATGAATGAAATATTTCAAAATCAAGCTAGCTGATGCAGTCTAGAGTATGCAATTATATTTATATAAGAGGCAGTCAAACTGACAAGTCTTCCTTTTAATAACCCCATTCACACTTCTCAGAGAGAAAATTCAATTTACATAACAATATAATTTTCCTTTGTACACAACAATAATTATCTATTTACATTTGTATATATGATGCAGTAAAAAACAGTCATACAATTGTGAACCGTGTAAATACATAAATATATCACATTCAGATGGATATATCGCGTGCATAATCGAACCACTTAACTATACAGCTGAAACTTGGAACACATTAAACTTGATCATTAGTATTACATCAAAATTATCATAACACACAACAATTTGCACCTTAATAATATACGGAACAATACACAACTGTTATTTCAGCGTTTAGTGTTGATATGCCATTTTGTGCAAAGACAACAAAGTCATGCCTAATGGTTGTTAAACAACTTGCCTAATTATCTATTTACCTAAAATCAACTACAGAAAACATTACTCAATTATTTGGGATTGTGTCCTTTACTAGAACTGCAACATATGCAGACCAATCTTTATCCGTTTTGGTATATAATTATATATATTTATATATATCAACAACATGAGGGGAGGGGAGAACATCCACTCACAGCAAGACAGAAAAACAGATTCTGGAGGATTATTGCATGAGAATAAAACCATTCAAAGACAACAAACAATTTACTGAAAGACAGTAAATAATTGCATTAATACAATTATAATATATCTGCATGAGTTCAACACATCCATTAAAATCGGTATTCTTGCATGAGCTTCTTACCATTAAACTAAATAAAAGCTAGTGGAATAGCATGAACTGAAATGATGAATGAAACTTAATTAATTTACACACCTAATTATGCTCTGAGCATTAATACATAAGGAACACAGACATGTATTAATTGAGATGCAAAATCATCATATTCACCATTTATGAAACAACAGGAAATAAACACATTAAGCTGAATGTAAAGTATCTGGTTTCAGCTAATTTACTGTTACAGTCTCGATTTTGTCTCTCCATTTCTCTACTTGCCGAGATATACTATACAGCAAAAATTATCCACCTAGTTAGCGAATGAAATAAAAATAGAGACTGGAACAGGAAAACTTGCATTGTTGCTCACAATCATTCAAAAATACTTTTGGCAATCTTATCAAAAAGCCTTCTACACTGATCCTCATTGGCTTGCTCATTACCATGACTATATTTGTGAGTATGCTACAATGAATTATTGTAATAACAGATCTGTATCACAGCTTTTACTTTCTTTGAATCGTGACCTGTACATGAAAATAGTTGACCATCTTTTGTCAAAATTTAACGACATTGGAGAATGCATTACGTGTCGTCTTCTCCGCACAATCTGTACATTTTACGTTAGTCCCACTATGCTGGACATTCACATTTGGCAGTTGTTTCTTTGAAAAATCAATGCTTTCTTTGTCATTATTTACATCATCGATAATACTTCTGAACAGAATTGCGACTATGACAACGCAGGGAGTGTCGCTGTGGCAACAAACCCTCATTGCACCCTCTCTTGAATGCAACAGAGCAAGCAGTATGGATTGCGAGCTACAGTCTTGAAGGTGATGTAGACACATAAATGTGAAATTAATGTGCAACCTACAGCACGCTCACATGTGTATGAAAAAGGGTTGTGTGTAAAGGCATGAGGGTGTAGAAAGATAAGTTTGCAGTAGGTTTTGCCTCAGAGAAAGGCACTTAACACACAAAGTTGATTAAAAAGTATGTGTAATATCCTCTAGTCTCCCAAGGCACCACAGCCTACAAGTGAATCAGCTACATAGTGAGGTGATACACCCCACCATCCCTACTAACAGAAACCACCTAGAGATCAAGAGTAGATAATGCATTGCAAACAATCTGTGTGAAGGGTGTGTTTTAGATGAGTAGGCGAAATGGTCAGTGTTGACATGCGACACTTAGAGATGACCCATAAAACTTGCTCCTTGCATTCAGAAAGAGTTTTGAATCAATACCCGTTTTTTTCTCGCAAGCCTAAACTGCACGCCTGGCCACCATATTTAATGACAGATATTGAACTGACAAATCACTGGAACTGATACTTGTCCCATTTGAATACTGATACCAGCCACGTGGCTTTGGCACAGACTAGTCTTCAGTTAGCAAGATTACCCACAACCTTGGCAGTTTGGTCATCAATGAACACACAACGCCTAGTGACAGTGTTTGTCATACAAAGTCATCTCCACCGTACTGGTAGTCTTGTTGGTCCAATGCAACGTAGAGTGACCCGGAACTCTGGTCATTGTTGTCCTTGGTCAGTCGATATTGGGCTGGTCCTTCGGAGGTCAGGGCAGAGTCCATTGAATGCAAGGAGCATTGATCATCCTGTCGTAGCAATGGCTGCTCCTGTTCCTCCAGTTCCTCGGATGATTGCTGGTCGCTTTCTGTGTGTAACATGCTCGTGGAATCATTGGGTACAATAACAACCTGTACAGGAGATTCAGACTGGGGGAATGTATCCATCTGGCAACCGGGGTCTGCAGGATCTGACCAGCTTGAACTGGGTTTGTTTTGATCCTGGTCAGTTCTATTCACAGCACCTTGCAAATCAGCTGCACAACTTTGATCAACATCTTGATGGGTGTTGGCGGGCTGGTTGTTACAGTTCGGATGAGGCATTTGCCAGTTATTGCCTGGCTCCTGGCAGAGATCTTTGGATGCATCATCATGAGATGACGGTAAAGTTGCCTCATGAGGCATGGCAGGGGATTTGTCTGCATCTGTATGGGGTGGAGCGTCGGCGCGCTCATCCCGTTTGGGAGGGATATTGGAATCAGTGGGGGATTTGGTGCCTTCATTCTCAGGCTGGTCAACCACCAGAGTAGGATAGGGACTTGGGGAGTGCTCTCCTCTTGCATCTGGTGCTGATGTGATCTTTTCAACTTCTGCATCACACTCATTCTCTTCCCACTCATGCACAAATACCCCTTCATCCTGCTCATCCTCCCCGCCTCCCTGGCAGGTACTGTTGCTGGGCTCAACCACGGTCTCTGCAGGAGTAGGATCCTGCCTTGGAGAAAATGCTGTGTGAGCATTCAGCAAGTCCTGGTCACTCCCCTCGCTCTCATCCTCATCACCAAAAGTGTCCATGGGCAGGGCGGGTGGAGATGGGGGACTGGGACTTCTCCTTTGTTTGGGGTGGAATGTGAACACACTTCGGGTAGGAGTTCTTGCAGTTGTGTACAGTGCTGGTTGCGAGTGATGAAACAGTGAAGTTGGTCTTTCAGCTGTACTTCGCTGTACATTTGGAACACTGGAGTAAGCCATTGAGGTGGGAACCAGGCTACCCTGAATGCCAACTCCTAACACCTCCGATGGTACACTAAGCGTACTTTTCGGCGTCTGCGGAGATTCCAAGCTACCACTGCTGCCTTGCTGGATGGCATCCTGTCTCTTCAGCATTGGAGAACGGCTTCCAAACGACCGAGACCTCCCAGTGACTTGGTAGGGTGCTGGAGAGAGGGGAGGACTAGGATAATGAGGACTGGGTGATATTGGCGGTGGGGGTATCATGGGGGTTGTGCCCAACAGTGGGCTCTTCTGCGGTGCTGGTAATGACAAATCCCCATGGTTGTTTTGCTCATAATCACTTGGAAGAACTGGTGTAGGGGAACATCTTGGCTCTGAAAGCAATGAAAAGTCAAATTAGCTATTTTCTGTTATTACTTTAAGCAACGATGAAGTTCAAATGGTTACTTCAAAAAAGCATGCAAAATGTCAATGTTACTGACAGCTAAAAAAAATTTGAAAGTTCGAAATAAAAACTAGTGTACCTACAGACAGCCCCCAAAAAATATGAGACCACTCAAGCATGTACACAGTGGTCGAAGTGGTCTTATATTTTGGAGGGCTTTGTAGCTGCACTTTTAATGCATAGCTAAGTGTTTAGCTTGCTACTGTTAAGATTTTATATCTAACAAACTACTGGAGACTAAAGTTTAGGAGAATAATCGGCTAAAAAATCTACCTATTATAAGTACTACCACCTGTAAGCATGGATTTGGAGTTGGTAATAAGTCTTGTATGAATAGCATGTTCATATTCTCATAAAATACACTGCACATGCTGCTGCACATGTTTATTGTTGTCAGACTAAAAAATAATAATTGGCCGTTAATCTGCTTTCTCTAAGGGCAGTTAAAGTTATTTTTAGATTCCACCAGATGCCCGAAGTGCAATTACGCTTGGCCATCGAATCAGAAATGCTTTACATATTAATCCAAGCACAATGAAAATTTACTTTAAAATCTTGAAAATTGGGAAACTCTTTTGTCACAGGCTCCAGGAGCTGATCCATCCAGAAAACAAGGTGAACCCACAGGAAGGTTATGGGAATAAAATGCAAGGTTAGCTATGGTAATATCCCACCAGCTTGCTTTTGACCATGTAAAGCCATGATGTTACCAAATGAGAGTTAGGTAACAAAATCTGATTATATATCTAGACTACAAGAAAATATAATAAATATGGTATTGCTACTATGCATCACAGGTTCAACAGGTAAGACTTGTCAAAACCGTATTTATGGTAATACTATATTTTTACCCTTACATAAGTTAAGAGCGATAATGACCGCCAAAACCTCCTGTTGTTTTAAAGGCAAATTTATGCATGCATAAAACAGTAAACTAAAAGAACACATCATCTTCAGAGACATGGATTGCAACAGGGTTCATTTCCACCTTAATTTTTTTGTGTTTTTTAAAATCTCATTTAGAACTTACAGATTCTTATATAATCATATTCTACTGCAACTGAACCTGACAATACCATTCCCTCTGAAGTGATGTGATACAAATTCCAGTAAAAAAAGTTAGGCTAGAAACTTAGCTATGACTAGTTAGAGGGTGAGAAAAGTTCACAATGTAGTGAATAAAAAATAAAGGTAATACAGTTAAGAAAATAATGAACTACAATTAGATACACAAGGTTATGAGGTACTAGAAGATAGTAATAAAAATGATATAAAATGGGGAATCTCAAAACTCGAGAAAATTACGGTGTTAAGGGGTCAAACTAAACTGACCTAGCACAAGTTTTGGTATTTTTAGTCCATTGAATCCTGAAATTCACAAGAAATGAAACTGAAAACTATGTATGACCAGTAATCCAAATGCCTAGCACAATATTCATGCAATCACACAATTGTCCGCGAGTTATGACTAAATTCAGAGTAAATAAACAATGTTGCTTAAAATTAATCTTCCTGAAATGCAAAAGAGTCAACAAAACCTTTGAAAATATTATCTGGTTTTCATGCTCAGCTCTTACCAGCATTTTCTTCATCCCTATTGAGTTGGTCCATACTAGGCGGTCTGACGTTGAAAGTGAAGTTTGGTGGCAGAGACGTCTGCTTGCAGACTGGTGTCCGAAATCGGTTGCCTCTTATCTCCGGTTCAAGTTCGGCAGGCTGAAATTATAAATAACACATCAGCACATTTGTTTAGTATACTTAATCCTTCACCAGAAGTAGCATTGTTAACAGAACTTAGATGTTTCTATGGTTGTACTTCACGTCAGAGGTATATTCATAAACGTGGATCATGGCAAGATTGTTCTGTACAGTATAATCGTCTGTTGAAAAATACTTTTTAAAATTTCTTTCTGAAAGATTTTTCTTCCATTCAAGGCTTATACTGTAATATATTTGTATACAGGGCACATGCTGCTTATTTCCACTAAGGATGGTCAACTGTCTCAAAAGCTTACAGATCACCCTTGCGCTCATGTAATTGCATCTAGAAGCAGAAGCAGAAGCTGCAAGTTATATATCAGCTGACTTAGCCTGAGTACTACATGTTTTGCCATCTACTCAGGACCATGCGCTATACACTAGGTTGACATTTTCAAACGACTGGAACAAATACCCATATGACTATCAGGATGACCAGGATATCCTTGGGGGAGGACACCTCACAGACAGACCCACTTTTGCGGTTCAACCTTACAAGTCAGACAGCATACAGTACAGTGATTTGACATGCTCTAAATGTAGCATATAGTTGCTCACATAACCTAGACCAGTGAGTAACTAGGCTTGTACAAGTGGGTTAAGAACACCTACATGTTATTCCAGTGCATATTTTCATCGTATCCACCACATGAAATTTTAATCATACAAAGCAACTGTTCTTGCCCAAGCATATACAAATAGGTACTCATCCGTATGTATTAACAACAGTACCATCTGCATCATGTTAGCTTTAACTAACATTAAACAACACATCATATTACATTGGATTGTGTGATTGAACAGGTGCAACAAAACCCTTTGAATAAAAAAGGTTGACAAGGTATCAATTATCACGTTAATTGTTTAAAAATGTTTAATAAAAAAGAGAACCACTGATGATTCAAAGAGTTATTACTGTGATAGCTGCAGAGGACAAATCATTCACAACATAATACAGAAGGTACTGCGCCAAAAGCGGCATGCCATGCAGCGGTGTTAAAGAAAAGAAAAGGATGCAAAAGCCACCAAGTACATTACAGATCTATGTTAATCATGACAAAAGTACCCAGCCATCTGTACAAGAACACAACAAAGAAGCAGCAGCAGCAGCAGTCATATTTGGTTGATGGGGATTGTACAGCACCATGATATTTCCTCCTTGGGATCCTCTGCCTCCTCCTCCTCCTCTGCTTCCTCTATCACCATTGTCCGCATCATCATCCTCATCATCCGCATCATTGGCCGCATCACAATCTTCGTCAGCGGCAGCAGTTGTCTCCTCATCACTGTTGTCCATGATGAGACAGATGTCATTGTTGTTGGCTGAGCACATCATGTCTGGATGGAACACGGCCTTGTGACCACAGCGCGGGCATGCCAGTACTATCAGCCCCTCCTAGTACCCCCCATACAAATCACAATGTTCACGGACATGTACAGAAATTCTCGTTATCTCATCTGGTTTGTCCGTTGCAAAACTAGAGAATTGGAGAAAGCTCACATCATGTTATTGTTAAATTCGGCTATCTATTTTCTCAGGTCAGTTTAAAATGCACCGCTCTACAAATTCAGTACAGCATGTGTATAATTATTATGCATGTGCAGCTCTTTGGCGTAACTTTTCCAAAAACAGACACTTCCATCAATTCCAACAGTTCTAAATCTTGCTGTAACTCTCCACAATAAAATCGTTTACATCTGGAAATTGTTGTAGAGAATTTCCACTACTTCATCAAGTCATCATATTTTGACGTTCTCATGGCCTGCTGGTCTCAGTTTTCCCGAAAACTGCCGGACCGACAGACCTGACCGGCCAAATTTCATTCAGTCTGGCCAAAGACAACATATTTTATAATGATATTTCATAAAGATATGGGCTCATTTTGACATTCGGCCCGGCGAAGGACAGTAAACTTTGGGAAGACTGTGGTCTGTGGTGAACTTGGACATTATTTTGGAAGTCTGCTCTTCTTGACCTAATTGGTTAATTTTTGTATCATTGTTTTAAGAAATTATTCCATCCAGAATTGAGCATGTTCTGGCTCATCCCACTTCGGACTAGGCTCGTCCTGGATGATGGCAAACCCAATGCTTTCTCTTGCTGGAGCCCAATAACTAGCCTACATGACACCTGGTATTGTGTGTGCATTCAATAGCATTACTTCACAGTACTGGATGGCCAAAATACACACTTGTATAATAATCACGCATGTGCTGCAACTATTTCAAGGAAATGGTTGCCAATGAAGGATAATAATTCCATTCCTGTTGATCGCAGATCTGTCAACAGTAACTCGGTTGCATTTGTGGTGTATTAAACCAGATAAGATAACGAAATGTGATGAATGAATTTGTATATTTTAAAGTATAATATTTAAAGATAGATAGACAAGGTAATATTAGCTGGAGATGTTTAATCGTGACAGAGTGCGATTAAATTTTGACAAAATTTGGTTGGAGCGGATGATTTGCTTCTCTGTCAAAATATAACATCACCAGCTAAAACAGTAAGAGAAAAAGTTTGTACTGTATCTCTGTGAAAATAAATTAATGGAACAAAATCTCAAACAGTGTTACTGATGTTGTGCTAAAAGAGTAAGTACCAAAAGATTAAGAAGACTATAAAAACCTAGAAACAAAACTGCAAATGCAGAATCCTTCCCAGTAAATCAAAACCAAATGGTAGAAAAACTAGTTAAAATATCACTCAAAATGGTGCAGTTAATTAATCAAACCCAGCATGCTGATCTAATTCATTAGTTCCACTGATGACATCTTCCTGAAGCAAGTCCACCTTTTCCACCCGGCTGCGGGCGGCATTGCTAGATTTCACGGCAATGCCATGGTTTTTTTCGCTGTGGTCTTCTAGGGGTAAATAGATGCATGACTAAGTAGGTCAGCTAATGCAAGCGAAGCACTAGCACTTCAAAATGCTCAACCGCCACTGCATACCATGGTGCTGCGCTAAATATAGATACATTTCATAAACACTGTCGCTGATTTAGCACTCCACAGATCATCGCGACCAATAACCTGGATACGCATATACCAGGTAATTAAGCCCATTTCTAGCAAGGCGCCTAGCGTAGCCACGCGAAGATGGCGGGCTTGCTTTAGGAAGATGCACTGATGAAAGAACTGTGCTCAAGTTAGCGACGTTATGTGCTCCACGACATGCTTTCCATGTGGCTAACCAACTTCAAATGCTCCCATCATGCTAAATTCAATCACCAAAATACTGCTAATGATGTTATCTAATGAATTCCTGTGTGGAAGCATCCATATCTTAGACCATTTATTATTGCAGCAATAAGAAAAACCTCACTAAGCTGGACAACAATATGAAAGAATAAAAAAAGACATCTACTCTTATAGCCAACGCTTTCATGGTACAACCTGAATGCAGTGCAATAGATCATGACTTTTAAGTATAATTCAGTCAAACAATGCAAGTATGTTTTAAAAATCAGGTTGCAACATACAGGCGTTGACAGAAAACCACTAAATACTAAGCAAATGACAAGTTATGAAACTGCAAACAAAGTGCTGATAAGAAAGTGACATCGAGATACAATCTGAAATTAACTAGACGCGATCGGATCATACATACCTCATCCTCCTTTTCAAGTTCCTCCTCCTCCAGAGCTTTTTCCGCTTGGACTTTACGCTCTTCTTCCAGTTCGCGCTGAATTTCTGCATCTAATTCCGCATCATCATTCATAGACTTGTTGGATTCCTGAAACAAACACAACAATGTCAGTATGCTTATCGGGAGCAAAGGATTTCAGGATACCAAATAAAGGCATGATCCACACTAACTACAATTAACTGATATACACAAAAAATTGACATGAAATTTCTCACATCAAATTTAACAATGCTCTTTCAATAACTTGACTACTACTTAAGACAAATAACATTTTTGAGGTATCGTGTGGACCAATGGTTTCCACAAACCAACGGACTCATTTATAACCATTATCAATGTGTTACATTGGCAAATTCACAAAGACAGTCAATATTTTTCATTGTAGTAAGGGTCCCTGAGAAGGTATTATGGTTTGGTCAGTTGTCATGCATGGAACATATGGGTTGGGCTTGTTAGTTTCGTTAAATTTTGTTGCTTAGTGATACTGAAAGGATTAGTATCCCTTGTCAATGCCATTATTAAAAAGTTCCTGTTAATACTTTTTTGTTATTTTGAAATGGAGGAACATTGTTTAATATAATTAAATTGTGAAAAATATATGCTTAACCTGGCATGTTGTACATAGCATATTGACGCAAAAACAGTATAAAGTACCATTAATAAAAGCTTTATTCGTATAAAAATGTACAGCAATGTAATGTGTTACCAAGTGTATTACAATAATGCATGTCACCTATGTTATGGCAAGTCTTGAGTAATTAGATGCCTTTGCTAATAAAAACCAATGGACTTGGACAAAACCACAGTATTTAGTGACTTTAATCCAGTATACAATTTCGACATAAATATTGTTCTTCTTAATATGAGTCAAAATTTACAACTTCCCGCACGTAAGGTCCTGGGTTTGATACCCAGATGCATGTGGGTTCCCCCCACCTAAAGCTTTATAGTTTAAGAAATATGCGTTTATTAGCATTTAGCTGACTATGAAGTTATATTGCTGCTATAAGCTACTCATGGATATTATACTAGCTGGGTAGACTTCCACAACTTCTGATAATAGTTGAGTTATATATCTTATGATTAAGAGCTTGAAAAAATAATCAAACCAAATTTACCCCTTCCATTGGAGTAGGTATGTAGACGGACATATTTCGTAAAGCTTGCTTAAGAAGGCGAAGCGCTGTGACCTTTTGTGAGAAGAAAAGATACCACAAATCCCTCTTTGCTCTGTATGGCAGCTATCGCTTAATTATATGTATTTCACGGAAACAGTTAATTATTTCAAATAGATATAATCTTTATTTGTATATTTTTAAAATTTACACATAAGTAGAACAAACTTTACAAGTCTATGTTACGGTTACTATGTATTTTATCATTATGATTGTTAATATGGATAGATCCATGTGATTCATAGCTTAATGTCAATGTCAAGCGCTTATATTGTGTATGCCTGTATGCCCAACCATGCCAGCCAGTCTTAATTAAGACTTGAGGTGTATCTTATCAGGGGAAGTTGCTTTATTAAGTTGCCCTCTAAGGAAAAGCATGAAATGGGTTCATATCATAGGTTTGAAGTTAAGGGTAACTGACTGCCTGTAATTCAACAACAAAACCAGTGTTGTAGCTTGTGCCTTTTATAGCCAAATGTATCTTCCTAAAGCAAGCCCCACTCCTCCGCACGGCTAAGGCCGCCGTCGTGGAAAGGCGGGCTTGCTTCAGGAAGGTCAGCCTGGACTCAGCCACATGCAACAGAGAAGAGCCCAGTTTACTTTGTGTGGATGCTCCTTGTTTTAAAGCCAATTATATGTAATCATTGGTCAGTTAATAACTGTAAACCATGTAGTTTTCTTTCTAATATTTGCGTTCCACATCTATCCTCAGATTTATATATAAGAACGAAAATGCAGTCAAATGGATCTGGTGACACCGTTCGAAATTGAAAATAAAGAAGCCAATTTAATGAATAAAAAAAAAGGTTCTGAATAATTACCTTACACAAAATCTCTGGTTGAGTGTTTGAACATTTTGTTCCCTGGCAAGTATCAACACTGGTTTTGTGTTAAGGTGTTCCAAATTTAGCATATCTTAAAATGCCTTTGTACTTAGGAAAGTTTGCAACATGCACAGTTTTATTTTAATGAAGAAAATTACTGAAGCTGTTCAGTAAACCCACCAATTAAATTTAGTCCAATGCACCAAGCAAAGTTTGAGTGATGAAGGAAAAGAAAATGCTGTTATAACACTTACATATTGAATTGGTGAACATATCCTAATATGTGCGTAATTAACCATTACCAGTGTATTCATAATTAAAGTGAATCCTACAAGTTAACTTCTTATGAAGTGATTACTTAGAACTATAAGGAACCATTAGCTTGTTTAGTGAGTCACTTAAAAAGAAGCTTATTCTTAATAATCCCGAGAAGAGTTATATTTATACTTCTCTGTGAAAATCCTGCAAATGTGCAAAATGATTTATGAAAATTAAAATGTGCTGCTTTTGTAACTGTCAAAGCTTACTGCTGTTACCTACAAACTGAAGTGTGTGCTATTTTAAAGAAGATTAATTATCACTCTATTCTAAAAAAAACAAAATTAGTATGCGTGTCAGAATCCTAAATAAGAACTGACGCATCCTGGGCTTTTCGCAACTTAGCAGCAACCTCTGTTCATCAAATAAGTCATTTCAACTGGATATATATATATATATATATATATAGAAATCCAGTAGTAGTCAATAACAGATACATTTATTCAATACAAAGACAAAGTCAAAAGTGTGCATGTGCTATTTCGGCCCAGGGTGCCTCAATTTTTAGGGTCACTTGCAAGATTTATTGCAGATATTTTGGCAACTTAAAAAATTAAACTCAGATGAGTGGTTATGATGCCACCCTTTCAAAAAGTGCATTTCAAAGTGAATCAGCTTTAACACATCTATTATAAATGCTTTAGCAATGGGAAGAGAGGAATTTCAAAGTGTTAGTTAAGTGTGCTCTGAGAAACATTTTTATCATTAATTATGCCTGTATGGCAACAAAAAAAATTGATAAGGACGTGCATGAAACAAATGGGCCATAAAATTATCTATTTTTGAAAAACTGGAGTCAAGCGGGTGAAGTAAGAATACCAGATCGGGGGGCTAGAAAGGGAAACATGTTTTTTCTGAATACAAAAATTATCGAAATCTATGTCAATCAAAATTCATCCAATTTTTATTACTTTTTTCATACATGCATAAAACTTAGTCTCTGCTATGAATTTAGTAATTTAATTCATTCCAACAGAAATGTTTAAGCATTCCACTAATTACATAAAATTTAATGAATAAATCTATTTTTTCAAAACTACAATTTTATTTCCTATATATGATTCATATTCCAAAGCAACTTATAATAAAGCTACGTACTCTGCTACGAGTTGGCGTACGTCTTTAAGATTTTAGTAAAGTCAAATAGCCTAGTCAGAACCAATTAGGTAACATGAAACAATATGCGTTACTTATCAATTTTAAACAATTAGGGTCCGTTTCACCAGCATCAAATGCTAGTTGGCATGGCAAAATGGTAGTGGAAAGAATAGGGAAACGCAACTGCCAGAAAAACAAAATTATCTTGGCTAGAAACTCCACTATTAGTTAAGGGAAGCTCAAGGGCACATGTTTTATACACTACCTGGTCCCTAGAGTCCTACAAAACATGGAACATTCAACTTAGTAAGACATGTAAAACAGAGACAAGCACTGGTTTATACAGAAGACATTATTATAACATATACATTCATTGCAAATTGTCAAAAAGCCAAGTTGGTGTATATTATGAAAACATTTATAGATGCGATATACATTGTTAGATTAAATTCTTGGCTCTTAGACTATTTGAATAGAGATAGAAGAGATTACAGGAGAGAAATGTTCACATACAACTAATATATATAACCACAAAAAGGTATAGGATAATAAATCATGATAGACATAAAAATTCTCTCTATGAACATAAGCCTTAAAATAAATAAATATGAATAAATGTTAAAGAAAAAAACCGAATGTCCATTTATAAAAGTCACTTTATAAAATTTTCATTCAATAACACCAATACCTCCACAGGAACAGCAGTTGATCATGACAGTTTACTAATACGTGTATATACATAATGCACAAAATTCATTACAAAACAAGGTGACAATCAGACAAGGTTCATTACATACATAAATACAATGATATGTACATCATATTTAGCCAAATACAAATCGTCATCTCGCCGCTCGGCAACAAAACAATCGTGAACAAGACAATATTACAAATTGAGCACAATCGCAGAATAATAAATGGATAGCCAAGACCTACCTCTAGATGCTTCATAAGGACAGCTACTACCACATTGACCAGGACGAACTGTGCCATCAATACGAAGACCACAAAGAACACCGGTGCGATGATAGGACTAACGCAACAATTTCTCTCGCAGTCATCTGAGGGATCGCAATCTTCTCTCAGTGTGTCCTGCAAGAATAAATTTCATTGCAATTAGGTTGTTTTGTCTTTTGAATTGTTATTATGAAATCCTTACTCAATTTCTTACATCTTAGTTGCTCTGAATATTTAATTTTGTGTTCCAGTTAGAGTGCTACATCCTGAAAAAAGTGTGTATATATATCATTCTCTTAAAGATTTCTTCCTCATATATACTTCTGATAGGTTTTTTTTTTCATTTAGGTTGTATGTAAACACATCAAACAAAGATAATTGTTGAAATTCTAACCTTCATTATTCCATTCCAATTGTCTCCTGTCGCCACTCTGAACAGTGTCAGGAACGCCATGCCAAAATTCTGGAAGTGTGCGTGAGCACTCAGCCCTTCACACGGATGTTCCTCTGAACATTCTATAACAAAAAATATACTTAATATTATTTCAGTTTCTATAATGACATGAAGTTAAGTGTCATTAATCTATATTTTAAACCTATTAATTGTCACTAATGATTACTGTATGTACTGGAACAATGAAACAATCAATTTTGTTTCAATCTTCTCCAAGTGGTCACTAATGAGGTATTTGTAAATGGGTAGTGAAAGCACTATTGTTAAATGACTCCAACATTGCTGATTCAGCTGTACTGCCAATACTCTTACCTAACCGACCGAAGAGCTCCACCCCTAAAGCAGCAAAAATGAAGAACAGGAGAAAGAAGAGTAGACCCAGGTTTCCAACTTGGGGCAGGGCTTGGACCACTGTGTCTAACAGGGCCCGGATACCTTTGGCCATCTTCAACAGTTTCAGCACTGAAAACAGTAGAAAAAGGTGTTGTTTCATCACATTAAGAGCTCAGACCATGTTGCACAGACCTTGGTCATTCACAATACAGCCTTATTATCAAATCCTGGTGTTATTTTTGAGGTGGTGTTTATATCAGATATTCTGTGACCTAACTAAGTTAATGGGCCACAGGGATTAGATTGTTTTATTATAATGTACCTGTGCCTTAAAGTTGGGTTGGGAAATTAATATATACAAAAACAGGGCTAACTGTTAACCACATAAGCAGTCACCAGTAAGTTATTCACTGTTCATTGTTCACAAGTAATTATTAATTCTGAAGTAAAGTACATTGTGTATTATTCAGTTCTATCCAAAGGACTAATAGTTAAATATCTTTTTATGTGTAACGATAGCCTTTGTTTCTTATTTTTGTTAATTTTCTGATTACCATTGTACTAATGACATAAATATTATGTCTTATCTGACATTTACATATCAATAACATTATATATATATATCATTATGTGAAATTGCTTCTTGTCAAAACATACGTCATGAACAAGAAAAAAAAACCATCTCACCTCTCGCAATCCTTAGCACCCTCATGACACGTATAATTGTTGGATTGATGGGAATGACATTTGATTCCATTTCTTCTAAGACGATGCCCACTATTGATAATATCACTATTCCAATATCAAGCTGATTCCATCTGGAATGGTATGGCAAGTTAATTGTTAGTCACAAGAATAGATAATGCCTTCCTATCATTTCTTGATTATTAGGAATTAAGATTTTTGAAATAAATTTGCAAGCCAAGGTTTCTATAGGCCAACCGAACAGAATGAGCAAGCTGAGTTTGAGTGTAGAATTCTTATTAGGGAATTTTATAGAATTTCAGCATGAATTTTCTACGGTTAATAGTGCTTTCTCTTCCAAGATAATTTTGTAGTAAAAATACAAACATCAGAGTGAGTCACGATATTACGATGTTGTAATTTACATATAGATCTAGATATAATCATACAACATGAATGTACGATACTTAGTTTAAGAATGTGGTTTCCAGCTGTACAACATAAATTCACTGAAAACATGCCTTTTTGCAAAGAAACTAGCAGGAAAAAAAAATCAAGGATATATAAGTGCTTTTTACAATGAATGAGTGACTAATAAATTAAAATAAAGATCCAAAAAAAGGTAATTTTGGTTGTTTTTTAATACAATTTGCTTTCGCAAATAATGTATTGCTATGATATGAAATTCTATTTGGTCAAGTAGCTGTATATAGCTGTGTTAAGGGTGCTGCTTCAAATATATATTAAAGGTATTTATCAATGGCTCAGTGATGACAGTAAGTTGATTGATAGTGGTAGGTAATGCTCCTTGTTCATTATGACACAGGGCCAATGTAAACTTTCGGTTACTACTTAGTAATTATTTGATGTGAGAGATAAATCTGAGTATGATAATTTATTTTGATTTACTGTCTTGCAAACCATGGAGGAAGTCTCTCCCTTTCCTTTCTATACTCCATTACTAATATCAATGTAAATTTTTTCAATTCCATTCATAATATGATAACCCTTTAAATTAAGAGTGTACGGTTTGTCTGATACAAGACAAATGTGCTCCTAAACCATCATCGTCAAAGTTAACACAGACAATCCACATTATACATGCTCACAGCATAGCTCATGTACTCAAAAGATATACTCCAGGGAGGCCATGTGAATCCAGGTCTCCCATGGGCTATAGTACCCAGCCAACGGGAGTCCTTAATTAACATGACATCCTCTGGAGTTAAGTTAGTCATAAAATGTTGTTAATATACTGTAAAAGCATGTGGCAACCTGCATGAAATAATGTCATGTGTTGTTCTTTCTGTATTTAAACAAAACAACTATTTTGTATGTTTATTTGAATGTTTGTAAGCTCACTGTCACCACAAAGTCATTGGTTTAATTAAAATTATAACAACATGGTGAGATAAAAACTGTAACAACAAGTGGGAAGTGAGACTGGGAGGAGCCAGTCTGTAAGTAGCAGAAAAGCTGCAGTGAATTTGTGAGTAGGTCACCAGTCAGAACATTCCTGTGGCACTGAACAATGTCCAACAGAATCAAAGAACTGTGAGCAGTATGATCCCAGGCAACTATTTCTTTTTGGTTCAAAGACATCACATGTATTATTGCCAGTGCTTTTCATCTGGTTTTAGTTTAAATTTATATCATATTTTTGGGAAGTTTCTCAGGACACAATGGTACAATTTACACATTTCTGTCAGAGAAGTTTTCTGATAAACATGCAAAATTTAAGTATTTAGATGATATAAAGAAATTGTTGCCATGGTAACATCATACTGAAAAATTGTTAGAGAAACAAAAGAAAAGGTTGAGTGAGGAACAGAATGCACTCCAGCTTTATCGTAACACTTTTACCCTTCACTGGATCAACGATAGATCATCACCGCAGCATATGCAGGAAAACAGAGGTTAGGGCCACTTTATTCTAGTCTATTACAATATGGAGCCTGGCCTAGCCTAACCTCTGTCTGACAGTTCAAAAGTTAAATGAGGATTTTCAGAGTGCAATTCAGTTTGAGAAAATCATTGGTTAGAAACTTGTCAGACAGAGGAGAGGCACGTAACACTGACCTATCAATTAAAAATTCAGATTCAATTGTCAAATTAATTACAAGAACAATTCACAATTTTTTTACAAATAAATTATAAACACTATCCTTGTACATAGTAATTACGTCATTAAATGCAACTTACAGGGCACCATTACAATCAAGCATCTATGAACGACCACAAAAGCAGACATTAGAAGCCTTAATATCTGAAAAAGTTTCTTTCTGTTTTATAATTTCTAATACTCTAACACTGAAAAATACAATTATTCACACTAAGATAAAAAAGCAAAATAGATATTCATGAGCTTGAAGAACAAGAGCAACCATAGGATGGTAGAAAACACACAAAGTGTCTAACCTGTAGATAGAGCTTCCTTAATTAAGCATTTTAAACTTTAATATCATATTTCTTACCTGTCCTTGATGTATCGCAGGAAGCCAAGGGCAACAATTTTCATCATAGCCTCCAGGATAAACACTGTTGTGAAGAAGTAATTGCAGATTTTTAACCCAAATTCCAACGCCTGAAAGAGAAAGGAATTTCATCAATTGCAGTTAATTTCATTAAAAAAAAACGGTTGACTCTAGCTGTATGTAGCGACCTGTACATATCTGCTAAAGCCAGCTGCTTCTGTCCACTTCTATAACTCATAGTCAGCTTACATTTATCACCAGAAAGGTGTTAACACTGGCAAATGTAAGATATTAATCTAATATATTAAATATGTACTTTTAGATCCAATTTTGAGTAGCCAGCTATGACAGCTTTGGCTAGGTTCAATTTGACAGGCCATTTTTAATGAAACTAACTGTATAAGCATACTTTATTAATCATTGAATAATTTATGCTGTCCAGGAGTGAGCGAAGAACAATTTACAGCTTTAGGCTGAAATGAGTACAGAATACAAATACGAATTTTTTTTTATTAAGGATGTAATAATGCAAGAAGACCACTAGTCTGTTGTCATTAGACCAATCCATCAGTCCATACAGAGATGTATGTTGTGATACGACGTCAACAAAATGTGCATGGAGTGGCCAGTGAGCATCATTTATTCGAGATTATTTGTCAAATCTGATGGCTTCCCCTTCAACATAGACACTCGTTCTATGCACCGTTAGAGTTGATACTGTTAGGAAACAAGTTTTCTCCCAGTTTGAAGCTGGATGTATTCGTTTTGAAATTATGGAACTGTTTAACTGATGACGTTGTTATGACGTGATGACACGTAGTCTCATTCTGCCTATTGGCCGAAAAGGCGATAATATTAGGACCATTTCCCATGGGATTACATGTATTGATAATTTTTGGGACACTTCCGGTTATGACCACTGTGTGGAGTGTCTACAGACTCATTTTGCGACATGTCTCTAAGGAAAGTGAGCTCTGCTTACGGCCTTTGTCTGTGACGAGCTTCACTCAATACAATGATCTCGCTGGTTCCCTGAGTGAAGAAACAGGTCTGGTGAGTTCTGTGATCTGATTGGTTGATATCTAGCACAGATTGTGACGTCACTTTCTGATTCACAGACCTGACCTGTCTCTATTCCAGAGACGGGAACGAGTCAGGGAACCAGTCATTAACATTTATTTCTACATTCCATAGGTGGCAGCACTTGCAATGCAAGTACGAAAACGCCACCCAGTGGATGTGACATTAAACAAGTGATGTAAAGCCAATCGGTCTGTTGCGGTCATTGGGATACGCTATATTATATCTTGCAACAGTACTGCCACAGATGTAGCTAACACAGCCAAATGACTAGTAGTTGTATTATCAAGGAACATTGCAGTCATTGGCTTTACAGCACTTGTTTAATGTACTAATGCAGTCCTTCCATAATAAAACTTAAAATAAATTTACAAATTACTCAATTAATTGCACCTTAATTTTTTGGGCCTTAATTAAGGATGCAATATGAGCAGAGTTATTATGTAAATTATGGCACTTATATCTACTTTTCACTAAGTATTGGTTAACTGTTGACCACAAAATAAAACACAATCAAGTATATTATTTGATAGGTGGCCTTAAGGAGTATAAAGTAGATCTAATTCACTTAAAAAATACTCACAGCTGGCATCATGTAGTACTCCAGCGCCATACTTATGACATTAAGACCAATGACTCCAGCAATGGCCAAGTCAAAGTACTTGCTACTGCACACTGAGTGAATTATCAACCTCCCCTTGTAGTAGTCAGACCAGTATGGGGGTTCTCTCATTTCTATAAAAGATAAAAGTACCAGATAACTCATTGAATAACAAACATATTATATCAAAGGACGTATATTACAATTATTATAAATATCAGCTTATGTTATCCTTTTAAAGATAGGAAAAAGTTTACATTACAGGAAAGTCCGAACAAAGCGGCTTAGACTCTACGTTAAATTTAGTGCATAGACAGTGATATCCAAGATTTATAACAGTTAGCGTAGTTATAAGAGTTAGTTATAATAAGGAAAGCAAAACAAGCAATTGGTTAGTACAGAAACAGGCAGACCACACAGCACTGAACTTCAAGGCATAAAAGCACCTACCTAAAATCGACTACATCAAAATGTCAATTGACAAAAACAAGGCTAATGCTGAAGTAAATAGAAATGAAATGAACACACATTGACTGACAACTAAATATCTTGGAGAGAGTAGACGATGTTTCAAAAGATTGTTCAGTAGATGGTAAATAATAAATATTTTTAAACTTTGTTTTCTCACAGCAGACCAAAATATTATAATTATAATTGTTGCAAAGCCAAAGTTGTAAATAAAGAGCAAAACACAGTGCTACACAACTCACTGCTACAGAAGCACACACAACAGTCTTACCGAGTCTGGAATGACACTAATCCAATACGTTTTTGATCGATATTGCTGAATTAAACTTCTTAATTTCTAGAATTTAGCAACTTACAAAAATACCAGATATGAGAATGACATAATTAAAAAGGTTAACAAGACATTGTCAAACTTCCCAGGTTCCAAGCCTGACTGTATGTGGTGTGTCCAAGTAAAAAAAATATTCGCTCCGGACATCTGAGGTACAGTATAGATAAAGCTTTAAATGCTATTATTTTTCATTGAAGTGCACCAAGAGGTTGCTAATTATACACCAAAGAAATCATTGGCTCAAGCTTACTAATTGTGGTTTATGACTACCTATCACCATTTGATTTCATTGTATCATCGAATGTTGTAGCCTCTTTTGTGTCATTTTCCATAATTTAACAAACGACACATGGAAGCAGTTTTTATACAACAACTGCCAGACATGACATTGATGCCACACATTGTATTAAAAAGCAATATTGAGATTTCTGTTAGTCAGAATCCAGTGTTCTTAATGATAGTATTACAGCCAGAAGATAATTCTTATATCAAACATTAACTCATGCTGTGTAGTTATAACCGAGAAAGTGAAGTAAGAGAAGCATCAGGCAGATAGGAAGGCCTTGCTAGTAGCAGTTTCAAGCATGGCTTAAAAACTGTTTCTGGGGAATATCTTTACACACTTAATGTCATGGTGATTTTTTATTTATAAGGTAAAGTAGGAGGTTACAGAACCATAAATATTAACAAGTGCCTTTGTAGGGACCAAGATGGCTGCACAGCTGCTTGGATATGTGCGCCCTCTTGTGTTAAGTCTAAACAGCCCACCTGGTGAATTTAACAAAAAGGGAAGTGTCCAGACTCAGTAGCTGTTGATACACACCACTAGAGGAACCGTTGCCAGAGTCACTAGACTCTAGGTCTGGCTGTTGCATACTTCGCCTCTTCTTCTCCAGCTTCTTCGCTCTTTTTGCGGCTCTTCTTGCTTTTTCTTCCTGTTCTTGACTCTCCCGACATTTATGGAAATTCTCGACCACAACACCGACGAACATGTTCAAGACGAAGAACCCAACCAGTAAGAGAAAGGAGATGAAGTAGAACAGCCTCCACTCATTGTAGTTCTCGATGGGCTGCAACATATAATTCAACTTAAGACAACTTGAACATTTATAGTTTCCCACAAATTACAGTGTGTGGAAATCTGAATGAATGTATATCTTGTTTGACCTAATGTCTGAACAGGCTTATATATTCCATCAGGTCTTTTAATCATGTACCTCATATAAAATTAATATATCTGTCATATAGAACAGAATACATCCACAGTAAATGAGAAAGCAATTATTCTATTAAGGTGCCACAAACTGCCTGATATTATGAGGTAGAGTGAATCACAGATTTAATCAGGTGTTGCTATATCAGCATTCATAGTGTACCCAATTTATTTGAAAAGCAAAATGCTCCAAACTGTTTCTTCAGTTATACCTATACAATATCCTTGCAACCATCTCTAAACAGACTGAAATTAACATACCTCGTAAAATGTTATTACATTTGCTTATACAGAAGAAACAAGTCATTGCACATACCTGGACATCTACAGCGACTGCATCGAGACCTGTGTACATAATATTGACCCAACCATCTTTTGAAGCCAGCACAAACAAAGCCATAAGTGCCTGCAGGAAAAGAAATAAGGACAGCAATGAAGTGCAAACTGAACGTGTGGACAAAGCATGTGATAAAAAGAACATTTTGAGCAAGGCTGACTGACCTGGCCAAGGTTGTCGAAGTTGTACTTCCTGTTGACCCATCTGTAAGGCGGACCTTTGTTGATGCAGTCTGTTTTGTTTTTAATCTCATGAACATCTGGACCCTCACAATAATAGAATGTACCTTTGAATAACTGGCAAAAAAAAATAAAACATATTTAATTACAATCTTAATCTTGTACGACAAACAATGAAGATAATGATTCATGAACAAAACATGAGGACACCAATATCAATGCCCCATGTCAATGAAAACTAACGTATCACCTGTGTGATACTCTTTTCCGCATTGATAGGAAATACTTCACAGTTTTGGGACCTCAGATTCTTAGCAAAAGAAGTAAAATTGACTTTGCGTACCTGAACGCCTAAAATGCCAAAGATGATGAAAAACGTGCAACAAATCAGGACAATGTTTCCGATGGGACGAAGAGATGACAATAATGTTTGAACGACCAGCTTTAAACCTGGAGCTCTGCTAATAACTCTGAAAAAGATCACAAAAAAAGTCAGTATGATTCCAGACAATTCTAACAATTTAGACATGTGTATGTCCAAATTAACATGATCAATTTTTGACGGTTGTAATCTGTCCATTTGTGCGAAACTTACCGGAGTGGTCGCAAGGTTCTAAGAAGTCTGAAGACTCTTAAAATGCCAAAGATGCGGGGTGAGCTTTGTGCCGTGAGGGAGATGATTATGTCGATGAGAGAAATGATAACAAGAAAACCATCCATGACATTCCAGCCACTCTTCAAGTATGCATGCTGGCCAAACACAAACCCCTTGGATAACACCTAGAAGTGCAAAAACATTTTGTTATTGTGACACAGAAGCATATATTTAAATTAGATAGTTATGGAATCTTAAGGTGATATTCTATTGCTTAATCAATGTAGCGCAAACATTCGTTCAAGAGATGACTTTTAGGAGTGTTGAGTAAGAAGGACCAGCCCATTATTGGCGATTTATATATTTGTACTTTAGCAAGGACTTGCATTGCTGTGGTAACTGTTGGAAAGTATTTGCCGTTTATTTTTTAAATTGAGATGCAGTCAATATATATATGACTTTTAAAAGTGCATTTCTCAAGGCAAGTAAGGAACCAATTAATGTAGATCAACCAGTATATAACTCTTACAACATAATGACACTTGGTGCTAATGTATTTGGTATAAAAATGTATGTGAAACAAACCTTAATTAACATTTCAGTTGCAAAGATCACAGTGAAGACATAGTTCATAAAGGTGAGAAATTCGCGCTCCTGAAACGAGTAAAATATTCATAGCAATTCAGTTAAATTTTGTAAAATTTAATGCTTCAAAGCAAATATTGAAACAATTAATAACAAAATACTCACAAGACTGTCAGGTGGAATGTCTGGTCGCTCCATTGCTAGAGTAATACAGTTTAAAGCGATGAAGAATAAAACGGAGTAATCAAACCACTTTTTCCGAACAAGATGATTAAATATTTCTCTGAATCTGAAATTAGAAAGGTATTTATACAATAGCCACTTGATGTGGTATGAAGCATGTTATGTACTGTAATGGCAATGAAATCCTCAGTTCCAATAATCTAAAGTGTCGTCAGGTAATATGGTCAAGCAGAGGGAATTCACAAATGATGTCACAAGACACCACCTATTTTAAAATGCATACTCTGCCTTCATAAAGCTTTAGTGTAGCAGAACTTTCTTGCAGCAGTGCTGTACTGCACCCTGCTCCAATACACCTTCTGTACACTTTTTTGTATTATAGCCACTATCTCACATAGCCGAGTGACGATGCAGAGTAATGACGATCGATGAATCGGCTTCACTCTTGGTCATTTGATGCCTATAAAAAGCAAGTCAGCAACGACTCGCCGATTGCTCCCAGATTGCTCTTCTTCTTTACATGCCGACCTCTCGGCGAGGAAATCACGTCCACACAGCATTCCATATGACCAAGAGTACTCCCAGAGTGACCAAGAGTACTCCCAGAGTGACCAAGAGTACTCCCAGAGTGACCAAGAGTACTCCCAGAGTGAATGGCGAGTGCACGGCGAGTTAACCCCATGTAAATCTCGAGCAATTCTGGAGCAAAATTGCTCGGCGACACTCCTAGAAAGTTTATGACTGTATTCGTACTTGCTCGGCGAGTGAATGATAGATCTTTGCTACCACTCATCCAGCATGTTTAAAATGACAAGGCCAACACGGTTCCAATGTCACTGTTGTACAAAATACACAACAGTTTCATCATTTAGCACCAATAACTGAAAAAATTAAAAATCAGATAGGGTCCTACCTGTTTTCTGGAGACAAGATATACAACGCCCATTCCTGCCGGGTTTTGAAACAACCTTTGGGTTCTGGACACCACGAACAAGAGCAGTCCTGGAGAAAATGTATAGAGAAACCGGTGAAACATTTTTTGATTATGACAGAAGATTAACTCTATTGGCTACAACAGCTGATGACATGCCATTTGGTGTAATCATGCTTCCATCCATTCATTGGTTCTTGATAATTATGGGGGATAAAGAAAAATAAACAATTGTTCAGAATAGGTGATCAAAATAGAAATTACCATCATTTGCAAACCTGTGACAAGGAGGTGAACCAGTAAATATAATTATAAAACACAAACTGTGCTTCATTACGTCAATAGTTTGTTCCTCCTTATAGAGTATCATAAAGGCTTTAAGACAGCAACGTTATAGAAGGTAATGAAGTATTAGACGTTATATCAAGTTTATATTTATAGAATAAGAATTCTTTATAATCAATTCTACAATATTTTAACTTATTCAACATGATTCACTATCAGACAAGATTAAATTAATGTTAAGCTAACGTTTTAGCAAATTCTCCTAGATTCCTACAGGTGCAGAACTTGATGAAAGCAGTTATTCGTCATTCCATTAGTAAACAATTAAAATCAACTCAAAATCTGGATATTAGACAACAAAATAATCAGGTATAAGGAAGTGTGATCCCTTATTGCCAGTGTGTATGAACAACTGAACGTACGAATGAAGTGATGTGAATATTACATTAAATATCACACCGAGAGAAGTAGATATCCACGATATATTACGTATTTACATACTAAATAGATTTATGTTTATAGAGAAGTTGTAACATTGAATGTACACTGTATACATGTCCTGACAAATACAGTTCGGTCATAAATTTGCGCACATTTGTTAACATTGAGAAAGAGAGATGAGGGAATTGGAAAAAAACTATTGACCAGGTTAACACATAAACATATTTTAGTAATTGATAAAACCAATTAGAACCAAATAGATATATAATATGATATATCCATAATCGGGGGCACTAGTTAAATTTTTTTATCAAGACCTAAATATGATGGTCATTACACAGCTCACTTTAAAACATCAGAAATTATGTGTGTACCTTTACATACCATAAATTTTATTGTTTTTATTGTTTTGTTTTTTATAATATTGGAAAACATGATGGAAAAAAAAGACATACCATATATTGCTACTTGAAATGCTCAGTTAACTACCAACTATAAGCCTTGGTTTTAAGCCAGTGATTTTTGGTCTATTTACAGCTTTGCTTGTGTGTTCAAACAATTTGCGAATCGTAAATAAATTTATTAAAAAAGCCTGTCTAATGCTGATTTTCTTCAAGTTTGTGATTTACAATTATCAGTAATAAATTATTGTCTATCATATGTCAATAAAATGTTGAAAACCTAATGTAACCCAAATAAAGTTTGTGCAGTCTAACAACATGAAAGTCCCCAGTGAATTAGTATTGCATTTTTGTCCATATGCCATCGGTATAAGTGTTAATAAACAATAATTAATTGGATTTTTCTTTTACGATTGGGGGCAAACAGTCAAATGTCTTATTTTTCTGGCATATGAAGAGAAGCGCCAACACCAAAAAGAACGGTGCCAATGGGGGGAGTTTAATGCAAACGTGAACAACACAAAAACCAAAAGAGATGATCAACCGACGAGTATGTACCAAACACAAAAACTTTCTCTTCTTCGTGTTCCCCTGTAGGCAAAATCGAAACATGCAATGAAAACTTAAGGTTCATTGTTAATTAATCTTAAACCTATTTAATACTATTTGAACTTTCAAACAGCTCAGTCCTTTCAGTTAGTGCCTCTAGCATTGGCTTACCTGGTACTTATAAGCAAGCTGCAAATCACCTTATTATTAAGTAAATAAATCTGACAGAATATACTACCATTGCGTTAATGTAAACATATAATTCTCTTGAGCTATGTGTGATAATCAACCATCCGATTGTTATCATAATGCAGCAGTGAAAGACGTATACACAATGACTAATTGATTTACTTTTTCTGATAAATAAGAAAATTCTCAAATAATTTTCAAATTTATCCAGTGTAACGTGTAACAAATAACCCGCAATATGACAATTTGTTGTACATTTCTAAATAAAAGACTCAGATGATAATGAATAACTAAGAGGTCAAACTCACAGCTTCGTCTTGAGCATCTGGGTCCTCCTCTTCTTCTTTTGCGATATCTTCTCCGGAAGTCGCTTTAACATCACTTCCATTCAGATTGTTGTGTTTATAATCATCCTTGTGGGGTCCAGATCCCAGCGAGTTTTGGGGACTGAGGGTCCTGTGGCTTGTGAAAGAGTTCTGCCTGCTCAGACTGAAGGAATTCTGTCTGCTCAGACAGCTTTGGTAGCTTGTAAGAGAGTTCTGTCTGCTGGCTGGTCGCCGTCCCCTTGCGGAGTTGCATGGACTCAAGGTGTGGAATGACTTGATGCTGTTTTGTGGACTTAGCGCTCTCTGGTTGTTTAAGGGAGGATGGCCATTGCACTCGCTGTAAAGGATCCAAGAAAAAGCGTCACAATCTCTAAAACATCACACAACTGAACAGACAACAAAGCACAACACAATATTATATTCTTACAAAATCAAGCTTTTTTTTTATTATAAAGCATATTGCATTTGTTGTTTTTTAATTTTATTATTTATTATTAGCTACATAATAAGTTTTAGTTCCATAACAAATGTACGTGAGAGAAAAGTGTTACTGGAAACACCAACTACATTATCAGTTAAAAGACTTCAAATACGGTCACCACCACACTCCGTTAACTCATGCATCTAGGTCTAAAGAACACACAGCCATATTCACAAAACAAAAGAAACTTGTTTTTAAGTCATCCAAACGAGACAAACACAATGCTAGTGTTCCTCACAATCTGCTTTTCTTTTACGTGTGGCGATTATTTTTAGAACATCTTGATTAAATATAAATACAGTGAAGTGGACAACATGTTTGAATGTGGTGGTCATCCTTTCTATTTTGGGAATTTGAATTTGTGGTGAAATGCTGTGATTCCAACTGAAAATCTCTTTTCCTAACAGTCAGTGTTCTACACATGTAAATACTGACAGAAATTATCTTGTTTCAGTGTTTCATTTTTACTTGGTTCTACAAAAGAAACTCAAAGTACACCGCTGATGGAGCGGTTTGGGATATAAAGGCAATGAAAAACTAAAACTACACTACTTATTGAATCTTTTTCTTGAGGTTAGTCATGGCTAAGGTTAAACACAACATGAAACACTAGAATACAACATGATTGCCAACATCCGGGGCATAGGGTGCAGCTGCCATGGCAACGGAGTACTCTTCGGTATCATTGGCAAGAAAATAATGCCCCTTTTTGTGATTAATCATTGCGAATAAAAATTAAGCTTGAACCCCAAAAACTAATATGCAAACAAAATATTATGCAGAAGTAAAATTACTCAAAGGAAATCAAATTTTTTATACAATTGTTTACTGACTGAACTATCATGTACACAGGGATAAAGCTTGCTTCTTTTTTTAAAGAATTTTTTTGCAGCGCAACACAGAAGAGCCTATCAGTTGGCCAGGGCATTTACACAGCGAGCCGGGACAATATTTATTGAAATAGAAGTTTACAGTGATCGTAAAAGTCTTGCACTACCTATGTGGTGACCGGGGCGGTGAATTTACTGGGGTGACGGGCCGGCTAGTATAGACTAGAGAGCATTTATTGGATTCATTGATGGCTGGCACTTCAAGTACCATAACGCGTGGACCAGGAACACACAAACTGCAGCAACAGAATACACATAAAGAACAGAATCAATATAATTTCCTCAGATTTCCTCAAATCTGCAAAAAGACACTAAATAGTTGCTGTGAACAGGCATAAAAAATCAAACTCAGTTGCAAATCTAAATTCAATGTGGGAACATGATTTTGATCGAAATATTATGCACATTAATCAAAAACAAAGGCAAATTATTATGAAGGATTAAATTTTAACACCAATGCATGACGTCACTAGTTTGTGGGTGCTAAGCATATTATTGGAGAAGCTACTTGACATTTAGCAGGTGTTTCAGTAGCCTGCCAGTGAGGAATGCAACTTATAAATGGGCAAGTACTACTTGGGTTGCACTGCGTACATGGTAAGGAACACTTCTAAGATGTTTGCTCAAAGTGTCCAACGTACAATGCTTTTATTCATAATTACCTAAAGGTATAGATGATGGAGCAGCTATAGGAATCAGTTATTGGTTCAATATAGTATTCATGCATATAGATTCCTTTTTCATAGGTTTAAAATTAAAAATATAATAACTGATGATATTGATGAAAAAAAAACACTAGTAGTTTCCTGTCCTGCAGGATTGGAGGGAGTTTTTCATACCCCCAAGTAATTCAGTACTCATCAATTAGCACTGATTCTGCAGCTACATAGGCAAATCATTTGCAACACCTCATATAAATATCCATATATTAATTTAGAAATATGCTAACATTTTTGGGTTTATATGTAGGGTTACTTCCTAAAAGTTCATCGAAATCAAATGAGCTTAGCGGTGAACTGAGGGGATATAACACGCACTATAGTGTACTTTGTAAATGAAAGGTCATAAGTAAATGGTGTGGAATCAGAGTCTAACAATTTGATAATGAAAAGTTCACAACCGCTGGAGGTCCAGAGCGCAGGTGGCTGCGGCCTGCCATTAGCTGATTACATGGGCACAATGCTGGAGGGTTTCCTACAAAGGCCGGGTCATTGCCCCATTTGGTCCAAAGGGACCAAAGCCTTCATTGTGCTGTTCACAATAGCCTGACATATATGTCACGCAACACAGTTCAAGACACAATCTAGATATTAGACTACTAGTCATGGGCAGTGGTCACTTCAGACGTGAACATCATTTACGATTCAGGAATAGAGTGACCTAACTGATTCATGTTACCCTTTCCGGCAACTCACACTAGATGAGAAGACGACTTACACGTCCACAGTGCGGGATTGTAGTGAGACTATTTTTGGGGGACGGGACATCAACATGAGATAAATTGTGACATGTGAGGTACACAATGGGAGAAGAACTGAAAATTAGTCCCTCAAAGGGTACGTCCACATTGAACCCCTAATAAGTTGGGTCTTATACAAGGGACTGGCATTTAATTTATCATTCCAGCTGTGTCATAAGTAACTGGACATTAAGTTAAAAGCTTAGTTTGCAATCGACAAAAGGGAATGCCCAATATTTAATGTCATTCTATGTTATCCAAATAAAGAAGGGGAAAACTAGGAACAACTTTCTGCATCCTCTCCTGACGAGCTAACTAATACCAATCTTAGGTCGTTAGGTCATGCAATGGAACTAAATTTATTATTTAGAAAAAAGACTCCTGTCTAGATTACCAACAGGCTGCTTGCTAGTCTATTTTCAAGAACTACACTGTATTATGTTAAAGGAAAGACGTCACAGTGGACATGATTTCACTATACATACCTGTAATTATTTGCGTTGGAATTACGTCTGCTTCCATGTGGAAAACGCTTATTGTTAGCATCTTCATTGTCTGCATCATCACCACTGTCTGACAGACTGTCAACAAGATGCTTATTCTCATCCCGATTGCGCAAGATGCCCCCCAACCAACTGCGCTGGCTCTTCACGCTGTCCTTGCGAGGAAGCTTTGGGGTACCTCTAGGTGAACCTCTGACACTCAAGGTCGACTGCAAAATGACAACAGTTAAAAAATTAAGACTCACATTTCAAGACTTCGAGAGAAATATAACCAGCTAGTGTAGGTTAAAACTGTTAGGGACTGTTAGGAAACCTCTGGGACCACCTGACCATAAAGTAAAGTTGTATCATAATGCACCTCATAACTAAGGGCATCCTAGCATTCAATCAGTAAATATGGCCACAATATGATATTTATTGAGAAGGTTCTGTCGTATTTTCCTCAAGGAAGCCCAACCATTTCATGTGACACTTAATATTAATCCATTATCATTATTCCCAAAGGAATTTGTTCATATAATACAAGGCTCTCATCTTCGTCATAGATGAAAAAAGTTAATCTTTCTAGTATTTGAGTTAGTAGTTAGGGTTTTCACCAAGTGTACTTGAAATATTTCAAATGCTCAGCAAAAGAACCAAATGAAGAAAATTGATTTTGCAATCAGTTGCTTTGTACGAAATCTCCAGTGCAGCAAGAGAGGCTTTGTGCTTACCCCGGAGCCCTTGTCACTCTTGTCAATGGAATCAATAGAGTTTGTGCTTATGTTGAAGGCCCTGGCCACACTCAGGTTGTTCTTCATATCTTTGTTATTGGTTGAAGCTTCATTAGGAGAGCCCTGGGGCGTAGCAGCAGGGGTAGCAGCTGTGTGGGTGATAATAGGGGGATTGAGAGGACCGCAGTCATAGGCAGCCAGCCCAGGAAAGGTGTCCACCTCTTTGGTGATGGAGAAGGTGGGAGGCAGTCCCAGCATCTTCTTCTCTGTAAACAACAGCAAAACTCAACCATACAGATTACATCAAACAATGACAAAATGGCGGTATTATTAGTCAACCCTGCCTGTTTTGCAAATGGTAGATGAAAATAAAATTCAAATGCATGCATAATGCGATGTGTTTAAGATTGTTTAATGGAGAAACTAAATACTTCATAATAATTGTCACTATAGCATAGCTAACATAGACTGCAGTAGGTAATCTATTCTTCCAAAATGTGGTGGAGAATCGAGACTCGCACATACTTTAACGACACACATAATGCAACAGTGCATCATACTGCAAATAAATAACAAATTCACAATGCTACGAAAGGACCTTTGTAAAGATCTAAATGAGTATATGGCGGCTTGTGAATATCAAGCATTTGAATGGATCACTGGACTCAAGCTTTATGGGAGTAATTCAAGTGCTATTATTAATGCAAGATTAGACGTTTACAAAATGCCAGGGGACAGAGTTAAGAGTGTACCTTTCTCTTGGTTGTTTTTGACATCGGTGGCATCCTCCTTCTCCCTTTCTTCATTCAAGTTGCATTTGCAGATGACTTTAACCATCTGTTTGTTAGTGTCCTTCTCTTTCTTCATCTCCAGTGCTAGCATGACCTCTTCCTTTTCCTTCACTTTTTCTTCATCTTTCTTCTTGTCGTCTCCCTGAAACCCAGCATCCCAGAAAAAAATGACAGGAAAAGAAAAAAAGAATCTGTCGTCTGCTTTTCAGCAGCACTTCCGGCACGCCTGCCCGTCTAAGGTGTCTCAAAGTCTGGTTGCGCCTTGTAAATTTGTCTACACATAAATAACTTGTCCCTTGAAATTACCATTTTAATTTGTTTCATTGTAAAGCAAAACGCAGGAGATTGTTGCAGCTTAAAGAAGCAAAGAAAATTAATGAAGCAATTACAAATTTAATCTATTAAGTTTTCATGAAAAAATAAGCAAAACCACTCCCATATTAGTCATTGTTTAAAGCAAAAATATCAGTAAATCCAAAAAATCTATTTAAATTATTAAATAACTCATTTTAAGGGAAAACCAATTGATTTAATATAAAACAAGAAAATCACGTCAGTAAATCTGACCAATTGACATTTCATCAGTTTATTTATAAAAAAAACACTGGAGTATTAATAACACACAATGTTAACTGGTTCACAACCAAACCTATGCATTACCTACAAATCAGTTAGTATCATTAATGAGTTCAACTGTCATGTGTCACTTCATTGAAAACCATCTATTCATCACGAGTAGAAAGAAATAACTACACTACCAGGTATAATCGTAATATAGTACACTACCAGGTGTCAAGCAACCTGCTAACCCTCTATGGATGCTGTGGTCAAGGTGTTTGCCTGCTCATCATGTTGCAGCAGGTTCGAACCCCCACCATGGCATGGATGGGTTAGGAATATCCTCCTGCAACCAATGCTTCACCCCACCCAGGTGTAAAGGTACTTGGCGACAGGCAACAACAGCGATGGCGCTAGTGTGATCGCTGAAGCCCCTGTGGTTAACCGTGTCAAAGGCGGAATACACCCAAGGGAGTTGAGAAAGACTCCAGATTAGCCTGCCACGAGTGTATTTGCACAGTCTGCAACATGCATGACCAATGTACCAGAGACAGTATAAGTTACCCAAATACATTGCGACAGGTATGTGAATGCCATATAACATTGAAATTGAACAAAGCAGGGCTCTTTCACTCATCATAGACGCCCTTACTGTGCCAGCATTTATCATATCTTTATCATTTTTTATCAAGGCCTGACACTTAATTTATTTAGTGCACAGTTAAAAAAAACCTGGCGTCTGTCCGCATCACAATATTCTTTGTAGGAACCAAAATTTCATTATCCATACTCTATGAGAAGACACTAAGCCATATATATAAAGAATTTAATTCTAGCAAGGCCAGCAAAACAGCAAGGTGATGTCAAAAAGCTGAACATCTCCCCAGAAGGACAGGCTGGCTAATTAACACCTGGGGAGGACACCTGAGAGAGGGCAACCAGGACAAGACAACCTGGTGAGGACAAGCTGGTGTGAGCAACCTGGCATTGTGGTTGTGTCTCTCCGACCCAGGGTGTCATCATCACACTGCCTCTGACACTAATGACCATCGTTCATCCTACTCCACTTCAAGGACTTGCAGCTTCAGCAGTTTAGCTTTTTCTTTTTATCTCCACTCTACCTCATTTACTTTCTCCTCTGACTGAAGGTATTTAGGACATTTATAGATATCAGAGCTACTATGTACTGCTTTACTTCAGTAAGCACGGTCATAAACTGGGTTACCAATTTACATTGCACAGGGTAAAGGAGCCTGAAACCAGTGGCAGCGTAAGGTTCTCCAATATCTCCAACGAAATCCTGGATGGGATTTAGTTTTTTGTGTAGTTCAGCCAGATTTACATCCAAAATAATCCTGGCGGGAATTAAAGAGAAATGGTGCCTTCTTTTACCAGCATTTTCCTTCAGATGTACATATGTCCTGTGTTATTTAGTGTGATGTAATGCACTGTGTTTTTTACCCGAAAGGTGTCGTTACAAAGAAATTTCTCTTTTTCTCTTCCCCTGCAGCTGCCAGCAGTTTTCTTCTAATTGCAATTTAATGTTATGACTTGTCATTAACTTCAAACGCACCCAGCAGCTCCTTTAATGTTTCATTTAGATCCCTCTGTGTGAAGCTGCTTCTTTCTGCATAAAATTCAAGCTCTAGAGGCAGAACTGTAGCTCCAGGCAACATTGTGATATTTAGCTGGGATGAAATGAGTCAAGCTGGTAAGACAGTGATGTGAAGCATCAAAAAGCGATGGTTATACCATTTGAAATTGCGTTTAGTAGTGTACGATCAGAATATAGTTACTGTATTACTGGTTTAGGTATAGGTGGATAGATTTCCATTAAGGGTTTTAGCTGCTGTTTAATGTGTCATTGCTTGCTCTCGTCCTGACTTTTTATCATGTAATGCAGTGAACCTTGAATGTTGAACTTGTAGGCCCTGGGATAGGATTAAATCTTTAATGTAGGTTCAGTGAAGGACTGAAAGTGGCTGTAACATCAGGGACTAGTCTTGCTGCGCTCAAGTCAAAGTCGCTTTGAGAAGAAGAGGCACCATGTTCATTTAGCCACAGACAGTCTGGAACCCCTGGGATTGTTAGGGCCACTGTGGCAACAAGTGACCGGAGTGCAGTCAGTGAGTGGTCAGCAAGCGGTCAATGAGAATAACTCACACTTGGTTTAATTAGGCCCATCAAGGTGAGTGGTCGACTAGTCTCCCAGTCCATTTTGTTTCTTCCTCTCAATTTACCTGTGTAGTAATTCTGGCCAGCCCCACCTACAAGTGTCTGTTCCTCATCTCTCTTGACAAATGACCTTTCGGCGAGGGTGCCAGCTAGAAACTAATGAAAAGGGCAAAGACCAGGCTGACCACTGACGTCCGGTCTCCCTGAAAAGGTCCTTTCGTCTTGCGCCCTGTCAAGATTCTCACTTTAAACCAGATCTGGCCAATTTGCACAAATCCAACCTGGTGTCACTTGAGAGGATTTTTCCTACTGAGGAGAATTGCAACATTAATCAGGGTGGTTGGTTGAGGTCTTGGCAATGTATTAAGGTGGAGCCCTGATATAGAAATCTTAATTCAACATATAAATACATTGCACTTATATCTTCATCGTTTTATGGAAATTCCAGGAATCGTCATTCCAATCATATTACACAAATGCCCTGAAAGGCGGTGACATCAGTGTTTTGATGAAGTTCATGATTAAGTTAATGATTTAACCATATGCCAGCATCAGAATATAAACAAGTCATGACAAATCTGCAACGATACACTTGGATTTTTTGTTGTACAGAAAAGTTACCCCGTCTTAAAGGTGGGGCTGGCAGTCACATCCAAATATTGCCAGAATGAAAATCATTCAATTCATTGCATATCTGGCCATTACACCCTTCCTTACCTCCAGGGTTGACTAATGCCTCTTATAATCACAACATTAGCAAGGGATAGTGTGTCATTTCATGAATATCAGCTTAAGGCAACTGATAATTCATGTTCTTAAATACATTTTTATCAACAATTTCTCATAATATCGTAACGGCGTTGGCACGGTGTAACGCTCACATCATGGAGTGACTCCTTGGTGTAATGGTCAACACTCTAACTTTCCGTTAGCGAGGTCCCAGGTTCTATTCTTGGGGTGGGGCATTCTCCTATCAGAGATATTACAACATCACACCTGTCACAAAAGACAGTACAATAAATTTGCACCTGCTTCAATGACTACTGAAGCGATCAGAAAGGTATCGATCAGTAACATATTTCTCCATTCCTGTTATTATGCTGTAACAGCATAGACAAGTATAGACAATATAAGATGCAATGTACTTCAGCAAACCGATAGGATAAATGTAATATGGAATATGGAATGCAGATAAGTTTTGATTGCAAAAAAATCCAATTGCTTTCAGAAGAAATATGACGATTCTTATCATTTCAAATTTGAAATATGCGGTTTCCATGAAAATTGAAAACGTGAGATACACAAAAGGCAGAACAAACAAATTAAATGTCGTGATCGATATTTTTCCGATCTCCTCTAAAAGCATCTTACATTTAGGCCTTTTCGCATGTCTCACTAACATATCCTTTTGTAAGAGCCAAAACAAAAAGAAGGGGGAACCTGTAACAACGTCACAGGTCACGTGCACCAATGACAGGAAATAATTGACAGGAAGTTGGCGATTACGCGGTGACAGAGGTCACATGCCAGTCATGTGACTCGAGTAAAAAGCTGGTGACCTGAATATGATTGATACAGGTCTACCAGTCGATGGTCTGTCATGAGCACATATTTGTCAGAAGTTCTGTAGGAATGAACTTGGATTTGAATAAAACTCATTTTGTAGTCGCTTGGACGTATTATGAATTTTAAATTTACAATCTAGTCGGGTATTTTTGATAGCTTTGCCAGGAAACGTTTTTGTTGCAAACAATTCGACATATAGAAATGATAACAGAGCCAGGAGTACACTGCCTGATAAGCAACGTGTGACATACATTGTAGGTGAACATCAAGTGCAATTATTGTCTGGCAGCTCACAGGGCAGTCTATCAGCTACCCAGCCTCAAATGTACAGGTGAAAGCGACATGTCATAAGTTTATTTATTGTGAGACGTGAGTTCTATTTCAATCTTTCACTCAGTATGGATCATCCACAACAGTTTAACCAAGTGCAAACCTGGATGACTATTATATAGTATTCAAATTTCTAGAATTGTCCACACCTGAATGTAAATAAAGACACGAAAATCATATGAGTCCTCTTCCCTGGAGTTTTTGAACTCACAGAACAGACTATCCTCTTATCTACAAACTTCAAAGTCATTCTTATCTAGGATAGTTCTGTTATAGTAGGATTCAAAATAAATATCCCACCTGTTTTTCGGTAATATTTTACTACAAATGGCATAGAGCAGCACAAAATGGACAGAAATGTTTGCAACAATTCAAATCCCAACTTTCCAGCTGATAAAACACTTTTGGTTTATTTATTTTGGTTTATACTTTAGTCCTAGAAAACCAAGCATGTATTGATGCAGGTCCAAGATGTATTAGCCGACAAAAACGATTGCTCGATATTGAATACATTACGATGCCACTACAGCCATTCTGGGTTGGTTTCCAGCCTGTCTAGGACCATTCTCTGCTCGTGCGGTTGAGATCCCATGTCTGCGGTCCGAAAAAGGCTTCAAAATGGCGATTAGCTGTTCAATGGGGCAAAGTCATCTGGCAGTTATGGCAGCAATCAATAAGGCAAGAGCATTACAAGTCCTCTGATGTAGGGCCCTCTCATATGCATGCTAATGTCCGGGTCAGCTGTGAACTGAATCCTTGCAAAGTGGGTCCGAGTGAAAATGAGACCAGAAATTGCGTGTCAGAATCCTGATTTGTGAAGTGCAGAGTGGGTTCCAACATGCTCCCCACAATCAGGATGATTGGCAGGTAGGTTCTCCACAACTCAGCACATTTTGAAGCCTGTGCGGTTTTATATGACCATTAAACTAGAGGACGAAAGTAATTAATTGATGATGCTGATGAGCTGTGGCCAGAACTATTGCCCTGCACTTGAAAGTGGACACGAGTAATGTCGTTTAACTGAAAGAGCTAAGTCGTAAAGACAGCAACTAATGTATTTTTAAACTTCTTCCAATACACACCAAAACCGGAAAAAAACAAATGCAATGACTGGAGCAAAGCAATTCATTACACTATGTATTGTTAGTACGATGCACAGTGAGGAAATTTGTCGAGGAAGATGCTGAGAAATGCGGGTTAGCACTTTTAAAAGTTGCACACTCAAACACACCATGCTCCCAAGATGCAGACCTGCCTCTAACAGTTCAAGATATGACAAGATATCCTTAAGAGTATGTGAACGTGCTTCACTGCCAGGAGGTGATTTCATGACCAAACCAGACAATTGTGTCACCTCAGACTAGGCAGCCACTCAGACCAGATACATCACAGCACAATGAAAGGATGAAGACAAATAACCATATATTAGTACATCGTCGCTGTTGGTGCTATCCAGGAGGAGGCGGTGCAAGTGGAAACTGCTACGTCGACGGCTGCGTCTCCGGGCCCCGTGAGGGCCAAGCAGGCGGGGTTGGGCAGGGGGAGGGATGTAATGGACAGGGAAGGCAGTGCTGTAGAGCCGTCCCCTGCCCATCAAGCCCCCTGCCACCGAAGCTCTTCTTGGATTCTGTCGGATGGGCCCAGCGCAGCACAGAAGTTGCAGACACGGGGCATCCAGACCAGCCGGGTTCCAAGTGTTGCTCCACTGCTGGGAAGCGATTCGCTCACAGACTAACTGCTGCTCACCAGACAGACAGCAAGAAACAGCAGAAAGATAGAGAGAAGCCACAACACCTTTATATTGTGTGGAACTTCACACACAGTCTCTACACACTTTTAGCTACCTATTTGTGACACAAATAATGCATCTTATGATTCGAAGCTTAAAACTTAAAAAATTTGAGAATTGACGCCATCAAATTGGCAGGAGTATTTGACATTAAACAGTGAAGCTGTTCATCCTGAACATAATGGGAGTGCAAAAAAATTAGCATTTCGAACACTAGAAAAACAAAACCTGCAACTTAATTAGCCATGTTAAACTATTATTTCAAGTTAATCTTATGTGTACAAAAAACACTTCTTGTTCACTTCCTGTCCAGAAAACAGCCCAAAATCACATACGAACATATCGCATTCAGATGTAAGATTGGTTAATTTCCATGTTGCTACATGTACTTAGTGTGTGTTTAATGCTTACTTTGTATAATCAGTTCAGAAAATAGTTAAAAAAAGACAAAAAGTATAAAAGTTAAAGAAAAACTTGCCAACACTGCATTATTACCTCAGTGGAGAAGCCTTCAACCAAGATGGCGACCAACAAGTTGAAGAGGACATAGTTTCCGAAGGTCATCAATGCAATGAAGTAGAGAGCTGCCCAAGCTGAGGTCCTGGCCATGCCATTGTAGAGGACCTCGTTCCAGTCCTCTTGGGTCAGGATCTGGTTTGAAAGAAATTACAATGCAGTACATGGTAATTAGGCCTAATTAAGGTTTGTGACCATATAATTTATGAGACCATATGAGATGGATACATTAATTAGTATAGCTAATGTAAACAAAAGCAAGGATATAGCATTAAATTTACCCGATTTCAAAATACAAATGGACCCATTTGATCTTATCTTCAGTTGCTGTATAAACTTATAAAACTTGCCTTCAAATTCCATTTCAGTGTTGTGCTATACAACAGCATCTTTACTTTCAGATGACAACCAAAATAACACTTCCGACAGGGAAGCAGGCAACATATACCGTATTCATTACTAAGACAATACCCACAAGATTTCACAACATCCCACATATTTGGAAAAACATAGGAATATGGATAAGGGATAAGAGCTGAGACAGGGTTCTGAACAAATGTTTTTACCTGGAATACCGTTATGGTTGACCAGAGGAGGTTATCAAAATTCTTACGCGGACACTGACAATCCACCGTTTGGTTTCGAAGCTCATCGCATGTGCATGATCGTCCCTCCGGGTGTAAGCACAATTTACAACCAAAGAGGGTCATGCCCAAAACACTACAAAAACGGACATGCAGACAAATAAATATAAATGCAATTTGTACGCAACATAAAAACCATGAGTGAAGTATCAAGCATTGCAAGCATCTGGATTATACATACAGTTTGGAAAATACATCTACAAAACATCAGGAAAACACTGACCAATATCAAAGAACAGCTGAAACTTAAAATGGGTGTTAGTTGTATCTGGGTTGTTTCTGCAGCAATTCTTGGCCAACTACATGAAATAAAAATAAATGCCAATAAGTGAAATGGGCATGCGTGGTAGTAACAGTCGCATTGGATACACACACTGGGTTGACGCGAAATAATGAGACAACACTTCCACAAACTTCTGGGACACCTCGGGGTCATACCAAGACGAAACATGAAAATGACCATTAGAACATCCCACATGGCAAGTACCTGGAACACTGTAATGATGGCCCACAGCAAGGAATCGAAGTTTTTTCTCCCACATTTTCGACGTCCATTTTTTAATGTGGTGCAGAATTTACAGCCAAACAGGTTCATTCCCAAAATGCTGTACAATACAACAAGTGAATATAACAGTGCTGTCAAAAGTAAAGGCTGAAATATGATGGATTTATTTAAGTAATCCAATGCACATACATACATTACTATGAATGTGAACAAGTGATATAATAACAATATTAGGCAATTGAAAAAATACAATCATGTGAAAAATTCGCTTAGGGAATTGTCAATATAAGATAACGACATGGTGTTAGTGAAAAATATATTGATACCATTAATTGGCATTGTGCTATTAGAATGAACATCAACCTACAACTGACCAACATATAATTACATTCTGCTACTGAAGTGAACCTAACACAACGAAAAGTTTATAAGACTTGCAAAACTTTTGAAATGAAAGCATTAGATGTATGCCAGACACGTGTTTTGAGAAGCAATCAATCGACCTACAACGTTGAAACTTCACAACTAGACTTTTGCTACCTCTCAAAAAGGAAGGAAAACAAAAACGGCAGAAAAAAAGAAATACTTGTTAGACACGAATGAACAGAGAGGGAGACTTCTAATTCGATTTTAGCATCAGTTAGTCTCAGAGGGAGCAGAAGTGATCAGCATTTTGAGTGTACCATTAATTGCCACCAGTCTAGACAGAACAGTCTTGCATGTTAGGCAAAAAACTCAGGTAAACTAGCAAGAGACATCCAGAGCACACCTGAGTAATAATTGATCTATATTTCTCCAGGATAACGGAAATCATAATCTACTCTCAGGTGCATAGTTCTAGTCAATATGAGAAAAAGGGCAAGCCAAGAGAAAAAATATATTATTTTGTCTCCTATTTACAGGACAGTAGCAGTATATGAACCTAAAAAAAGGGCTGTATAATTTTTAACAATAAAATAAATTTAACACATTTCATATGACTACAGACCAAAACAATATTAAGTGGGAAAGTATGAATTTTTGAATACTCCAGAAAGACACTAGTGCTACTAAAAAGATGGAGAATGTCCATAAGTATGTTGCAATACACTCTAAAACTATATTAATGGACTAAACTGTGGTATACCAATAGAAATGGTGCATTGAAAGTCAAACATGAACATATTTATTAGCAGCTGCCCTGCAGTGTATTGATAGCACACTGAGACTCTATTGAATGTGCCATCAATACTCATTTTGTCCCACCGCGACTGAGAAATGTCATGGCAACAGTCGCAGTGTGTGACGTCACTAGGTGGCGTCACAGACGTCATGGGGTGCTGATGACGTACCTGAAGATGAAGATGAAGAGGATGAGGAGGGCAAAGAACGTCGCAACGTTGTCCATGGTTCGTAGCATCACGACTAATTGGTAGCGGAGCGCAGGCATGAAACGCACGAGCTTCAGTATCCGAAGTAGCCTAAAGGTCCGGAGAACTGAGAGCCCGTTCGCACCACCCTGAGACAACTCTACGATACTGTAATGAAAGAAAAGTAAGCAAAATTAATCCCACAGAATTAAAAACGAAAGAAGTATTGATCACCTTCAGTGACATCAAATCGACTTTTACAATTATTACAGTCCGTATGAAGCAAACTAAGTGACAACCATTGACTCGTTATTTTACAAAACTACATAATGATGTTCCAGGCAATTTTATGGCTAAGAAGATAACATCCCCATCTGAACCTCTGGCAAATGGGGAGGGAAATAACTGGTGACACCATCTGAAGCTTTAATAAATCCACATTTGTGTGCTTTTTATAAATTTCATAAAGCGGTTAACCGAATTAAATAATTACAAATTAAACCCCTCATGGCTTCGTTTGACCTGTAAGCTGGCATGTTGGAATCAGAAAATGATGATCTCCACTGCTCTCACAACCCACAGACAACACGTAAACCTTAATTGCAATACAAGGTTTCAACTCAAGGATGTCATTTCTTGTTTAAACTTCAAGCACAGAAATGCTTTCAATTCAGTGTCTGTCTCCTGTGCTTTTATCCCCCTTTTGGAGAGCATATGGAGATGAATGGACAATCATTACAATGGGTGTGGAGGGAAATTAGAGTATGGCGTAGGATCCTGTTTAAATCGGCAAAATGAAAACAAGAGCTGTTTGAGAAAACACTGAAGGCCCTGGTCCAAGCAAGAACCAGTGGCTGCTGGTGTTGGTATCATTCTACAAGACCAGTGTTTAAGCAACTGGCTATAATGGCATTCTCTTGTAGCAGGCAAGCAGAGAATGATGACCATGTAGCAGCATATTGGCAGCATATAGCCCAGCATGGATTGATAGCCTGCAATACAGGACGTGCAGCCCCAAGCCTCTTAAGCATGACCTCACTGTGGCCACTGACCAGCTGCCCTCCTCAGTTCTGTAGTAGCTCTTCCTTGGACATATAAATCGAACACAACAAACTAAAATACAAGCGAATTTGCATCTTTGTATCATAAGCATATACTGTGTACAACCTGCATCTTTGTACCTTGGACATATTCAGTGCACACAACTGTAAAATCTAAGCACATTGGTTGTGCATCAGTGTACATGTAATACCACGAACATACAATATAAAGTCCACAACAACTAGCTGTACACACTTTTGTGGTGGTGTCCTTCCTAATGAGGTAAACTTGAATCTCTTGATTTAGTCCCAACAATTCAAGCACACTAACAACAACGAAGATGTCTTATCAGTGTGGTTAATTGCAATAGCAAACATATAGTTTGTGACCGAATTCTGTGGCCTTAATGACAGTTGAGAAGACCTTGACATAACGTGCCTTGTGGGGTGCCTCACTTACACCTGTACACCTGTATTTAAATTACATAGTGGTGCAAGTGCTCATGCACTGCAGGGACACAAGCCCGTCTTTCTTAAAACCAAGAACTGTCACGAATAATGGGCCTTTCATAACTACGGGCATCTGCACTAAAGCAATGGTCTGCCACCATGCTGTATCTAAAGCCACATTCTGCAGCTGTTCATACGTGCTATGTCACCTGTTGCGTCGGAGTGACTCAATCTAATCAATTCTATTTTAATGGATGTTTGGGTCTCGTAGGTCTTATAAATACACCACTGTTTAAATATTCTTGTGGTCCCATTTGAACTGATGTAATCAAAGGCAGCCAGTCTGCGGGTATTGATTGAGAATGAAAGGATGTGTTCCAGCAGCCCAGCTCAGGTGATGGGACTTTCAAAAAGACAATTGTCATCAATAATTTGTTGTCAAATGCTGCAATAGCTGTCCCAACAAGCATGCGGCATCCGCTGTCCAAAAATAGTTCCATGAATCGGACAACAATGCCGTTAGGTCGCAGGCTATAAATGGCTTAGTGTGACGTCAGAGTCCTCCTGTTGCCATGGCGACATACAATGATGCACACCTGACAGATGCAGCAGGCCTGTTCCAGGGCATTATGCAGGCCACACGCATTCGTTGCCATCCCATGTACGTCTATGTACAGTGCACTAGCACAGGACCAAAAACTGACCCCTGAGGCACACTCTAAATTCCACTTGAAGTGACACAACAAGGCCAACGCATGCGTGCTCAGCACCAAACTAGACATGTAATTGCTGTCTCACAGACAATCTAGCTATTTTTGTCTGTCAACAAACACAGCACATTAATATGCTGGCAATCAAACAACACAGGCTAAATGCGGTTCAGTAAACTGGAAAATCACACGGTAGCTGCCTGTGACAGGCTAAATTAAAAGTCCTTCAAAAATATTTTAGTGGACATAAAAGCCCAGCAGGGCTGGCATTAAGGGCTGTTCTCCTGTGCTTAATGAGAAATATAAACCGGGCTCGCTCAACGAGATGCTTTTTAAACCGACAGCTGGGAGTTGACGAGACGACCAGCTAAGGATTGTGGGAAAATCCTCATGGCTTTACAACAAGCCCTTCTGAGAGGATTTCACTTTTTGTGGGTTATTCCTGAGAGAGACTATCTGATAGTGCTGAGTGACTAAGAGAGACTGAGGCCGAGAAAAACCTCACCCCGCAAGAGTGCTCCATTCTCGTTTTGCAGATTCTGACATGAAAACCATATTATGGCTATTTCAAGCCCATTAAGATAACTTATCAAAGACAGCAGTGTTTTTCCTCTCTAGTCCTAGTTTTTACTTCTTGTGTTCATTCCTCCACAGTTGTAGACATGTTATAAATGCCTAAGGCTTGGTTATTGGTGCTGATTGCCTTTGATCAGCTGGTTAATAAAGAAGTTTCTTGGGCTCCCAAAAATCTGCACACAATATTTACAAAAGGTCGTTCCTTATTTTGTATATTGTGCTCAATAAGTTACAACTGATATATTAGTATCCCAAACTGCTGTTTCAATTTATTCTTTCATGACAGCTTACAAGTTCGTCACTTCTTGTTTGTAACTTCAGTTTGCTAGGTGATGGACTTGTATGCATGCTATTATTATAACACCAGTGCAGCTGAGAAGAGGGCCATGATGCAAAAGATTGAAGACTCACCTTAGAATTACAATGAAACCATCGAAGACATTGAAGCCATTCTTAATGTAGCCAAAAGTTCCTTCAGCAATGAGCTTTAGAAGCATTTCAATTGCAAATAGAACACTGAAGAAGATATTGCTGTACTCCAGGGCTTGAGTTAGGACATCCGGCTGTAAATAATAAATAAAGCAAACATCATCGACTTGTTAAATAAAGAATTGTGACATTGCCACATATGCCATACACATGTTTTTTAGCAACCGACCTAAGACAATGCTGAAACTTAAAAAATTAGACTCTTGTACCAATGGTAAAGCAAGATGACATGGTTATAATTTATTATAACTTCTGTTTATTTATTTATTTTTTTGTGAAGCAGATTTCTTTGCCTGTCTGATAAACTTTGAGGTCATGGGCAAACATGAAATCACATATCACTTGAAGGCCCTATTAACACCGAGCCGCCAATGTTTCCAGTACCATAAGCCATACAATCATTATATTATACGTAATCAGTAATAACTGGAAATTTTTGCAGCCAGTAAATAGGCTACTTAGCTATGATACCATTTTATGTTGATATGGAGACACTGAATCACTGAATAAACCTTCGTTTTATAGCATTGGCGAGCCAAACAGCAGCTGAAGGTCGAAGGTTATGGACTCATAAAAGGCTTCTTTTTTTGCAAAATAAGTAACTCTTTAGCTTTGAGTTCAAAAGGAATTGCCAAAAGTGAAACAGGATCGGCCATTCACTTATCAAGGATAGAAGACAGGAAGCAAAACCAGAAAAAGGAGAACATTTTATGGCTGTTGTAAAGGAGGAAAGTAAGACCACCATGAAGTAAAGGCTAATGGCAGTCATTTTGATGGTCTCCAGCTTATATAATTGCAGTGGTGTTAATTGCTTTTTAACGATTATGGAACTCAAGAGTCAGTCTCATGTGTAGTTTTCCATGAAAGTAAGTTTACTATTATGTCTTAAAGGTAATAACCCCTAGCTTTTTCACAATATGTGTTGTCGTGCTGCAATACAATCACTAAATACTGTATGTCTCTAGAAATTGTATACCTTTGGGAACTTGGACCATATTAAGGTTAGCAATATGTGACCAAATAATGATTCACTCTTTTATTACTGGAATTACAATACTCTGAGATTCTGTGGAAAAGGCCTCTAAAATACCATCGTATAGAGACATATATGAGCAAACAGAGTAACAGCTTTGGCTGCAGAGGAGCAGGTGCCTGAGGGCATATGTAGAAATGTTGGCGCCAATGGTGCTCCCTGGTGGATGCCAGCAGAAGCAAGACCTGTCCCCCGACTCCATATTAGAAAAGCATTTCTCTTGACCAGACTCAGATTGCCTCCTAACTGCTCCCTAATAAGGGCAAATAAGGGCGAATAAGACGCTCTATTGGATCAAGCAAAGGTGCCAACCGCTGATTGCTGTCAAATCTCGAGTCGCCTTTCTTAGTTTTTTTCTTGGCTCAGTGCTTACGCAGCACTTTTCGGTGTGTCACCAAACAGCAAATAATAACTATATCTAAAAATAAAATTGTACATTGTGAATGTCAATCATGCAATTGAGTCATTAACATCTAGTCGAATGGGTTTGGAGTCTCTTTCAAGTCATCCATCTTAATTCAATGAAGCTTCAACAATCTGACTACTCTTTTCACATCCGCTTCGAAAAATCTCACTATTGAGGAACATACTTTATGACTACGATCAAACCAAAAGACTGTGTTTTTCAAACCAGAGAACGGAAGTTTTACACACACTTTCAAAGAAGAATACTGTCCTCAAAAGCCCACTGAACATCGCAAACTAGCTCGTAAATGCACCTACGGAAGGCACTAGCATTATGTATTAGGGGTATGTTCACGTGGTATGCGAGGTGACCAATGCTGTCCCAGCCTAACTAGATCTATTCTGAAGCAACCAGCAGTTCATCAGGGCCTCACTTCATCTGATTTCCTCAAACATGGCATGGGTGTGGGAGCACTACTCCTGAGAATACTATATAGTGTATTCGTATGTTTGAAAACTGAATGTGTATTAATATCATGCAACAAAACTGGTTGCAGTTTCAATAAATGTTTCTCTATTTTCTAAATGAAAATTTTGTTACTCATATAAGACGATTGAATATTTTCAGAAAAAGAATGCAGCAACGTGATACAATGATACAGGTGGCATTTGTCCGTGTATAAAATAGGCATACAAATTGAACTGAGAAAATAATGAAACTCCCTAGGAATAAGATTGTATGTTAAAAGCAATTCCGTTTCGACTTGTGAAAATTACACCTAATTCCAAGCCCTCGAAACTGGAGATTTCTCACACGTCCTAATAAAGAAAAATTACTCGCACACCTCCATCCAGTTTCATAAAGTATCACAATCAGCCATTGATTCATTGCATAATTATTCCCCATCAAAGGTTCTTGCAAATTCAGCATAATCTGCAGAATGTGTGGTTGGCATGCGAGTCATAACTTTCAACGTTTAGTTAATCTGCAGCTTACCTGGTTGTGAAACTCTATTCCCATGCTGAGGGTGTTCACCAATATGGCACAGAGGATACCTCTTTGGAAATGTTTACTGTCAACGAGCACCTTGAATTTAGCTCTGAATTTATCCCACCAATCTGAAGATAAAAGAAAGTTTAGCAATGACAAATGATCAGATAAACAAATGTGAGAATTGTGATCATCATTTTGTGACTATGGCTGAATAATAACACAGTAGATTGAGTTGTATACACAATGACACATAAAATGTGGGTATGACACAAATCAAAATCACAAAAGATGATCATTTCAGTTATATTCAATGCCTGTATTTATCTATTTTCAATCTTAACCTCATTTCAATGTAATTTACCACAAGACTGCCTAAATTAACCATCTAACATGGAATCAAGGAAGTTAATTCAAGTTACAAGAACTCCAACGAATCTCTTTAAATTCTATCAGTTTCACATTTAAGATATTGGATTAGGAAAAATTCTGGAAAAAAAAATGAAACAAATATTAAGCTTCTTTGAGGACAATTATGCCAATTATTCTCTCCTCTATCAGACATTTTTACAATGATTCAATGAAATATGCGATTCATATGATTCCTGATACATGTTATTATAATGTGTGCTATCCCTAACAGTTTGTGGTCTCGTCTCTTTCCATTTAAAATGGCAATTTTGTAAGCGAGTTGTGAAACGTATTGCCAATAATGGTTAAAATGACCACTCCCTTGGCAATTCAGACACCTGAAAACATCGACTCAAATGTACTCATACATGACACACTAATAATATGTTATTATTATAAAATGGGTACAAGTATGGACAGGAAAGAACTTGTGTGTTGTTTGTGACCCATTCCATTTAACCTATTGTAATATCAGTGTAATTCAGCCATCCAATCACTTCACAACATGATCGACATATGAGGACACTTGTGCACCAGTTTCATGCGGCTTGAGTGTACATTGTATTTTCCAAGGTAAGAGACAGTTATAACATGAAGAATAGACTACAAAAAATGGAATCATGTCACTAGAAACCCTACATGAGTATGAATGATTATGGAAGTCGGTTGATCAATACACAGCTATTCTGAAGTTTAGTAAAAAAAATATAAACAAAAACTTAAATAATATAACACTGATTCGTAAAAAATACCAAAATAATCACAAAATAGTAACTGGTAATGTGGAAAGTACAATTACTACACTCTAATAGATATAAAAGTACATTTAACATGCCAAGTTTGTAAGTTTATACATTTTGGGCGTTCCAATTAAATGGTAATATATATCTATATCTCCATGGCAGTTCGGCTACACTAACGTACATGATATATAAACTACAAATACAATAGCATAAATGTTACAGATATGACAGGATTATACTAAACACTGTAAAGAAAGTTTAGTTCAAGAAAATATAGTTGTGCAAAAATAGAGAAAAAAAAGCTCAAAAACATCATGACTAAGTGAAAAGTTCAATGATAAAAATTAGAGACAAATTTAAAAGGGGCCGATTCAGAAATTTACCTGTCATCCACTTCAGAACTTGAGGAACAAATTAAAGTGATTTTCAACAATTTGCAGAAATAAAAATTAAAAAATAAGCAACTAAGCTAATCACTAATTCAAAGAAAGCAAATCTGGTACAACGGCAAAAATTAAGCTGGTGAAAAATAAACTGTTTTAACAAAACCTATTCACCAATATGTAATTCAAAATGTAACTGTATTTCATTTACCTAGGGCATATGATCCACAGAAATCTTATGTAATTGACCTGTCAGTTGTTTTTAGCAATTTAGCATATTCCTACAGGCATCCTAATGGCTATGTGCGATTGTCAGTCGAAAACACTGGAAAATCTTAGGGAAATTGAAGTTGTGTATTTGTAAAAATTAATCATTGTCTGTGCAAAACGCACTCCCTAAGACTTTCATGGTTTGTTACATGCACAAATCAGCATCTTAGTAAGCTATTTAATGAAATTCAACATTTTTCAGGGTTTCGATAAGCTCTATTAGCAGTGCTCTGTAAAAAAAAATTAAAAAACAGACAAAAAAAAATTAAGCAGAGGACATACTTGGTTGTCGTCGTCTGTGAATTTCTGCATCGTCCCACTCATCAGAGGAAGAGTCTTCGGTCGAGGAGTCCGTGACCTCATTCTCTTGATGTTGATTGGTCTCTACGTCACGCCCCATGATTTGTGGCGTCGACAGACGTTTTTCGTCTGAAGCTGGAAATTGGTAAGATTTTCATTATCAAAAATGACCTTGATCTTTTTTTTTGAAGTCTTTGTGTGAGTATGTGTAAAACATTACTTTAGAACGCTTACTGGCGACTAACTGCATCGCCACAGGTTTGCCAAGTCAACTACTCAGTCATACCACGAACTACAGCATAGAACTATATAATGTACCTCTTGATGTCTACCTACAGCTCCTTAGACTGATATAACAATGATATATCTAAGCTACTGAGCCCAATAGTTTAGGCCTATATGATTAAATATAATTATAATATTGTACAGTGGAACCATATCACTTTGTGTTTGTGTGTAGGCAGCTACATTGCCTGTGTATACTGTATAGGTGTTCAGTGTTGCAAATTTTGTGCATACGGTTTTAGTGGTGGATAATGTAATGATGCCCACATGTATACTGGGTACTAACTGTTAACCTAATGCTTAAATGAATGTTCTAAGAATATGAAATGAATCTATACAATACAGCTGCTTAACTCATCTGCCTTTGCTGACGAAAATAAACTATGCCTACTTACCAAATAAAACTTATCTATAATAATTGTGTTTTACTACAGATATATATGCAATATGTACACTTTATTTCAATTAACACAATATCTCTTGCAATGCGGAGAGCATAGAGTTACGTACTGATTATTTTCCAGGACTCTGTCAACAACACACAAGGTGAAAGGTGAGTTTTGCTTGCTACAATTTCACTACTAAGCAGTGGATTTGACGGTTCAGTTTATGCTTAATACTATTATAATACATAATGTCAATGACCTGCAATAGATATATGACATCATTATTGATGCTCTATACTAGGATTCCGATTACAGTGAAGTGGATTGTTCAATTACTACGGTGGTTTTAATTTATCTATTCATAAAACATTTACACAGGGTTACAAGTTCAGACAATAAAATCGGTTTTTCAACATGTGTAGAAATAGTGTAATGTTTTAATGTTAATCCCATGCAGTGTTAAGCATTATAAAATGTATTGGTGAATGTGTTATCAGCTATAGGCTATTCAAGTTAACCCATTTTCTTTTACAACTGATCAGTTGAAATCACCAGTGATGACTACAAGCAAAACAAACGGTGGGAAGGGGACAGGCACCAACAACCAATGGAAAGCAACAATTATCAAAGCCAGGAGGACAAGACTAGCCTTTTGGGGAGAAAGCAACTAGAAATCTCCACAATTTATACTTATCTTCCTTTTCTGCATTGTCCTTGGCTTGAAAAAGTGCTCACTTATTGTCTACATGTCTGGCAAGTCCTCAACAAATCATCGTATACATATTCTTTTTTTAAGAGGCGAGAACTCCCCTAAGTTAACCCAGATGGTATTCCAGGAATTCATCCATTGTGCAGTTATACAAAAATTTTGCTTATGTTTATGAATGGTTGTATGATCTAGTTTAATTTTTGAGTCTATACTCCACGAAAAACCAATGGAAAAAAAAGTATCTCAGTTATTATTTCTACTTCTCAATTGCTTCTTTGGACTACCTGTGTATGGCATGTTGTATGTGCACAGATAACTGATTTGGTATGTTTGGATAGTTCTACTTTCACATACCTTGGTAAAAATCACTTGATCTGCGGCGCAGGTCCAGGTCACTGAGATTCTTCTTAGCCAGGATGTTAGAGGCACCAGGTACAGTAAGCAGGGATGCACTGCAGGGATCAGGGTAAGCCCAACTTCCATCTACATTGTGATGACTAGAGGAGGGGGTGCAGGAACCTACAGAGGAATTAAGGTGCAAGGAGGAAGACTCTTGTGATTTCAACAGATTGGCTGAGTGGTGGACCCCCTCGGCGGAATGTGCAAGGCTATTTGCCAAGCCACCCGTACCCACAGGGGAAGGAACCCGTGAGGTGTCCGGTACCGTTAACAAGGTGGGACGGTGAGGTGTGTTGGGTGGCTCAATGTCGCTAAGTTCGGGGCTGGCCCGGGGTGCTAGGATACTACTAGGAGTGGGAGAAGTATTGCTTATGTGATGACAATGATGGTGATGAGGATGCAGATTGACTGCTGTACCTTTCTTTTTCTTTCGTTTCCGTCGCAATGATATGGCACGCTCTGGGTTGACTCTTCGCTGGCGACGTCCTCGGAGACGCCGCAGCATCCGGTTGATTTTCCGTCTCGCTCGGCGCCACAAGTGAGACAAGTATTTAAGAATCTCTTCATAACAACCCCCTGGTTCGGAGTTGCTTGCTAATGTACTACTACTATTAAATCGTTTTCTCTCTTGGAGCATTCGCTCTGTCTCACGTTTTTTAGTCTCTGAAAATTGTGTTGCTATTACAACTAGGCATAAGTTGATCATGAAAAAGGCTCCAATCTGAAAGGACAAAAAATTAGATATATTAGAATGGAATTGACATTCACAAGTAAACAGCTATCTCATTCTCCATTGTGTAATGCACGCATAAGAGAAAAAATATTTTTTGATGACGGTCCTCGGTTTGTAGACTGAAAGGTATTTCAAAGTGTCTGTATTATGGTGAACGAAGAAAAATGTGAAACCTTACTGTTATGGTTAAACTGCTACAAATGAAATTGAAATTACATTCTGAAAATGTAAATTGTAAAACTTAACAATGTATAACAATATTAAAATAATTGTTTCTAATTGTTATGAACCATTGTTAGTACATAGAACAACAGCTTACGTTCTATGGAAAAACCTTATCAGTTAAATACAACAAAATCATAGCTACACGATATCATGATTGTGGTCTCTTGTCTGTCCACCTGCATCTTAAGAATTTTTTGTGATAATTTTTGGCAAGTTTTGATTGATTCGTCTTGCTAACATTGTAAGAACTATTTGTCCAATCGTTTGACCATTATCCAGTCTGGACAGCAGGTGGTCAGAGCTACAAAGGACCTCACAACAACCACAGAGCATGTCCACGCAGTTCCTTGGATGGTAGAGATTATATGACATCATGCCCACCGCAGTGTGGTGCCACTGCTATATACTCTCTAACAGTCGTCGGTCAGCAAGCGGAATCCAACAAAAGAACAACAAAGCGGAAGCGAGAACAACTCTGTACAATGGAAAAACAACGCAGGGAATGCAACAAAAAAAAAAGGTTATCGTTCTGATGTCGTTACATGTAGCAATCTTATGCAGTCATGTAAGCGTCATGGCGTCACCACACAGGAGACGTCATATAATGATACGCACATGACATGCCATCAATTTCACACCATGCTCAAAAGCTTTGACTCAAATATCATTTGACACGTTGACACCATCGAGCTAGACAAAGTTCTAGACACTGTTTTTAGACGCACGAATGAACACCTCAAAGGAACACACTTTGGAACAGCAGGAAACAAAAAAGACAACAGGTCCCCCACAACAAAAGCTGCACCGTAAAATAACCCTGAGAAGTTGAATATCACTAACAACACTTCCCAAGAGTGGCTGAGAAGTCCATAATGCTTTTAAGTATGGTAATATGGTTACTTACTGGTCACAAGTTACTTAGGCAGAAATGCCAAGTAATATTAACAGGAAATGGTCGTTGACTTGGGACTTATCAATGCCGAAATGGACTACAAGGGGACTTTGGAATCCATGACTAATCAAGCGAATCGAGTACAAGGACTTGGCATTGGAAATGAAGGAGCAATCCCATGTTAGTTTCATATGCACATGATCAAGCATTAGACGAAGGTCAGCAGATCAGAGCTTAACTGTAATTGCAGGTAAGGAGAGGCAATTGAGTAGAACTTATATACTGCGAAGAAGTTTTTAGAATTCCAATCTTTTAGAATTCCAATGCCCGGACAAAAACAAGACAGTAAGGTATGGAAACAGCACTATTATTAAAGGACAGTCCCTCAAAACAAAATTCGGGAACTTAACTTTAATAATGGACACACAAGGCAATAACTGGTGACGTCACCAACATGGCAGTCAGGCATTCGTTACATGATTAGAAGGAAGTATAGGGAAACATTAAAAAAATCCATTGTTCCCAATCCAACTATTTTATATAAATGGATTGAATTATTTATTGTGGCAGTTTCAACTCATCAATCAAAAATTTGAGGTTTATGAATAAATTGCACTCGACTGCAACACACACGGAAATTTGAACATTGATCATCTTTCAGAATATTTTGTTTTCGCTATACTTCCTTCGGTTTAAATAGTTGTGAGAGAGCAATGATTCCATCCAATATGGCAGTCCTATGCAGAAAAAAGCATGGCTGTGGCCACCACAGTCAGAGAAAAAAAAGAAGAAGAGTCATGAACATCAACACAGGATTGCTTGCCTAGAAGAGAAGAAAGTGATTACAGCATGGAAGTCATTAACGTGACGGAGAAGATAGCAAGTAAGTAGAACAAGTAACACGTGATATTTTAGTTCTTTTGTTGTATCCAGAAATATTAACTTTTAATGAAGAAAAAAATATATTTACATTTAATCATTATATATTAAGCTTTTTACAAAATGAAAACTGAATTAATATCTTAATTCTTTTAGTCATATGTTGGGTGTGGAATTTGTTTTATATTAATGGTTGCTTAATTTAGGTAAAGATTTAAACGGTATCTAGAATCACTGCAATGTTTTGGATATCAATTTGACTTTAGATTCGTTTAGAATACTAAAACGCTAATGGATCACCTAGGTCAGCTAAGTTTGTTTCATATTTCAGTGCAATGTTGTGTGCTGACATGAAAGTGCAGAATGAAATACAGTGCGAAGTAAAATAAAATGTTATCCAATTACAGAATATGGATACATTTTCAGTACTGGTGCTTTTATCTGTACATTTAGCATTTTCTATTCATTGTGTAACTTGCTTGGTGAATATATATACGAGATTATAAGGCATTTGCCTCATACAGAATATACAGTAACATGCACAGATAGGTGTGGACTTCAGAGCAAGAAGGCACAGAATACCACGATTCTCACTTACAAGAGTGAATTTTCTTATTGAGCACAGGAGAATACGAATGTGAATACTTCAAACAATTTTGCAGATTCTTTCGAGTTTGAAATTTTGTGAAAGTCACAGTAGATTCATGGAATAACTCAAAGAGAAGAAATGAGTGGATGAAGGAGATTTCTGTGACCTAAAAGCTCTGAGATCCAGCAGTGATAGCAGAAAAGCATGGCACAGTGGGCGATAATGAAGGCATTCAAAGGACACATGCGTCAAGTCAGTGAGATCGCTCTAAATATGGTCATGGTTTCCTTCTGATTATTTATACAGCACGTGGGTGGAAGGAGGCCTGGGTGTTCCATAGGCCAAGGTCACCAGGTTTGTTACCAAGGTCAGGATAGCTTGCAGCACACGTGCACCTGGTGGTGGAATCAGGAACTAGGTCCAGAGGAGAGAAGGGCTCTCTAAAACAGCCAACTCTTTTTTTTTTTTGTTCGTTGTTATATATTGTTATGCCACTAATTACGAGCACAGCTTCAACACGGAAACACAAAAACAAGGCTTCAGTGCAGTTATATGTTGACAAACAGCCAAGTATACTGCCATGCCTAGCCGAACCGACTACTTACCACGATCAGAGCAACAAAATAGATCCAGTCCCAGAAACTATGCGCATCTTGTACATAATACATAATATTTACCCATCCTGCTAGACTTATAACCTGAAAAACAGAAAGCAAATAGAAAATTTTTTAAAAAGCTTTACTAGGTTGCTTAAAGTACTTACCACAATTAGCGCGACAAAATACATCCAATCCCAGAAACTATGAGCATCTTGAACATAATACATAATATCAACCCAGCCCTCCAAGCTAATGACCTGGAAAGAAAGAGGGAGAGAACACATGGTAAGGAAACGCACGCAAAACACGCTGGGAGCGCTGCAAGCACTACACACAAAATGGCCGCCATCTCTGAAAAATGGCCGCGCCCCAAGCTGCAAAGCAATTTTTGTCTTTTTTCGCTCTCCTTAAAAGCCTTATATACAGCAATAAATTTAAAGTTGGATTGCTTGGTTAATTTGCTTCAATTTCAAAATAATAATAAATCAAAATTTCGAGTTCAAAATTCACAAAATCAAGATTTAAACAAAATTTAAGTCAAAATCATTTTGCAGGAATAAAAGCAGAAAGCAGGTCTCTCAACAAAATATTCAAGTGTTACAAAAAGCAGAAGTTTTGAGAGATCAAATCAGTGAAAGTATAGTATAACCGACTTTAAGTGGATTTGCCAATAGGCGTATGACAGGATCCAATGATAAGCAACGCAGGATAAACATAAACATTAAAACATAAGGTGAACAACAAAAGTGTTTCAGACCACTCTAAAGGCCAACCGTAAACTAAACAATAAATAAACAATAAATAACATAGGCCAGAAATAAACATAAGACTTCTGCAATGGCAGGGCTTGGGATGTTTCTGGTGCTGAAATGAAAGGTTAATCAATGACACATGTTAGTTGGGCAACATTACCACTGATTACATATATATTCCTTTAATATTCAATTCTTCTAATGCATATGCACAGCTGACACCATTGATATGAATTATTAACACTGCTAGTTGTAGTTTTATTGCGAAAATGCCTTTTTCCTATCTTCGTGAAATTGAATTTTTCTGCTCTTTTCTTTTGCAACTGCTTCCACTGATGTAATTCCATTTTGATGTCATAAATGTGAAATAAGGTTGTTGGAAGATTCATCAAATTTCAATAGCACAATGTTTAATTCACTTTCTCCTTCTTAAATGACTCCTTAATATCCAGGGGAATTGTAAAAGGACTTTATATCACACGAGGCATGGGGTAAAAGGCTCAGCAGCCAGCACTGAAACTAATTCTCTTGTTGGAACAGGATGTTCACCTTTGTTATAAGAAGCATCATAGAGAATCCATGTTTTCTCTATGGTAGCAAGCTACAACTATTATTTATTTACAGTTGGAGAGGTAGCGCTTCGCTTTAACGAATTGGCCATCCAAAAGTTCCCGAAAGAAACATACGAAGAATTTTTTAACTGACCGAACAACGCTAATGATCGTCAAGGTTACAATAATGCATTTATGGCAAATTTGTATCAACTTCTTTGCAAATCTTGTTGTTGCAAGTTGTTTCCATGATATTCCATGTTAGTGTGACAATTTCAGTTAATGATTTGTTCATGCTGATACAGTGAAATAATTCGGTTCTTCTGATATTACAATCCATTTACAGTGCGTCTGAAGTTATTATGCACATATGATTATTTTGAATAGTTTCTTAGTGGATTGTGTTCAAATCTTTCAATAATCAGATATATCAAACACTTGCAAGAGATAATACCTCAGAGTGATTGCGTTGACATTTTAACATAGTACTACACTGTTTTTATGTCTCACCTGCTGAAATGCTTTCTTTTTCAATAATTTTGGTTAATTAATAAAAAGATGATATATCAAGTTTTACTTTCTGTTTAGCATTTATAAATAACTTCAGACGTACTGTGCAAGCAAAGTTGGAACCCTTACAATGCATGATTTGTCCAATGACCTGTCCTGACCGGTCCCAGATGACCTCATAAAATGGCCACAGAGATCAAGAGGACAGAAATGGCTAATGAGGTGGGTGGCACCCTCTGTCACTTTCACACACCTCTCATCTGCCCTCTATCGACTTCTTCTGTAAGCTCCCACAGCCACAACACTGCTGCAGCCAAACACATAACACTGTGTAGATTACTCAGCTGTTTGAACTTATGAGCGAAACATCTCAATCGTCAGATCATACATCTCTGTCGAAAGGAATATACCTAGTCGTATTTTGAATTCCTACAATGATTCACAGATGTATGCGTCTGAATGTTGCAGTCGAATTTCAAACCAGAAATGTTGAAAAAGTGGCTAATTAACTAGATATGGTCTGCTCTCGGATTAATTTGCACTGGTAGTCTAGCCAGGTGGCTTTATTACTATGATGACATATATAACCTTAATTAGGCAGTAGAGCAGTAGCCTTATTATTTGATGTGGCTGTTTGGGTTAAGGAGGTTCAAGTGTATGGTTAACTACAGTGACTAGTGTTCTCATGCAGTTCATCATGTCCATATACGAGGTCACAACTATTTGAAAAGCAGACTTATGATTACGTCTGATACCATCTGCTACTTGAATATGTTTCACACTCATAAATAAAAGATCAACACCCATCAGACAGGTGTCAAACGTGATAAAGATGCTAAAGTACACTTGCAGATGTCCCAGTTTTCAAAAATTGGTGAACCCATTCACATAAGGTGATTTCAATACATCCTTGGGGTGTACATTTGCTTTAACAACCCATTAAGGATTCAAAACCCCTTGCCACCACCCAGCATGAGATTGCCTGTGTAATCCAATAAAAATCCCTGGTGCCAAGTTGTGTTTATTGACAAGGGACCGCCGAAAAGTTGTGAAATCAGTGCAAAGGAGGAGGCAATCAGGTGGCACCACTTTAGGTGTGTGAAAAACAAATAAAAAAGAGAGTTAAAAGTCTTAAGGGATTGCACTACAAAGGGCGCTGAGGTTTCTATTGTGATTTTATCGTAATTAAAGGCAATTCCTAGGAGGCGCCACTGTGGGCTATCAGATGGGACCTCGGGGCATTCAGGTTTAGAGTATACAGTCAGTCAATTTCGACAGGAAGAGAGGCTTTCAGAGCATACTCAAGTCTTCTTAGTGAAATAGCAAAACAAAATCACCACAAGGCGTATTTAGGCTACATGTGTTATAATGATAGCCTCGAGTTTGGATAAGCCTCTTCGTTATTACAGCTGAACCTGCCAGTTTATATCTTTTGATGGTAACTGTCATCTCAGTGATCTGTTATATCGTGTTATTTCGCAGCTAATGATTTGATTATTTCCAGTTATTACACTTGTGTTCCACCCAAAAATATTACTAGTTTTCTTAAATGCCACGCCCTTCTATGGCTTTTATAACATTTGGCAAATTGTGCACTGGCGTCAACTAAAGTCAAACGAATACTTGTTCAAATGTCGACAATTTGAATTGATTTAAATTGGTTTACCACATGATTAGGCCCGCTCATAACGATTGCCCTAAAGTTGAATCGAATCCAAAACTCCATCCTGAGCTGACCAGGACCTAGCCAATGGGCTAAACCCATGATGAATATAATTACAATAACCATTGGAAATCAATATTGACATATACATGGTTTTTGCATCCACCAGTGTTAAAGGTAGGCCTACTTGTTCAGTGAAATGGCCAGTCGTCCACTAAGTAATGGCATAGTGGACTGCCCCAAGGTCCTGTTATCTGACCAGCTCAGAGATGAGTTTAGCGTGAATCACACAATTGGCTCATCAGTCCACTGACCAGGCGTTCAACAGTCCCTCTGTAAACACACAGCAATAGTCATTGATTACTCAGGATCACTTCTCTGTTCTAGTGACAAGACATCACGCTATGTCTAATAGCAAGATTGCCTGGCTAAACAAACCAGTATTGTATGTCCTGCACTTGCCACTCAACTGGAGGACAGGTAATGGACTCAAGATCATTTCAATAGAGTCTTTTCACTGAACAGCCCTGAATTCAGCAGGACATAAGTATTTCCTCTCCTCTTATTACTCATTTTGCTTTTCAGACACATTAGGTAATAACTAACTGATTCCATAAATATAACTTTCTCAGAAAAATAACAAACATCAACTAAATGATAAAGTGTCAAATATACATTAAAATGCACTAAAAAATACTGCTGCTAGGATGCACTTTGCTTCCGCCAATCACAGCAAGGGCGGGGACATATTCAGCCAAAATAATTGCAGTATTCTGCCGCAGCAACCTGGTGAAAATACAGAGAACCTTCCGTGAAAATCCACTATTCGTCGCGAGTTTAAAGCGGGAATATTTCTCTTGCTGAGCCATGCAAAAATTCATTATGTGGTAGAACATGCTATGGCTTACGCATTGAAGCGTATATTATGAGCAAATAATGAACTGAAATTAAAGACGTCCTTCGAAACTAAACTAAACCTCGCTATGCAGATGACCTGTTCAAGTTTAGGTCTTTTGCAGCACTCTTGTGCATAGTCCAAAAAAACGTGTCACATTGGCCCAAAGCTGGCCTCCATGTTAGGCCAACATGATATGCTATCTGGGGTAACATTTGCATGACTGAGACTTATCGTTATTCGCTATGATTAACCACCTTCTTCAGATATGAATTCTCCATCTTATTACAAAACTAAACTTCCCAGTACTGAAATAAGGTGCGCAATGTCACTGCTAATATTTAGAAAATAACTCAGACTGTCACCAGATCTAAACCAAAACCAATCAATCAGGGAGATCCTGTTGCACCTGAGCTCATATCTAAACAATTTCCTTAAAGCAATAGAAACAGGCTCTGAATACTCATAGAACTATTACAAGCGAAGCCGAAAGTTTCCTTGTACTAGTTTATCCCTCACAAAAAAAATAGCACCGCGAGCAGTGTTGACGCTAGTCTGTTGTAAGCATGTTACCAGGTTCTTCGTACTTTCAGGGTGTGGGGTTATTACCACCAAGTAATTATACAAAATAAATTCTTTCATTTTACCCCTTCATGGGTACCCTAAAGACAACCATATTGCAGAGTGTACAAACCAAATATGATGAAGATCCAGTCTTCCAAACGGAAGTTATAGCATTTATCCCATAAAGGGCAAATTACCCCATGGCAGTGAAGATCCTATCACCCAAATACATGTTAACATAATTTACCCCTCATGGGGTAATTACGCCATGGTAGCAGTACATGACATAACATAATGCTAACACCTTGACCAGCATACAAACCATATTTGAAGCAAAATCCAATAACAGGACTTATGGCATTTTCTCAAAATCTGGTAATTACCCCACGGTAACCATAAAAGTGTTATAACATGATGCTAACGCCCTGTAGGGTATACAAACCAAATTCGAAGCAAATCCGATCACCCAAACAGAAGTTACAGCATTTTACAAATCATAGTTTCAAAATCCCAACCCTGAATATATCATAGGCCTACCCCCAGAGTGAGTATTTTTCTAGTCTTCCCTTGAAGACCTCAATGACAACGCTGACTAAGTGACAACAATAACTCGTCTGTTAACAAGCTAAACAAAGGTGAAACAAAACTTGTCCAGTGACAGATCAGAAAACAGTCTCCAAACAACAGTCAACAGTATTACTAGTTGAAAGGTTGTTCATTGATAACCATTGCATATGGGACTCTGATGCACCATAGCATAACTTGCGTGCTTTAGATCTTACCACAGCCTTTTATAGAACCATGTCTGAGCTAGTTTCAAACATGTTCCCCTGCATTCCTTTTGATGCTAGCATTGTCGTTTTCGCCTTATTGTCGACATTAAAGAGCTTCAGATAAGCAGAGGGTGGCATTGGGTTGGTTGCACCTAACCACTTTCTGCTGCCCTGATCAAAGTGGAGGTAGCAAAGGATGCAACTGAGCAAGAGATGATGCTGATGCTACAGAATGTTGTTAAGGCTGCTGATGCTGGAGAGGGGAGGACCCTATAGCAAAAAGCCAGAAGCACCTGATAAATGCTCCTCAATGCTGAGGAAACGTACATTAATGGTAGTCAATGGTGATGTTCATAATCGAACTAGTGTTTCAAATATCTAGGTTAGGCCTATGTGTGTTGTTGTTCATATGAAAAATTGAACACAACAGTTAAATTATTATGAGAAAACACAAGTAAAATGAGTTTCAAAATATAATGCAAAGCCCATTTTACAGGGTACGGAGTAAATCAATTTGTGGTTGGTTTCACCAAACAAATATCACCATACAATGTACAGTGAATCCCTTCAAAAGGTCCTGATGCCAAATACCAAAAGCTGCCATTAACTAGAGCTGTTTCAGATGTGATTTCTCAAATAAACCAGACGTCTGGATATGTCGTGATCAGCAGTGCTCTAGATGGTTCTGCTGCCAGTGAAATTAGCCCAAGACTTTGTGCTGTTCTTTCTTGGTGAGAGTAAAAGGCCCTGGAAATGGATGGGGCGAAACCTTTGAGGGACCAAAAGGCAAGGGCAAAACGAGAGGCAAAGACTTTAAAACACGCCACGATCCCTCCTTCATAACCATCATTTATGGCAGCAGGTATAACGTTTACACAGCTTAGTCGATCACATCTTCATATAACAAAGCCTCTTAGCAAATGCCTCACAAGCTTACAAGCCAACAAGCAGCAAACTACTAGAAAGCCTCCTAACAGCAAGATAATTAATGCGAAGTAGGAAGCTACAAAAGCTCTTTATATGCCTTCAATAAAACCTCATCGATAGGTCTGTGACTTGAGAAGGTCACCATTGTCAATAAGCAAATCGAAGTTCTTATTTCATGAGGCCAAACAATAATAAAAGCGATCGATACTATTTTATGGGTAAGGACAAAATATCAGGCATATCAAGTGCTAAATAGTGCAAAATATTAAGTAACGAAACCTTAAAGCAATATTGATATCCACTCAAATGCCTTGCAGTCTGTACACTTAAGACTGTCACACTCATTTTGTGATGTCTGAGTTATGTCTACATTTCGACATAAAAAGGTTATCAAGTAGATCTATGTATTTGAGATTTGTATCACATAGTTAAGCAGGTCATGGCAAGTTCAGAAAGGTAGCACAATAATGTTTCGCACTTTACCAACCTTTTTATCTACATGGATATGGAAACAGAGTGAATACTCATTATTTCAGGTGCATTGGAACCTCTGCATTACAACCAACTTTGGGTCCTGATTAGAGAGGCAGCATTAATGAGGTGGCGGTATACGCGAGATAACTTTATAATGTTTATTATAGAGGCTGTCCTTGATTGTTTTAGCCATGTTAATTAGGTGGCCATAGAGAGAGGTCCAGGTGCAGCAGTTTAATGTTTGTACTTGTTGTATATGTAATCTAAAAATATTCAGAGTTCTGGGTTTCAAGTTTGTCTGCTCACGATGGCCGAAGCAACTTACGAATCCCTCTGAATATCAATCATACCACTGCATTAAACTTACAGATTTGGTCTGAATTGAGTCTAAATCAGTTTGAATTGCAAGTGTTGAGTAAATCACATTCTCTCCAGTGATGTAACTTGTAAGACCCTGGTATCCGCTATTTCAGATGGGTGATGAGATTCTACAGCAGCAGCAGCATCAGTAGTAGGAGCAGCAGCCCATGGCATTTTGAAGGAGTGATGATAGGCTAGACCTTGAAATCAAGGCAAGTAAAAGTGGAAATGACAAGTCGGTCCTACGAGACTGCTTCAACCGAAATGACCACTTTCAATAGAGTCCGCCCCAGTACCTTGACTTCAGCCGCAGTCTGACATCCATCCTTATCGCTTATGGCAAATGTACTCCCTTTCCCTTCTCAATGTGATGCTTATAAATCACGGCAAATAATCGAAATCTCCCTCACAGCCTTGAGCTTCATTTACGACAAGTAATGTCAAGTTAAGCGAGCATTCGCCATACAATAAAGACCACTCAGCCGTGAACTTAATGCAAACATTAACTCAGAGCAAACTTGCCCGCCTCATGCCAAAAATAACATTAGGTCTCTTTGCTTTTTGCTACAGGCATCAATGATGTCTAAACACGTCAAAAACAATTCAATTCCAATTTGGCCAATTACATCTAGGATGGTAGGCTTGCAGGTGCCCTAAATAGATGTTCTTGTTTGACATTCATCAACTTATGCATGCCATCGCCTTAGACTACAGGCCTGGATTTCAAATGGAGATGTAGTTTGTGGGATGAATTCAAACAAGGGCATCCATTGTCGCCTGTATATTTTTACCACAAAGCTCCAGTGCTGGCCCAGCAGACTAGAAAGCTAGTCAAACAAAAAGGGATTGCGGTGTTTTGTTCCAGGCAGTCCTGCTCCGCCAAAAGATCCTGTCATTACAGCCCATGCCTCAGTCCTGATCAATGCGCGTAAATACGATGATTGTTTTAAGGCATCTTAGCCTGCCTCTATAATCCCCCGGCCCTTTGATGCTCACAATAGAACCCGCTACATAATGTCCCAGCAATTTGCGAAGCTTAGAAATCAATCACCTATTCATCAGACTGTTGCCATGGCACTCTCCACCATTGCGTCACACAAACAGCTCTGATTGGTCCTTTCTGGTTGACTCATTACGTCACAATACACATTGCAGTAATTGAGTCTGAGTGAACAGTGTACACATAGACGCCAACCAACAATCTCAGTTCATGGCAGCTTCTATTATGCACTCTGTTCATAACCTATCTCTGCTCGGGATCCTTGAGTCTTCAGGGTCCCTGGGAAACATTTACGGTATCACTACGCACGTGCAACGCGTTCGCCGCCCTGGATTGCTTTGCTAAGCATATAATATCCTAATTTCGTCGGTTTTGTATTCTTTGAATTATAATGAACAAAATTGCGAGGACCATAGGTCAATAATGCCTGGGATAGTAGTGTGGGACATTTGGTGAGCTGCTCTTAATGAGAATCTGTTGACGCTCGCTGTATGCTTGACCGGTAATTAAAATCACTATTGATGGCGCGAGTGGTCGACTTTTGAACAGGTGTAACACAATATTCAATATAATATCACTCCTAGATACATTATTCACATCTATTCAGTGACATTGTGCAAAGTGCCTATTGTAGTCCAATATACCTACAGTATTGTTCATCTCTAGCTGTGCAAGTGAATAGTGGCTTTGGCATTACAATGAACTGTATGTACCTTTAACAAGCAAAATTTAAATAGATATATTTTTAATATGTGCACTTAGCTAAAATAGTATATATGTATACATATCCTTTGCAGTGGCATTATTTCGTAAATTACAATTTTGCATTGTCATCGAATTCACATGCAAAGCAATAAAATAAATTAATTATAAACATTGGACCTACCTGGAAAATGGCTACCCAAGCCAGTCCGATATTGTCAAAGGCAATGGCGCCTTTGAAGGGGTTTTTGGCCCCTGGTTTGCATACATTGTAATACTGGTTCCAATTGACACAAGAGTCATTGGTCGGTGTATTGTTAGAATACATGGTTGCAGTCTGATTGCAACGAAAGCCCTGGTGTTCATACAGAGGAACACTACTGCACTTGGTCATGCCACCATCGTACGGCTGGCTGCAGATGAAGTCTTTCTCATCCGGTGGTACATAGTAGTCCCTCAGGTGTGTACTGCAATAATTAAATACAACAAAAACATGTCAATGTAAGTGTTAATTTGAAAAAGGAATCTATGCGGCAAATGATTAATTGTCATTCCATCAGTAACGTTCAATTCCATCTTACTTTGAAATTTCTCAAAAAGGTACAACATGCATGTAACTGAAACTACAATTACTGACATGACAGTTTCTCCAGGAATCTAGTAGCTCTGGGAAGAAATTTGGTTGATTAGTTTTCATGTTCAATTCAAGGCTGCTGTGATTCATGTTATATACTAATTAAACTGCTGAATCAGCGCTGATAATAGTATAGAGTAAATAGTCTGAACTGGCCAGTACAACCCAATTGTTATAATAATTTCACCATGTTAAAACGGTTGAAGCAAGTTTGACTTTGGTAGTGTTATGTAAATATTAATCTGGCTGCCTTGAGAGTCCTACAAATGTGACAGCAAAGTTAATCAATAAAGTTGGGAGATGGAATTTCAGGGAAAATCAATGTTGGTTTTCGAGGATAGAAGAAAATGAGGCAGCAAAAGAGCTCAAGAATCTCTAACATTGATTGCAGCCATGCACCTGGATGTCCCAGGTGAAAAGACACATGCAAATGAAATGGAAACAAAACGAAACTCGAGTCATCAATTCATATTCCTCATCGATGACATGCACTGCGCGAAGTAAGCCGCCTTGAAATAGTTGATGAAGAAGGCTCTTAGCAAAGGATTAACCATGGGAAGTTGGGAATCCGTCCAAGTGGCCCCATGCATTTGCAATACCAGACATCCACATTCACAATTTGATGGTCTCTCCAAAAGACAACGTTTGACTGTGAATATGTAACTCCTGGGGTGGCATCATTCAAGCGACAAAATTTGTTTATGATGCCACCCCACTTATTGTAACTGAATTTTTTGTTATAATAAGTGAATACAACGTAATGAGTATTGAGTATTATATTGTGACGTCATCAGTACGTGCTATTTCGCAGATGGCTTCAAGTAATAATAAAGCCATGTGCAAACAGTGGTTAAAGTCTACCAGGCCATGCAAAATTAACATTTTGCATTGTATGCAATACAGATAGTTAAAGGATAATTCAGGTGATCAAAGCCTTCATTCAAAAGAATAGCACAAACATTCCACAAATTCTGCTTAATCGCAATATACATTCTTATAGCAGCAGAAGCAGCAGCAGCAGAAGCAGCAGCAGCAGAAGCAGCAGCAGCAATCGCAGCATCAGCCCTAGTCTGGGCCTATAACACTCCAGCATGAGAGTGCACTCAGCACCCCAGTCCACTTGCCACTTAACTCATTTCTCCACCAATTTCCCGCTTTTCAGGGAAATCCTCTAAAGCAATGAGGGACCACTTGGCCTCATTCAGTCAATTGTGGGCCTTTGGAGAGTTGCACAGTTTCCTAGATGTCTCTGACTATTGTACGCCTAATTCACTCCATGGAGCTTGCCCCGTATAGCTACCACGGACCCCGGATGACCGAGAGTCTCTGTTTTGCATTGGTTTTCTCTGTGGCCCGCAATTGAATCTTATCATTGTTTCCTTAGGCAGAATCAGTTTTTTTTTTAGCAAACCCCGTTCGTTATGAGTGTTTGATTATCCACTCTGCCTTTAAATCTATAATGACTCATCTACCTAGCCTTCAACTAGGGTATTAGCAACAAGCAAACAGAATTTCACCCTAAAGCAATGCTCATCCCTCCCATATCTTTCTCAACCTTCATCATAATTTTACTGAATACACCAGCCTTGCAGCCTTACACAGCTTACACACTGCAATGGTACCCTTCTGGGCATCTGCACGATATCATTAGACTCCTTGAATGGAGCATACACACAGAGAAATGGCAGCTCCCTGCATCAATACTTTGGCAGAAATTGCTTCATGGAAAGAATAGAGGGTGCAGCAAGGCATCAATCAGAAAAAGTTGTCAGTGATTAGACCGCCAAGTGTGGGGTAGGGTGACAGGGTATCTCAAGGGAGGACCGGTCACCGGACAAGCACCCCACACAGGCCCTGTCCGGATATCGATTCTTTAATAAGGTCTACAACTTCCTGGTAAGATTGCAGTGGCTGGTGTGTTCATGTAGTTTGCAGGGGGCGATTGAGGGTGCGGGGCTAACAGAAGGCCCGCTTGTCCTCCAAGCTGAATCAATGGCCTCTAAGGTCAACCCACTTGCCAAGGAGCACCTCCTTTGTGACCTAACACTCTCTCAGCCCTATGTCCTGCCGGAAGGTCCTGACCATTTGCCCGTGTACAGATTCTCCACCATGTTTACTGAGCTGCTCTACACCACATCCACTCGCTCCAAACACATTGTTATTTGCTCAATAAATACGACCGAATTTCAATATCTGTGGGGCATAAATCAACCAACCAGAAGCATGTATGCTTGTGCAATCATAAGGCTTTTTGCAAAAAGGATGCTATCGATAATGGCCCGAAAAGAAAAATGGTTATTGGCCTCATATTTGTCTGATATTGACCAGTGTGGCATACCAAGATTTGCAACAACAACTGGGAGTTGAAGCTCAGCGGACCATACATATTAGTGAATGAGCTTCACAAGACTCGATATATGCCATGTAATGCAAGTGAAGCATCAATATGAAGCAAATAAAATATGAAACTGAGTTAAGTGGATAACCTATCGAACAAAATTTTCACACATACTGTCAAAAATACTAAAGGGTCTTACGAGCAAACATCATTGGAAACGTTGGTCAGGTTTCCGATGATAACCACCACACAAGTTCTCCTCTAGCATCCTCGGATGACAGAGAGAGGAAGGCACTGTTGAGGCATTAATGCCCATCATGTCCCTGAGCTCCGTTATGTCCAATCTATCAATAAAGCCCTTGCAAAGTAACGATCAATGGTACCTTCCATTCTTTAGAGCGGGTAATGTAAATATCGTTATCTATGAAACTAATTTTAAAGGTGGATTGTCGGGGACGCCTCGCATCGACCTCACTCTTTAGCAAAAGAGTCCTATTGTCAAGGCTCATGACAATGGCCACATTTTATCACAATGCCTTTGCCTTGGTAGCATCTCGCTCCCTACATTTTATCGGTGCTGCTTCTAGATACTATCTGCACAGAGCTTGGTCCTACTGCCACCGGCATCTCATCCATTACAACGCGTCATCCTCAGCCAACTTGAACAAGGATAATTACAAGAATTTGTTTGCCGCTCTATCGTAGCATTGTTCTTGAGCGCGCAAACTTAATTTTCTGCAAATACCAAATCCTCATGGCCTTCCATGTTCCTGATAAACATTTGTCGACAGATCGTAGTCTCCATGTTTCCACCAGGCTGTCCTAATACCTAACCAAACAAAAGCCTTGTCCAATTTCATTACTGTGTTGTTGGTTGGGAAAGCAAAATTGGAAGCTCGTTTAAATTGTAAAAATATCAACATAAGCCAAATCCTTCTTTCGTGACTGAATATTTGCTGCTTATTCCAGCCTATCCTATAGTTTATTTAGTGACAAGGAATTCCCGCCATGATGTCAGTCACTTTATGACTTTCTAGCAATCGAGACTGACCAACGTGTGCTAATCCATGCTTCTGCATTTTTTGTGTTGCTAATTGGAAGTATCAAAAATGTATGACATCCCTTCAATTGATATAACTGAAATGCTATTCCTAAAGACCTTTTAATATCACACATCTATCTTACACATTGATATGAAAGTACAAAAATGATCTCATGATGGCATATTTGAACAGACTGTACTTACTTTCCATTGGAGACATTTTCAGGAATGTTCATAAAGCAACGATTACGTAACAAGCCCGCCCAAAGCTGAACCCCGATGATTCCGAAGATGAAGAAGACGAAGAAACAAAGAAGAAGAACATTGCCCAGCATGGGCAGTGTGTCTAGGAGCAACATCACTAATATCCGCATACCTGAAAAGCCAAAATGTACATTTATTTTTTTTTTACAAATTTAATATGAGGACATTAAGGCGTAGCTGAGATCAAATTGCATGGACTTAGTTATATAAATTATACATAACCAGCTTTCTGTGTTATACGAAATAGTAGCTTGATCCAGTTGTTGTATAGTCAATGATAAATAACATCATTTGTTACGTCTAATTTTACATTTCAATTGTTTGTAAAATATGTACTAAATACAGTAATAATTATTTTTATAATTTAATCTAACAATCAGCCCTGAGAAAAATATATAATAACACGAAAAAAACTTTGTAGATTAGCACTTCGAATACATCCGAGGGGCTTCAAGGGGCTTCTGACTTTTCGATATCAATACTACCATGGGTTCCCAGTTATCTTGACAAGTGGCATAATGTTTGTTACTAAACGTTTAAACATGGCAAATGAGTAGCCTTGAAGCACTTCCAGGTGCCACAACAGTTCTGGCAGTTGAGCTGCTGAATCTTTTTGTTTATAAAATTCCACTTATAATATGTCAAGACCCTGAGATTTAGTTAAAAAAAAAACAATAAAGAATGTGAAGGAAGCTATTTTGGTTTTTACAATTACTAAATTTAACAAAAAAGGGCATCCACAGTATGTACAGCCTCTAATGCATTTAGTAAGGGAAGATACTCTAGATGTATCGTACAGAAATAAATGAAAAAAACTTTGGCACTGTGGTGAATAAAAATGAATAGAATCATTGAATTATATAAACTTGAATAGAATACAGAATCATTATAATTGAAGTATTTTAACAGAAGAATATACACCGTGATATTCTGGTAGCAGTAAGGCACATTGAGCAGCGCAAGGGCAGTTCACCAAACAGGTGACTAAAGAAAAACACAAGCTAGACTCAGAAGAAAACAAGGTGACCTTTCTACTCACTTGGTATTCTGTTAATTGCCCTTAGAGGTCGTAGGACTCTTATTGTACGAATTGCTGATAAACTGAGATTTTCTGTGTTCAACCCATACTCTATAGCTCTGAAATGAGAAAAACAAGAAATACGAATTAATATTACCAACATGTTACTCTGACAACGTCCTTGCTATTGTCGTTGTTACACTAATTAGTCAAAGAACTCTTCAATAATTGTTAGCTGTTAAATCAGTCATATATTATGAATTACATTCAACGTTATTACATTCAAACTTTAAGGATTCCATGTTTTTTTGTAAAATAGTGATGGTGCACTGTGATCTAGTACTTAATTGTCAATTTTACTTTATCTATATCTAATATATATGTTTTGTTCGATATCTGTATATTTAATAATTAATTATAATATCCTGTCACAATACTATAATTATAATGTTTCAATATGTATATATTACATGTGGGTAATAAATGTCCATTTAAAATGGATCATGCCAGTAGTATATATGTACATATTAGTCCAAAGGGGGCTTTTCCAGTCAAAGCATTAGACAGGCATTGTCACTGGGTTATTCTGCAATGCGTGGATGGAATCAAATCTGTTAAGGCGACTCTTAAGACTATCAATAGATCATTATTTTCAGGGATAAGCCAAAAAAGCCAGAAGCTCTTTCACAGTTAATGTCATTGCATAGGTTTTTTATGAGTTTTTTTTTCTTCTAAGACTCCAGGGTCATAGTTTCCCCTCATATCTCCGAATATTATCTCCGAATATTGCTGAGCTCAGAATACGCAGCTTTGTTTGTCATTTGCCTTGCATTAACGATAATCTCAATTCAGGCATTCAATCGGATTCAGGCAAAGCCAAATTTCATTTCATATTCATGTGTGGGACAACCAGCACATCATCAATTCTCCATGTGCCTAGGAGGGTGTGAATCCCCTAATTTTCAATGCTTTGTAGTTTGTCATTTTTAATATGGTCTAATGCAAAAAAAAAGTCTTATATTTTATAACTGCTTCTTAATTTACATATCGTGACGTTTTTTTTTGTACAGAATTAGTTAGAGTCAACGTAAATAAGCTGATCATTCCATAAATGATATTCACGAATGTATGCATGACACACACCAGAATATGCATAAATTCTCATCATAAAAAGAAAAGAAAAAAGGTGATGCCATACAGGAAAGAAATCAGTTAATCAGGTCATGTTAAACAAAACAGCATTAGATGCTCAGACACCAACATAAATGTTAGTACATAATTGTTAGTACCTTCTAAAACCATTGCAACATGAGTGTATCATTGAATATTTAATATTTTTACAAAGTCATTGGTAGAGAAATTAAAAAGCGCATGCAGCATCGTATCATCATCATTGATAATTAGTTTCATACTGAGGCAATCTCACAAGCCAAAATATAAACTGTGTTGGCATTTGCCAATCATTTCTAGAATTGGTTGCCATGGTTTCAGGGAGATGTGAAGGCTGCAGCAGCAGGGAAAAGCTCTTAAAACATCACCAACCCCATATCTCACTCCGTTAGTAACAAAAAAAGTTGGCATGGCCATGTTTAGTATATGTAAATAAATACACAAATTGTTATCTTACTTGGTGACAATATATTCTGCAATGCTAAATACAGAATGGAAGATTAAAGAAAATCAATAATGAAGCCAGAAAACAAGGATCTGCTTGAGCCATATCATGAGATATCCAAAAATGTGTGTGCTTGGAATCAGATGATTGTTATTCAAAACGATTTTCTTTCATTTGTTCTCGCCATGTGCTGCTCATTAGTCGTTGTAATATAATACTTCCCAATTACTTCCAAACTTGGAAATTAATTATTATTAATATAAGTAGTATTTGACCCATAAAATAAATTAATGACCTTTTTAAAAATCAAACATCCAGAACAAAACAGGACTGAAAATAAGCTTAGTTCTACCGTAAGCAAATTAACAAAATCCAACAAACAAGACATGAAGACAAGGCCTTACTAACACTGTATTAAGTGGCAAAATAACAAAGACAAACAAGGCTGGTAATAAATTACACGTTTATGGTTTATGAGACATGAGAAATTCATGGCCATTCTTGGTCATTAAGACCTACATTAGTTATTGTTTTTGAAAAGCAGGCTGACACCGTAATGTTGTTTAGCATGTATGTAGCTCTTGGAAACCACATGGGTCTCATGTTCATCAAAGACCCAAGCCATAACATGTTAACCAAAGGGGCCATACCAGGTAGCTACTTTGTTGTCATTCCAAATCAAGGCTGGTTTACTGGAATCACGTAGTGTAAGCTTTCAAAAGAGATGGAATAAGGACATAGTACCTATTTCTGAAAACTCTTGTAAATGTCTCAAAGCAAGATTCAACATATACTTATCTTTATTTTGTATTTCTAAATATTTTATATAGCGTTACATCTCTAAAATATTTTTCATTAGATATAAAAACCTTTATACAAGGCCTAACATGTTTAAATTAGGTCTAATGGTCCTCGTCAACTTCAATATCATGTAGGCCTAGGCTAGAGCTGAAAATTTTCATGGTGACAATCAATAAGGTTACAGCCTTTAATTGTCACTTCAGGTACCAAACTGTGACATCAGATAGTAATATGCACATAAAATTTAACTAGTACATAGGCCTATTTCAATTAATAGCAACATAAACACAGCGAGAGGAAAAAACACATAGAGCTGCGTGCGCACACACAGGAATGACAAGACCACATGACCTGTGACGTCACTGTAGGGATTTACTTTTTTTTTTGGGACTTACCCCGCGATGACAATGAAGAAGTCCAGACGATTCCAAGTGTCGGCTAAATAAGTGTCCTTTCCATGGAAGCCCATGGCGACTATTTTGATGATCATTTCAATGGCGAAAAATGCAAAGATGAAGTGGTCGAAAGCCGCCAGGACTTGACAGCGGGTCGTGCTGCAGACGGCATCCGAGCATGGCTGGTACATCCCAAGAGTGATGCAATTCAGCAGAATGACGCCCATGCTTATCCGCTCGAACCATGTACACAGTGTTAAGGATCATTTGACATTTTGTTGATTTTTCATGCATGGGATATCAATACTTCATCTTTTACTTTTTGAATGACATTAATTAATAATTTAACAAGTAAATAGGCTACATCTAGCCTACTCCTGAAATGTGAAAAAATGATTGTAAACACATATTTTTCAAGTCTGTCTGTCTCTGTCAAATGTGCAATAAGTCTGGCGGTCATTCATGCACTTACATGTATGTCTGTACAAGTGGACAATTTTCTGTCAATCAGATCAGACAGGGATAAGATACCTGACTATGGTGCATGCAGGGCTATATCTGCGGCTAGAATATGTAAAGTGGAGGTCAACTTGTTGAAATCGAATGACAAATAATTTCAATTAAGCCACTCCAGACAGTATTACAGCTGCAGCCCAGTAAGGTCGTGTAAACAGAAAGTCTGGCTTAACGGTTTCAAACAAGATGTCAAACACAACCAACACCTGATCCAATAATCACAGCACAAACAAACAGACTCCGTTTTGATTCACCCAGAAAACTTGTATTTTTGCGCACATTTTTATTGCAGTTTGACTTGTTTCCAAGCACAGTGGTTTCTTTTCTGGAGACCAAAGTGTGATTTCAAACAACATAGGAACACTGCTGTGATTCTGACGATGAATTCGATTCAACAGATGGGAATGGGGGGAAAAAATCATCGTTGTTGCTGAATTTCTGAACCTATATATATATATATATTTTTTTTTATATGTTTTTCTTGTGAAATCTAATCCACGCATACGCTCATAATTTCCATCTACACAAAAAGCACACCATAGCAATTTCCAATTGTCACAAGGATTCATTTGAAGAAATTTGAGCTGGTACCCCAGGCCTATGTACACTATATTTTATTACTGTTCTTAGACTCTTAGTGCCTGTTCATGGCTTGTATCAAGGCCTGTGTACTCTATAGTTTATTGTATTGAGCATTTCCAGTTATGTAACTTGTGGCTTGCGGCCAGGAAGAACCACTGCTTGAATTCACAGTTCAGAGTACACAGGCATCTGTACATGGCTTGCAAATACCTGGGCTGCTAGTATCGAATTGCCTGGTAAAACAGGTGTATAGAGAAGCGTGGGATGATGAAATGCTTAAAAAATAAAGAGGGAAAAAAGTGTGTAAACTTGGTGTCAGGCTGGGATTGTCTATGTTTACAAGAAACGAAATGAAAGAAGGACTGCTTCCCTCGGAGAAGTTGCACACCATTTTCCACATACTAGCACAGTATCACATACTCCCAAGTCATATGGCCCACACTAAGTTGTAGTAAACACAAGCAAAAGTAGGGGGCAATTTGGCTTCATTCAGGGTACACTGTCCCAGCACCCCCACAGCACTTTCGCCGATCAGCAGCAACCAAAACTCGTCCAAAAATCTTCCAAGCAAAAACTGTCCAAGATCTTGCAAGTAAAACTTGTCCAAAAACTTTCAGAGCGATAGCAGTTTTGTTAGGTTGTTTAATTGATGATGACAGACGTCATATGAGGTGTCTGCATATTTCAGTACTAATTAAACAACCACAGATCAAAATTAGTCCAACATTTAGAACTTGAATGAAAGTGTAACAAGGTGTGTAAATTTTGAGGATTTGCTACACATGGATGTCTCAATCAAAACAGGCTGCTTTCTGCAAAATTCAAGCAGGTGTTGCCTTGGCAAAATGTTACATGGTTTATCATTTGTCAATAACTCATTACAATAAATTGTTACTTATGTCCATATATCAACAACCACTACCTTGGGGTTGTTCAGCAATTTAATGGATGTCGTCCCAGTAAAAAGAACATCCCTATCCTGTTTTATGGTCCTATTCTTTAATCACACCTTCTGTAATTTATCACACCTTCCACATGTTTGTATATCACATCTGCAGCGTTTATCACACCCTCTAATTGTCGGACAGTCCGGCCCACTTCTTAACCTGTTTTTCTATCATAAATTCATAATGCTACAACATTCTTAGAGCATTACCTGACCTAAAGCTCAAACTAAAGCCGATTGTATCACACTTTCTGTTTGTTTGCCAATACCTGTAGTTTGACACAAACCACGAAATGTCTGGAGGACAAACCAGAATTCAAAAACACATATTTGTAACGAACCACGTAACTGTGGAGTGGCAGGTTTGCATCACAACAACAGGGGCGTCCCGCCATGGCAGCCATTACGTCATTAGGGTGACATGTTTGAGGCCAACTCATCAGCCGGGACAAAGCACAAGGGAGTAATTCTGCACCTGATTTCCTGCGACTTTGCAGCAGTTACTGGGGAGCCAGCCATGGCGCTAATGATGATTGTGACTGTTAGCTGTTCCTCTAATTGCTCAAACCACAATAGAAATAGATAGAGGGGCCATCAGAGAAGCTGGTCGAGCCACACAAGAAAAAATTCAAGCTGTGAAATCACTGTTATTTGGTTCTTGCAAACTATGACATCATTGATTTGACGTATTTTCTAGTACATCAGCAAGTAAAGCACCTGTGAAGATCAGACGGGTAATGTTAATTCAACATTCGATATGGTGAACCATGGTTAATGGCCCCAAGTTGAACACTAGTCTTACACAAAAACAAAGCAATTTCTCAGAACACCGGCAAAATGTTAACAAAATGAAAATACTGTGCCATGGGATTATCAAAACATTATGATTCTTAGAAACAATTCCTTAAAGTCAGCATGCTTGAACATCATTTCTAGGGCAATGTTTATAAAGGGAAGCAAATTACTCAATGCAAGACATCACTGTGTGACAGTAAGATCAAATTGCAGTCAGCAGTTTTGTGTAATTTTCTAGACTGATGACGTAATCGTGTATTGCAAATCTCATCCATATCTTCATCAGCTGCTAATCTATCTTCATCAGCTGCTAATCTAACTGATAAAATGGCAAAGAGCTGCACTGCCTATAAGCTAAGCATCAGTATCTGAATCATTATTAATAGATCAAGAGAAAAATCAAGAGATACAGCTGATCTCCTAGATCATAAACATCATCTTCCTGCTTTCCATATAATTGCCAATCACGGTCCACAAGTGAAGCAGACGCCATGACAATGTGTGGAATTCGTGCATCCCTGCAATATGGCCATTGCCAATGACGAGCCTCTAATTTCTTGGTATATAAGACCTCGAACTCGGATTAGAGTCACATCGCCAATAATGCCACTTCCCGTTTTGGCACATCGACATAAAGGATTAGTGTACATATATAATATTAACTTGATGCATCTATTCTGTGGGCAGAAACGTCTATGATGATTGGATAACTACAATTATTTGTAAAATTACTTACAAGCCAAACATCCATGAGCCCTAATCTGCAACACGTTGTTGAAAGTGTGAACTTAACTTTGCGTAAAAAATAACCTGTAGATTTCCGTAATTGGGCTACAGTCAAGTCACATTAATTACATTAATTTTGTACAAACCAGTTAATGCAGTGTGTAAATCTTTCTTTATAAATGATTATTAGCAATTTATAACCCATTTCCAAGGATTACATTATATACATTCTGACACAATGCTGTATTATCCATATACATGATGTTCCCCATATATTATCCCTATATATTATGTATTTTTATATGACCTCTAAGTGAAGAATGTGCGAAAGGATAAATACCAGACCACCTAGGTGGGTGAGTGAAAAATTCACGTAGTCACATTGTATTAGTATATTTATATAATATTATGTCTTTTTGAGTTATTGGACACCATAACTTATGGCATAGTTTGCACGTGTACTCAATGATCCGTATGTAACGGATATATTGACATATTACAGCTGTCAGGTCTTACAATACCTCTATTATGATGACCACTTGTAAGCTGTCTGTCTTAAATCACTGATGACCTGAAGGAGGGAGCATTTGCCAACACATCTATATTTATTCATTCAGTAATGTGTATCCGCAAATTAGTACATTTGCAATAAAAAAGGTTTATCATCTTTATTAATAATCCAGGCCTTATCAAGATTGCACATTAATGTTTCAAGTCGAAAGTATCAATGCCATATTATGACAGATATTTATTTATAATGAATAATAAATTAAATATCGACATATAATTGTGGACGATAAACAATATGGTGTTTAATTGAGTATATCATTTGTTATTTATTCACAACATACTGCTTTTAGCTATTCTAAAGTCTGGACAGACTGAAACCTAGTATGGAAAACAATATGGAGTCATCACTTCAATATGATGATCAACAATTACTGAATGAGTGTCATCCCTCCCTCACAAGCCATTAGCAAGACTACACCTGTGATGAAATAGGATGGCTGTTTGAGGCAGCAGCAGCAGTAGTATAAACAGACCATAAGCCAGTTTGAGTGATCACCTATAGCCTGCCCACAGACCCATCCCCTTCTTCCTGTTTATTGCATCTGCTAAAAGACCTGATTATTTCCGTAATAATACTTTCCTAAACACCTGTGCATTATGTGGCAATAATACAATAATACCAGAGATAATTGTCATTTCTATTAAATACGTGATATAATATGATTATTAATATCAATTATATTTGTAATAAGAAGTTGTGGTCTGTGTTATTTGCAATGATATGATTGGCTTTGACAAAGGTACAGTAAAAATACCATAAAGGATATTCACAAATATGAAATATGTGAAAGTAATATGTATATCATTGTCATTAAAAAGGCACCCCGCTAAAGAAAACTCATCTTTTTATGCAATTTTGTATTAACTGAAATGGAGGAATAATTGCAAAAAGTGCTGAATTTCTGTCTTTCTTGCATCTTAAGCAATAAATGTCGAGCAAGCATCATCTTGACCAGTGGCCAGTATCAGCAGCAGTAGCAGCTCAGCTGGGAGGTTTTTTTCTTTTCCATTGGCTTGACCTGCCCCAGCATGGCATGACCAGTGATTGCAAGGATATTTGCCGTGGGATCACTGTCATCTCAGTCTGCTGCTCCTCAGATTAAAGTCAGCATTTGCCTGCAAACTTATAGCAGCTTCTGGGTCTAGGTTTTTCTAGATACCAAGTTAACTCTAACCTCAGTAAAATATTCTGCAAGAAGTATACACAGGAAATTTACCAATCTACCTGTTATCACAATGTGTAAAATAAAACTTAATCCACTACCTACATCCAGCTATACGTCATTAGTACTATACACACGACTGCTGGAATGTAAATGAATTTGTTGAATAAAATTAAATTTTTAAAATATGCTTAAAGTCTATCTTGGACATAAAATAGTGTATCTTAGGAAAGTGACCAGAATATATAAAACTGACTTGTCTTCCATAAGTTTATTTGCGGGCAGGCTAAATAGCAAGAACAAAACTGAGACAATGTGAGGATCTCCTTTGTAGAATGGTCCTACAAGTGAGATACTCTTCAAGGTATGGCCAACAGCTGTGGCTATGCCATATGCAAGGTCATATCAAAGGTCAAATCAGCATTTAAATGTCTTATCTAGATCATTCGAGGTCAAAAGGGTCCTTAGAAGCTATTAATGTGTAATGTAGACCTGATGGTCAGCTGATAATCTCTATAAAATATCTCTGTAATGTTTACAAGCAATTAGTGGGCCACCCATGAAGACATTCTCCTACACACGAATACTGCACATAATGATAAAAACAGCATCATCTCCCTCTCCAGGGCCAAAGACCTAATCAGACCAGCATGGCATATAGCAAGGTGCCCATATGATACCCAGGTGATTTAATTAGCTTTTTATTGCCTCAGAATGCGACCAGGCAAATAACAAGCAATATATCCAATGAGGCCAGCCAAGGAGAATTAATGAACTCCGCTGCTTCTATGTTATACTGGGTAGCTGATACAGCAAAATACTACAGCAATCAGTATTCATGCAAATTAAACCTCCAATACCGATTTACCGAATGATTGCTATTCTCATGATGAATATGATAAAAGGTGAACGAATAAGAATTCAATTATATCATATAAGAAATTCAATTATATCATATTAGATATCGTTTTAAGGTAATAATCCCCTTACAAAATCAAACAGTTTCCATCTTTTTTTGACACTAATACATAATAAAGCTATAGATGGGATGGCGCATATTTTGGGCTCAAATTACTGAGTGTCATTTAGAATGTCACAGAGCAAAACCGAATCCATAAATAAGACTATTTTTAACTAATCCACTTTGGCCAATAAAGTACAACCACATGAACGGAGTGAGGAAAGAAAAATGGTGATAGAAAAGAAGGTTATCTGTACTTGGTCAGTCAAAGCAGGCCACAGAGCTTTGGGCATTACTCTTATAGACCTGTGCTTACTTCACATCGGTACAAACATATACAGCCGTGTGGTCCATATGAGGTGAAAGGAACCTATTCATCAAGGTAGTGCAATAATGGATGTATGTCTTGCTAATAGAGAACATCACGCAACAGGTGATGCGGTGCTGCTGCTGCTGCTGCTGCTACTACTGCTGCTGCTGCTGCTGCTACTGCTACTACTGCTGCTGCAGAGGCCTAAGCAGCTCTGTCATGCAGGATGAATTATGCAGGACTCCGCAGGATGTAGCTGCTGGACACTGGACCAACCTGGCTACATCAGTAATTGCAAAAGCAGAAGCTTGCTAGAAACTTCCTTGCCCAATGCTATTGTGTTTGCCTATTCCCACCAAAAGAGGATCAGAGAAAACAATTTATGACTTAACATTTTTATGCCATTTTAAAAGTAAATGGCTAATTGTGACCCCACAAAAGCGATGCATACTGAAAAGAGATTATGAAAATATGATAGGGCCCATTATTATTAAGGAAAATACTAAACCCTGATTTTTTTCTTTCGAATAGTATTATGTGTTTATAAATTAAAACCGGGTGCGTGTTCGAAATAAATCTGATTCCCGCATTTTGAAAATCTGATGCATGTTGCTTGCAAAACTAAATTTCAGATAAATAATGTTTTTGTTTTTAGCTATCGACATACGTATATATAAAGTCAACATTTCAAAGAAATCCTACATATAAAGAGAATGTGTAGAAACACAAAAAAGGGGTGTGTATGAACCATCACATGGTTGGTTTACAGTTCAATTGTACAATAACTGACATTGCAGTGGGCTGCATTGCATGACAATTGGCCTGACAGATCATTTCTATCTGCCATGACAAATTAGACAAACCACTAAACTTAACAATTTGCAAGGTGATCTGTCCAGCAAATTATGTGCAACTAACATTGATTCGTCTATTGAAAAATTGATGAATTTGGAGTAAAAAACCAACACACTTATTTCGACTTTAAAAAGTCAATAAATTGTAACTGGAAGCATGATACATGAACGAGTGGCATGAATTCAAAGAACAAGCCATGACATAGACATTAACCCATGTAAAATATATAAAAATAAAAATAATAAAAAAGTGACCGCTTCCGCTATATATATTTGAATAAATAAATAAAATAATTAATACACAATTAGTGCAATTACGATATGCTTAAGGCTGTTATTTCAAAACAACTGGTATATATGTATTATTCATGCTAGGAATGGAGAGGTAATACTGTACCTGTGAACATGTTTACCAAGCACATTAACCAATACTGATTATACATTCTGACAAATACACAAAATTGTCACGTAACTTCGTTTTCAATCAACAACTTGTCTGGGCACATTGATTATGCCTACATTAAGCAAGATATGCTGGCAACCATTCCGGGTAAACTTTCTTTGATGTTGAATATTTCAGGTGATAAAAATATACAAAATAAGTCCCTGTCAAATAGCTACCCGCTCCAATTCAATTTTTTCTCTCTTACTTTCGCTTTTTATCCATAGGATTTTTTTTTTGATCTGTTTTGCTTTTGCTGCGTGATACCGCTAATTCACCATCCTCAGCTCAGCGTTCTCTAGATCATGTAAACAAAGTCGTTTCCGCTTCCGGTACGTCACTGCGTCATTCGCACTACACCAGAACTACAGTGCAGATGCTGCTTTCTATCGATGTTTGTGACGAGTATTTTTATCGCTGAAGAAGTTTTGTAGTTCACGGATAAACAACAACAAACATCAACAGCTGATAGCTGATCTGAAATGCATGCTCAGCTATTTCTTGTATTTTTAAGTTTACTACGGAACTTTACCATTAAGACCACATCAACAAATTGTATTAGTCTTCATGAAGAAATGGTATTAATAGTGAAGTGAATACAATGGTAAGAATAGTATTGGGTCCAAAGTATGTGTTCTTAACGGTTACTATATGGTAAGGTGGTCTTAATGGTGAAGTCTTCATGGTGAGGTGGTCTTATCGCAGGGTTTTTACTGTATATAACCAGACTCAAGTGAAAATACCGAAGTTACACACTTGGTATGCGTCTCTAGAAATGTCTATGCATAGCTGCTTCTATCTCCTACTTTCCATCTCTTTATTTTATATCTAAATCTGTCTATGTCTATGCCTCTGGCTCTGTGCATCTCTGTCTTTCTCTTTGCTCTCTGTCCGTCTCTCCCTCCCCTGACATATGCCCCCCACTCCCTGACATTCTGTTGTATGACTGCGGCATGTGGCATAAGCTACTGTCACATACGCACGGTGACACACTTGCAACACATGTGACAGGAGAGGTCATATGTAAGGCGCTTGTAGCAGCTGCCTCACGCATGCAACTGACAAGGCAGAGGATGCCCTAGTTTATCACAGAATGCATAAAGGTGTTGGCAGACATATGGAGCTAACCACTGTCCTCCATTCACAATAAAAGAAATACAATCAAATTAACTAATCTAATACACTGCTACTTTGTGTAATACAATGTTATTCACGGCCTAAAAATTTGATATTGCTATTGCTTGAGTACATGTGCCTCAAATTTCTTGGGTCCAATTTCATTATATAGCAAAGCACTCTATAATTTATTCCCCTAAGGCATGAACTCAAACTCAAGAAATACCACATTCAACGTGAATCTGAACTACCAGAATCGTAACAATTCTATGATAATTGACAGTATCATTTAATTTTCTTTCAAATGCGGAGATATTTCAATAAAATGTTATAGTTGCATATTATAAGATAAATAGAGATTCACCTCCATTCCACCTCAAATCATGGCTAGTTATCCAACGGCAGTGGTCTGAAGCCAGCAAGCTGACTGTCAGGAAGCGTGTAATCAGAGTGGAATCCCCTTGCATATAGCAGGAGAGCAGGGAGCTGGCTGCTGAATTGCCTTTAAACTGACTCCTGATACTTGTTTAGTACACAGCACATTGGTCACTTGGCTTCAGCAGATAGGAGAATTGGCCCGGAATTGCAACTTGTCCCTCCCCCACATGTCAACAAGCTGCCTCAATCTCCCACAATCCCCAGCTCTGAGTCTCACATCTACCTTGCAAGTCTGTGGCAAGCCTCCACACAAAACTGCCAATGACTTTCCATTACATACACCACAATGTAGATGCATACACGCAGCTTTGAAGGTCTTCCCAAGCTCAGTGTAACAACGTTATAGCGAATCCTTCATTGTAGAATATTCTATGCGGAAAACTGATGAATTCAGTGAACTCCTTTCCCTATATCAGCGCCAATCTGAAGGCAAGAGATAGGTCATGATGAGCAGACTAGGCTTGGAGACACCACGTGCAAGGCTTCGTTATCCAAAGGTCTTTTATTTGACATCAAGGTACAACCATTACTATGTGTATGTGTATATACATTTTAGACACAAGATCAATACAAGAGAACGTTTGTCATTATATTAACAACTGTTACCAAAAAATGAAACGTTTATCTGTTGGCATCATTTGAGATGGCTGTCACTAAAAATAAGCGGATCATCAATAGATTGGCAAGCAGTATTAAAACTATGTGGATCGCATGTTAATGTGGGAGTTGTCACCTTCAGGATGTGACAGCAAAACCACCAGACTCCAGACTCCTCCTGCTCTAGACTGCAAATCCAGAGCAACCAGACAGTAGCCAAGACAGCTACCTGGTCATCCCATATAGTGGGCCTCCATAGTAGGCCAACACACTAGGCCTCCATGGTAGGCATTAGACTGCAGCAGTCATGGCCTCCGAGGCCTCAGTCAGGCTGAGTGGCAGAGTCCGTGATTGCTGAGCGAGTCAAAGGCTTATATTCCAAGCCAGAAACAAGTCCACCCAGACAGCACTCAACGCTCACTGGCACTTCCACTGCTCTGAGTTTGGGCAATCAGCCTAAAAGATGGCAACTCAGCATTACCTAGAACTGCTTATAATGCAATATAGTAAATTGCCGACCTGTTTCCTGGGAATGTTTACAACTGTTAGAAAAAAACAAGTCTTAAACAGGCACTGTAGGTACTTTTCCAGAGCATTAAGCAGCTTGTTATATTCCTTTGAGAAAATATTTACAACCCATTGCAATCACTTATGTTGATAATAATAGATGTAACTGCTTTTTAACATTTGATCTCCTGCAAACAGCGTAGTTAAACCAATTCCACCAGCCCAAATCCTACATTTGCTGTCTGAAAGCCCATTGAGCTGCCCTTATTTTCCAGAGTTTTTGCTCTGAGATTTTTTCGTTTGCCTAACACTCGAGGGGGAGGCCTACGTGACTTTTTTCTTTTTCAAGAACACACATCCAATTGGTGGGTCCCGCAGGAGGCAGACATATCAAGCCGGCCCTCCCAGGAGAGCCAGCTAGCCATGTGTACCATGCAACCGTTTTTCATGTCAAAAGGTCGAGTCTGTTGGGACCGTGTTTCAGAATACAGCTCACTCGTGTCCAATAAGTATTGTATTCAATGGCTTTCAATGTGTGTGTGATATCTTAGAGGGTGAGAGAAGGATCACAATACTATGATAGTACAGACTGATGAAATCACGAGTTATGTCTTTTGATGTCCTGGCTATTTATAATATATTTCTAATAGCTCCATCTACTGCTGTCCAATGCAATTAACATGAAACCAAATAGTACCAAATGACCTCTCCTGTCACACGTGTTGTAATTTACATCAAATGCATCCTATTTCTAGCTATAGCTATAACCCTAACCTGTCGATTTCTAATTGAATTTTCTGTGCATTTGTTCTTCATTTCGTACACCATCTATTCACAGATATACTTATCAACACAAAGCGACACACCAAGGGGTTAAAAGTAGAATGAATTCTCATTGCTATGGCTATATCGTGTCTTCTTCCTAATCTTGCAAGAATTGGGAAAGCGTTTTATCTGAAGCATATCAGAGTGTGTTGATCTACTTCTTCCAATTGTGGATGGTGATAGTTCTTGCTGTGGCTAAGGGGTCAGCAAGATGAGGCAAATCACTGCAGTGGCTATGAATATGCAGACAGATGTGCTATCCTAAAGCATCACAGTCACAGAATCACAGCATCACTCTCACAGCTGCAACAGCAGCAGAAGCAGCAGCAGAAGCGGCAGATAGAAACAAGGACTGTCATCAATCTTATTGGAGACTGCTCATCACTAAGCCCTGTCAAGTGGACACATGTTAGAAGCAGCAGCTGCAGCAGCAGCAGTAGCAGCAATCAGTCCACCTCAATATGCATGTGCTACCAATTCCCAACAGGGAATACATGTGATCTACAGTGACTAGCAAGCATTTAACTTTAATCACCAATGTGCTACAGCCAGTTCCATTCGAGTGCGGGGGATGTAGTGATATAATCGTACCAAGGGAATACATTTCAAGGAATTTTCAACGACACCAAGCCACATTCTGAACTGTTTTCAATAATAATGAATGTAGGGCAAGAGAAATTGAGCCCTAGTGTCCTAGTGATGTCACAATTTACCATGCTTAAGTGGTTCCCAGTCAACCCCATAAATAGCAATGGTCTTAATTTCTTTGGTCTCAATTACAGCTAGTCAGTTATGTTATGACTAGTGAACGCTTGGGTGGGCATGATCACCTATTGTGAAACAGAAGTCAAAACATTGCAAATAAATTTAGCTCACTGTGTCTTATATCTAATCGTCTGGACCATTGCATCAAGCCTTTTCTGATAATCATCTGAATAAAAAACAATCATTATGAAGTAAACCAGCAGATTATAATAGTTATTTTGGGAGCCAGATATAGGATCTCATGCATGAAAATCTGTGACGTGGCTGCCACACTTTTAAATTAGACTGATGGCCTATTGACTACGCTTCAATGCAATCAGCTGTAATAAGAAATTCTAATACAGAATGTATAGATACGTCACGTCTCGCACTGCAAGTAATTCATCTTACTTCAGATCTAATCGCCGCTAAACTCAACTACTACCTATGTCCTAAGAGCTGAGATCAGATTGCAAATATGTCAACAGTTGCCCCGAGAGACGGGCTAATGCTTGTTGCAGCAGCTTATCAGAGTGATGAAGCAAGAGATGCTTCCTCAGCATCAGCATCCCGCCATCAGTCTGGTCAGGCAGGTAACATAAACATCCCTTTGGTGAGGGTGGCCAAACACGGTGCAATTGGGTCACACAGCCATGAAGTAGGCTCCACTGGTTATACCCCTGGTAATCCACGAACTTGGTTCCTCTGCAATTCATGTGAGGGGCTCTTCTGTTATTCATGTACAATGCCCCATTTCTCGCAATTTGCACTTAATGACGCTCTTTGTGATCATTCTCTTATGAATTATGCCGAATAAATGCAAGCCAAATGGGTTATTTAACTGACTGTGAACTGACTGAGTTGCACCATGTCACCATAAATGTCGGATCAAATGAGAGATTACTACCCTGACAAGTCTTAGTGCCATAGATCTGACTCCCAAATGAACCTATATCTGCCATTACTGTTGTAGGCACATTACCACCTCTGCGACTTGCAGCGACTTGCAGCATCCATCTGATGGCACCATTTATAAGGTTTTTGTAGTAATTATGCGTTACTCTATGACATCACCGTGTACAATGTCATCACAACCATCATTGTTATAGCTCCATGCAATGCATGGTCACTAATGGCAAAGACAAAAACAGCCCTCATATTATGAGTAATACTAATGGCTTTCAATTAATCTGAAAGACTCCAAGTTATTGCCATAAATCAAAAGGGTTCAGTTTACTTAGGTCTGGCTTAAGTCTGGTTCGGAATGAGTGGTGACCTGGACCTCATGTATTTCACTATATCTTAGACACAGCGAGAACAAGCCTGGAGTGACATAAATTTCCCTCAGATACATGATCAATGATGTATTGGCCCTCAGTTCTGTCATGCCAATATATGGAACAGCTTCATTTTGAGCCATATCTGCCTCTTTGAAGGCAATAAATCATCCTGGCAATTTTAATGCATTTATCTCGGGACTGTATGAGCGAAGTTCTTGTGGCTGCTTTCATTTCTTTCATTCAATTCCCTCCATTTCCTTCATCAGCTGAGTCTCTCATTCAAAGGGCCAATGTAATTCCCTATAATTCCCGGGTAATTCATCCTCATTTCTGCCAGGACAATGTTGCAGCAGCCTAATGAATATGAGGTACTCAGAAAGACTTAGAGAATCATGAAGGTTAGACATGCATTTCAAATTGACAATGAGCAACGAAAGCTAAGGATTCTCACTGACTCAAAGGATATGTGAATGACACTTGCTATAAGTATTAATAATAATATGATGTGTTTTCTTTGTTGTTGTCGCCAGCATAAATGCTAATACCATCATGCTGATGGTCACTTTCATTTACTGAAGTACAAATAATATATTGTCAGTATTTAGTATGAGCATCAAAGGTAATTATAAGTGGCACCAGATTCTGGTTTGGTGAGAAAAAAAACAATGAGATGCATAAAACATTGTATGCAAAGATGACAGTAACCAGCTTGTGGACACTGGCGGTCAGCCTGCTGGTCAATCCGCTGGACAGTGAGTTGGGCAATGTGCTGGACAGTCTGTTGCTTTTAGAATAGCACTTAAGAGAGAGGAGGGAATTATCATGCGAGTCATGGACCACCCACCCATTGAGGCACTCAACTAGCGAGTCCTGATTGCCTCTACACATTGCAGCAGCCATCACCATCGTTTAAACAGGCCCAGCACTGGCCAAGCACAGCTCAGTATTGGCCCCACAATGGCCTCCACCAATGGCCCATTCTTCCAGCCCTCTTAACTACTGCTCCTGAGTTGGCCTCACTTCCGCTTCCGGTGCTGGGATGCCCTTTGACACCCACTGCTGTCATAAAATTGATGACCTGATAAAAGACCCCATGCATAGCAAATACTTCATCTGGTAGCTGGGTATCCTTAGTATCAGATCAGAACGATGTCTCTAATACCTCTCTGTTTTTATCAGATCATTTTGAGATTGATAGAATACATCATGCTCACAAAACTTCATATCTCTGTATCCTCTCAATTTAGAGAGAATATCCTCAATAAATAAAATGTGTGCAATGGACAAATCTTTGTATCAGAGTAAATCTGTGTTATCTTACTTCTGTGTTTTTCCTTAATACGTGAACCGAATACAAGCACAGCATTAACAGGGCATTTCAGCCAGTTGTGGAAGCCCAAGAAACCATTTGTGCCAGATACACAAGGATGGCTACTTCTACTTCTTTCTCAGATTCACAATAACGCCTTCTGTGATATACACTTTATGGCACACCAAAAAAGGATCCAATATATTGTGGATGCGTAATACGCCTGAGGCAGAGAAATAATCTCAACCAACAAATCTGATTCACAAATCCTCACCTAAACTGTCAGAGATAGAGCTTTGGATTTTACCATATTAGAATTCCGTTGAGCAGTGTCAGATCAACCCTCTACAACCGGGTAATCTCACAGCTAGCATGTTCACACAAATACCCAGCCACAATAGTTTGCCAGTTCTTTTTTGCTTGCCGTATTCAGTTCTTCAATTCCCTTCAGGTCCCAATCCTTGGCCTTCAAACTCCCTCACCCCTTTGCGTTCTCACCAATTATTTCTGAGTCTTAGACACGAATTCAGCAGCAGATCTAGCAAGGGACCACCACGGCACCTATACAAGCATTCACTTTAAGAACCAGCCACGGCTCACAGCTCTAAGAACAGCCTAAGACACGTTATGTGCAATGCAAACCATTCATGACACCAAACAACTTGGCAGCACAGACCATCGCAGAGCAGCACAGAGCAACGCCGCTTACATTAGGTCGTGAGAACTTTCTTTACTGTATTGTACATTAAAGAAAGTTCTCACGAGCTCATCAGATACCGTTAATTCTGGGAGACCGTATACTTTTATAATGATACCAGGTTGGTCAAGACAAAATATCGATCCAAGAGACCAAGACTACACGTAGAACTAAGTAGATGGTCAGTATCAAACTTCATTTCTAGTTACAAATCAGTATAATGCACATCGTCATGGCCATTTCGACACAAGCAATCGAGTACTTTCTGTACTATCACCATCACGAAGAAACATGTGGCTCTAGGGCCAGACCTTGCTATCCTGTAATGACTTGCATAATATGAAGCTAGTCCTTAAAGGTCCCCCAGGGGACTGCGAGCTTTGGTTAATTGACCGATGCACAGAAACCTGAGCTGGACAGATGCCTTGATTGACAGGGGCCTCTGGCTGGACCCATGGCCACTTCAGTAATGCCATTATGCAGGCCCTTTGGCCCCAATGTCAACATGTCATTTGGACCACCTTAGACTTGCAACAACCTGCACACACCAGCCATTCTGGAGCCCTAGGTCCAAGCGCACTGTTTATTACACTCCATTCCAGCAGGACTTGGTCTCTAGCAAGAAGCGATTACAATTCCGGAGACCTACTAGTACACTTTGAATATATTGCCCTTCCATTCATGTATTCATTCAGTTATTCATTCATTCTGTCAGCCGGTCAGAACACTGTATGAATGGGTGTGATTTCCCTGTAATATAAGTCATTCAGGTTGACTTAAACCTTTTTCAAGACCTCGAGTGTCAAATGGGGGGGGGGGGTGGTGATTACTGACCAGGCTTTGTGTAAATTACTGTTGTTTTTGATAAGGAATGAATAGGAAAGCTGTATGTAGCTTAAAAGGTCAATCTGAAAAAGCAACTGTAAGACTGGTGCCATTAAGAGAGTACCTCTTTTAAACCCACCAGCTATTTCAGTAATTGCAATGCACTGAGGATGATAGTTATGCAGAGAGGAGCCCTGTTAGGCCCATGTGCCTGATTAGGTACACAACCATCAGCAGGGGACTGCTACTCCTCATTACCAGGAAACTAGCTGAGGTTTTCACAGTCAACAAGTCTAAGCAGGCTGGCCTAGTTTGTTTGGCAAGGCCTCGGGCCAGCCCGCCACTGGACAAATATAGGCAGTTGAAATGTAAAGCAAGGTCGATGACTCCAATGACACAGAATAAACTTCACTAACCCTTATCTTGTACGCCCAGCGTCATTGAAACCAAAAAACCGAAAACTTCAAGACAAGCGTCACGAAGGACGTCATGGAGAACGTCTTGGAGAAGTGGTGCTAAGAACGTGGCGTAATATGATGCGTCATTGCGTCATAATGCATCCTGTCCTGAGGGCCCATCTCAACTGCACACACAAGGTGGCTAATGGTGGGAAGAGGGACAAGACATGACCCCGGGTCTCTTTGCACCACGGCTCTCTACTCCCATTTACCCCAGAGGCAAGCGCTGAGCCCGATGAAGTGCCTGATGCAGTGCATAAAAGGCACGCACATATATTTAGCATCAGTCCACACAGTCCAGGGAATTCCTACTAGCCTTCAGGTTATGAAGTAAAATGATGACCTATGCGGTACACAACTTCATTTGGTTTCTTCCAATTTTGAGATTTTAACAAAAACGGTTAGGTTCCTACCTTAAACCGAAACTGTCAATCAAATCAAAGGCAATAGAAATCAGCAAAACTATTGTCAATCATTTCAATTCGCAAAGTATTCTTCAGTCAATCATATGATTGCCATCAGCACATTTCAATGATTAAAATGTAAGTGTTCAAGCTTTTTAAGAAGGACACATGTTTGAGAAAAAATTCTTATGAAGAGAGAAGTACAATGCGCTTTCATATTCACGTCATTCATTGCGAGGAATTTCTAATTATTAGCCCCTTATTAAATGTTCAACCCAATGGTTCAGGACTGCCCCCCCCCCCCCCCCCCCAACACCGCCAGCAATGGCAATGTTCTGCCTACCGCACTATCATACGGACCTAACATGGCACGAAATCTTGTCACGGCAAAATACATGCCATGAGGGCTATTAGGGGAAATGGTTTGAATTCTCAAGCAACAAGGCAACATTAGGGATCGATATACAGAGTAGACATAGCATTCAACTCAGCATTTATCAGCATTTGGTATAAAGTTGAGCATTCTGCATGCAAAGACACACCTCAGGCAAAGCACCAGTCAGTCCACAGAAAGACCTACAGCTTGGCACAGAGTCTGGCAAACAGCCTGACAGCAGCTTACTCTGATACCATTAAGATTTACCAGGCTGCCAGTTCGGAACAAAAGGCTAAATCACACCACAGGACACGCTGCACAAGGCTGTCTACAGCTAAGAGCTGGTCTAGATGTTCATGCCCATGTGGCAATATGAGTACAATAATAATGAGGTTGGTTGTCTGTCCTTGGATGGGGTCCTTTTCTTTAAGTGTGTCTTTGAGATTTTGTCAGCCTACCTACCTTGGTAAGTGTAAGAAATTTATCTAATATATTATAAATATGTATGTGCAATAGACATGCATCTTTAAAAAAAAATATATATATATATGTTTAACTTTCAACCAAATGTGCTGCATGTACTTTAGATCCGGCTTTGAGTAGCCGGCTATAGCCAGACAGTTCCATTTTGTGTCAGGTAGCATTGTATAGCAGAAGTTGTCTAGCTTTGTCTAGGTTTAATTTTACAGGCTGTTTTTAATGAAACTAACTGTAACTGTCTCTTCCAACCTACCTAACAACTATCTATCTATGTATCAATGTTTTTGTGTATTTATGCATCTATGTATCTATCTATCTAATCATACATTTTGTGTAAATGCAACTTTCTGCAAGCACAAGGACGTCAGCGCCGAATACTCGAAAAACAATCCAATTTCAAAAGCAAGATGCTCCTTGTGTGGAGCTATAGTATTCCCATAAGAACCTTCAGATATCTTGGAAGAGCACACAAGTGCAGTCCAACTCAAAGGAGAGCAGATTCAATGATTGGTAAAGATGAAACAAACAGATGTATTGTGTAACAGAGGAGACGGGATAACATTGGGCCAGTTCAAGTATAACGGAAGCACAGCAGTGCTTCAAAGGAGTACCTCAATGCCAACAACAACAGTGTACCATATATGGTGGAGAATCTAGCTAGCAGGTCTTGCTGTAACACAATGCTGCATTAAAGATCTCCTTTTATGGCGAAGAACCCTAGCTTGCTGCATAATTTAATGTTACCAACAGGGAGATAGCCATGGCTTTGGCAAAAGAGGGCAGTTCGGTGGATCAAACTGTTGGTTTGGAGGGGTGGTGGGATTAGTGTTCCCAGGAGGGCAATGATTAAACCGGTTGAAGAGAATATTGGCACGATCTTGGGTAACATGTCAGGATAATCAAAGGGATGTAGAAAAAGAGGCTGGTTATAGCCGAACAGGACCCTTTAAATATCGAGTATTAGCATCAGGGCATAGGAATGCCGGTCACACTCAAGTCGCACTAAGAATCACGCCCCGAATGTCCGGCGTTATTATACATGAGGCTAAGATTGTCCTCCTCTATTATACATGGGGCTCAGAGAGACCAGTTTTATGATCAGTGCAGGGCACAAGGCGGCTCGTTCACCCAACCAGGGCATCAAGGGACCTGTAACCCTCTTACATGTAACTGCACTGCAAGATTTTATGCTTTGCATGCTTTAGCAAAGACCACATCTACACTACAGATAGGATTTCAAATAGCTACACTGAAGTTGACATGTATTCACCCTGACTCTATTTATTATTTCTATCGATAAGTGACACAACTCAAGTCCGTGAAACATAATCCTTTTTTGGAAAATATATAGAAACTGCTTTGGTGGTAATTGATTCAACTCTTTGCTTTACCATGATCCACAAAGTCATTTAGAAAAGAATTGCTGATGATGAAGAGTGAATTTTAATTTCTCTAACAAATTACACTGTAAGCCAGTGTTGAAACAGGCCCTTTCGGCAACACACCTAGCATAATGTTGTTGAATTAGGGAGGGACTAACTATCTGACAGGCCCCATATCAATATGCCTCTGCATGGAGTAGCTACTTTGGCTGTAGACACAATGCTTTGGTTGCTGAGGCTGGGATTGGGATGGGTAGATCTGCACTCAATACCCAACACAGCACATCGACCCAGCCTTAATGAGTAATACAAATGGTCCCAGTGAGCAACAGGCCAAACAGCTGGACAATGTAATTCTGGTAGAATCAGGCTCTAGCACAAGAGTAAACAATGCACTTGAGCTAAACCACTATATAATCAGCTAAATCAAATACAGTATATGGATACATAATACTGTGTATAGAAAAAAAAATCATCGTTTGGGTAAAGTGTTTGTGATATAATTGGGCAAAAAAAAATACCATCGACCAAGTTTATCTGGGTAAAGTGTTTGTGATATAATTGGGCAAAACTTCCTCACTGATTTACCAAAGGTAACTCTTGATTGATCAGTGAAAACTGCTGATTAAAACTGAGCCCAGAAGCAATTTTGTACAGCTAGTGTAAGTGCTGTTCACTAAAAGATAATATGGATTGGGTATTAGAGACGGTACAGGGTCTTAGTAACTGCACTCTAAAAGGTTGTCATTAATTGTCCTTGGCCAGATACCGTAGTCAAGGTGTGGTTAAAGGGGAAAAAAGTGGATTACACATCAATTTGCTTTCCAACTGGTTAGGTCCCAAACAAGCTAAACAGATCAGAGAGATGGTGCAATTTTCCAGCCGAGCGAGCAGCGAATGGTCCCATCATGCTGATGATGTCTTAAATGTTATTGGTGTCTTCACTGGTGCACCCGGTGACCTCCTATAAAATGGATGTTCTGGCATGAAACTGCTGCAGTCCCAGGCACCTGATGCATACACTTCTGCACACTCCTCCTCCACCCCTTTTTTGTGACAGCATCTCAAGTAGATGATGCTGCTGCTGCTGGGGCTGCAGTTGTTGATGCTTTTCTTTGCCAAAATACCTCTCTCTTCCCACCCCCTCCTCTTCCTTCCATCCCAGTGATTGATTGCTTTCATAAGACCTGCCCGCCACCCTCCTCTCTTCCTTCTGATTGGCTATTTTCATGCTCCACTTGTTGACCGCATCTGCAATTTTTGATGCTGCTGCAGCAACCAGGAAGCACTTTCCTCCCAACAGCAAGCTACAGCGAGCTAACAGAGGAACCCTTCAGCAGCGACACTTTAGTAGACCAAGTTACACCAAAGTTACAGTAACTTAGACTCTGTTATGCTTAGTTACACTCACTTACAAAGACTTGCAGATCAAATACTTTAGCCTGACCTCTTTCGTCTGGTGTTCAGCTGAGTGATGTCAGTCCTTTCTGCCGTCTTTTACACCTTCATACCTGACACCTACATCTCCTCAGATCTTCAACACTCCTTCCATCTCTTGCATCGTGTCCTTGAATACGGACTAGTTGAGCCTGCAATTTTGTTATGAGCCAATTATCAAATGAACTGTACATGAATAAAAGGACTGCTCCGTACAGATTCCTTCCAAACCATTTGTCTCTTCGATCTTCCACTCCATCACGATGAGAGAGTTCTTCAGAACTTCTTGATAAGCAGTAGACTGAGTTTCGTAAAAAATTTTGGAAGTACATCAAAGTTACTATCATGTCACAAACTTGATTTCTGCAGAATATGTAAGAAAGGAACTGCATGTGCTGACACTGACAACAAATCAATAGACGCAAGTAAAACGATATTCTGTACTTAGCGATACAAAAGGCATATCTGGTTTGAATATGACACTGTATTGGCGAAATAAATCGTGCACAAGCAAATAAACTTTTGACATTAATAATAAAATTATTCTATGGCAGCTCCACCCACACGACAAGGGTTAATTGAGATTTCAGAGAAGCAGTTGTTTGTCACATCCTGCTCAGAAACAAGCAATATGAGAAATCTATGACAGGTAAGATCTGGGTCAAGCATTTTTGACTCCCTTTACCAAAACTAAGGTGATAACAGCCCACTAAGAAAACCTTACCTGAAATCGCATCTGTGATTCGACCATTTCCACACAAATTTCATAAATTGTCTTTTTTGTATAATGACTTGTCAACAACTATAAAAGTGGTCAAGGCATGGAATCAAAAAACAATTAATTTAACGGCCGCTCAGCCAATCAGACATGGCGATTCACCAAAAGAAGACTTGCCTGCTGAACAGCGCGAAGGCGTTGCAACCACTTTTTTTAGACCAGCAAGTTTTCTTAGTGCAGCCGCTAAATATTGATACTAACCAATAAAAAAGATAAAAAAAACATCAACAGACGCTTAATGTTTTAGAACATTGTTGTTTCTAAGCGTTGTGAAAGTGACTTATGTACATACAGATTTTCATTTCATAAAAACATTAATAAATCTGGGTACATCTAGTCCACGTGGGCATGCAAGTCACTCGCAATTATTAAAAACACGACAATAAACCAGAGTTAGTAGTTAGTGAAATGAGAGAAGAGAAGTTGATATGATGATAGGTTATACTTTGGGTAAATCTGTCTTTAAGGCCCAACAATTTACACAATTCCAATTAAATCCCACTATATCTATATCAACCAAGAATTAACAAAGAATAAGTCAGAATATTTACTGTTGTTATTGATAATTGACTTCTTGGTCTCGATAAAAGAGAACTTTGAAACTGACCTGAGTCAAACAAAAGCAGTAGCGGACCTTGTAAACACCAGGCCTTGAGTCTTGACCACGATAGTTTAAAGAACACCCTCAGCAAACAACTTTAGCAAGCAACGTCTACGCAACTTGGAACTTCATAAATTAATCAGCTGCTGACATTAGGACAGCTGGACAGAGGCTGACCATTTGACCTTTTGCGGCAGATGTTTGGAACAAAGCTGCCTGCTAGAGACATGAACCGAACTTCCTCAAGAGCAAGAACAAATCACATATCATTAGCAACAAAATAGCTGTATCTTCGTAAAATTCGTTTCAATGGCAATTATTTTTAACGAATATATCGCATACCAGGTACTAATTACTGCCTGTTTGGCATAAAACTATTTGAATTCACTAGGTAATGTTATACTTTGTCTCACTGCGTGTTCAACCTTTATTAACGCCCCGAATAATGTCTTGGTATGTCTCTATTAACAGACCACTGACGTTTTATTTCTTAGCCAATAAAACGATTTTTTTTTTAACCTCCCACAATGTGTAGATCCTACACACCTGCGCAATATTTATTGAAAAATCACACCAGGGTACTCATCACACTAATCACCAGTCCATGATCATAAAGCAACTACACTAGAAAACGCTACAAGCACACGGTAAGTAAACCCCTTTTGACAGGAGAGACCTCTGCAGGTATTTGCAATCTTGCAGCAAGTTTTTTTGTTTATACAAGGCAGGCCCGAATTGAAATATCTTCCTGCGGAATGTACCTTACTCTCTCGTTTTTTGCTAGAACTCGGTGAGCCATCTTTTTCTGCATTCGCATTCATACCACAGACACTCATTCCATGCAGACCTTGCATAGAACGAAGTATAGTCACAAGTGCTCCTTATCGTGTGTCGTGCAAATCAGAACACCCAGATAGCACTGGGCAAATAGTAAGCATAAACAAGGCTGGGTAATGTGGATTGCTTGCTATAAATGCCATTACTCACTCGGTATCCCATATACAAACATAACAAGGCTCAAGAAAGTAATCCAGGACTGGTCCAACACACACATACACACTCGCACTCATTGTCAGCTTCTGAAGCTTCTGCCTTTGGTAACTACCAGTGCTTACATGCACCCTTTGCGCTGCTGGTAAGCTTCCATTTTCACTAATAATGCCCCAAAACAATGTCAAAAAGAAGAATGCCAAGAATAATTTGCTCTGTTAAAAAATTTCTTATCCTCCATAGCTTTTCTGCAATTAGATGGTGTTTAAACACAATATTTAAATTTAATAGCATCAGCATAATGTTTTCTAACACCATTTGAGGCATGAAGTACAACGGCATCATGCTCCATCATGTCGTAATATTCAACAGCACTTATGTGGTTGCAAAAATAGATTTACACTGGAGCCAGGAATTGTAGCATGATGTTACAGAACATAATGCTTGCATGCCAGAATGGGTATCCTTTTGGAGTTCAACGAACTACTCCTCCCATGGTGATATGCCACTGATATCCAAAAGTCGCGAAGAGTTCAGTGCATCAGATACAATGTACTACGAATGTAATGTGCATCTTTCTAAAGCAAAACCTATCAGGTTAATAAATGACGTAATTAGATCTACTGATGCAATTAAGAAACCTTCCCCATGCATTGACCCAACGAGAAGCTACCATACAATTCTGGCATGCGTCCAGGATTGAAACCCACACAAGGCCTTAAAAAAACAAGATGTGAAAGGAAAGATGAAGAGAGGTGGTCTAAGTCTAATGAATAACATGCATTTTGCTCATGTTATCTTAACATCGATCGTGCCATGCTGTACAGTGCTAGGAGAGAGAGAAACACCCTGCTGTATTCTGTGAGCAAAAACACCCCCTTCAGCCCAGCCTACAAATTAGACTATTGACAGATTCTTCGGTTTTCTTCTTACACCCCACACATCTCAGAGAAGGGTAATCACACCCTGGCTTGCTTTAATAACGTATTTCCCCCAGCATCAGCAGAAGCAGCATCAGGAACAGCAGCAGCAGCAGCAGCAGCAACCCTCCAAATAAACCAGCCTTCCCATAACATGTCATTGCAGGCATTTCCTGGCCTGCGCAGAATAAAAACCCTAACAACGATTTACTCCAATGATGCACATAGATAAACATCAAGGAATTCTTGCTTACTATGCCAGCCCGCTTCCCTCTGCTTAGTGTAGAGGCGCACGTAAATTCTGACATCCACATCAGCAATGCAATATAGCAATGCTATACATTCTCATCTTTGAGACATATCTGCATGCCTCAGCAGCCATTATACTTGTACATGTTGAAAATACTGGCACTCTGCGAAAAGAAGATGGCTCTACTAGGAACTAAATTGTATGTATGAGCTCCTAATAACCGCTGGTATTCAACAATTTCCATTCCATCTGTGAGCCAATTAACATAACAACCAGTGTTTATGATGTTAATGTAGAAAGAAACATTAATAAGTGAATTTATTGCCTAAATGATTACTATGGTTTGTTGCAGAGCAAGAACTCTGGCCATGTCACTGTCAGGTATCTTAATAATAAGCTACAAAGCCTTTTTCTGTCAATATTTACCTAATCTGCATTCCTTGGCTATCAAGTATATACTTTGCACAGATCTAGATAAACAGTGCTCTGGTGCCAGAGATGCATTTTTTTTCTTGTGGCAATTTTTAAGCCCTTTCTCCTGTACTGCTTCTCATAATCGCAGTGGGCTGTGTTCTTTTACCCATGTTCTTAACAGTGCCTAGGAGATTGTTGGTGTCGCATTTGTTTTCTTACAGTGCTTTGCATTTCGCATCAAAACAAGAAACATTGTCTACTTAGTCCGCCTACTTTTGCTCTTTTTTATGTTGTGCGTTCATTGTATATCTTTTCCATAGACCTTATAGACTGAAGTGCATCTGCACTATTGTAGGTGTGTGCCGATGATGCTGTGCACTTGCATTGATTATTTTGTCTCTCTCTCATCACGCTTTGCAACAATCGCATACCACACAAAACTGCTGAGTCGGCAATTAGATCATCTAGGTTAGCATGCGCATGCGCATCAGGACGCCCCAGGGCCCTCAGACACAACACCTGAGCAGCAATGGATGCGCCAGATGCCTTTAACAACACCTCACTTTCCCTCCTGTCCCTGCCTTTGTTTATCACCCTCATCCATTTCACCGGCTCCTTTAAACCAGTTTGTCCTTCTTAGATGAAGCATAGTGGTTGTACCAGGGCTAGCACTAGAGAATATAGCATTATTATTATCTTATATGTAATGGAAATATCACTGGTAACCATGAAGCCTGTAACGTGTAATAAGTTGCCAAGAATCTCTTGATTCCTGAAACCAACATAGCGATGGTTTGTTGCAGAACCAACCTTGAGATTCACATAAGAAGGGGAATGACAAAATGGCACAAAACTGGCGTATTACTTTAACAACGAAAACAACATTACATGTCCATGGCGTCAAAATGACAAGAGATTGGGTTGCACAAAAGGATAGGTTCCTCACATATAAACATTGGCCTTCAGCTACCAGGAGACATAGCTCACTTAGCATTAGCTACAATAACTGCAAGAGGAGATCTCTAATGATGGAGGTGTCAGCCACTTCCGGTGTAAGCTCTTGGTCTGTGATGTCATAATAAAGCAAGGATGGGGTATTATAATACGGTTTCTGGTGAATAGAACCCACAAAAACTTGACTAAATCCTATAGAAATTTGGGAATTAAGAAAGAAACAGAAACTTAGATATTAATCAATCGTGTACATTAATAGATACTTAATTGGCTGCATGTATACAACGACTCAGCAGGATTTTCCCCTACATATGCCAACAGGATCCTCACAAAAGAAGCATACAAAGAGAACGAACAATAGGGCAAGACTAATATCATGGCTTCCATGCCATCCGTCGCCTTGCGGCAATTCCTTCTGTTAAAACAGAGGTCATTTCGTTTGTTACATAGCAAACTGAATGTATGATTACTTCAAACAACAGCGCTACAAATCATGTAAGTAGTGTTCTGAGGAACATAAAATCAGGAGACAATCAATCAGAGGGCAAGCATTCAGCGCAGAAACTCTTAATCTCCATTTATTGTATTAGGAGAGCGCCTGAGGAGCTTTATTAAAGAAGGCTTTCCAGTTCCCCTCGGTTTATACTTGGGCCGCCATCTTGGATAAAAGAAAAGGTGATGCCCGCAAGATGGCGTTGCTGCAGACGTCACGTGCCAACAAACATGGACATTTTCGTCAATGGGCGGATGATGAATTGCGTGGTGGGCTGGTAATTGGGCTTTTCAGGGATTTGTGTCCAAGGGCATCCCATCAACTCACAAAAGTGTTAATAGAAAGAGTGCGATTCATTCTTCGCCTTTAATCCCAGCTTTCTTATGAGATCCTCTTTGGTGTTAAAAGCAATTGTCAAAACCTCTTCCTCCGAAGGGCTCCTGTTTTCTTTTATCACCTTTCCAATGTCTCCTAATGGTCTGGAACAGATACATCAGTTGCGATGGCGTCAGGCTGTCCTAACTCAAATTTGCTGACTTAAAGACCCAAATAATCTTCATTATCATTGTAAAATCACACTCTGTGGCATTTTTGCATAATAATTTGCAGAGCCACTACCTGTATGCACGTGTAAGTCATCTTCTGTGATATTCTGTGAAAATTAATTTGGACTGACATACAATCGTGTAGAATCAGGATCGAATTAACATCAGCATGTCCTATATTTGTCATTCTCATTTAAATTGGCAATTATTTTCTCCATGCTATACTTTATACATGTTAGATGAATTACACTGCAGACATACCGAATTAACATTAGTTGAGTGCATTATGGTTACAACATATGGTACACAAAATATTTGGCCAGATACACTGAGAGGCAACTTGCCTGTAATGATCAGCAAGCTGTAATATGAATACCTAGCATATTGTTATCTGATATGAGTTATCTTAAGAAATTGCTGTCAGATAAACTGCAACCCGTCAGATAAGGGGTCAGTGATTTCAATAAAGGAGTAACTCAAGGATATGCATAGTATCAATAAGAGTCTATCTCAACTGAGTTGCTTTACAAATAGCTGGAGTCCATATACCTCCGAATTTTCTAATTTTTTTCCCAGGGATGCATTTCCAAAAAAATCTTGGGTCTTCCTCTGCATCCTGCACTGATTATGCAACAGCTGCTGCCGCATCCTGAGTTACCTGCAGCAGGAGCCTGCTAGTGATGCTCTGACCTTAGAACCACAACAAGGTAACCTCTGGCCTAACCTCTGGCATACCAGTTAGTTTGGGCTCACAGCAGTTACAAAATGGCCTGCCCATGACGAAATTCACGAAATTTCGATTTATCACTAAATACAAAGCATGTCAATTTCAACAACAGGTGGTTTATACTTGTTATATTGGTCAATCTGGGCCTAGCGTAAAATTATCTTGTTTAGGCTTTCCTAAGTAATGGGAAATATACTCTGTGTGTCTGTGTCAACAAAAGCCTTAGGGAAATGTGAAACCTTTGTAAGAAAGTGAGTGAACTCCTCCACAAGCAAACAGCCAGATAGCCTGTGGTTGCCCTTACCTCTCACATTTCCTTGGCATAAGTTATGGACACCGGTGGCAGTAAATATTCACTATCATGTTAGCGGATTACTGCTTGGGGTTATCCGCAACAGTTAACTTCTAGGATAGGCAACTTCCAGCCAATATGCCAAAGCAAAATTTGACCCAAGGCTCGATGTGCATCTACATCAAAACTACATAACAAATTATAGAACTAAAACCTGGACAGCAAAATTTAATCGTCTAGACGTTTGCCACAACTGCACATTCGTCAGACGAGATTCCCTGCAGAAAAGACATTACCAAGATACAGCCATATTGCATTACCAATTATAGAGTATCAAAAAATTAAAGAGAGAACTATGAAAACATTGTAAGTGCTGGGAGACCAAAAGCCTCGCCGTAAGATTTGCTTGGTAGTATTAAACTGGACTGGATGCTAAATGTGCTTGCATGCTTGTTTAATATACAATATAAGGTAGCTCTCTTGCTTGGATGTTTGATTAGGAATCTGTCATCATTGAGCACAACATCAAAATGGTGAGAAATACCCATCCGATATAAATATTCAATAATTTCATGCACCTATTCAGTTTTAAAAATCAAATCAAATAGTTAACACATTTGCAAATGCCTCTTTGCCTGCTTTAGTTGTATTGAAATCTTGTAAGTGGAGATGTCTTGCTGTCCTATGTTCTTGAGCATCTGTAACACTGCTCACAATCTGCAAGCCAATGTCAACAGTCTACAAAAGACAATAGCACATCTATAATTCATTTAAGGTGGCCACATCTGAGAGGCTGCTCCTTGCGCTAGTGTTACCGCAGTTTAGACTGTGCAAATACAGCAATTCAGTTAGAGTAACTTGGCTTTGTCTGGCCCTTGATCAAAGTGTCACATGCATAGCAGACAATTAAGATTGACATCTGGCAGGCTCCCTGCCAACAATAGGATTCTTAATTGGCCAGGCTTGAATTTCAATACGGAGGAAATAGAGGGTTTGCAAATGCACAGGGCGCTCATGAATTTGTATGGAATCATTTGGGCTACATTGGCAGAAGGCGGAGTGTTTTAATGCACTGATTCATATGGTGAGAAATATCACACAATGAGAAAGATATGCAGACCTGCCTTATTTCTTTCTTTTTTTGCAGCTATAACAGATAACTGGCCAGACCGACAGCCCGCTCGTTCCGGCCGGTCCGCCATCACCGCTACCGCGTTTTGGCGATAAAAGAGCAGCCGAAATACCATGCAGCAGAACGCGATAAATTGATTATGGATGTTAATGTAACCATAGCAACGGCAGTGTGTGCACCTGGCAGAGCAGTGCGAGATGTCTGCAGGATGTCCCGAGCCTCCTTCCCTCTCTTGCAAGGAAGTCACCGCATTGATGGTCAAATCACCCGACGCCACCACCAGCCTAGCCATCCTGTCCAAAATGGCCACTGCCCAATACGGTCTCTCATGTATTGATTCGCCATAATGTCCACCATATTACACATTAGCAAAGAGGTGTACTTTTTGCTTAGCTGACAAAACCAGACGACTGCCATTTGCTGATGTCAATTCTCTTATATTGCTCATATTCTGTCTGGGGTCCTAAGATATATGCTTGATTGAACCTATAGGTGTCACAGTGATCTGCATATTTCCACCGCCCATTGCAAAATATATCTGTGGCTGCTTCAGCAGCAGTTCCACAAAGCAATCAAATCAGCACAGCACGAATTCAGATGCTAATACAAAAACATGTTTGCAGATTTTTGTTTTTTATATCATCGGTTCCAATGCAGTGATGGTTCTTGGTTCATTTTATTCACATTATTGCGAAAACCAACCAAAATAATAAATAATGCACTTAATGGAGATGGCATTAAAGACCATTTACTAGGAGATTCGTGAGACATTAACTTTAAAAGCTTTGTGTCCAGTATAGAAACAACGAAACCAATATATGATACAACAATGGGCAAACAATTGTGTACAACGATTGCTAAGCAACTAACTCCTATTAGTCAACCAACCTGTCGTGTTACCAAGTACCTCACAGTGTACAGCTACTTACTTTTTGTCTCCTTAAAAGATGAGGATGAAAGTGCTGATGGGCTGGTCTTGCAAGCGCTCATGTCCTAGGGCACTCTTGACTTCCGGCGAAAGATCAAAGAAGTCATTGAATGCAACTAATAGGCGAGTGCTCCATCACACACTTGCATGACTACCTGCTTTGGTTTGCTGTCCCTGCAGCAGCAGCAGCAGCAGTAACATCTAAAAAAACAAACGTTTGTGATGCTCCTCAAAACCTGTTGAGTCATCAACTAGAAACCAGGTCTGGTTCGTACAATGCTAGATTCTGTGATTGCTTTCTATTTGTAGATTGGGCAAGTCATTCGCCAGCACGACCACATCTACGCCAGCCATGCTCACTTAAAGTGGACTCCAGACGTATAATGTCTAAATGTCCTCCATGTTTAAGAGGCATGGGTTTACTCTCTGACCAGGCATTGTACAACATCTAACTTCATGACTGAACTTCGAAAGTATATGCAAGTACCAGTTTCTGCAAGATCAACTTTATATGTCTATAGATATACATATATTCGTGCACATAACAAGACACTCTTTGATGGCAGTGGATGCCCTTTTTGGCAGCTGCTGCTGCTGCTTCATTCATCATTACTGTGCCATGCAGATGTGGATGTTCTTTGGCTGTCTCAACACTGACAGGTTTTGGCTGGCTGACCATTAGGCTGCAATGAAGGGATGTCACTTGTGCCTGTTGCCATGTCAACTCGGAGGAAGCCAGCCATTTGTCAAGTGAGCATGCGCGCGCATGTAGCACAAACAAGCGTTGGTGAGACTGCACTGTCGTTGCTCTAACCTAACCCGAATCATCAGTGTCACCCGCCGTCACAGGCAGCCATCACGAGGTGTCATGTGTATTGCAGCCTGAAGAGCCCTAATATTTATCATTTTTGTTACTATTGAGCCACAATTACACTTGTATAAAAGACTAATTTTGTATTCATGTCACAGTGTGTCCTGTTATTACAATACAACTGAGCAATTTGTCTGCTTTTTTTTGGGGGGGGGGGGGAGGGGGGGGGGGTAATTTTCTAGCATTAAAAATTCTTCTGTGTAATCCAGAGCTATTACTAAATGATTGCTTTGTCATATTCTGAATAAATAATGTTCCAACTCTCATATAGAGCAACAAAATACAGTGTAGCACTAAGTGCATATGACTTGCAGTCAACTTGAGGCAAACCTAGGGACGTGCACTGCTTGCCGATGAAACAATTACCCAATGGTATTTTGCCCACTCTTCTCAACCAATGTTATGAGACACCCAAAAGAACGAGACACTTCCTGCCTGCAAAAATCGATCTGTGGACACAATTTACCCCAAAAATAAGACTGAGGGCGCTCTCTTGGCTGTGTCTTGCCCTGTCTAATACCCCGGAAGTGTAGCGTCCTACGTGCATGACGTGGCTACAACGTCACTGCTCTCAGTGATCTCACAAAACCCGAAATCAGGCAGGATATGTCGAAATTATAAGGATATTCAAAGAGAAAAGATGGCCGCGACAAACAGCATGAACCTACAAATATATGAGCATATTTTTCATTTACAAAGTGTCAGTAATATTTATTCAAACACAGAGGGATAGGAATGAAAAAAATTAACATACAGAAAGCGCAGATAATATCGATAACACCAAATAAGTGTTGCTGGCTAATATGTCAGGCATGGTTTTGTGTACCAACAGCCATACAACAAAGCAATCAATCACCCTGTCAACCAAGTCAAACATTTAGATTTCAATATCGACTTGAGTGCCAACCCCTATTATCAAACCATTATCATGTAAAGTTTGGTATTGAAAGCAACAAATTGAGCTATCAAGATATTCACCTATTACGAAGTGCTTGACCGACTGATAGTCAGTGAGGCAGAGTTTGGTGAATGACTTTGTACTTTAGTTGTCAAAATTGAGGCTCGACTATTGACGTGTATCTTGTGAGCAACGACAGCATATTACATGGTCCATCAAAGCTTGGCTGCTGTTCAAGTCATCTTGCTTCATACGCTTGTACATGCAAGGTATGTAGCCATCGCCATACCACACATGCAATTCATAGTAGACGTGGTTTAGAAACACCTCCCTGGCATACACCCAGTCGACGTATCCCTGTCGGATTCTGTGTTAAGTCAATAATCACTGATTCAGGTGCATTTAATATAAGCCATAAAAAATGCATGAGTAGGATACTGATGTACTGTAGAGTAATGTGCTGGAGTATTTTATACTACATAATGCAGTTGTTTGGCAGGGTGTGTTGGTTTCAACACTGACTCATTCAGAATACAGATATGCTACATTCATACAGGTTCCGACTAATTGACAAGATCTGATGAGACAGAATGGATATGATCACTTTAAAACATAAATACATTCGGCTCTGATGTATAGACTTGTTCAAAGAGGACTACTTCTTCATTCTGTGCTTGTATAATCCTTCCATATTAGTTGGTATGCAGTGGACCACAGCAAATACACTTAAATAAAAGTCATATTTACATTAGAATAACTACATCTCAAACAACCATGCAGGTTAATTTCACCACTTACTTTAGTTTCTCTCCTTTGTTCATGATCTGGAGTCACACAGTTTACTCAACTAGTTTTCGAAAATTTGGTATGGTTTCATTCAGTCACTATCATTTGACCGGTTCTGTGGCTTTTTCTTATGGCCGTTTTTGCAAGTCGATCTAGTCCCCTGCCACCATACCATTTGACTTTGCTTGGTTCTAGCTTGGGTGAAACAAGAGTCTCTAGTTCATCCAAGGGACTAGTGACCAAGTTCCTTGAAAGAGGCAACTTTTCCCAAACAGCCAAGGCACAGTCCACTGCTCCTCGCAGAATTAAGTCAATTACTGGGCCATCTTCTGCATGGTTTACCACAGGGTGCCACCTTTGCCGCGACTAATAGAGCGTGAGAAGCGCAAAGCAACTGCAACAAAGATCCAGACGCCAGTCTAATTAGGAATTAGCACAGCCATGGGCATGGCTTGATGGCTCATTCGCCAAACATCACCAGTCAGCCACTACAGGAGCACTGCCCAAGCACTGCAGTAGCACTGTGGTAGTAATGTTGAGATAGTAAGCGCTGTTAGGGTTTACTTAGATGTCACGACTAGTTCTTGCTAGAAACTTGTTGGGTGTCACGCTGAGGATCTAAAGTTAGACTTGCAATTCCTAGCCTCGTTCCTGAGTTTTGCTTTTACCACAAGTCTCCAAAAATAAAAAAGTTTTGCACGAGGGTGAAGTGAGATGATGGTTAGTATGTCCCTTGCGTGAAACAAGACAGAGATCATATAGTTAGTTGGTGGTGGTGGTGGATAAGAACATTATGTCCTGTATTTCTGCACCTGTTGGGCTAATTAGGACAGGTAGGGACCATGGCAATGAGACGAAGGATGAAACAACCATCCAACATGGGCTCGACCGGTATTGAACCTGGGACCCAGTGGTTGGAAGCCCAGCGCGCTATCACTGAGCTAGGTCCCCACCCTCATATAGTTAGTTCATAAGCAGATCAGTGAATGGGATTCTAATACTTGCACCAACAGTCAATACTACAGACCAATCCATGTTAACTAAATGACCATCTAGGCAGGGTCTGCTCAGGAACAATACTAAAAAGGCTGTCTAGCTATCACAACATTGCAGTGCAGCATCTATTCCCAAGCAGTACCTCAATCCTGACATCACAAACACAACTGACTCCGAGGTAATTCTTCTTTACTTATGTTAAACGATGTCAGTGATAAGACATAGTGATTCATTTAGTTTTGATGGATCGCCTCATTGATGCCTGACACTGCCAAGTGCTGTATCATAAGATATATTTAGCCATTGCAACTCTCCTGCTATGCAAAGATATCCCAAGGCTATAAATTAATCTGAGAAAAAAACGTCCCCGAGTTCACAAAGGACAAAAGCAAAGGCAGTATACCAATGTCCTGTACTTCTTTTTATAAACATGAACACATCCATAAAGAACCCCTTAGGTTCCAGCTACAGGAGTGGTCCTAATAACATGTTGGCCTTTCTATCTATCTATCTATATATCTATCTATCAATCTTTCTTTCTTTCTATCACCATCCTCCTTTCGTCTATCCTCTTCAGGGCCCATCCATTCTCCATCCACCATATGTACCAACCCCACGCCCCTTTGATTCACCTTAACCTTACTGACCCTGCTCAGTTGACCTCCTTATCCTGACTAACCCCATTTCAGGTGACTAACCTTTCTCCGCAAAATAAAAAGACAGCCCAGCTCTATCCACCAGGCCACCACTGGCCCACCCTGCTCCTGGGAATACAATGAGTATTCCCATGTGGCCATCACGTGCTGTCCTCTGCTCTCACCTCCAACCTTTTGTTTTCCTACGACTATAAACTGGTGTCTCTTACGCAACACAATGCAACCCAATGAATACAAATGAATCTATCCATTTAGGTTACCTTAGTTCCAAGATAAAATGGCCTCCATAGCGACATGGCAATGACGGTGGTTATTGAATAATGGTAAATACATTACGTTCACAAATAGGATTTGATTGCGGAAAAAACCAACCAGAATCTTGACTGAATTGGTGGATATAAACACAAGAAAGCTAATGTCATTTTAAGAACGAAGATGTTACGTAAAATGTAACCATATAGGATGACATGTGCGTAAACAGGTATCACACAGGTTAGAAATAAAGATACTATTGAGCTGAAGGAGACCCATTCATTAATTGTATAACACAAAAACAAGTGAAAATCAATACACTGTATAGATCACTATTACAGACATTGATTAAATAAAAAGATACATAAATGATTAAGTAATATCACAAATGCTAATGCTGCTTTGTGTATGGAGGTGAATCGTGTATGATAATATAATTAAGTGAAGCTAGAATAGATAAGAACAGGTATGATGTCCACAGGTGTTTGGCAGGGCGCAAGGGTGGGGCCCCTAACCCTCTGTAGGCCATCCAAGAGTCTGGCAGTCTGCAGGAAACAACAGGTCATATATCATTATTCCCTCTTATCCAAGTACATTGCTCATTTCCACTGCTATATCTATACAAATATATTTGTGTATTACTATATAGGACAAGATGTCATTGACCGATGCAGTCAGAGTTGTTCATCAGAAGCTTGTACATTATTTTATTATTAACATCTGCTGTTCATGTCATTTCTTTTGTTATGACGCAGCAAACCTTCTTAGTCCTAGTCGTCACACGATTAAATTTATTTTAATCAAAGACGTGGACAAAAGATATCAAATAGACACTAAACATTGTCGTATACAACCATAATAGCCTTTATTAATAGGTGGCCAGCTTAATGTAACATCAAAGACAATAGTGGATTTTCACGGAAGGTTTTCTATATTTCTACCAGGTGGCTATCACAGACCACTGCAATTCTATTGGCTGAAAAAGTTCCCGCCCTTGGCTGTGATTGGCTGAAGCAAAGTGCATCCAAGCAGTAGTACTAAGAGGAGAGGAAAGACTTCGGTCTTGCTGAATTCAGGGCTGCTCAGTGAAAAGACTCTATTGTAACACGGCTGATTAATTGCACAAAGAGCAATTACTTCAAGATTAATTTCCAACACGCTCAACTTTCTTTATTGACGCTAGAATTGCATGGCAGCCATCTTGGACACCGAACCGCGTACATATAGCCTAGTCACACTGAACAATGTGATTCCATGAATGAGCCATGCCAGAGATCTGCCTTTACCACTGGAAACAACCCAGGTCAACATTTTCACTGTGTCATGAATAGATCTGAAGTAGACTCACCACTTGGCCACAATATTTTACAACATTGCAGGTGAAATCCATACAAATTCGTTTGTCGTGTAACAACAAGTGTGTGCTGAAACCGATTGTTGTCTTTTAATTAATGTTTCAATGATATTTCCAAACCGTTACCATAGCAACTATGAAAAGTGACACTGAGTTTCAAGCCTCACTTGTTGAAAAACACAGAGAAATATCATCGTTAAGATAAGATGAGATGAGATGAGATAGGGTGTATTTAAGTGCAATTATATGAATAAGAAATAAAACCATGTGAAGATTTTGAGATCACCTATTCCGATGGTCAAATCATCGACAGAAAGGAAAGAAATCGGTGGAAATAATAGGACGGTTTGACTGTTTGAGGGAGATTTAGACAAGAGAAGCAAGCAGCTCTAGACAGCGATTATCTTAGTGGGCCGGGAAAGTAATTGTCGAAATGAGGCGAGTGAGTTCGATTGTCAGAGAAGAACTCAAGAGGTCTAAGGCTGTTTCCGCTCTAGGGCTAATGGGGCCAGAATAGAGGGGGGTTACATTCTTGTGAAGAGGGTAAAAACAAAGTACAGGTGTGCACAATATCTAGTTATGCCAGGGGGGGGGGCTGACCAACTGTTCTTGCGTTTGGATGCACCCAAACAAAACATAAAGTGCGTAAACTATAGACCAGCAGCAGTATCTCGTATCGCGGCCACATCACTAATAAGGATGTCTCTTTGGTCAGTCAATACTATACAGCTGGGTGGTTCTGTACAAAGCCACCTTTGTTAAGGACGCATTAGCAGGACCCAATGAATGTGGGAAGATCGCCATGCATAGAGATGCTGGGCATTGTCAATAAAGGTATACAAAATACACTACTCAGCATTACAGGTTTATTCCAGCATCAAATCACCAAGATGAAAGCAAAGGTATTACCACGATCAAAGCCAGCCTTTTACAACCCTATACCTAATCGAGGTCGCCTTGTAGCTTTAAAAGGTTTGTGTGTGATGCGAAACCGGAGCTGCAGGCACTCTGAATTCAAAAGGTGCTACAGATATACATTAGTTCATTACCTTACACATAACACGGAACCCTATGTATGTCAACATCCCTAGGGTTACTCAGAATATCCATCAACAGACAACGTAAATAAGTTTATATAGCAAGACCGTCACTACAGCCATTGCTAGAGTACCAAAAACAACAGACTGCGTGGCTTCCTCGTCATTTACTGCACACAGTATTCTGCAGCTGCACCGGCCTGGCTAACTGCAGGCTTCTCTAATGTAGTTACCTGACCCCCCTCCCCTTCAAGCTTGTAACTTGCAACTACTGCAACAAGAGACTGCTGTGGTCATCCCAAAGTTTCATAGGTTTTTCTGCTTGTGGAGAAGTCAGAGTTAGTTTGCTAAGACCGTGTACAGTGTCCTTCTACATAGGTACATCTTTGGTGAGCATTTCTTACTAATTAACAAGACATTCTAAATCACATTTGGATATGCAATTTTTGGAGGGCTTCTTGCTCTGTATCAAAAGAAACATTTTCATTTGTAATTTTGCTGAAATTGATTGCGATTCGTCTACTGATATCATTAATAAACCCTTTCTGATAGGCCTTACAGTTTGAGTAATCTTGCATTCTGTTAAAGGTTCAAGGAGAGTGCTGTTTCTACATTTTCCGGAAATCTTTTGGGAATGTGCACATGTTGTATGGAGGTCAATTCTAACCACTTGGTTGCCCCTAGGTCCTTCAGGGAGGTTATTGAGGCACCTAACCATCCCCAAACACATTTAACATTCCTGGCCCATTCCATGGCCATTGCCCACCCCATTCCTGGACCAAGAGCAGTGCGAGTCTTCCCATAAATCCCTTCGACTTAATGCAGGATGAAAGCGAGGCACAAATGCTTGCCTCCTCTGTACATGCTCCTTTAGCAAATGCTGACTAAGCAGTTCTCACCTCCACTCAAACTTCCTAGGTATGATGTACGAGCGAAGGAGTTTTTATGCCATAACTTAAGATCTGAAGGATAAAAAATGAGGCAGGCCTGTGCCACACAAATCTGTTCACTCACATCCAAGTCCTACATTAATCTAATCCATCATACTGCCCATCAGATTTTTCATCCGAAAAGAGGATGGTATCATGTCTTACTTCCCTCAAGTTTTGTCCCCACTGAAAAAAGACACTCCACATGTGAGGTAGCTCTCCGCACTTGTTATGCAAAAGATAAATAACACAACATTCTCTCTACAGGATTCTGAGAATATCACCAGGTGAAATATCTTTCAATCCTACAAACTAGTATTATGTTCTCTTACCGCTGATGCAAACCAAAACACGAAATCAACAACTTGCTCTTAGCTGAAGTAGTATATTTCAGTTATCAACAAACTTCCAACCTTAATCCACCTTTTTTCATCATCATATCAATCGCCGTAATATCTTCTTGGGCCAATTAATATGGCCATTCCCCATCTAGATCATGACCAGGGAGCTTACATATGTGCTATCATACATGTCTCTGAGATTAATAAGAGCCGCCATATTCCTGCGGGTCCAGGACCACCATATTGGCTCCATTCTGAGAGATGGATCATCAAAATGCAAATTGCATCACTTAAATATGATGGCTTTTGTGTAAATCTCATCTTTATGTTGGAAAATCCCATAAAACTCGTAGCGGAAGTAACACAATGCCCTCTCTAGCTTGACTAACACAGTTACATGTCTATTTGTCAAGCTCTCCAGCAGGAGGCCAGTTGTTCCCCCAATGAATTCCACACAACAGATCCACACAATAAGCCAATGTCCGTGGAGTTTATGGAATAAACATTAGCGACATTAAGCCAATAGTGGCTGGGTGCCCAGAGCCATTCGAGTATGTGAGGCAAATTTGATTGTGCAGTCACTACACAATCTCCGTCCTTCAGTGAAAGGGAGAAGGGGATCCCCCTTCAATCTCTGCACTATTAAGACACCAGGCCAAGACTGCATCATAATATTTGCTTCAATTCAACTGGAGATATTCAATACAAATACTGATATAAAACGCTAAGATTGAACTCATTAAAACTTCTCAAGACAAGAATTTCACACCCCTTTTACTAGTATATAAACTTATGAAATGCCTTGTTCGTTTGGCGGTATATCAAATTATTCATGCAAGCACAAAAACCCTTGGAGCTACCCAGAATTATACTTTCAACGTTGAAATCCCACCTCTTGAGATGGCCAGAGAAACAAAAACGTTGTCCATATGCCTATCAGACATACCTGCTTAAAATTCGAGAAGACGGCTCTGCATTATTAAAGCGGAACGAGGTTGACCAGCCTGCCCCCTGGCGAGTAATTAAATTAGGTCATGCATTGGCTACCCATAAGAGCAGGGCATACTCAGACTAGACATCTTATGGATGTCATTTCAAAGCAGATCACTGCAAGCAGGCCATCGGAAGCAATAGTTAAATACGCACAGTTTAAGTTATTGTTTAACTGCTACTAAGTCTTTCTGCATTTCTGCTAAGTCTTTCTGCATTTCAGGCCAAAGTGGTCTGAGTAGCCACAAGACTCAAGATGTCTGTCAAGTCAACTAGATGCAGATGTACTACTGAGCAACGGCGAGTGATCTCATTCATAAAAGGGTGATTATTCCAATGCTAGACTATTCGGTTTAGTGTCTGGCCAAAAATACAGGTTTGTATTTCAGAAGACGAATGTGTTTGGTCTAGGTGTCGAAACCATACAAACTATTAAAAAAAGTGGAAATTTCCTGTTAAAACATATGCTGAATATATAGCTTGTGTCTAGGAAGCAGTTTTTTGCAATGGTTTCATGCTAAGAATTAGGTCGTTTGGATCAACACAAAACCTTTAAAAGCAGACATGCAGTGACAGTAATTCCAAACCAGGGATTAGAGACCTACTTTTTTTGTCTTCTCTCACTTCAGTTTAAAGAAATGACAGGAGCATTTGTGGTGTTATCATATTTAAAAGCAACAAGATTAACCTTTCTGAGTTTTCAAGCACAGCTGTTGTCCTTGAAACAAATGATTGCATCATGGCCAAGTATATTTACTTTAATACCACAGTGCACAGTTAATATATCACAGTGAGTAACTCCAAATTCTTTGTAAATAATTAATTACCATGAAGCATTCCGTGGTTTGGAAACCAACCAAGCAGCACTTTAACATTTTGTATTATCTCTTACGCACTGTAAAGCCTAAACTAAAAAAATTATAATTAATAATGTGGTTGATTTTTTTTTCTCTGGTGAAACACACTTGCCTCATTGCTATTAATGAAACACCTGATACGAGTAACCTTGGATGAATTGATGAGTTATAAATGTAGAGTGTAGCCATTACTGACACAAAGGCAGTCCATATGAAGCTGCCCATCAACTCCCAGTGCTCTGAATAAGTGTGAATACACGTGCCATCCGCCCCATCATGGCTGTCACATTCTCATCCTGTCTGTCTGAGACTAAATCACATTCCATATCATTTCTATGGTTATGAATGCTTCAGACGAAGCTGTCCTTCTGACATTATCGACTGGTTATGAGTCGCACTGGTTTTGATGCTTTGTCGTAAAACGCGACTTGCAGAACGACCGGAAAAGTAGTCCCACAGGAAGTAGTCCCCTAAAGCACTCGCTCACTCACTGGGGGGAGTGGTTTTTCACATGAAGGACCCTTATAAAAGGTTTCCATTGATATGGCTCTGGATCAGAGTGATGTAATTGCAACCAGCCATCAGGAAAAGGATATCATAACTTTTCATTGTAACAAACAACAAAGTGAAGGGGAAGCCCCGGGAATACCCCTTTGGAATTCTCTTCAGCAAGTACCAAATCACCCTTCCCTACAGATCTGTAATGCTATCCAGTATAATACTATCCATATCAGCTGCTGTAGAAACTGTCTTTTCGATTCTTACTTTTGGCAGCAAGTAATCTTTAAGATTTAACTAGGAATTTTAAGATTCTCATCTGTAAAATATAGCAAAAATAGAACTTGTTTTCCTCACAACATCCAGAAATCTGGAATTTGTCACGAACATTTTCCTCTAAATTCTGGGATATATAAAACAAAAGGCCTAAAATGCAAAAGGCATTGAGCCAGGCTTGCTGGGAGGCATGGACAGAGTGCAGTCAGTATTGATGGGGCAGAGGCAGTGGGTCAGAGCATAAAGACATCAGGGACAGAAGGGGGTCAGACAGGGCACCACAATCTTCCCCTATGTGGCCACAATGCTTCAATATAAGGAGTGGCCCAAATGCAGCAAGAAACAACATGGGCAACATCACAAAATGAATGATAGGGATGCTGCACCATGAATGTCCCCTCATCACCCTATAAAGGACTTCTGGGTATGACCATGAGGTGACCCCAAGTGACCTTCAGGCGACCTTGACCTTGGGGTGACAGAGGATGATCACCAAGGGCACCGGAAGACCTAAGGACCTGTGCAACATTTGTAAAGCAGGCCACCTCAGCTCAAGGGCAATTACTAAGTCCATGTAGAACTATCAGCTAAAAGATCATATATACCTCCAGGCTGAATTTTTTAGGCACTTCTCGAAAGAAGATTCAAGGCAACGTCTCAGAAATGCCACACAAACACATATCTACCTGTAAACGCACTTAAATGGCATTTTCACTTAATAAGAGAGTTGCTAGAAAAGGCATATTTCATGCTGAGGGACATTTAGCTGTCATATGTATGGTACAGATGACTTACTGTTATATTTCAAGTAAAAAGCCGTATAAAATGTAGAAGTTTACAGAGACGTCCATACAGCGTCATTTGAGACATCTTCATCTCCTCGGCTGGCATGAAATTTGCATCTTTCGCCTGTTGCCATGAACACACTTCTAGAGCCTTAAGCAACTTAGCCAAATTCAATCTGGAGCTGCTTTTGTTTTCTAAATGCAGAATGAAGAACATGTAGTGCCTTATTGAGTGCCTCATGCACTTAAATTAAGTGAAATGAGTGTTGCTCATTATGGTGGCCACCTACATGACAGACTTGCAGACTAAGCAGGGCCTAAGTGGGGCATATAGAAGCTCCTTGTTGCAAATGTTATCAACTTAATCCAATGTCTGGCAGCTTTTGATCGTGTCGTGTTCAAGTCCCATCAGTTTCACATTAAGGAGGGGCAGGGGTAGGCCTAATCACGGCTGGGCCCTGCAGCCTTACTAATGCCCCCAAATAAGCCAGGTCCATTGAACTCAGTCCGATTGCCTCAGTTCCCCATCACATACATACACCCAACATCACTCCTGCATCTCACAACATCACACCAGCAGGAGCAGCAACATCCAGCCCCATTCCACCGAACCCAAAGCACCCCACAAAGGGCCAATACACTTGCACAATTAAGTACAGAAAAGGCCCAGGCATAGAACAACAGTAATCTCAGCCACTGCTCCATTGCTCACCCCACTCAATATACTTCCATACCAAGTGAACTTTGGCTCCCACCAATTTAGTCCCACTGAATTCCTACACATAATAAAAACAAGAAAAGCACAAAGTTCTCCTTAATCCTTTGCTGCAGCACAGAGTTGTGTTATAACCTCAGCAGGACCACACTAATGGAATGGTGACAAAATAGTGTTTTAGTTCTGCAGCAGAATCAAAGTTCTCTGTGTTAGAATACACTGTACATGCAACTTTCAGGTATTGCTCCCATAATTTAGATTGGCTCACATTCATTAGCACATTAGCTTATATTTCGCCTATGTTAATAATTGTTATGGCCAGGAATATCAATCAGTGCTAATAGAGAAAACCGATATTTCTTGTAATGTAGCATAACAATTCAGAAAGAAAAACAGAAATAACTCCAGGCATGGACCTAATACAAAACCCAAAATACTACAACTAATCACAGTGACCCCTAAAATAAGAAAAAAATACATTGTAGCTGGGGATAAATAAACTTGCAGACCAATGGGCTGGTTCAATCACTATAGAAAAGCAGATACAACAAACCACACAGCAGTGGGACTGTTGTACAAGCAAACAGAAGCAAGTCCTGGGAGAATTTGCTGCAAGAATTCAATACTAAGGACTCACTACTTTGGCCTCTGGGGTCTACTGCACTTGAAGCAAAGAGATGTGATACTTGCAAATTCTACGGCTGTGAAATGCTAATGCAGTTGCCCTGCAAAACGATGTAATGGTGTGGTCTTGCAATGATGCATGCCAAAAATTGTAACACAAAGCTCTATTTAAGTTGAACTAATACACACACTTGCAAGAAGTGATTTATTTACGAACATCAGACACATCAACTTAATAATACCACCACACTATCATTAGCCTAAGGGTTATCTCAGCCTATTACTGTGAATGGCCGTAACAGCTAGTTTAAATAGCATATGGTACATGCATATTTAATAATATTTATAACCTGACAGAGAACACCATGAAGCTTATTTCGTATCACCAAGCTCTTCAGTTCCTCTGGCATATTGGCTTAATTCCTTATCCTGGGGATTATGCTTCAATCTATCGCTATTAGTGTCGTAATTTTTCTTGCTAAGTGTTTTTATATTCTGATAGGTACATTTGTTGAGCTGCTCCAATTATTGCTGATGTGCAAGTACAGTGTGTGCAATAAAAACACTCATCGACCTGTGCAGATCACATGATCCAGTGTGAAATGAAACGAAAAACACCTCTTTAAACAACTAATGTCCCAGGAATATTGCAGAGGTACATGATACATGGCCAAATGTTTTCCATGTGTTTGGATAAACGCATGGAAAACGCATGGTTTTCACCTCATTATAATTAGGCAAAAACCATGCCTTTTCCATGCGTTTATCCTTCTCATGGAAAACACACGTGGCACATTTGGCCATGTTCCGAATGAGAAGCATAAAACTGTACAGGGTGCGGCCTAAAAACTTGCACCAGGCATTTCCTCTTTCGGGATAGCTCTAGGTTACTCAAATACTTATGAAGTCGTTTAAAGTTTTGCCACATTTAGTTAGGGATATAAACAATTGGTCATTGTGATATTTTTGATCATCTACTGTCAGACAATATCAGTATCTGAATTATTGAGAGGGTTCATGCTGCATGGCTTGTTCTGAGTGACACACATCACAGAAGTCAAATTTCTGTCTGCTTGCATGGTGTCTCAAGTTGCAGAAAGTTTACAAATTAGAGATTTCCTAGTTACTACACCTCTGAAGCCACAGAAAATATAATATTTGCACAGAATCCTCCTTCAATGTTTTTTATATGTGCATATATATATCATGGTATTAGATGATAAGAAGGTTGGTTCCAGTTTTTATTCAGCAAGGTCATGAAATTAAAATGGAGAAATATAATGGCATTCCAGAAGTACTTTTTGAATCTACAACTAATCTGGATATAATCACATGATTTTCAGGAGGATTGGCCAGTTAATTAGACAGAAAAGACAGAAAATTGACCAAAATCCAAAATGGCACTTCCCGCCACAAAGGTGTAAATGCTCTACCTTTTTATTAAAAATGAATCTATTTGCCTTATTTTTGGCGGCAAAGGTCAAGAAAGGTGTCTGTAACACATCTGTATGATCAGTGACATAATCTATTGCTTGTATTGCAAAAGCCGAGGAGAAAATCACCCGAATGTGTGATAAGTGTGCATGTGCTATATTTAGATCCATATTATCTATAATTCTGGAGAAAAAAAGAAAAAATATTTATAAAGATAATTTAGGACTATTATTACTTTTGTGTGTGTGATTGCAGCTGCATACGATCACTGTCAATTGAGGCATTAACTAAAGAAGTAGCAGTAGCTGCTGGTGCAAGTTTTTATGCCGCACCCTGTATATACAGTGTAGATAAACACTGATCACCCAATATACACCTTGGAAACAGTCTTAAGCCATTGTTCTTCCACTGCCTTCTGTGACATCATGAATTGTTATAGGACCCACCAATGTACCATATGTTGAAGGACTAAATTTTCCCCAGGGTAATTTTGAAACAAAATACACAGTGCACTGTAAGGCGTGTTAAATTCTCTCTGGTGCTGTAAACTGCAGCCATCGTGTCTGTTGTTACACCTTCTAGTAATATTTGCTCAGTTTCATGTTAACCGTTCTTTCACTCGACGTTTTTATTTTCTCAAAATCAGTCTGTAATTCAATCTGCCAGATTTCTGCTTGCACTCCAACTGTAAATAACTAGATGATTCTTTTTAAAATACACCAAAGAGGTTCAATACACAGTCTAAATAAAGGTAGAGACTACCTAGTAAATACTGAAGCAAAGTAAGCTGAAAAAAAAAAACCTTCAACCTGGCATATAGCCCTATCATTGGTAATAACACAACTTTAGATAGGTTCGTTTCACTCAAAAGGCAGCTTCATCCTAGGATCAAGTGTAGTATATACTATCTTTGATACTATACAATGATCAGTAGATTCCATCATATCTCTCATCAGAGTTTGATAGGCACTCAATGAATTTTGAAGGGTTAAAATCAAACTTCGTCGACAATATAGATTAATGAAAAACGTTATCACATTAAACGGCCGATTTGTTGGGCCAGACTGAAAGACATGCCTCTCAAAGAGCCCTGTTTTTGCAATTCCATTATTATTTATGCGACAGGAATGGCTCAAATGTAACAAAGCCCTAAAACATGTAAAGGCCTTATCCTCTGCGTATAATTGATGCAGTGTATTTGGACATAAGTTCTGTATGTAAAGCTGAGAAGTTGAAGAGAAAATCAATGACATGCCTGGATGAAAAGTGTTTGTCTCCTGTATCCATAGTTGCTAGCATCGAATATGCACAGCTTGTTTTATAAGTAAACACTGCATTAAACTTTAATGTTCTTGTATATTAGATTGAGCAGTCCTTGGTCTGCCTCAGTCAGCTAGAATGACATTTTAATCATCATGTTCAAGTATGGCATTTGGTGTAAGCATCGGGATTTTTTGCAAAATGCATAAACTATAAGCATTTGATACAAACAAAGATACACGAGGCAAAATCCTTAAAATTTCCACTTCAGCAAACGAATGCCTAGTCTGTTCAAAGCACTTCAGTTAAATGTGTTGTAACAAAAAGAAGGGCAAGTTAATTAAATTTTTCAGCAAGATCAGTAACCAGTAGCTCTGACCACAAAGACAAAAACACACCAGTCCCTCTGATCTGAGTAACCCAATCTTAACTCCCAGGGTCCCCCGAGAGAATCAATCTTAAGAATTCTCTGTAGTGTACGTGTAAGCTTCACTGAGGTTCAGTTCGTTTTATCCATTATCAATGGTAGCTGCAGTAGGATAATGGCTTAAACCACAAATTAACTTTAATCAATTCAGCAGACTAATGCCTAGTCTTTCAAGCACTTCAACATCAAGTCTCTAGGCATGTTGATGGTCCAGCCCAGGGATCGAACTCAGGCTGCCGTCTTTAACAGCAAAACCATGTGGTATCAATTGCAAAAACCCAATTGAGCTACCATTCCATATGCCCAATTAAGAAAAATCAAACAGCTGATTAATTGAGGGTAAATAATTCTACATTTATTGGGACTAACCTCAGAACTGTTTATCACTCAGTGGAACTACAGCATACAGATCACTGTGTAAATATATAATGCTTTTCATAAACCAGCATGTATAAACAGTATTAAAAACACGTATAAATAAGAATTTGCCAAAATAAAGAAACAAAATGCACTGAGCGTCCTTGTCACAAGGAATCAGTTGTGGCCTTCAACAATCATGGTTAAATTAGGAAGATATCGACACATCGACACACGCGTCTTAAATTGACAACCTTACACGACCTTCAGTTGTCATCAATATTTATATACAGATGGTATGTTATCACTGGCTGTACACTAGTCACACACGCATAGATGAAGATGCAAGAATGGTTATTAAATAGTTCGTCGTTATGTTGCCTTTGCTTGTGGTCAAATAGCTTTAGTTATTAACAAGGCTAAATATCGGGAGCTCAATTTGCCTGTCGTGCTTTAAACCAAGTTATTATCATTCTAAAGGGCATTAAACTCCTGAGTTTTGTTTTACATATTTAATCCAAAATACAGAGTATTAACCACACGAAGATATAACTGCTTCACACCGTTGGAAAGAAATTAATTTTCACTTATTTATGAAAAATTACAGGAAACGGTTGACAACTACAACGGCAGCTTTAAGTTGAATCTGCTATGTCTCATGCCAATTTCATTCCACTTTGACCTTTTGTCAACTTTGTGAACAGCAAAAGAACGGTCACGCCCGCAGCATCAGACAGAAAACTGCACTTTGAGTGATCACCCAGTTCGCTGCTCCGCAAGAAGGCCTCTCTAGACCCGCAATTTACCCACATCAAACCAGGCTTTTGACAAATACATTCGATTTAATTGCCTGGCTGGTGTCGTGTCAAATCACCACCTATATACTCTTTCTTTATCCATTCACTTCCTTTTTTCTGTTCTTATATTTTCAGTAGACATCTCTATGATTTACTCTATTCCATCAACGTGATTGTTATCACATTAGCAAATGTAGCAACCATCATCAATCAACTGCTGAAGCTGGATGCACCTAACCCTTCATCTTTCTCTTGCTTTTTTTCGCCAGGTCTGTATGAGTCCCAAGACAATATTTGCTGCAGCAGCCATATTACATATGAAGTAAATTGAATAAACTTATAAAAGCTGGGAATGGTGGCCAGCTAGGGAGTGGTCAGCCCATTTTACTTATTGATGGATTATCAAAGAGGGCTTCTGGGAGCCACGTGGCTTCTATCAAGCTCAGAATGTGCATCGACCAGCTCCATACAAGGGACTCATTGAAGCTAGCCAAGTTGCCCAACTGCCAAATATTTTCTGCATTTCTCTATCTTTGCTGGTTTGTTTATATATATGAGTCTCTGTCTTTGTCAAGCAAATCGATTTCACACCACCGTCTGTGTGTCTGTACATGTCAGATATGCGTGTTAATGTCTGAGCAGAGGCAAGATATTATATCACAGGATCATGCAACTTATAGCTGCCTGTTTGTCTATCTGTTTCTCTTACACTCAAAAAGATACTACGGTAAAAAAGATACTACGGTAAAAAAGATACTACGGTAAAAAAGATACTACGGTAAAAAAGATACTACGGTAAAAAAAGATACTACAGTAAAAAGATACTACGTCAAATTTTTTTTACATATTTTGCAACACAGTTTATACTTATCCCGGTCAAAACTACGTCACTCTGTGAGTACAAAAGTCAGTTTCAGGTAAAGGAACATAAGTCTTAAATAAGTTTGTATATATTATAGTTTCTATAAGTTTTAATAATTTCTTGTGAAATATCTGTCTCTGTACACTATGTGTGCCTTTATATTTTATAAAAAATCTTTGTTCCTCTATATATTCCTCTGTGCCTCTGTTCATACTCCCCTCAATCTGTCATGTCTGTCTGTCTGTTAATGGTGTCTACCTCTGGCTACACTGTCACCGTGCCTCACACTATCATTCCATCCACACACACCAGTGACCGTTTATCACTACAGCGGAGGCTGCAACATGAAATATATCAAGTGTTCCCCTTGGTTCATCGCACAAGGGATACCTTCAGTCTGTAGCAATTAAAACTTGACGGCTAATTCCCCCGTCCCGATCACTTCTACGGCTCTCCGAGGAGATCACTTTTTGCCCTGCCATCCTTTTTCTTGGCTTCTTTAGTGTTTATCTAACGGGAAGTTGCAAGAACTAGACCTTTGCTTAACTGCATTACGTGCTGTAGTGTTGCGGCACAGATAGTTTAACAAGGTTTGTTATGGATTTATTTGATTATTATTAATTTAATGCACTGATGACATGCTTTCGTTTAATATTTAATAGCCTCCAATATTTCAGAAACCTGCCGCCGAGACAGAAGGAACATCATTCATAAATTGATTTGAGCTTCGTGCTGCACAAGTCATTCTCCTTATTGTATCTCTTGCCCTCTTCCATTTTCATTCTTCCTTCTTTTTCTTCTTTATTCTTCTTTCCTCATTCTTCAGTCTTCATTCTTCAGTCTTCATTCTACTAGATTATTCTTCATTCGTCTTTCTTCATATTTCTTCTTCTTCTTCTTCTAGCTTTTTGCCTTTTGCTACTTAACAGTTGAGATCTCCACCAGATATCAACATTGATTTCCCGGTCTCTTTTAGCCCAGGACTTGCAACTTTGTGCAGCGACTTGCATCTTGCTTTTTTCCGCTCAAAAGACTTGTCAGTCCCTGATCAAAAGTCTTCTCTTTCCTCTCGAGCCAAGGTCATCCGGGTCACCTTTCAAGGTCACGGGGTCACCAATATAGGTAGCGTCTTCATCAAGAGCCAATCGATCGATTGAAGGACATAAAAACTCACGTAGGTTGGTAAGACGCCATTACATGTGTAGCCTACATGTACAGAAGATAGTCTATGGACATTTTCTATGGAATAATTCCATGTAACTTTGCTAACAGATAATTCTGTTGTAAATATCATCATTCTATTGAGACCCAATATGAATTCACTCAGTAGCTTTTCCTAACCCCCTAACTTATGCCTCCCTCATATGCCCTGTATTATTGGATTCCTGGATGTCCTTTGGTGAAGCACAGCCAGGCCAGGCAGGTCAGGAAAGGTCATAAAAGGCCATGTTATCATTGGCTTCATTTACGTCATACAGGAGCAGTGTCAAAAATCAATGTTGCTCAATGTGGCGTCCACAATGCTGCATGTATGGCGTCCAAGTTTGTCTCTAACTCTAACCCTGTGCATGAAATACAGTATTTTTCAACACAAACAGAATATTTCCAAAGTGCATGAGATGACATCATAGTGGTCACTTGTGTGTATTCTGTGGTCATTGCGTGACTTGCCAATGGTCAGTGTGGCATTCCACGACCACTCTCTGACCATGCCTATCATTCTGTTTCCATATCTTGACTTTCTTGGCATGGATGAATTCAGCAGACTGGGTAGGTAACTTAAGTAAAAACAGATTTATCATAGAAAGTGCAAATAGGTCTATGTAGAAAGTGCAAATAGGTCTATCATATAGAAAGTTAAAATAGGTCTATCATAGAAAGTATAAATAGGTCTGTCATAGAACGTATAAATAGGTCTGTCATAGAAAGTTAAAATAGGTCTGTCATAGAAAGTATAAATATGTATGTCACAGAAAGTTAAATAGGTGTCATGGAAAGTATAAATAGGTCTGTCATAGAAAGTATGAATAGGTCTATCATAGAAAGTTAAAATATATCGGTTATAGAAAGTATAAATATGTCTGTCACAGGAAGTATAAATAGGACTTTTATAGCATCTTTTATAGTAGCCTGTTGTTTACTATAATCACACAACAATTCCTTCTACGATTTTACACTTTGAATTCCTTACTTTAGCTAGAAGTAGACCTGCAGCAAAGTAAGAGTTTAAATATATCTTATAGCATTCTACCTGTATGCACGTTCCTTCACTGATCAATACAATGCAGACAGTAATATATATTCTTAGGAGAAGCCGGCAAGAAATTCACCTGGGAAATTTTTGCAATTGACAAGTGCAATTTGCTACCAGCCATCCCAATTCCAATTTAGTGCGAATGACAGCAACTTTGTTGCAGCAGTTTCTTACCAGCTTACAGGACAAACGTGTTAAAATGTAGGCCTAGTTGTTATCAACAATTTCTATATAACTAATAATTTTCATATTTCCTACATATGTATAGACACATTTCCTACCGTTAAACTAAAAACAAAATTGTAAAATAAACAGTTTTACTACAACCTCTACAACACAATACGAAATGACACAAACAATTAACACTAGGCCTATAACGTAGATTCACACGTAACTCATGAATGCCAGTGACAAACACCAAATGATATCAGCCAATTAAAACCAATAATACAAAACTGACGTACAAGCCACTTAATTGCTACCCAAAGTCATCCAAGGTCAAGGCCTCTTGTTGCACTGGTTGATTCCTTTGTGCATCCAGACAAATGCAAGCGACAAGAAGCCCAAGCTTAAGTGTTTGTGATCGATGGAAAATGGCAACAAGGAGGTTGATTACCTTCCCTAGATAGTATTGACTTAGCATCTCATACATACACCATTTGCCAATCCCCAGAGGGTAATCCATGCTCTAACGTCATAATTGTCATAAACCCCGTCACTGCACAGCAACTATACAGTTAAGTTCCAATAAAAATGGCCTGTCAAATTAAAACTAGACAAAGCTAGACAACTTCTGCCATACGATGCTTTCTGGCACTTAACGGAACTGTCTAGCTACAGCTGGCTACTCAAAGCCGGATCTCTAAAAGTACATGCAGCACTATGTCAGGTAAATTTCATACATTTAGCAAAGTTAATATTTCTTTGGTGTAAGCCGACTATAAGCTAGGAGTAGACAGAAGCACCTGGCTTTAGCCAGTTATAGCTACAACCAGGGATAGGTAGCTATGGCTGTGTAGAGTCAACCATATTTGATAAAAACTAACTGTAGATGCGTTTGCCAATGTCAACGATGCAATAAAAGAGGCCATGCAGATCGAATATGCCTCACAATTACACAATGCTGAAAGATCTATCTATCTATCCATCTATCTATCTATCTATACTGGTCAATGTAGTGACACAATGTATGCAGAGCAAGCCACCAAATACACAATGTAAATATCTAATCTTAGCAATGGTGCCGGTGTCAATACTAGTTGGCTGAACATCGACATTGATTGTTCAATGATGGGGCTAATTTAATGGAGAATCGTTCAGAAAAGGCTTCATGTATATATCAGACAATTTGGTTAATATCACTATAATCAATTATACAATGATAGAATTGGTTTTTCTTTCATTTAACATTTTTCTTCATTTTGATTCTGTGGCTGTCATCTCTCATAACACACACCCCCCTTTGAATAGTTTCCATAAAAAAAGAAACCATGTATATTCATTATACTCACTCAAAATATCTACTAATTTCGGTCACATATCTGGGATATTTGAAAGGTACTAAAGGAAATTTATCCCAGGGTCAGGTAACTAAATATAGTCTACCTCAAACCATCATACATTCCTTAGTATATATATTTTCCTGTATACATTCCTTAGTATATATACATTGAATTCTGAGGATTCTTGTAACGAACTCATTTCATTTTTCCAACATATCTTAGCAAATTGCTACTCGTATAAAAAGGTCAGCTGCACTGGCTAATCTTTTTATGCATACCTTTTTTGCGTACCTGAAATATTACATATGAAATTTATCAACATATATCCAGCTGCTGTCAAATATATATGCAGAAGTTTAAAAATGTATACCATGTTGTGAATGAGCATACTAATGTACTGCACTGCAAATCCTTGAGTATTGGAAAATTCTCTTGGAAAAAAAACATAAAATAAAAAATTTCATTTAACAGGATAAAGTAAATGAGAAGGATTTAGGAGAAATCGTGTTTAAATGAATCATTTTGAAGAGCATGAATTGACAATAAACCTTAGTGATGAAAAGCATGTTATCAAGATGTAGATTGTAATATTATTCACTATGTAGTCATGATATGGATATTGTGGAGCTGGTGTTGTTTTCTGAGGCGACCTTTGTATTCATTTATCATGTGGAGTTCTCCACAAAATCCTCAACCTTTGCTCCTGCCTTTTCCTATAGTATTATGTCCACATGTTGTAAAAAGTAGCTCTTGCCAACTCCCATTCTTCTTAGCTAATGGCCCAACTGCAACAGCCATTAAGGGGGTTAATCACACTTGTCCTGTGTAATTAGTTAGAACGTAACCTGGCTATCTGACAGTCTCAATTATACACGATGCAATGGGCTTATTCCTCTTGAGGACGATGAATTATACCTGGCCCTACAGAATCATATGCAATACGCAATTAGGCAATATTCTATCATCATGGTTAAATTACCATGCTAATTGTTAATAAAATGTATCTGTCGCAATAACAGAGATGACCTAATAATGGTTATATGTAACGCATAAATTGGTAATCAGGTTTACAGTAATAGTACAGAGCTCATGGGTGCTTTGGGTCAAAACTACTAATCAGTATAATCCAGTATATCTAATCAAAACGACACCACAATTGTACTCAGGTTTTCTGTGCATGTATCAGAGTACAATGTATAGGATATAATGTTAGGCCTAATCTATTGAAATCTATTACATAAATTCCCACTCTGTTTATACATCATATAGAATTATGAGAGACCAATACATATTTCTTGAACCCAAAACACAGGGACAAGCCAATGCTTTTAGACACCACATTCCCCTTGATCGAGCATGCTAGCTTGTCTTCAGACATCCATGTCTGCCCAGATTCTGACCAAAATACATCAAGAAAGCTTTGTTACACGAGAAAAGAAGAGGAAAAAATTACCTATTGCATACACAATATATTGGGAGCAAGGAGGCTGGGTGGCCCCAATTAACATGCGGTTCCTTAAGACTACAATTTACTTCGTTATTGATGAAGTCCCAAGATTGAATGAAGCCTGGCGAAAAACATTGTGATAGATTTATGATCGATAGCAGAATTATCACAATAAACGCTCATAAATGATAATGTATTATCAGATTCATATCTGATTCATGAACATCTGCTGTGATTTATCAGTCTACATTATTGTCGGATTATTGATAGGGATATTGCAAAATGCAATGATAATGACACATTGGCTGAACGTTCTGCAGCCACAAGGGGGGTACAATAAACTTGTCATTTACATGTCAGCAAGAGAATGTATGAGAATACGCTAATTCGAGCCATTCTTACGATACATTATATAATTCCATATGTATAGAAACACAATTGCGAGCAATCTATTATCTTGCCCCAAAAATTACACCAAATTGAGTCTATCAATCATTTTCCAATTAATGAACAAACGATATATCATGTTGTACACACTTCAAAACACTCAGCTATGTCCTCAATGGGGCGTCTGCCTCTCTGATACATCAGAAAAAATAATGGAAAATAAAACAAAATACACAGGAAAGCTGCCAGAACTTGTATTATATAGTGCAGGAGCAGAAAAGAATACAAAATATTTACTATAGGCTAGAGCTGTCATATATGAAATTTAAGGTGAAACACAGCAGTCAGACTGGTCCAAAACCAATTACCGTTTCTATATATCTACCATTGTAGAATTGATCCTCTTGTATCAAATTATACTAGATTTACATGATCCAAACGCCTCTTGACGACATATACAGTGTGAATGTTTTAGTTATTTTATTTTTTCCTTGCCGTTGTTTATTCGCTATTTCTACATTATTGACAATTCAGCTCAGGCCTGCTAGACGTTAAAGCCGAAGCCGTTTCTTGCAAACTGCAAGGTAGAGAAAGCGACATGTTAGATTAGGGTGACATCAAAGGAGGACAAAAGAGAGCTCCACCTGCCCCCTGGCGGTTGCTGCAGGAGCTAAGATGAAAGAACTCACGGGGTGCGCCCTACAGAATCAAAACTGTGCAAAAGCTGTTTGACTGACGGACTGACAGACAAGCAATCTAGACTTCTCCCTATGAATCAGCCGTGTGAATGGCTCCCTAGCTACTTAAGACAATTTCCGGTCTCACCACGCATGCGCACTGCCTCCTCCCCCCACCACATCCGGGTTCCACAGTTCAAACGACCTTATTCGAACGTTTCTTTTTCTCCAATTCTTTAGCTCGTTCTTTACGAGTGCAAAAGGGTCATTGGCAGATTGCAACTGCAGTCTTGAGAATTTCCACCCAAAGATAATTAACTTGATTGGCTTCGACTTGTTTGTCACAATATATACTGCAAATATATCCCTTCGCAATCCCAATTAACTTTGCACAAATTCATGAATTTCTTCCTAATTACACTATACTGGGATAGAATATCCAGATTCTCGGTTAAAGTTGGCTGAAGATCAGGGTTTCAGTGTTTTAGTATTGAGGTAGCTGCATCATTGAGGTCATTATATAAAGTATATAATATATAGATTTGGAAATGTCTGCATTGATACTTGATAGAGTAGTCCCCAGGGTGTAGTCTAGTATAGCAAACAAATTTCAACAGTCAGTATCGTAATAAATTTGCATCCATCAAAAATCTTGTTTGCCAGAAATGTGCATATGGCTACAATGTATTATCATTGAAAGTTCCAAATACTCCATGGAGTTGTATCTCGGCTTGAGTGCATGTTATGGCACACTGGAGTCCTTCTGAGTTAGTCCTGCTGGCCGAGTCCTTGGGCATTGGGGGAGGGGACTGCAAAATCATACAGTTGGCATTGTGGCCATTTCTGGGGCTGCCTTGACCTTCAGTTTAGCTCCACATGACAGAATGGCTGGTTTAGATCAAAGCAAAAGAAGACAAAAAAGATTGTCCTTCAAACAGCACACAGCACTTCCTCAGGATTTCTCATTTGAAGCAAATGCCAATCTCATCAAATTGGTCACGACCTCTTTGTCTCTCTACTGCCATTCACACCCTCCTCTGACTTGGGCCAATCTGCTGAGTTTAAAATTCCCCAGACCGAGCATGTGGTAAGTCTTCTAAGTCTTCATGATACAAATGTAATATGAGCACTGGCATTATTAAACTACATACTCCGAGCTACACACTCAAGTAATAAATTTTCAGTTAATTACAGCCGAAGTGTTGTAATTTATAAAGTGTTTGAACTGTTCTAGTATACCATTGTAAATCAAATCAAATATGATCTTTTCTTATAAATTGGTTCAACTGTTACCAGTTACTGAGTGTCAAACAATCTTTTTCTTCCAGCAGCCTCAACTTTTAAAAAATAGCAACAAACATTCAACAATGCAACTTCATAGTATTTCCCTTTTCATCAACAAATTCCATAAGTAACAATCTTCGAGATTTAAACTAATTGTTCAAATACCACATAATTATTATGTCCATGAAAAAGGCACTGCATTGGCTGATAAGTATAGCCAAAAATCAAGGGGAGAGTAACACAGAAAACAGGAGACCAGTGCCAGTAAATCTGCTCCAAGTGGAGTCAAGGCAGCGAATCACAATTCTGGATGGTCACATTCATTCGCTAATGACATTCTTACAATTCCGGGTTCCTGCTAGTGGCCGGCTGGTGACCAGAGCGATTGATCGGACGAAAAGCGGTCATCAGTCTCCGGTGTTAAATGCGGACCGACCAATGTGAGCTTGTGTTCGCTTGATGGATGACCAAACAGCTCAGCATCTTTTGCATTCATCATCATTAGAGTTGCAGCAGCTGAACCAGCAGCAGCAAATGCCTAGAGCATCACCTTTATCGCCAGCACAATAAAACTGCCAGGTTCCTCTGGTCCTCTGCTCTCCAATATTCCTTGTCTGCTCTAAAGGTTTTCATCTACCTCATCTATCTCTCTTTGTGACAATTCCCTCATTAAACCGGCTTATGTTGACATCTCTGTCAGAATGTCCTGCCAACTACAATATGAGATCCATTAAAGGGGATAAGATTAACTACTAACGAGATATGATGCAATGAGATAAAGCGAGACAGCTTTGAGCTAACGTGACGAAAACACATGAGAGAAAAAAGAACTTAAGTTCATCTGAGCACTATATCTCAATGGGAATTGATTGCTGAGGTACATGCTGTAAGAATGTATAACACCCTTCGAACTTTTAGAAATGAACCAAAAACATCAGTCAGTTTAATCAGCAGTCATGTAACGTCGAAATAAAATCGACTGACCTGTAATAACTCTTAAAGTGGTATCGACAAACACTGTTGATCATAAAAAGTGACAGTAATTATCTGTGTGCCTACATGGTGTTGCCTAATATCTGGCATGATTAAAAGATAGAAAGACACAATATTCAGAGCTTAGGCAGCAGCCTCCATATGAAGAATAGGGCCAGAGACAGAGAAGATAAAAGGTTAATAGCACAGCAGTGTTTTATCGTTAGCAAAGCTAAGGCAATCTGCTCTTATCCATTGCTAACATCTAGAGCGACAAAGCACCATGGATATTCCCTCACAGGTTTTTCTGTGCTGCTGGAATTCAGAGCCATTGTGATAAAGAGCTCTTTGTGGCCGAATGCATCACTCAGCATCCCAACCTCACTAGCTGCTGAAGCTTGAATTGAACAAGAAATATTGACTCAACTGTTACAATCTCTTTTGTAAGAGCTTTCCTCCAGCCCAAAAACACAACTTAATGGTCTTACACGTGTCTCGGTATTAAAAACACGGCGATCTTCAAGTGCCAAGCGGATTGATCGAGCAGCTATTTAGCAAAGCATTAAGAAACAATGCCCGGAATTCTTAACTGCATTATTCATCCAGCTCATTAATTAAGAATTTCCTCAAAGAAACCTTTGCTAACAATGCTTGGCTTGCTTCACAGTGTTGCGATTAGAGAAAAATGCAATTAAGCATAAAAGTTGCAAGCCCATTACTACAACGATATGGAAGTTGCTGAGCATCAAAACTTCTTCCTCCCTCTCTCTCTCTCTCTCTTTCTCTCTCTCTCTTTCTCTTTCACTTTCTGTCCATCTATTTCCAGCACCTTCATTACAGCGCCAGGGATTGCGTCTTCATTTCCGGTGGCACCGGGCTGCACGTTTCCATGGCAACCTTGCGGAAGTGCAACGGAGATGCAACGGTGTTCGGTGCTTGGGATAGAAACACACGACAAGGACGTCGCCATTTGCATGATTCATTCTTAATGGTTAGTGACAGGCTAAATGCTTAATTATTATATTAGTATAATATACAGTTGTACCTGGCCTTAAGACCATTTCCGGAACAAACAGTACCCCGATTAAAGAACCAAGTGGAGATACACACAGTGCCTGTCTTAACAACGACAACTACCATTTCTATCTGCTCTTCTTGCCCGACACTAAATACCTCCAAGTAATCAGAGATTAAAATTGCTGTTAATTCTGTGGTTAAACATCATGGCAGCCTCCATTTCCAGCATGCTGACAGTTTCACCTCGGCTGCCATAATATTACTGATTTAATTGTGGAAGCAATCTCCCGTAATAACTAATTTATGGGCCCAATGGGCCAGGTGTAAAATGCAATCATTGTCATAATAATTGGTTCAATTCTGCGAGGAAAATTGGCCAAAATTGCGCACCAGACGTCGAGCAGTATCAGGCAGCCGACAAATCGCTGGTCCCTTGGAGACACCACTTCAGTGGGTGGGTTTTATGGGCATGCGCATGAGCAAAATAAGAAAAAGAAAATAAGATAATTACTAAAGTTATCAGATATAAAACTACCTTTATGACTTTGAAAAAAGGTTTAATAGAGCAAAAAGGTATGTAGGCAAGGCAGTAATTGTATTCTAAACTACAACTTGGAACTCTTATTTCCTTGCTGAAGCCTACACTCTTAGAAATGATTGTGTGTCCCAGACAAATTATTGTTAAGCTGGTGTCCATCCATTTTTTAAAAATCTGCCAAGATATTGTTGGGCCTTAGACATTGAATTATGTAAGCTAACCAACATAATTGTTTTATATATACAATCATTGTCTCAAGACAAAATTTATTTTGGCTGATTTTAAACAAAATATTGAATGGACACCAGTTAAACAATCATTTTCTAAGAGTGTAGAAAAGAAAAGTTCTAGTGCACTGCATTCCAAGATATTCCTTGCACTGTCTTACTCAGAATAGACTATTCAGAATCATATTCAGTATTTCGCTGAGTATCTCAGTAGGGCTGCATACACCATTCACAACAATAGCATTTTTGTCCAGCTTATAGGATATCAGTGCAGACAGGAATCCATTCCCATCAGACGAGGGTTAGTCTTGGGTCAGTGTCAGAAAATGGGTTCAGTCATGCACAAGAGACGCAGTAAGAGACAAAGGCAAAGATCTCTCATATTTCCTCTCTTCTAAGAAAAAATGGGGCCATGTAGAACCCAAATTGGTTTTTCAGCTTGGTTAGAAATACAGAACCCTATATGGTCCCACGTGGTACCCACCACTAGGTATATAATATGGGAAAGGCCTATGCCGTGGTATTTAAAGGGACCTTGAGGTTTTTAAAATAACTTTTTAAAATGAAAGACTGCAAGATTAAAGAAAAGCAAAGCCTGGATCCAAACCCATGCTCATGGTATTCACACGCCAATGTGTCAAGTTTTCTAGACCAAAGCTGAGCATAGCAGCCATGAACCTTTCAAAACTGAAATACCCCTGAGGCTGTTGTTCTTCAGGGATCGAAGAACCTGTGGGGTAGTTCACAGTACCCATGGGTGCTTTAAAAAAACCTTATTGTACCTTCAATTCTTAGAGTGCATATTGGGTTGTGCTATGATGATAATACAATAATACAACAAATTAATTATGGATAAATGGATATATTATACAGTTATACAATGGTTACATGTGAGACTTGAAGATACACCCTCAAATGTTATGTACAACTAGGCTGAGTTGTACATAACATTAGAGGGTGTACATACCTCATGTCTCACAATGTAACCATTGTGTAATTGTTTTGTACCACTGAACCCCATCCAAGTGTCACAAACAAAAATGTCTATTTTACAGTTATTTTACTTCTCAATTACCATTGACGCTCCGTCTAAAATTCGTGTAATTAATGGTTGTCAGTCACAAATCAGATAGATGGCGATCTTAGCTTTCGGAAAATGTTAGTATTTTAAAAATATGAGTACGTCAGACTGCTATTATTGCCTGTAGTCGCTGAATGCATGATTTCTCGCGCGACGTTCACGACGTTGTGTCAGACCCCGCCCACTTTCTGCCAACCTACCAATCGCCCACTTTCTGCCAGCCTACCAATCGCCCACTTTCTACCAGCCTACCAATCGCCCACTTTCTGCCAGCCTACCAATCGCCCACTTTCTACCAGCCTACCAATCGCCCACTTTCTGCCAGCCTACCAATCGCCCACTTTCTGCCAACCTACCAATCGCCCACTTTCTACCAGCCTACCAAGCGCCCACTTTCTGCCAGCCTACCAATCGCCCACTTTCTGCCAACCTACCAATCGCCCACTTTCTGCCAGCCTACCAATCGCAGCACGGTATGGCTCATAACTGTTGTACATGAGGATTTGTACAACGGCGTACCTAATGCTAACTTGCGGTACAAATATATATATATATATATATATTGTACAACACCTTTGATATACTGAATTGAATAATTTGTTTTCAGCCCCAAAAATGAGAACACAGAAGTTTACATACAATGTTATACATATACACGCTATCCAAGACATACAAAGTTGGTATGTCTGCCTGTTATAACGCACAGATCATACAACTTAAATGAGAGCACCCCCATTCAAGATTATTGGTAAGTGATTAAAAAGGCGATCAAACTAAGCTCATACAACATAATATAATATTTATGTATTGAATTGTACGTTTGTTTATGTGTACTGAATGTTGAAACTAAACTTGAGCCACTGACAAGACACACTTTCGGGCAAACTAACCTCCGACTTCCTTCGAATATTATAAACATTTAACAAGTTATTCATACGTGGGCTATTTATACTGCAGTAAATATGCAATATATTGACCATATTTCCTTGGTAAGCCATGTAACAACAATTCCTTAGTCACCTGCCCCAGATCCAACCAAAAGAAAACACAATGCTGTATAGCGTTCCATACACAATGCTTGTAAGAAACAAGAAAGACATTTGTTATGGATTAGTCGGGTCTAGGATTGCACATCTGATTCCGTGGTTGACCTCGGGGGGTTGGGGGCCGAGCCCCCCGGTAGAATTATCCGGCCAGCCCGTCTCTCATCTACCATCTAATCTTATGTAACATTAGCCCGGCGTTTCCTGGCAACTTACAGGAATCCACTCTGCGGCTGTTGCCATGGAGAAATGCCTAGCATGTCAACAGTTGCTATAGTGACTGGTCGGGACTAAATGGCATAACTACCAGAGCCCGGTAAAGCGCTTCTCTGCACCACGCAACCATCACGAACTCAGCGAATGCACTCGCTACTTCAATATGATATTACTAATCTAGAGCACTAGTTTCATTGAGAAACTTCCATTCTGAGCCTTTCTCCATTGCAACCATCAAATGTTATTACCAACACCATGCATGGATAGTTTTAATGGCTAGGTTCGAGCGGAAATCTTGAATAGTTACTATTTAAAGGTCAATTGTACATAATTTACACTGACCTCTATCTGGATTTAACACCGAACTAATATAAATAATCATCGGCAATTTATTTAGCAGACGCATAACTAAACCACGAGCTTACTACAAACACGACCTTCTGATAAAATCAAAGTAAACACAGAAGTGATAAATTGCTGATTTGCATCATAATATTGTAAACAAGTCAAGACCCTCTCAAAAAAAGCAGACCCGATCACACATAGGTAGTCAAAATAATTAGCGTTTCCGTCTTATTTTACGTCCGAACCACAGCTCACCACAGCTCACCACAAAGTGCTTCTGAAATAGAATAATGACGTGGTTCCTAGAAATGTGGTATCAAAGTTCTAGGCCTTCCATGCTATTGTAATTAGAGTAGAGCAAAATTTCACCCCAATATACGTATAGGCCTACTACAATTATGAACTTGATCTTAAAGACTCAGTCTGGTTATACCTTTTATATTTATCGTATTCCAATCTCCATACATTAGCTCTTTTTACCTTGATACTAAACTTATCAGAATCGGATTCTTAACATAGTTCATTTGCAAGAATAGCCTACTATGAACAGAGTCAAAACAAGCAAAAACAACTTTATGCTGTCTGCTATTGTCTTTGGCTGCGTCTGCCTGTTGGTCCCACCCAACCTATCCTGTCCCATCCTGTCCCATCTGCTGAGGGGACACAACCGGAAACCAGCAGTGTTTAGTATGCAGAGGCCGCCAGGTGGGGTAAGATGATAAAGGAAGGGAGGCCTTGTGTTGCAATGTATCTCCCAACAGGGCCCCTAAGTGACGTCTTGCAGGACTCGTGGCACCTCAGGTGACGTCGCTGCCAAGGCTGTCTTACGTAATACCTCAGCCACAAGTCGCCACGTCACTCTTCCTGTCACGTGACTGGCATATAATACTTTTTCAAACAAACTTCCAGAAGAGCAGTAGCATCTATCTATCTACCTATCCATCTATACCTATCTATCTATCTATCCATCTATCAATCTATACCTGTCTATCTATCCGTCTATCCATCTATCCATCTATCTAGCTATCTATCTATCCATCTATCTATCTATCTGAACAGATAAGGACAGCAAATAACAGTGCAAATGAGGACAAATTTGTAGAGAGATTAGAGGAAACTTATCAAAATGATTCTTTTAATTAAAAATGAGCAAAGTGACTGATTAAATTTTGCCATGTTGTTCGGTTCTCATGTAAAACTCAGATTGCTCCAGATAATAAGGATTTCATTAAAATAAATATTTGAATTTGCACCATTTCCTCTTGCCATTCAGTTGAAATTTTCAACAATCGTTAAGTCCCACAATGCACAGCGAATGTCCTGCAGGGATGTTTTGATTGGCAGCCAATCGAATAGCTCGAGGGAGTCACATGACACCATCACGTAACAAAACGGATTGTGCGCAAATCAAAAACTGCGTTGAAGCAGGAAGTGCTAAGCTGAGAGCAAAATATTCCTAGGTCTTCTTTTAAACTCATCAATCATTCCTAAAAAAAATTCACCGCAATTTTTGTCTTTATTCAATGGTTAATATGCTGCGCTGTCTTCGTGGAAACTGCATTACCGGGCAATTAAAGTGCCGCCAATAACTCACCCGAATAATGTCAACATTTCAGCAAAGGACATCTGAATAAAATGTCAACATTTAGAGTTTTCTATATTAAAGCCTACTGTAAAGGTCAGGCAAATCCTCAGTTTTGGTCAACAAAAAAAAAATAAGATCTTAATAGAGAGGCGACCTTATGGCTAATGGCAAGATTATAAATTGAGCACAAATTATGTGGCTATAATTAAGAGGTTGTCTAAAGAGAGGTGGTTGAGTATGTCCACATTCTCGCTACACGCTGATATAACTTCATGGTAAGCTAGAACTAAATATTTCTTTCCCCCAAAACCTTGAACATTGTTCAAGGGTCTTTAGACGGCTATCAAATGTTTCCCTCGTCTATTGCGAATAAGTCCTCTGTAAATTTCATGTGTTTTGACACTTCTTTGTCTGATCCTGTGAATCCAAAAGCAGATTCACTTTTTTCTTTTTCTTCATCACTTCTTACATTTTTAAAGGAATTTCCGGCAGCCTGGCGCTTTGAGCCCTGTTGAAATTTCCAGGCAGTTCCCAGCAGCCAGGCAGGCTGACAAAGACGAGGACCTCATTGTTAAAGGGCGACGGGGCATCCTTGGATCCAAGGCCTAGCAGACCACAAGGACACGAGTGCTTCGATCTAAAGCCTTCAATGTGTCCTGCAGTTCTAAAAAAACTTCACGACTTCATAAAACGCAGCTTCTGCCAACAACAAATCTGAAAACGTCAATAAAGCAAAAGCCCAAAGAGTCCCGAGGGACCCAATGAACAGTTTTAAAGCCTGCCAGTCAAAGGTCAATGCTGCACAACATGGCCGTCTAGCTGCAGCAGCGATGCAGCACTGCCCCAAGTGATGTGCACAGTTGCTTGCTGTCTAGCCTTTATTGGCTGTATAACGTTGATAATTGTCTGCCTGCTTGCCGGCTTTCTTGTATACGCGATGGCTGCAAAACAGCTTCTGAGAGATAATTCTAGAGCTCTAGTGACTCAATTTTAGTGCTGCGGTGGGACAATAATGGTGCTGTCAATTGTACAATACACAGTACATGAGCTGCATAAATAAGGCATATAACAGCTGAAAACACAACACATTACTATAATGCTCTAAAATTTGTGGCATTTTCAATTTAAGCTGAGTTTACACAAAACAAACCATGGAGCAGGTCATTGTGCACATTATAGAGCATGAGACACAAGCATGTTCTGGGTAAAAACCCCAAAAGGTCCTCATGAATGCTTATGGTATTCACAAGACACATTAGACTTGTGAGACTGTTTTGACTTCGGCAGCGAAAGTAACTTAAAACATGAACGTTTTCTCAGACAATATCTTTGCAGTGGTTCTCTGATATATTCTGTTCCCTAGACTTCTCATAAATAATCCATATTATGGCTGTCATAGCACAGCTTTTCTGCTGTTTGTGTTTTCAAACTTACACTGTTCAGAAACAGTCAGTTGCCCATAATTCTTCTTTCCTTTTTTTTTGGGCAGATTTTTAGAATATACTGGATCAGCAAAACTCTCTGCAATGGAAGCACTACTACTAGGATTGCTTTGTATTGATCAAAGGGTGTTTCTTAATTCCTAGCATGTACAAGGTCCCTCACTAATTTGGTTGGCCAAATTCTGCAAGTAATTCATTTATCTTTGTGGCGCACTGATCAGTATTCATTTGCATGCTGTATTGCCACATTACACAGATACCCAACATCATTTTTTTCTGTGGGGAATCTGCAGTACTTTTTGTCTGACTTTTTTGTGATTTTGTGTGACGGCGCCTCTCATTCACCTTACACAGAGGCAATTGTTGAGCAGGGCGAGGTGCAATGGGATACCCCAACGACATGTCCTTCCATGGACCTTTTCTTGTCTGCCCAGTGTTAGGAGACCATATCTAGGCCCAGCAAGGCCCTACTTCTATTTACCCGGGCCCTTGCAAGGACCACATCGCCACGTTCCATTGTCATTCGAGGAGGGCTTCCTAGATGGCGCTGTGTACAGAAGACAATGGCCCCAGGGGAGTGGAGATATTGCGGAGCAGGGCCAGGAGACCAGGAGTGGTCCGCTATGATATCCAGGGCTGGTCCGTTTTCCATCTGGTCCACCCTAGTCCTGCTGATCGGCTAAATGCTGAGGCTATCTGATCAAAGGACTTCTCCCTTCTCAGCTATTGTGCAAGTATTGTGCCCATGCCACCAGCCTATTAGCAGCCTGCCCTCTGCACCTCCAACAGAACATTTCATCTACCGCGTGTTTACATAAGACAAAGTCCCTTCCATTTGACAAAATGAATCGCATATTGTATTTCCAACCACAGAGCCTGCCTCACAGCCTCACAGCCGCAAACTTCTAGCCCTAGTGCTGCAGGCTTCTAGCCATTACACTCAGCTCAGATGACACCCTTCCTTGCTGAGTTCCTGGCTGAGATGTTAGGACGTCAGGATGTATATAAACCAAGCAATGTTACTCAAGTAGACAGGCCTGAAACTTGACATCACACTCCAGTCAACACTGCTTGTGTTTACTCAACTGCTATGACTTAGGTTTGTTGCGAAACATTCAGCTGAGCTTAGCCAGTTCTCAGCAAAGCAGTTGTTGGTTGATTCACAAAAATTGGAAGTGACGTCATCGGGCGTTTTCTTTCTTCGATTACCAGTTGGCATAGCAACCAAATGACTACTCACAATTAACCACCTTCACTCTGAACAAAGAGTCGTCAAAACAATTAGTGGCAGTCATATAGTCAATCTGACAACTTCCCTTCAGTTATTTTGACAATCCACTGCTAGAGCATCCTCTCAACGTATACCCATTACCCAATCCAACTTCAATATTCTTGTTTGACTTGTCCTGATTTTCAAGCACTTTCACAGCCTTTCAGAGGCTCCCCTTTCTTTAGCCACACTTGAACCAGGCAATTAAAGCTGGGTACACAAATTAGAGCGCCACCTACACTGTAGCAGCACTGAGTGCCCTGTGAGCCACCTGGCGAACTGCCTAGATTCACAAAAAGTCATTTAATTACTCGAACGCAGGTAAGTGCATGGCAGAGCAGTTTGTGTGTTTACTTGCAGAGTTCGTCTCACTTAAGATGGAGATCTGGTGCTCCTGTTCTTTGCTTTTCTTTCAGATCATTTAACACCATGGACCCGATCCTAGCGATACATAAAATGGCTTGAATATTTGTAATATTACAATGTACATTGGTTGCTATGGTTATACTTTGAGTGCTTCTGTTAATGCCTTTCCTACTAGTCAAACACGACGACTGCGCGTAAAAAATGATTGAGAAGTGATTTTGGAATCTTGCAAGCACCCAGATGAAGGAATGCCTGAAGCTGAGCAACATCGATGTTGAAGTATTCTATTACCAGAAGTGCTAAAATCACCTGCTCTGCAGCCTGATTGATAGATAGCTGTAGCAGGTCAATGGCCTACACTGTGGGAATGGGTTCACCCAGCAGTTGCTGATGCAGCTGGCCAATTGGTTGCTCATTGAGCTACTGTTGGTTGGATTGGTAAGGTAAGATAAAACTGTGGGATTCCTGGCAGAGTCCACCAACACCAATATACCAACACAATGGCTCTATTGCGAAGAGGAGGCAGCATGAATGGCTATTGTTGGCAAAGAGCTGCAAAGGTCTACAGGAAGGTGGGTTGATAAGGCGGCTCCAAGCAGGATGTTGGGGGAACAGGGCAGCATTGAATCAGAGCTGGGAGATGGAGACAAGATGCTAGTGGAGCATCAGCCAGGTGCAGAAAGATGGCTGCAGAGCAAAGGATGCTGACACTATCTGCAGGACCACATCCCCATCAACACTGCAGGCGCCTGCTCACCATCACTGCCTTCTATTAACATGTGGGTGTGCTTCCTATCAATCTTGTTAACTCCGACCCGGCCATGGATTCTTCCTAACCTGGTTGTGGCCGCTTGATTACAGCCGGACAGCCGGGGGACATCTGCTCTGGCCATTTCTGCCTGCCCTACAGATGCCCCTGGCAGTCCTCTTGCAGTCCTATGGCAGTCTACCGGCAGCCCTGGGCAGCCGGGCCAATCAGAACCTTGATAGGGGCTAATGAGTCCATCAGAGGCCGCTGATTTCAGGAAATATAACATCAACAGTTGCGACTACACTGAACCCCTGCCAATCAGAATCAGACAAAATCCCAGGCCTGTCTTCCTGCCATCCCCAAACACTTCCAACCATTTACTGCGCGTCAAATTAACTCCCGCCCCTAAATACCCCATCACCCTATTCCATTGGCCTCCCATCAAATTCTTGATCCCTGCATGACATCTAGTCTCCAACCTAACTGCCCACCAAAGACTATGTCGAAAAAACTGCAAGTCGCTACCAAATGACTAAAACTTAGAGCATGGAACATTCGACTTGTATTCACTCCGTTTAAGCTAAACTTGGAAGCCCTTATTAATTGCATACCAGGACATAACAGTCCATAACACAGGTAGAGGCATTGAGGCGAGCTGTGGTTAAAAACAAGAACGTGATAGGAGGGAGGCTGAGCACAGCGTTACAAGAGCTAGGTCATGGCTAAAATGGAACTTGAGTTACGCCAGCCATTTGGAGTGCAGCACCAGCAGTCTTCAATAATAAGCAGCGGCAAAAAACATGACTTAAGTCAGACAGGAAGCAGTGGAGCTCCAGCTCTAACACTCAAGATATCCCCAATGCCAGGAAAATAACAAGACTTAAGCAACTCTTTCACGACTTGTTAAACATCAGACATGGCGAAAAGAGTATGTCGTTGTTTAAGCCAATCTGGCAGGAAAAGACAAACATATGTAAATTGCAAAGGAGAGGCTTCAGCAAAAGCCTGGGAATAACGAGGTGTGACTGGTGGGAAAATGAACAATTTAGCGTCGCTGAAGACAATAGGTAGGAAGCAAAGCGAGGCTGAGGACATAAGTGCCATGGGAACCACTAGGGGCGGGTCAAGAGAGATACGCACCTGCTGAAGAGAAAGGAATGGGGGAAAAAAATGAAAAAGATAAAAATGGTCCATAAATAAGAATATAGGGCATCTGTAGGCCTGGTGAGCAAGCACTCGACTAAGAGATGGTAGACATGGTAGCGAGTTTGGCGCCAAGCAGGTGTTATGTAGAAGGCGCGCCATTTTTACATGTCGTCACAACACTGCCAGGCAGCAGACGAACTCAATGGATTCCCAGAAACGATTTGACTAACATGTAATGTTCTTCCCACTCCTGCTCTACAGCCAAGAATGAGTCATTTTAGCACAGATGGTCTATTTTATGTCGTGTCAGTTCACAATTTAATTCTACCATTTGTCAACGTGTAGCTTTGAAAATCTCATCCTGTGTTTGTTCTAAACTTGGATTTCCACAAGATCAAACAGCGAGTATATTGAAGCAAAAAAGACAAAAGGTCAAACTGGCAACATGTAAAAACCCTATTTTGGACATCAAGTATGATCATCATGCTATTGACATGTCGATATGTGATCTGCTTTGATTTGTCCCATGTAATTCATTTCAGTGAGGAATTGCATGATAGAGCAGGCTCACCCTGGCTCTCATGCTATTTGAAACTACAGATAGCTAGCTCTAAGTTTTAATCAAAAGATTAGATTTATACCATGTTGACCTGGAGAAAAAGTCTCAAAAAAGACGAAATCATTAAGTTTCTGATAAGGCTAATATATGACTCCATATTACGCGTGCTGCAGCATCTATAACTAACGACCATGAAAATAATTGAATTATACCAGCTCCTTGCTGCATACCAAACAAAAATGCAGTCAGATAGAAATTACATGACGAACTCCATAAAAATGTCAATAAATCATAAAACAGAAGTAAGTAATGTTAGATTAACATTAAATTCACATTTGATATCATGTTTCAGTCATATATATCACTTGTAAATACATACAGATCGAATTAGTGATTGGAATGCAACAACTGTTGTACTTAGGTATTCTTGCCTATTTGTAGATCGTTATCATAGTGCAAAAAGGTTACAGATTTCACTACATTAACTATAGCAGTCACCAAAATATGTAGGCAAGTTCACTTTCGAACTAACTGTGCTACACTTTTTATTCCCTTTCCTTATCTTTGCCCTGAGTAGATGATGTAAACGGAATGACCCCAAGTTACATCACAAGACTTGGAATTATTCCAGCCCCTTGCTGAACACCAGACTACCACTTGTAGTGTGTTGACTAAGCTAGGTCTGTTTATACTGTTGCTGCTGCTGTTGCTGCCTGTTGCTGCTGCTGCTGCTTCCGTTTACAGCTAATGAAAGTAACCCAGAAAGTATAATATTGCAGCTATTAGTGCTGTAAAAAGGCTGTACTTGGACCTGACTATAAGAGACCACAGCTTGGTTGAGACCAAGATATCAGTAGAAGTAGTAGCTTCGTTAAATTTTGCGATCATTCAATGATAAGCAAATGAAAATCTGAACCTTATTTGAAGTGACTTTATTTTTGAGTAAGGTGAGGTTTGCACTCAATAATGACTTATGTATACTGCAGCCTAAAATACGCATTGAGATTGCTGCAAACATCCCATTGTCATGTATTCTGAGTGACAGTTAATTACATGTCATGTCTTATTGATGAGATGGGACGAGGCTTCCTGTAGCATTTTAATGACATTTTGAAGCTGTTGCAATCTCAGGTGAACTGCACAAACCCCTATAGGTTCTCAAGTGGGCCCCATAAGACTCCTCAGCATCTGCTTGTCCCTGCCCGGCCAGCATGTCGACCTTACAAATGGCCCCTGTATAATAAGAACTCCATGGATGCATGGCAGAATTCCTCGAGCTTCAATATTATAAATACATAAAATATGAATCACTTCACTACCCTTGCTCATAGCATAACTTACGAATTAAGCTTGGACTCGACCATAGCCGAGGTACACCGTTGTTTAAACTAATTTTTTTTTTGCAGCTATCGCAATTAAAGCACAACAATATCGTCCGCTTGATTGTTCCATTATTTGACAATTAGGTCACGATGCCCCAATTTCACAATAGCGTAACCATGCTAAATTGATCAGCCGACAGTCGCTCGTGTTATGACTGCGTTGCGTAATGCATCAGTTACTAACAGAGTTATTGAAACATAAGTGTTGCATAATGAATCAATATAATCATTCCTATATAATCTATTTCAAGCCAAGTTATGCAGATAGCACATTCTTTTCCCATACATCATTCAAACAGCACCTAACACTACATCACGGCATCTATATCAAAATTCAGCATCCGCATTCTTGCCAAGCATCCGCCAGAAAATCTGCAACAACTGCAGCTTGAATTTTTAAATTTTGTTAGGGGAGGTAGTGTCTACCATTAAAAGTTTACACATACAAATCATCTAATTTCATAAATTCAGCTTTCACTAATTTGGTTCATTATGAATATCACAGATGAGGGAAATAATATCTTGCTGTCACATTTGAGAGCTAACGTAAGTAAAATGGCCTATTAAGAATAGCAATTGCCATAGAAAGACGCTAAAAATTATCAGGTCAGAATTTTGATATTCGGAATAAAACCCCATGAATATATTTGCAAATGAACTATAAGCCTATGAGATGCAGTTTTTATGTTGTTTTGCTCAGGTAAAGCGGAAACCACATATAATTATTTCTGCAAGAGCAATGCCCTCCCGGAAATTCTGTGAAATTACTTGAAGCTCACTTCCTGTGAGAATGTCCTCCCTGCACTGCACTGACACCTAGCGTCAAAAGGCAAGAAGGATATATAATATTGTATATTATTTATAATATCTCAGGCGTGCGCTACCGGCCCATTGATCCAAAAATAACACAAATTGTCATATTAATATGTTCAATGTGACAAATATTTTAAGACTTGCATCACACATTTAATTGGATCACCTAGGTCAATATCATTAAGGATCAAAAAAGCTAATTATGAAGTGACACATGAAAATGTCTAATATGTAAAGTGAATAATAGCTGCACTGTAGACAACAAGAGAAAGTGAATTATTAATGACCTCTCAGCAAGACTTGATTGGCACAATTTATGGAGTAGATGGTAGGCTGGTAGTGCACATAATCTGCAAAGCAAACCATAGTCAATACTCTAATAATGGATCAAACCATAGTCAATACTCTAATAAAGGATCAAACTATAGTCAATACTCCAATAATGGATCAATTTCTTCACTGATTCTGATTCTAAACTATGCTAACGATTAACATATTGCATCTCATATTTAATAAAAAAGTGCATATTGTGTTTATAATACGTTGACACAGCGAGTCAATGAAATTGTTAAATTAAATAGATATATCGAAACTAACCAAACGAGTTATTGTTAAACGATATAATTTATGAATGACATGGATGATAGCACAACAAATGCTTTTCAGTCAATTTTTGTTTTCTGTTGTCGTTATGCTAGTACATTCTAAAAATAGCAAGACATAAACTAAGCTTTCAGTTTCAAAAATAAAGTGTACACTTCAAACAATCAATGATTCTATTTATGTTCCCATCTGCATTAAAAAACCAATAACAACTTAAAGTGGATTTTATTGCCTATAAAATAAGAACTAAAATTACACTTTAGTTCAGTATCGCCAAATATAAACCTTCGAAATTAAATACAGTAGATAATACGCTATCAACGGAACAATTTCATTTATATTAACAAAAATGAGACATGCACTGTCATGTGACCTTCCTGTTCATGTAACTAAAGACTATCTTGTAATATTTCATTAATGGTGGACCTACTTAGGTCATGAATCAAATTACTTTTTATCGAACTCTGCTTAAATGTTCTGTATCTTTTAATGGTAACCTTGGAAAGATATTTAGTGACTATAAGAAAGTAAGTCTTCATATCATATCATTTTACTCGCGGCTTTATGTAATAGCAAGGAATATTTAAGGCGTTCACATATTCCATAAATCAATGTTTCAATAACGGAGTCTCAGTGTGATTTAAATTTATGCATTTATCCAGACATTATACACGACCAGACAACTGAGCTGTCTTTATGTATCATAATGGTCTATTGTGATAACAGTTATGCGTAACCACTTCAGCCTTTTTCTAAAATGTTAAGCTTTCTCGTTTGTTTCTATATCAAAATCAGAATTTCAGACGTTTTTCAATTTCAACAAGCTGTTAAAGTGTAATATGTTTTATTGCTATAACACTTATATTTTGGTACCGAGGAGTTCCCAAATAAATAGATGAGGCTGAAATTGGTGATCTCAATGATGCGTGTCACCCGATTAATGAGATGGGTAATACCCATTGGGCATAACTTTAAAGGAGCATGCAGATATCAAAATCGCCATATTTTTAGGTCTCCATAGACGGAAGTAATAGCATAGCAAATATGCAGGCATTCTATAAAGGTGCCCTTCACTAGGGACTACTTTGATTATCAACAAGAGTAAATTTTACACTATAAATCTATTATTATCAAGCTTGAAACAATATTAAATGAGTTACACGGAAATATGAATTATCATATTCACATTAATGGATGGGATTTGAAATGTTGAACCCATGACCCATCAGTAGCAGCCTAAAATTTTGCCAGTTCGCCCAGCACTATGAATAATGGAGCAAGTGTCATAGCCAATGCATTGGTTATTATACATTATGTAATTTGCAAGACAGATGAAAGGCAGGCCGTGACATGACACATGCAGTTTCCAATAGATGAATGCATGACCACCATGCATAATCATGCATAAACTGATAACAGCGACTAATCATCTCTCTTTACATGGGTGATACCATGCTATATAGGGAGCTGACCTGGAATTTAATGGGCTTTAATTGATTGATGGGCACCACTGCAGGTCACCGTTTCATGTACTTTAACATTGGGGTTCAACATTGACCTACACTATAGGAAGCTTGGGGAAAAAAGGAATTGCTTTCTTTTAATAAGATTGCAAAGCCATTAAATGTTCGTAATTATCTTTTAAGCAGATTATAATTTATATAGAACACAACAGGTTTGATATCAAGCCAGATATTTTTCAAAATGACCTGGAACAGGATTTAGATTAAATATTCGAGAAAAAAAGATTAAAAAAAATATTATGCATAATATCCTTCACTTTGATTGGGAAAATAACACTTCCTATAATATTTCAGTGGATCATTATTTAACATGTTTCAGTTTCCTCATATTTGTAATCCATTAGGAAATAATATTAACATAATATGATAAAATGTTATAATAACGTATCTGTGCTTTGGATGGTGAATGTCCTTCCTGTTTTGTCTATAACAAAGTGAAGTTATATTATAAATGAGATATAGGCCTATATACATTTCAAATTTTGCTCAGCAACCCTTGCCTGAAGATTGAACCAAGAAGTTACCAAAGATGATACTGAACAATGTTGGGAGATATGTACAGACGGCACAGCACAGCATCAATAAAAATTGTATTCATTATTCAACCTCATGTGGTGTACTTCATAATTCATTTTGGAAATTACAGCAAGAACTAGAGTGGGAAATTGGATTTTTGTATCAAAACTCACGTAGGAGGAACTTTTTGCACCGCTATGAACTTAGAAAACTTCCCATCTAATATTTCAACTTAAATGATATACTTTTTTTTTTCAGTGTGCTTCATAAATGCCATTTCAAATATAATTTAGCATCAATTGCTATACTAATTTTTAATTTACTTTGACTAAGATTGTCAATAAAACTCATTAAACCCAGCATCATTAAGTTTGCTCACTTAGGTAAAACTCTCTGGAATGTGGGCTCAAATTACGTTTTGCTATTACAAATACTGCACTTGTTTCAAGAAAGCCAGTCTGTGCAATTTAGTAATTTATGTTTAATCAACAAGTTTGTAAATTCGAACATACCGTAATTGAGGGTATTATCGACAGGGCGTGTATTATCGAAACTCGCATTAGAATGTTAACAATTTTGGTAACAAACTAATTTAAGTGTCGAAAATACCTGCCCGGTCAGTAATACCCTCCGTTATGGTTCACATTTCATTTTGAAGTGTATGCAGTCATCCCGAAGTACGCCGTAGCGCCGGACCTGTACCGGCAAAATTTCATTTGGTGCGGCAAAAGACAACCTATTTTACAATGATATTTCATAAAGCCAGGGGCTCATTTTGACATTCGGTCTGGCAAAGGGCATTTGAACTTCGGGAAGACTGAGTGTATGAATAAATCATAATAATATTATGTATATACAACATTTAATTGGGAAGACATAGTATCTTCCCGTTACACCAAACCAACCAATCCACAACGAGCACATCAGGGGAATCCCCCATAGCCACCCCATGACACCAGCTGGTCACATGACACCCTCATGACAGTCACATGACACTCTGCAGTCAATAAAACATCCAAGAGAATTACTAGCGTCAATGAAACCTGGGCGCTCCGGCAGACCTTGTCAAGAACTATTGAAATCAATTTAGGCTGAATGTAGTGAATAATTGACAATTACCCCAGGCTGGGGCTGCCTGATAATGTCATATAGACTGGGCACCAGTGAACCCATCGTCCTCTACTGCAGAAATATGGCAATTTGACATAATTCTTGGCTCACCGATATTATATGATAGATAAAAAAGGCAAACATTTTCCAAATATTGCTAACATGTCCTCCAGAGAAACAGAAATCATAATGGCTAATATTACACATGAATGCAACATATAAAGTAGAATCAGAATGGCAACATACGAAAAAATATACATATTTAGATTTTGCATGCTACTGGATACTTCTAGAATGAAAACCAGATATTTACAACGACATAATTCCATTACTCGTTAAACAAAGTTGACATGAAGTTGTCATTAGTTATTAATTTGAACTTCATTTCACATCTTTGTAGGTCATTACCATCCAGAGCGATTACTCTAATGTTTAATATTCAATGTTTTATTTTCTTAAACATTGTTAGAAACCGTTAATTTCACTTCATTTCACTACCATATTAATTCCATTTGTCCTTCGCAGGAAACCTTCAGCTTTTTGTGATGTAATTATGCAAAGTCAGAGATTTTCATTGCAGAGTCAGTTGAGAATTGTTATCATGCAGCTGAGATTGCTACAAGTAAATAGTGATTTAATTGGATGTGCTTGTCACAAATAAATACTTGTTTCCAAGGTCCTAAAATCAAGATGCAAAGATTTGGTAAAAAAGACAGCTTAAATACTCGTCATGTGCAACTGATCGTGGACCAATTGTGCAAAACCCAATTACATGAGGAGTCACACAAGGAGAAGAAGTACTTCATCTTCCTCCTCACTAATTAAGAGCAACCCTGGTGCATCTTGCAAACTAATGAGCCAGCAGCGGTTGCATCTCTTGATTTGTGTCATCTTGGCTGCTGATGCAACATTGCAATCCTTACAGATGATCAGAGAAGCTTGAGAACCACGCAAATTCACAGAATGCATGTTAATCCAGCAAATTACATGATAATCCTGCAAACAACTGCAAAACTGCATGACAATCCATCTGATTCTGTTGTCCACATCGTGGCGACATTTTTAGTCGGCTGCTGACACGGTGCACTGTTGCAATTATGCACTGGTGCTTTGCAATCAATCAGCATTCAATGTGGTTATATATGATGCTGATCAAATGCATCAAGCGCACATAAGGTATCAATGCAGCATCAGTTGAAGCATCAGTTGCAGCATCAATTGCATACGACTGCAGCAGCATATGCCCATGGTTCCTGCACCTGCTGAAATAATTCAGGTACATTCCCCAACCAATAACTGCCGGCCTACAGCAGTCAAAACAATATGACCCCCTCAGGTGAAGGGCCATGGGTTGAAACGCCAGGTTGAAGGTCACATACCAAATTCAAGGTCATGGATAGGTCACGCAGGCTGAAGTAGGCCATCACTATTATTATTGAATATGAATCATGATTTGGGAAGGAATTCAATCGTGTTGATTTTACTTCTGCAGGTATGCTATCTAGCCCAAGGCTTTGCTATGGAATACATTTACACGTAGACTGTCATATTTCGCAGCTCCAAATCATTAATACAATCATCCTTGGAACTGCGATAATTCATAATCCACCATCAATAATTCAATATTGTCACACGTACAGTATAGCTGTGACATCATATTCCTGAAGACCCAAGCCATTGGGTAAATGTGTAACGATGTGTGGACTCCAAACCTTATTACATCATTATTATTATTAATCTTCACACCATGTGGAACCGGTGTGTGAGAAAGCTTCTTTGAGTCCCATATCAAACGCATGTGAGACTTCTTCCTCGTCTTATGGACTGTCCCCATTCATCGGATCTGATTTCAAACAGGTTTCTCTCATTATTAAAGTTAATGATGAACTCATATGTTAAATTTCTCAAAATATGTGTCCTATTACAAATGCAGCGAAAATGACCTTGTGACAATTCAAGCGATTTAAGATTTAAGAGACAATTATTTCTCATAATGAGAGACTCTTATCTAAACCAACTATGTACAATGTAAAAAATATTTTTCTACATAATTTTTAATTGTATCATATCAAGTACACCATTTAAGTGTGTGATTAAAGATGACATATTATATAACATCTACTCATAAAAGCTGTCTAAGCATCGGATCAGTAGCATTGATAAAATACAATACAATGTACAATTAATTACAAGAAACATGATATAGTTTGCATCTGTCTGAGTCAAATGACTCTTCCTATGCTTTGTTGTGGAAACATGAAACTTCCTTGACAATATCAGACAGGTAATATCCATGTACACAGCTAGCTGAATACGTCCCTTTATTACTGGTCTGTATCATGTTTATGAGCGAAATAATTACTTCTTGGCAACCCTTAAGCGAATTTGACGTTATTTTAATGGATACCCACTTTCGTGTTATGCTACATAGATGAGTTATATATTAACTTGTCACGGTATATAACATATATTTTATGCAACTGCTGGCCTACACACTGTGAGAAATTCATCAAATACAATATTTAAGGTTCGTACATGGTACACACTTGAATGAGCTTTATGATACAACTAATGGGTTTTCCCAAAGGATTACATGTCTGTGGTCATGTATACCACAGCATAAAATATATACTTAACTTAAAATTAGATAGTAGTATTTCCTACTAACTACATGCAAGTGTTACCTTTTCTATTTAGTTACATCAATTTCACTTATTCACTTAATTTAACACGAGCATGTTCCTACACTACAATAAATATATTTTATTTAAATTAGGTTAATGACATTTAATTTCTATAATACGGTCGTATCATAATTTTCCGTCAGAATGCCTTTTTTTTTATCAGTGCTTCAGGTTAGCCTTCATATCAAACAAAAAAAACTTTTCAATTTGATCAACTGACTTCTAATACTTCTCGACGATATCAATAACTAAAATTCTGATGAATGACATCTGTAAAGTATGGATGACATGCATCTTATTCAGTCCAGCTACATACAACATTTTCATATCGATTGAATTATAACTTATTCACTATATTCAGCACTGCTGATTTTCGTGTTTACAAACATATTGATGGTGAAAGCTGAATTAATATCTAGTGTATAATAGCCTTTTTTGTGGTTACTGATACTAAAACAACAAACTGAAAGTTGGTTCTGTCAGAATTATTGATTGCATTTTGAACTTTTTCAGCACAATGCTACTAAACCATTTTCACTTTGATTGATCTTAGCCACTGAATTGGTCAAATAGGTTCAGTTTTCTAAATTCTGGTATTCTTAAAATCGAAGTGGTTATTAACTGTACACCCTTCCAGAACCAAAAGAGTTCAACATCAATCACAAGAATTACAGGTTATTTCTGAGAAATTGCCCATCTTTATCGTATACATCTGAAGCAGTTGAGAACAGCTGTAGGTAAGTTGGGTTACTGTCGAACTAATGTTGAGCAAACGTGATTTCATTTGGTTATCATGACCTTGACCTGGTGTTGGACGAACCTTTAAAACTAAATGTCAAGTTCATAAGTCACACCTAACCTGTCTGTTGCAATACTACAGAAGTATTCGGTAAACAAGTAAATAATATGAGAAACGTGTAAAATCGAAAATTAAGCCACAAGAAGCTCAGGGAAGTCAGATTTTTCATTATAAAAGCTCTTTGGCATTGGGTGAAAAAAAAATTAACAGGACGAAGAAATGGAGATATTGGGAATTTGCATGATTAACTTGTTGAGATCACATGACTTCGGAATTCTTGACACGTGATCAATTCCAAAGTTGTTGTGGGTGAAAATTTATTTTGGACAAACAAAGGCGCCATTTTAGGGACAAGCAAAGACCCGGATTGCAGCCCGCTTAATGGAAAAGAATTAAAACAAATTGAAACAAATTCATGTCTGCCATTAAAACGTTGTTTATTGTCATGGAAATTGGTGATAATCACACAAAGGAAGTCTCGACATCGATTGAAAATGTCAGAAAACTGGCCTTCAGCTGCAAATCGGTTGCCATGGTGAATTTTGCAATTGTCTTCTATCGACAGGAGGCGGAGTGGATTGTTCCAATCAATAAGACAATGGCAGCTATGACGTCATCAATACTAGCATCAAAGTATGATTTGGATTACTCAAATTAACCAAAGGTAAACAAAGAGCCCTGTGTGACACCCAATTTGTCACTGTATACTATAACAAATGTGCAAGCAACTAGAGCACCAAGCATTACATACACAGACAATGGTTTATAAATAACTCCCAGAGACATAATCTACATAATGCATATGGTCTACAGCCAAATAGCTGGAAGCAGCTCTATATAATATTATTGATCAGAGGTTAACAGTCTAGGTCCCATGCAGCAAACATTCTATCAAGTACATTGTCAAATAAGGCTGCTGTTCATAAATGGTTCACAAGATTGAAACTGAAATTGACCCAGAGTTAGAAAATCAAATTCAGTTTGTACAGATAACATAATTACATTACACATCGGCTCAACATCAGCCCAATGTCGGTTGCGATGGCCAACGTTGAAACAATGTCGACCCATCTAGCATGCTATCACGGACACCATTTATGTGTATATCTGATGGTCCTGGGTTAAAATACCATCCAGGTCACTGTCGATGGGCTAATTCACTGAAAACACCAAAATAACATGCTGAGGCAATCTCAAAACACCACCCATGAAGTAAAAAAAAATGGACTGTACTACATCCTTTTATCATATACATAACATGGGCCTATACCTGTATGTTTACCTCTCAGCTGGAATGATATAAGCCATCCATTTATTATTTTTTTATATGTAAATTATTAAACTTACACAGTGGGCACCTTGAGTATTCAGATATTCATTTAACAGCTCAGTTACAGCTGTAGAGTCACTGTGACCTCAAGCTGTTAAGCAAATTCAGCAAATTTTTTAATAATATTTGAAAAAAATACTTTAAAGTAAAAGTAGAAATGCGGGGAATGACAGTCAATACTTCTTTATTGGAAGGTTGTACCGAGTATTACAGAATTGTACAGATCAGCAAACAAATGCTGAAAGCAGTGCTTAGGTAAACAAGGAAATAGTTGAAATTAACTGCCTTTGTGAATTTGGAAGACTATTTACTGTGAGTAAAAATTGGGGGTGAAGTTTTCAGGAAAAGAAGAGGTAGAGAAGAGATGTGGGGAGGTATTTCAGGAATGTAGTAAGTTACAGAGGCAGGATAAGCAGGAACTAGCAACTGAAACCAGCATCAGTTAGGAAGCATCAGTCAGAAACCTGCAGGCTCTGGACTGCTACAGACCAGTTATAACAAGTCACTGGGCTCAGGTTTACATGCACAGATTACTAAGTCTGTCCCTTGAGAGAGACCAATAACTGTTCAACACTTGCTGTTTGAAAAGTCAAATTGTTGTTCCCATGAAAAGCAAAGGTCTTTAATGCAGTCAAAAAAGACATAACAGCTACATCCACCCATTATTTTGCCAACTGCAAATGCCCATGAGCTTCAAACTGGTGCAGAACATATTTAATTAATTGCAGTCATATAGTATAATCAATCATCCACACTGAAGCTGCATATACATTTCTACTGTTTCATAATCTCTTAACATCAGTTTCCACTGCACCATTTCGTGTCATAGAAACAACAAAGGTCATTGACCTTAGAATGTTAACATACTAACAAGCTGGTTATCAAATGTACACACTAATTGAGCATGGCTCATGGCCAAGAGCAATTCAGGCAATAATGCATTTGTTCCATTAGTTCTAAAGCCGAACAAAATGCCATATTACCATTCACACTGCTCAAAACAAAGCAGGCTCTACCCTCTCAGGCTGACAGGTATATAAATTCTCACCCAAGTTAACAAACCAGTAGCAGTTACAGACTGTCAAGTGGCATTAGAGGGGAACACAATAAGACAGGGAAACAGAGACCTGAGGCTTTCAAAACAAAGTAAAGGGCATTCTCCCCATGAACCACTGATAGACAACCCCAGTCCGTTACAAAATCGCACCCTCTACCCCGATAAGCTCAGCAAGGAGTCTACCACCATCGAACAATGAGCGAAACAACAGACATCAGATTGCTGAAATAACTCGTTACTTATGTGATATATTCCCTATGCAATTTTCTGGAGTGATGCTTAGGAAAGTGAAAACAGTAAGTCCAGTCTACCAGAGTGGTGAATCATGAAGTTGCTTTTCTGCGGTGATCCAACAGCTTCATATTTTTATCGTATCGCTTGGAACCATAGTTGTCATTTTTGCAAGGCTAATCCAGTAAGGTATATTTTATGTGCAATAAGACAATCAATATTGATAACTTTATGCTGATCCGGGGTAATACAAATAAGATGTAGGGAAGCCTTTATCTTCTAAACGTTTGTTTGATGGTTAGAATTACACAGAGGGGTAAACAAAAGTGCCCCAATCATGGTGAACTACAGGGGGTAGAGACTGAAGAGAACCTTGTTACCAGGCTCAGTAGCTCAGGAGAACAGCATTGTTCAAGCAGCTCGCTCGCCTCAGCCAAAGCCAATAAAACATGACTGAACTTATAAAGCATATGAGCAACAGCTGATCCAGTATATTACCATCAGTGGCAGCTTATCTTTTTGAGCTAAAGGCAAGTCCCTTTGCCAGCACCAACCTCTTGCCTGCAGCAGATCTCTACTCCATTTTTTCTTCACTTTTCCACCACCTTTTTTTTTTGCTTCAGGTGGTGCCCTCAGAAGAGGGGGAAGGGTAACCACCCCCTCACAGCCACAGGAAGCCCCCTTGCGTTTCTCCAAGGGGTGAAAAAAAAACAGGGTAAACTCAACACGGAGAGTCACTTGTCATTGTCTTCCTGCAGACAAAGGTATGCTATAGAAAACTTGATGGACTGGTCTGACTGCTCGAGTCCATAGTCTAACCTCCAACGAAACAATATACCACATGCCTCTGATGTTGGTAGTAGCAAAATCGTCTGTACTTGAATATTCTACAACCTAGAATAAGTTCAGTATCTCCTGACAGAACAGAAGGAATGAGAAATCTATTCGAGTAACAGAGAAATATCGACAAACAAAGAACATTTTGCAGGCAGATTTGTGATGGACGTCAAGGTGGCGTTTCATTTGGAATTGATCATAGACAGGAATCCATACAAAGTGAAAAAGAACATGTGCTATAACATATGAGAATATACTCAGATGAAGTAGAAATGGAAATTCTTCCACTATTATATGAAGAAATCCGCTACAAAATCTTATTATTCAAATGTATGTAATTACGACTTGGTCTGGATGACGCATGGTAAATCGAGAACTCGAGTTCACATCTATATTTCTTAGATCTCCACAAAAAAGCATTTCATATGGATTGTTCACATATATTTCACCATTTCAGTCTGACATTGATCCCACACCTAAATAAACAAGCACTTCGACAGTTTTCACTTTCACCGCCATCATGTCAGTCCTGTTCGCATTCTTACATCACAGGCTGCTCCAGGATCAGTCAGGGCTTATGAGTGTTGGTTGAGAATGTGGTAAACAAGAGGCAGCCATTACCAGTGCTCTTGGCCCACTTCTAAAATAAATGCTAAGATTTTAATCCATTACTAAATAAAAACCGTCAAATGATAAATAAGGAACTTAAATTTAAAATCTTAAAAATTTCCTTGAACAGTGCACATCTGCAGCCCTGCTCATACTAATGACTGATATTTTGACAAAACAATAAATAAAAAGCCCACCTCACTCAGACCGAAAACCAAATACCATGTTAATCCACTGCCAAAAACAACACAGATAACTCTTTCAATGAGACGTGGTTACTATGCTTTACTACAAAACGTATTACTATGTAAACACAAAGTAATATTGGGCATTGCTTTGCCCAAGTACTGTGATTTAGTTTTTGCTTTCTTGGCCTGAAGCCAGGCAGCTCAATATTACACCAATGAGGCAAAGAGGTCTATGAGATACTTTGCAATTCTGTCTGACCACAAGGGTCACCGAATGCATTTAGGTAATAAGGATACATTGGAGAAATTCGGTCAAATTTTGGCATCTCGTGACAGACTGGCTGCTGTTACTGATGATGGGTCTCACAAGTAGTCTAGCAGACCAAGTAATAAATCCCATAATGTCACATTCACCATATAGACACAGGCCAGCCACAATGCAATAACATAGGCTGTTCCAATACATCCAACTCCACAGAACACCTACACTTGTACTATACAGTGGAACACCACTATTGGGACACCTACAAACTACAAAGCACAATAAGTTAGGTCTTATCAGGGAGGTAGTCTTTATATTTTTTTAGTAAAATATAACGGAGCTAAAGTAGGTCCTTAAATTTGAGGGGGGTCTTAATACTGAAGCAGTCTTAGCAGGGGGCTACACTGTACCTACAGTTGTTCATAACATTTGACAGAAACATTTATCTACAAGAGTAGAATAAGGTAGAATAGGATACGATTGATGTTGTGAACATCACAAAACATATCACAAACAGCCTCTGCATCCTCACATTATCACAGCAAGATCTCTGTTTGATGTTACATCCTAGAAAATTGCAACTTTCAGCCATCACAAATATCCTAAAAGGCTGCAATAACAAAACCAAAATGAAAATAATTCAACCATCACAAATAGATAATATAACTCTATGGCTGTGCTTTGGGTGGTAACATTAAAGGGCTTATTGAGCCCATAGGATAACATAGTGTGTGATCCATTCACACCATTTCACTTAGGTGGCCATTGTCTGCAGACAACATAATGACATGACAATTTCAGAAATTCCCAGATGATAACATTTGATGAAAAGATACATTCTAATTTGTAGGTTCTCATTCACAGGCAAGCTTAAATATCTTCCTAATTTAATATATGTCAGCTTATGAAATGAATCCTGAGGTTTAGTGCCAATTAATTTTCTGGAATTTGATATCACCTCATCAGTAATTTCAAATAATCATCAATGATTGTGATATCTACAAAGCAATCTTGTCGGCAATATGTAAACATACGAGACATAAGGCATTTCAATATGGTTTGCAGCTCGAACTAAGACCAAAGGACCACCAAATGAGATGCTTATCTGTTTTTTTCCTGGGAACTCCTTCAGCAGCCTGGCACTTATCACATCAGTTGTCATCATCTGCATCTCTCTTATTTGCCCAGCATCAGCAGCACATCATTACATCACATCATGATTCCGAGTTGCAATAAATCGTGGAACCTCCCCACAGAGCATGCCATCAATAAAAGAGCCAGGCTCAGTGCAGTGCCTTGCTGCAACTCTTTCAAGCAATCAGATATCTCCTTGACACCAAATCTTTTAAAGGCCAACTTCTACAGGGCACAGCTGGTTATCTCATTTATCAAAGGTTTATTTCATCATTTTCATATTATGACATCATTTCTGCATAAATATCCCGGAAAAAAGATGAGTTACAATAGAGATAGAGAACAATTAGATTATCAAAACAATACTAGCACCCAACACAAAAAATATTCCACTGGATGCCAAATTACCGGAAATTGGTGATAATAACGTATGTCAGGATTTTTTGCAGGTTAATGCAATCAGCAGAGATTGTTAACCCAAAACTAACATGTTTGTTATCAGCCATACACCACATAAGTACAGTGGAAAAGGTAGTTTAGCGTAATTGCTATGATTTGGTATATGCCAATCTTCTATAACCCCAGGCACAGGGTTTAATGCGCAGTTCTTACAGCGAAACGAAAATCATGTCTGTCAAAAACAACGTCACTAACTTTAGATATTAGAAATATGATTTAATTGCTTTGTCATCTTGTGATTTTGTCAAAATGTGGTTTTGAGAATAAGGCTCAGCAAAATCTAATTATATGAAACCAATACGTTTTCTAAAACAAAATTGCAAGTGGTTTAACATTACTATTACTATTAAAATTACCCTTACTTTTAAAGTAACTGCAGACCAAGAATTCAATACTATCTGTGAATAATTTTCCAATAACTGATGCTCAACTGGCAGATCAACACAACACTGAACAGAATACAGATAATGCCAAGCCTTATCGACTGCCTCAATCAAGGGTGCAGTTAGGCGAGCGATAATCGGGTGTCTGGTGTACACGAGGGGTGCACCAAATACCCTCACGTAGCAAAGTTATTAATGAGTACAACTACAACAGAAAAAAAAGAGAAAAATTCTGAGCAGAAAGGCCTAGTGCCCCGATTTATCTCTTTCCAGGGAAATAACATGGGTGTGAACCTGGCTTTTAATCCAATAAGAATGTTAAAATATATTGAAATTTGATGAATTTCAAAACTGTAAACTGTTCAGCAAGTGATGCGGTTTTAACCTCGGCAGTTTTTTACATTGTTGTTTTCCTACAGCTGTTCTATAAATTTTCAGTGAAATAAAAATGAATTTTTTATTGCATAGCTACACATGTACTCATGTTGTTATTTAGCTAATCTGATTTATTTTGTCAAAAATCATGTTTTTAAAGTACCAAGTCGTGACTTTAATCAAAGTTGTTTTGTTACATACTGCAATGCAAGTGACTCCGTGGATTATGAAATACCAAATAGAGGCCTTCATTGTTACACGCATTTCAGTGAAGTGCCTCCGAAAATTAATATCGACCGGAGAATGATGGAATAAGTAGCAAAGGACATTGGCCAAATGCTTATCAAATTATATCACATGCATATTTCAACTGCATGCATAAACTACTTCATAAATATATTCCCAATTGGTCAGAAACCCAAATATAGTTAGCCATGAAGACCACATGGGACCCATACATGAATTGATTAGCAATGAAAAGAGATAAGTCAATGACCTCAGGTCAATAGCCTCTGATTTATAACACACCTCTGTCTTTATTATCACATTGCATCAATCTTTATGTGTTTTCTATCTACCAGTCTCTTTGTCTCTCCGGGTTTTTCTGTCTAAATCCATTTTATCGATGTTTCTGTCTGTCTGCGTCTTCCTGCATCTCTGTCTCTGCTAGCTTATACTATGTCTGTCTTTCTTACGTAATGCACCAGATGATTATTATATTAACCCCAAAAACATCACTTAACATGCTTAGGTTTACTGCAAGGTTGCCCTCAATCTAAACCCCTTCCATCTGAAGCCCTTGAAACACTTATCTTGGACTCACCCCTTCTAAAGATCTAACCCTGTTCCTGTAACCCCTCCACCCCTGGCCTGGCCACCATGCATCTGCAACAATCTCAACAGTTGCTAATAAATATAAAAACCTTCAGGCAGCTTCCTGCCAGTTGCACAGGCCATATTGCCTACATCCGCTCAAGAGCAATGAAAGAGCTGGCTCAGCAGGCAATGCCAAGCAGACTCATCATGACCTCATGGCAACTCACCGCAACTCCATTGAACATTTTTGATATGCCAGTTCAAAGGCAGCCATTTCCTTATTACAAATAATATGTAAAGTTGATTGCAACTTATAACTTTCATTTTAGAATCAAACGTGCAATCTACTGCAGGATAAATTTATCTACATATAATATAGACAGCATTAGAACTGCGATACCATATTTCCTAATAAATAATTATATCCAGATACATCTCTTAATCTAGAATAAACTATAATTAAAACTTCACAGAATTCCTTCAGATTGAACAGCAGATGCATGTCACCGGAAATGCTACAGAGGTGCATGCTGCATAGTCTGGGTGATCTCATCTTTATCAGTACATATGATGAACTATTATCACCACATATATCACGAGTAATCTCCCTCAGAGCTCCTGAAAATTCCGCCTTCTTTGCACCTTCTTTCTTCTTTGTTCTCCTGATGCACCTGAACCTCCATATTGACGTCATCTTCGGTGAACAATGACTTTGACAATACCTCTTGACAGATATTTTGAGGCCGTTATAGTGAGGTGGCCTCATTAGCGTTGTGACCATAAGACCAGGTATGCACATTGCACAAATAATAAAAACCTCACATTATAATTGTACATTAATTAAATGATCTGTTATCACTGATTATCATCAGTTCTATCCTTCGTCATCACACACAATAGTGACAAGCTGCAGCAACTCTGTTCAATGAACTTCACCACGCCCTAAAGGCTAAATTCTCATCAAGATGGGTCTTTTGGTGCATATTTATACATATATATCCACTGAAATTACCCAATTTCATATGACCAAGTGAGCTGCCAGCCACTTTAGATGGACGAATACATATTTGCAACTCAAGCCGAACATTAAGCTGTAGGCGGTTATTGATTTATCCAACAAAATGTTTCTGAGAAATGTTAGCCTTTATGTTGTGAATGGCTTTCGCATGAATCAAGTAGATATTATAACGCAAACATATATTTATATTCTATAAACAATTTCAGAATCTGACAGAAACTATGATATATTTCAGCACTGGTATCCAGGCAATCAAAAGCTTATGATTTTTTTTTAATAAATCACGACTCACAAATCCCCATTTACACACAAGTGTGTTGTGGACTGTCAGCTGTGTTGGCTCAGCTTAGATATAGTTCATGTGTTAACCTATCGATTAGACGATTTGACCTGTTTCAACAATCCATGGTGTGACCCAGCTACATAGCATGTCCACTATGCCCCCTGACACTAAACAGAATTTCGCCATTTGCAATTTTTTGTTCCAAAGCCCAGGAGCTGTTCCAGCGCATGCATTAATTGTAGCACTCATCGGTCAATTCGGCCTTCAGTCAAACCGGCTATTAGTCAATACGGCCCACTCATACACACGACTGTCTGAACATGCCAAACAGACCACGGCAGGGAACAGAAAAAAAGATAAATGAAAATTCACTATGAGTCCTCTGGATTAACAAGATAGGGCAAAAATGATTGGAAAGAGTAGGACAGTGATTCATACAAGTGATCCATCAACAAAATACGAAAAAAATGAAAAACAAAAACACTTGGGGAAAAAAAGTTCTGTCTGCCATTTTTGTTTTGCTACAACAACGTTTGCAACTACCCAAATACAGCTGCCTATGACTACCATTAATCCAAATAACACAGGCGTTCCCCACATACACAATTAATGGCCAGCAATATTCCATATGACCTCTGCATTCACAGTAATCATTGGAGCCAGCACAAAATAGGCACATTACAAAATCATAGGGATAGTGGCAAAATACACCAAAGACTAATTGATTCTGGGTTCCATTTGTACAAAAGGCCACACATATATATATTTTATAAGCCCATGGAAATAACACATATAATCATTCACTTCCTTCCTTATATTCACCATGCACCATTATCATAACACAGTAATATAGATTGACCATTGCAATTGATCTTTGCCAAAAACTCAACTTCCTACAAAACATATCAGTGTTGCAACCATCGAATCATTTCAGAAAAGTATATTCGTTAATTTATTTATTTAATATACAATTTACAATTAGGCCGTTTGGACTTTGCACACCAATGATAGGCCGAAATGAAATATATACCTACAAATGAATTATACCTACAAATGATATAAATTAAGTACAAATGAGCTAACATCTAATTATCCACCTACAGGTCAGACCAGTTGAATTGTGACCATAGTTCAACAACACATTTTGACTAAACTGCCGGTGTTTTCTGACTAAGCGTGTATTATAAGTCATGACATCTGACTTTCACTTCCGGTTCGGAATGTGTGGAAGTTTTACACATTTCCTCTGTTATTCTGGCTCGCCTTGTTTGGTCAGTTTAATTTATTAAGCTTTATTCAATACGATAAGCCTAACTGATCAATTAACTTCAATTATTAGGCCAATTATTTATAATTTCTTGATTGATCGAATTTAACTTAAGCGCAAGTCTATTTACGCAATGTCGGATCAACACTAATGTACTCATGACACATTTCGTCAATCTTGCGATCGATATTTAAGTGTTTGCTATCCACTGCCTTTATACAATCATTCTTACATATCACAATAGATCAGTGATTCTGAATACAAAATATATAAGGTTATTCAAGAACTATTCAAGTGACCTGACCATTATGTATTATCGACAGGGCGGGTATTATCGACACTCACATCAGAATGTGAACAATTTTGTTAACAAAGTGTCAATAATACCTGCCCTGTCGATAATACCCTCCTTTACAGTATGTCTTTACAGTATTTTGATCATATGATAATTTCAGTCATCAGCATTGTTATGAACAAAGAGTATGGCAGCGATCTTGTTGGCCAACATGCCATGGAATATATCAATATGTGCATTACGCCGTATGCCAAGCTTTAACTTGTGATGACCACACTTCGCTGACATCAAAGCAAATAGAAAAGGGGTCAATATAGATCAGTCTAATTAAGTAAATGGCAAAAGCCCAGTTCAATAATAGGTCACTTGCTCTGTTCTTTGCCTGGCTAGTTAACCTGCATGCTTGTTAATTGCTAGAAATCCCCCAAAACTCCTCATTAGGGTCTGAATCAATAAAAGTTAAAACAGCCCACTGGTTTTCTAAAGCCATAGACCTCTTAGATATTTTTTATATATCTATGATTCCAAACATGCAGTTTCGAGAGAATATTCTTTATATTCAAATTATTCATGGAATATCTGGGGTAAGTTAAGCTATATAGCATTTCAACTTATTAGCTCAACTAAAATCAATGACTCAGACATATATCAAATTAAAACTTCGGATGTTTGAGACGTGGATATGACAGCAAGGAACTGTAGACAGCATTGCAGATTCGCTTTGAGCTTTCATAATCAATTTAATCTAGCTGAATCCAGCACTCGGCATCTGGCTGCATTCAGTATTCAAGAACATTCAATTTCCTCAACCTAATGTTTGGAGTGGTAGGTCTGTTGTCTGGTGTTGAAAACTTATTAAATATCTGGAGATTGCAATGGCAATGAAAGACTAAGAATTCTTAAGAAGTGTTGTACATGTCATCAGCACAAATGACGAACGCTCAAAACCATGCATTTCTGTCATGTAATTGCAATGGCTAGCACTTAGTGCCTTGCGCCTCAACTGTGCGTATATCACATATGACATGTCATTTCCATGTTTTTACATGCAAACGTCATGCCGAAAACCCCTTACTTCATGCACACAGAACTATTCAAAAGAGAACCGATCAGAGAAAGTATTTTTCTCCCATATATAAGATTGTCTACATGACGTGATATTATATTGCACGTGGCATATATTTTTGCTTAGCAGTGCTGAAACGATCAATAAAAGATGAATGTAACGGACCGCAAAAAGGTCAATATAGTTTTATTGCCTTTTTTTCCTGCCATTAATTAATTTAATATGCAAAGTTCTGAGGGATGTATCTGCCTAATTACACAAAAGTATATTTACAAGTTTCGTAATGCTTGCATATGCCGATACATAACCATACTGCCAACAACTTCGTATTGGTTCTTTTTCGATCATTTTAATCTTAAAGAATGCCGATCACTCCTTATTAGGAGGTACACGAACTAAGAGGGCTGCACTTCCCATATCTATATCATATCTACAGCTTCATTCATTACATTTGTCGTCTGCTCGGGGACGCCAGGGCACGTGCTCTATGACGCAGCGTCACAGTCTGGCCTTGGGCTTCCTGGCTGCGATTGTCAGTTTGTCATGCAATCCATGAGCTGTCCCAGCCTATCTCCTGCAAGCCCGGTCCCACCATTGATTATATCGACTGGTTACTAAACGAGCAACAAAATGTCTCCGCATCAAATGACAACACGGCCGAATCAACCATCTATTACGTCCTCATTACCATTCGCCACATTAAAAACGCCATTGTTTGCCACTTGGCCGCTGCTTAAGCAAAGTATGTAATTCACCTGACAACAGTCAATTGGGATCGATAAAAGAGTCACAGATTGAATTTAACCCTTAAGCTGCCTTCCGACACGTGTAGCAATAAAGTATCAACGCCCATCAAATCACGTTCAAAATCTCTACCAATATTTATTCGCCATATCATGGAAAACTACACACGATCAAAACGTATAGGTCCTAAAGGCTTATCTTTCTGCTTGTATGTAAATCAATAAATTGACATGTATACACTGTACATTAAAAAGTATGCTTTCAGGGTCAACGAACTGTCTAATGCTTGACACGGTGTTTATCATACGTAACAGACTACTGAATTAAGACAATAGCCATTTTAAATAGACACAATAGCTCGTCCATTGTGTGGTCTGGGCAAAACCGCCTGCTCTGCAAGCTGAAAAGTGTAGTCATAACATAGGTAAGTGATTACATAACCTTGTTTAAGCACCTTTCACAACACGCGTTAGCAAGTAATAATATACACTCAATACAATAGCAGGTAGAGTTTACAACAGATCTGAGAGAAACACAAAAAAGACATCGATACATACATTTGAAGGTCTTTGCCACCGCGCATACAATCTCATCCCAGAACCCCTCTCGGAAGGCTAATCACCCCCACATCCGCTTTGTAGCTAATCACGTGACTTCCGTTTCCTCACATGATGCAATGCTATGAGCTTTCGGTTCCGGTTATATACTATTTCTGGCAAACGGAGACAGAGAACTTAGCCGGATTCAGAACATATAATATATATATATATATATATATATATATATATATATATATATATATATATATATATATATATATATATATATATATATGTATTTCATATATTAACCTTTATATTATAAGAGGTAGGGCATATCTTATATCTCCAATTTCACTGCTACAATATATCTTACAAAAGATATGATGGCATGCAGGCAAAAAAAAAAGTATTCATTTGGTTTCAAAGCAAGTAACAAATCCATTGTTTGCTTCAGGCTACAATATGTTGTACACATATCTAGACCTACAGCATTTAAGGCTCCATATTAATTCCACATTTTGCCCCAGGGTTCATATCTCCCCCCCCCCCCCTGCCATTATGGTTAATCAGTAAAACAGACATTTAGCTATAAAGTCCTGTATAAATTTGATAAAATATATTGTCTATATGAAGATCATGTATTCTATGCATGTGCCTACATTGCCCTACAGTATGTACATGCTACTCTCCATTCTAGGCATGTCATGGTGTACCATCCAAACCAGCTGAGCTTTGATTGCTATCAGGAATGATATGTTATCATTTCAAGCGTGTAACTCGCACAGGTCAAGTTATGCTCCTTGCTTCATCCCCAGGGAAGCAACATTCCTTGTTAAAGGTCAACAGCGTCAAGTTTGCTGCGATCTCTGATCTTTGATAGACGTGGAAACAGATACAACAAGTTCAAGAGAAAGTTTAACTGGTGCTCTAATTGTGGAATGGTGAAGTTCAACATTTGCCAATAGCAACGGAGATTGAGTTTGTGAAACATTCTAGTTGACTGTATTGTGCCGCAATTTGTGCAGCAACCTTAGTTACTTCTCAAATAAGACAAATACTCCACTGAGCACTAAATCACATGACCAATCGATTTTGCTGCGTTATGAACTCTACATTGACAAATAACTTAAGTTTAAGTGTGAGAATAAATAAAGAGGAATAGACCATTAGAAAACATGAATGTATACCAGTGACAAAGTTTCATTAGATAAAAGTACGTTTTATCAATTCTTATTTATTGATCCTAAAGTCAAATGTTTTGATGTATGGCAAAAAAGATGAAGCTACTCTAACTCAATGTCGTCACCTCACAGCCCAGCGACCTAATTATGTACGTATTTTGGTCATTGACTCAAACAGTGTTATGGTAGTGACAATAGAAGTTATAGTGCCATATGAAAACAACATGGGATTGCTTGCAGGTTGTGTGACACATGGACTCATTAGCATTAATGAGCATTTCTACCATTATGTCCCATTGACAGCCACTCTAATCAGTCCAATGCCATTAATGCCATGTGACATCAGAGCTCGTTGACAATGGCTCTCATCATGCCATAGTTATTGCCCTAAGACAAATGTGACCACATTATGACATGTACAACTCTCATATCCATATGATAGTTATTAATATTCTTGTATGCATTTTATAACCCACGATACAATCATGACGGTAACAAGTAGATCATGGTTTTTGCACAACGTAAACTGTCTATTTTTTACCTTTAAATTTCAAAATTGTCACTTATGATAGTCATGAAGATTACAGATTAACATAATGAATTTCGTTTATGATATGATTATGATATGATTATGTTATGATCTCGAAGTATTTCTGTTCGTTTCATACAAAAAGCACCTGGGTGAACTAGAAATATTGAAGTATTTAAAAAAAGAAACAAGATACTTAAAAAATGGCGACCCATTTTCCATTTGCCAATGGCAAATATCGCCAATGGCAAAGATCGCCGTGCATGGAATCTGGCACAGCGTCAATGAGTGACACCCTGACGTCGTGAAGATAATACTGTCACCTGTTTTTTCAAATACCTGGAAAAAAACTATAAACACACCTGAACTCTCAAGTATTGCAAAAGAAACCACACGAGTCAATTTAATGCTTTTCCACATAACATACCAAGTACATGTGAGTGCATGTAAAGTACATGTCGGTAAAATCACTTGGAACCTGTACATTAAGTAATTGCACAATTATATTATGTACGCACATATATACATGAATTGAGTTGATTATTCTTAGGTCAATATTTAGCAATACTAATACATTTGTATCGCAAGTGTAGTGATTTTAGCAATACTAATACATTTGTATTGCATGTGTACAGATTTTAGCAATACCTCCAATGGGCTTCTGTATAGCGACCACCACTGGCCCTACAATAAAGGGGTGGTCGTGAAATTTATATTACGTTAGATATATTTTTTTTTCATTTGATATTAGACATTAATGAAAAACAACTTCCACTACATAAAGCTTGAATTCTTAAGTTTTCGACAACTTTTTCTGTAAGTTTCAACAACTAAGTCCTTAAAGGAAATTCCTGCTTTTTGACATGGCATGCGTTATGGGTCATTCCAGGAATTCTTGCATGTGCCTATACCTCGACTCCATTGTCCTTCCAACTTTAGCCATATTGTCCCATATTAATTCCTCACATTGACTTAAACAAGTATAAGAATATGTATGCCCCAGTACAATGGTAGGATTTAAAGTATTAGCTTTGCTCTAAAAACTGAAATTGTTTTGATTACGCTAATGCTTATATTCAGTCCTTGTAACAGTGTAACAGTATACTGCAAGATTGTCAGTCCCTTGGTCATTGTCATTGTCATTGTCCATACAAAAAATAAGCACTTACCTGTTTTGCCCAAATATGAGAAAGATAATTTGTGACGTAATAATTATGCAAAAAAGGATATGGCCAAGTGATTATTCGTAAGCAAGCATAGCGAAGGGGATTCTCCTGCGACATGCACTTGAAGGCAGTCGGAGTGAAGCCCGGGAAAGGTAAGTCCTCTTGCGTGTTGACGTCATCATCTTCGTCATCATCGTCGGCAGAACCGTCGTCGGCAGGGTCTTGAGGGTCGTAGTCGGTCGGAGGGCCACCCAGGGGGTCGGGGGTGTCGGGCGCCAGTTGTAGGGCCACGGCATCCAGCGCAACGGGACCAGCCGAAGGGGGCCCAGTGCCGGAGATGGCCGCCTCTTCATCCCTGGGCCCTTCCTTGCCCTCCCCGCCATTGCTGCCCTTGTCGGACTTCCGGTTACGTAATCTGAAGAGCAGTCGGGTTTTCTTCTTGGGCGCCGTGGGACCTGCTTGGCTCTCTGGGGCCATGTTGCCCCCCGCCGTGTCAGCCATGGCTCAGCATCGGCCAACGCCAACCGGCCCTTTATTCACGGGGGAAGGACCGAAGGGTGGACCATTCCATGGCGAACTTCGCAAATGCAGCCAAATGCGGCTAAAGGCGGGCAAATGTAGGCAAATGCACCCAGCCTATACGGCGCACCAATGATCTCGAGCCAATGCCTGGCTGGTGCAGATTTTCATACAAAATCACACGATATCAAAAGTGTAACATTCACAATATATCACCGTATATAAGAACACTCCCAAGGACAGTGCGCATACAGTGACATGAATATGTGAATCACAGAATGTAAAAGCAATCTATAGATAGGCCAAGAAGAGCGCTGATGTTCTGATGCTAATCCTGCTCTAGGCCTGGGTCGCTGGACGCAGCTGTAGCGCACCGTCTCGTCACGACATCAAGCAAGGTGCAGAGCTATCTCTCTCTCTCTTTCTCAATACACAGCTGGAAAAAAATCCTTTGCTTTCCAATCACACTCACTGCCTCCTTGCTTGCATTCCACACATACAAAATAGCATGCAGGCGATTATAATATCCAATTCTAGTGCAGTTTTAAGGGTTTTTCATGATCCAGAGAACATTGCTATACCTGGAGAATAAACTCCTCTGCTGCTTGGCGCTTCTGCAATGCTCTCCCGGCCGGCCGGCCTGGCGCTGGTCACGTGACGCAGGTGGGCCGCCCATTTCTTCCGCCAGGGGCCGCTGTCTGCCGGTGCATGTTCTGCAATGGTAACCACGAGGTTAGGCCAGACGACTGGCTTCCACTTGATAATAATTAGCATTATTTATTATGTAGTTTTATATCTTGAACATCTATGTTTCACACATACTGACTAAGCAAGCCAGGGGTGATGCAGCCAAGTTGCATAATAATTATTTCTGTATTATACTAATTATACAAAGCTATGCTAATTAAGTTATCATCAAGTATGAAATTCACATAGGCTAAGTGGGACAAATTAATTTGGACAGGTGCTATAGTACTACGACAACTTCACAAATTGATTATCATTAGCTAAATATTGTTTGTGCACTTATGCAAAATATCATAGAAGAGACTGAACTCAATTCATGTTATTTCCCACAGATGTATAGATATCTCAAGATTTACTCACCTCACATTAAAAAAATCGATCTGTCAATCACAGTTAGTCCAGATCTGAGTCATCTGATCTTATTATGATTACTCCGTTAATGTACTTTCTTCAAAAATGATCCAACCAGGGTGATATTAAGAGCATTAACCACGTTTAAATGGTTGCCTGTGCCATGCTAACATGATTTTCACAGTTGTGGGGAATGCAAACATGGACTTCCCACTCGTTGTTTATCAAGTATAACATGCTATTAGCAAGATTTCCAGGATGTTTTGTAATGATATTATATCTCACAACCATCACTGTCATGCTAATTTTAGAATTGGAGTATATTTAGATGAGAAATTAAATATTTGGAAAAAAAAAAATTTGAAAAAAAACACGTAACTACATACATGCAAATCCTCTGCTATGGAATTAATGTGCATTTTGTACGTGAGGAGGGATATAATAACCAACAAAAATGTTAGCATTGAATATCACCAGCCAACCTGGACTGTTTATAATCCCTCTGTTGATCGAAACTCTTTACTGTTGAGCAAATTAAAGGATAGACGTCACATGAGCACTAATTTAGTTATTTTCGTGCTTACCCAACTCCCTGTGTAACCACTAATATACATTTTGCTTTCAGGAGGGAGTTTAAAACTAACATTTTCGTTGGTTTTTGCCCGCTCAGAACAATAGGAAAACATTCCAGGTGGAGTATAACTGGGGTTATGATTGAGTTGGCACAGGCATCCCGGATGATAAATTTGCAGTGCCATATTATCTCATCATTACATCTGCATGTCATTGACAAGCATAAAAACCAGTCATAACCATGGGAGCTAAAAGGACCTAAATAGGGTTACGCGCTTATTAATGAGTATTGTATTGTATGTCGGTGGAATGTACACGTAGTGACCCTGATAACTTCCTCAGATGTTATCATCAATGGGCCTGTGTAATGATGAGATGATAAACGATGAGATGATGAAGCTTGAGCCGGGCGTCATCAAGGGTCATGCAACCTCGTCCAGGGCGGTCCCCAAAGTGAGCGCATTCAAATGTTAGTGGAGAGATTGGTGGCTTGTGACAAGTGCAAAAATCAAAGGACGACCTTTTGGCGTGAGTCTTGCAAATGGCCAGTAGGGCTGCCACAACACGAGGTCCTTCCGGTCTGAGGGCCTGGACATTAAGGTCATGGATGCCCTGAAAGGTCAAAGGCCCTATACCCCCCTGACCAGCTGCGTTGGTGGATCTTGGCCATTTATAGCCGCTCTATTGGTCAACTGACCTTCCAAGACTGTGCTGCCTTCTCTGGTCCAACATGACCTATACCATGCTCAGAGGCATTCCAGCCTCTCTATATATTATAGTTATATACATCCGCTGTTTGTCATTTCTGTGTCCAACAGCGACCTTTCTGCTTGCCCCACCATAGAAACAGAGTAGGCCTACAAGACACCACTAAATACAACTCACCAGGACGGGAATTGAATCCAGTATTCCCAGTGGAACAGGGCATGACCTTGACCACTAGACTGCATAACTGTAATGGACTACATTTGTATATATATTAATATTGTCCCACTTGAAGGCCCCACATCTTTCATTATTATAATCCACTGATTGACAGAGGAATGAACGAGCCAGAAATATTTCCGTTTCCTTTTGTTAATCGTATGGTACAATGTAACTATGTGGTTGAAATTTAATTTAATGGATAAATACTACAAATGTATTTCAGTGACGGCTATGTCTCCAATTCATTACAATGCATTAATGCTTGCATTGAAAATAACTTCCAAAGCCTTCATGTGATGGAAATCATATTGATTCATATTGTTTCAAAACAGTGAAAACAACTTTCCAAAAGCTATTACTCAACTAGCCAAGAGTTTTGACATTGACCAACAGGATGATTATCCTAGAATCTTACAATGGACTTCCACAACTTCAATCCACAAGTAATAATAACTAATATGACGAGGCAGAGGCACTTTGAAAGACTGGAAAATGCAACATTGTATTGCCAGTGTAAGCACTTCCCTGCTAGGCACTATAACATATATAATGTTACAGCCGTTTTTGTCTATTAGTTAGCTGCATCAGGGGAACAGAACACTCTGCTAAATGGACACCCAGGGTGGACACTAGCAGGGAGCCAGGTTTGGCTGCTTTTCGCCAAAATGAATAGAGAGAGAGAGACATTGGAAGCAAATGCCAGGCACATTATCACATTTCGCCAAGAAAAAAGAAAGGAAAATCTGGTGGAGACAAGAGTTCTGCTGAAGCAGCACCAGAGATGAAACAACATGACCCAAAACTGCACTTATTGGAGCCTCTGCTAACTCAAATAACGCGTGTCAAATAAGAGGTGGGCACATTCACAATGCTCGCCAGGACACATTCAGATCCTTGTAGGCACATTGAGAATGCTTTTGGCCAAGAGAAATCCATAGAACATGCTTCAGGATAACATTGGATTTCTTCCTTCTCTGGCTGGCAGTCTGGCTTTCTTGTCTTGTTTGTGTCTGACAATTGTGATGAGTTTTAATTTTGTACTTGCCTTCAAACTCTCAGGTTCTGGGTTTGAATCCATGCTTAGTTTAGTGACAGCTTCATTTGTAACTCAATTTGAAGAGATCAAAAACCTGTTCACGCTTTGGTGGGACGTGTAGTGCAACGAACTTTAAAATCCTAAGTTTCCTATCAGGAATATGTGTTAATTTAGAATTTACACTTTTTACAGCACTGCCAAGTAAACCAACTTATCTGCTGAGAGCTACAATGACTACAATCAATTGAGTTCAAAACAAAAGGATTTAAGTCAGCTAATTTACTCAAATTAAGTCATCCATGTTACATAACACAACCAAATTAAGTTGAACTCCTACTTGGCCTTAACTGTAATAACCTGACGAGACTTAATCATCCCGCTGCAGCACCGTGGCACTAATTGAATTGAATTGATTCAACTTGGACAGTCATGCCAGCATTGAGATCGGGCCTCGCATTCATGTAGATTTTATATGTTTGGGATGCGCCTCAGATAGATTTGAATATTTCTTGACATTTTCCCAAATGGGCTTTTAATGGTTCATAATTAATTGCTAATTGCACCAGATCATTGGTTTTCCAAGTTGTGCCACTATTAAAACAAACTAGCCAATTTTCAGCCATTATTGGCATGGCACAATTTACCCTAAGTCGGTATCCCCTGGTTGGTGGCACCATGAGCCACTTGACCACGTTTTTTAAAGACAGCATATACCCCTTTTTCCAAATAAGCAATTTAAATGATTGAAATAAAATATTTAAGATGTTAAACTAGAGTCAGATGAATAAGATAAGATAAGATAAGATAAAACTTCATTTACAGTCGGTGGTGACAATAAAACAAAGAACATAAGCTACAGTAGCTTTTAACCTACAAATTAAATAACAATAACAACAAGATGACAAATATTTACAAATGATATGAGAAATGACATTTTTTGTATACAAAAAATAAAAGATTCACATTGAAAGTTATTCCAGTAGTTACTGTTTCTTAACAATTGTCTAAAGTTTGCATATTCATCAACTTACAGCAAGACTATAAGGTAACTTCATGATCCAATTGGAAAATGTGGTTCATAGTGCCCCACCTACCTGGACTTCCCCGAGATAAAGATAAGGCAAGGGTATTCGTGCCATTTGCAGTAATATAAAGTACAATTTTAGCTTTCTTTAAAAAAAACCAAATAGATGTGCTCTCCTTCATATAATTTGGCTAAATATTCCATTCTTTTGGACCTTGACATTAACATTGATTATGGAATGACAATATTATTTTCATTGGTGTTAGTTGTCAACCTAATGCATAATCTAATTAAAAAAAATTTTATGAAGATTTTATTAATTTAGTTAAATACCATAGTCTTGAATCTCTTGATATAATCCATACATTTGCATTGAACTTTTTACATAATTAGCCAATACATGTACACTTGTTTAAATCTTTGTGAATTTTAAGTCCCAGATAATTACAATAAATGACATCTTGCAAAATGCTATCACCCAGGAACAACTGCACACTGACAGAGAAAAATTTCTGACTTCGGAGTGTGGTTACATATAAATTGGTGACTGGTATTGAAGCACTAACATATAACACCCTTAAAGCACACTGTTGTTATAACATCACATGTAATGATGTGATAAATACTTACATAAAGTCTTCTAACTATGATAATTCAATAGGACCGAGTTAGATTGCCCCTTACACTCAAACTTCCCCAGTTCCATTTTGAGGGTGGTGAATAAAAATAGTAAACTATGGGAATATGACTTTATTTCTGTACATACTAGTGCTAACCAGCTTACCACATATATGGTGTTAAAGGTGTTTGTTTTCATGGTGCATTAAAATCTTAAGTGAAATTATAATCTTAAGTGCTATGTATAGTGTGTATAGTTGCTATTTATGGAAAGTTACTAATGCCTATTGTATTTCAACTTAATTTAGTGTTACTCTACATCTTTATCTGGGCTGGAACCATATATATTTTGCTGTAAATTGTCTCCATCCATACGTATATATATAATATGTTGATGCTAGATATATGTAGATATTAGCTTAATTGAAAATGTGGTTAACTTTGGAATGTGTAATTGAATTCATGTTAGTTTTATTTGTATTCTTTGTGACACAGGTATCCTCTATGAAATTGTAATCGCTCATCAATTTACTCAATTTATCAAAAATCATCAATAATAATAATAATAATTTATTTATATTGTGCAAGTAATACAATAAAATAAATATCAATGCGCTTTATATAGAAAAGTATCAGATTAAAAAGATATTGGACAGTAAAATATATAAATGATAATATAAGTTGAAAAGATTCCTTAAATAAACATGTCCTTAATTTGCGTTTAAAAATAGTTAAAATAGCACAGTTCGTGATATGATCTGGGAGTCTGTTCCACAAGGTGGCCGAAGGTACAGAATGCACGACTTCCAGAAGTCTCAGTGTTCACTCTGTTTTGCACGAGGGATGTGGAGCTAGTTATTAATCATTAATCATTTGTTTATATAGAGCAAAAATAATGTTGGCCCCAAGATAGACCCTTGGGAGATTCATGAATTCATATATTTGATGTTAGAACATTTATTATTGCTCCCTCTGATAGATATATTGGGATATGAGCCACTGTACCACTTTGTCATCAAAACTATACATTTTCAGCCTGCAAAGTAATAATTTATGATCATCGATAGAGTGATAATTGAGTGATTTATGTTGTCCTCTGATGTCAATATATAACTAGAGATGTAACCAAGTCTTACGTGAAGGTCACGAAGTCTCAGAGCAATCCATCTTAACATGAGACAGAACCAAGGACACCATCACCAATGTCTCATGCTATTAATAGGGGAGATCAATAGCTGTAAGCTAGGGCTAAAGACTGGCTTCCGTTCATTCAATCACCGGAAATGGTCTTGTACAACAGAGGTTACAAATGCAACCATACAAGTGGTCAGTTCTCTAGACTTTTAACCTCGTAAATCACATGTCTTTATGACGAGTGCCTCAAGTCAAATTATCTCGATTCAGTGTACTGATATTCATATTCTATGTTACCATTATTATATATATAATAACTTAACACTCGCATGATATTAAATCCCAAAATTAAAATTTAGTGAGTAAACTCCTACAATTACAGGATTTATAAACAAGTTGGTATCCCAAAGACATGAGGGATAATGATTTGTTAATATGCAAACTTGCAAAGAGCCAAGTTTGGAGTTGTACTTTTGACCACGCAAGGAGAGCAGCTCCCTGCCCTTTCATGACTAAAGTGACACTAAAAGCTGAAATAATAAATGAATATTAAAGTTATTTCAGAAAGTTTTATTTCAAAAACAATTGTTAGTATGATTACATACACAGTATGTAATCCGAAATTTAACAAGAATAACAAAATCTAACTTTTTACAATATCACATTCATTAAAACTGGCGCTCGTGAGTCATAAACTATAATTAAGCTTGCAAAATGTTTTGATGTTGCAGTAAATGATTCACCTGAATTGTTTTGTTAGGAAAATAAATGTTAAAAAAAACATCAAAATAATAATGTTAACTTTAAGTTATTATATAATGAGTTTTAGAAGAGTTCTATATTTACACTTGCATTTATGAAGTCCATGATAAAATTCATCAACACATCTATATTAGGCTATAGATACATTATGCACTTTATTGAGTAGCTTTTACTGTAATTGATATTACACAAAATTATGTAAATCAAGGTTCTTCAAGAAGATTTACCAGTTCTTCTAATGACGTCACGGGTAAAGAACACGTTCGATTCTTGCATACGTAACCTGTTGCCTTTCCACCAACTTGGGTCATTGTTGCTAACAACTTGTTTTTGTTGTTGAGAAAGCCATCACTTTTGCCATTGGTTACAATAAGGACCTTATTAGGCAGGAAGTGGGAGTGGACTTCCTGTACCATCTTCTGGGTGTCTTCATTTTTCAAGTCACCAACTATGACGATCTGTAACAAGACAAAAAGCACCACGTTATCCACCGAGACATATCTTATGAGACTACACAGGCTCCATAATATCCATTCAGCGCTTAACATGAGATATTACAGCAGGTTTCATAGACTTGAAACTAAACTCCAGAGGACGACATGCAAATGTAGGACTGTACTTAGTTAAGGCCATCTCTCAGCCAATGAGAATCCTGGATTCACATGACGTCCTCTAGAGGTTAGTTTTCAAGTCTATGTAATATGTTTGCATAAATCAAGACGAAATTGCAAACAAACTCCATCGGAAATTCAGCATACACCGTATAAAGAGTACATTGGCAATGGTTTGGCCTGGGCTATGCCTTAACCCCTAGGCCATCCAGCTATTTAAGTCCCACTGTGATGTGCCTCAAGGGTCCCTACCTTCACTAATTACTGCTTTCAGCTCTTAACCAGGATTGTAATGCCACCAGTGTAGATTAACACTTTGAGCTATATGTACTTGCCAAAAATAGCCAGATAGCTTACATTATACACTCCATGTAGCCTGATGGTTCTAGTTTACTGCTGTTTCATGGCAACAGTTATAATATTACATTGTATTTCATTGATTTGAACTAAACTCTGGAGGACGTCATGTGAATCCAGGGTTGAGGGAATACTTAAGCCAATGAGAGTCCTAAATTCATGTGGCGTCCTCATGAGTTTAGTTCCCAAGTACACAAAATATACGGTAAGGCACATTTGTACAATGATAAGTCTTCCAATCAAGACAAACACAATACGGGAGACCTGCATGTATGCGGGAACTTCTCTCCAATATCGGTGAATCAACCACTACACAATTAGAACACTATTAGATTATTTTTATTCATCATACTCTATGTAGTCTCACTCTTTAAAGCCACATCTAGGACCAAGTATGGCATAACAGACGGTTCCCTCTTGATCACCTATTGAACATACAATCCTAACAAAATATGTCTAAATTATTCATGTTTTATTTTATTTTTTGACAATGATCTCAACTAGATGGATTGGAAGGGGATCTTCTGAAATCATGGGTGGCACCTCAGTAGCGATATATATTTATATATGTCATGTTCATGCACCATGTGTGTCGTAATGATATCTGTACAACTAAATGCATATATATGTAATATGTATAAAATGATTCTGAGTTCTAAGTTCTAACCCCATATTAAGACCATCCATGCAAGTAACATAGAACTGAGGAGCCGCCTTTTGTTAAATTGACAGGCACGTGGGTTTTTCAATGCAATGGGAGACACACAAAAGGCTTGAATTGATGGCCTATGAATTATTGAGGAGATTCAAACCACATGTGACATGATAGCCTGCAATGCTAGGGATAGACTTACAGAATGCATATTATGCATATTCATATCATATTTGAGGATGGAGGGTGGGAGGCATCCCAGAGGAGCTTCAGCGGCTGCTCGTAAGGTCATTGCTTAGCTTTGGGAAGCTCCTTTAAGGTCCTTGTGCCATTATGTTTGCAATGATTAAGGCCCTTAGCAGCTGAAGCCAGCTAGAGGCAGCCTGCATGGGCCTGTGGTCCTCGAGGCTTGCTTTGCCTTCTTAGACATTCCTCAGAGAAGCTGCTTAAATTGTTAATGTCCCTCCTGGAAAAATGACCCAGTCCTTCAGCCCCCTCACTTCCAACAACAGCAAGGTGTTACATATCCACAATAGCAGCCACAAAGGCCGGACAATACCAAAGCAATGACCCAGCCCACTGGCTTTGAGCCAACCTTTGAACGTATTTTACAAATTATAATATATCATTAATTGCATTGTATTCTTGTTTTCTTTCAAGTTAGCATTTGCATATGTCTAACTTTTCTTATAGACATGTAGTGTGAAGACTAACCACTGTCAGGATTGTCTACAAAGCACATCGTTTTGTTTAAAATTAACCAAAATATGATTTGTCCACAGACCATGTAAGATAATTAACTTCATTGTTTGATATATACAATCATTTTCTAAGGACAAACAATATTTTGATTGATTTTAAACAAAACTTTGGATGGACACCAGTGAAACAAACATTTGTCTAAAACAGACAATCCTTTCTAAAAGTGCACAGTTTGTAGTCTTTCTTTCAGCTTTTTAGCCTATTTTTATTCAGTCAGTTTAGATACCATCAAAATACCTAAGGTCTTGGTCACTTTGTTGCTGAAATCATATTGTAAATGGAAAGATTTCGGTGAAGAGGGATAATAAACAATTACATAAATAAGGATTATATAATATAGCAGAAAAAGTTTAAAATATAGATGTATCAAACTTTTAATTTGATCCTACAGCCTTTAAAAGATCATTCACACAGTTACCTCAAACTTTTGTTATATTTCATAACTTGTATTTATGTAATTCTTTATTATGTACAAAGGTTAAAATATACCCAATGCCATTTTCATCATAACCAGCTCCAACGATCGAATAACTGATTTGTGGATGAAACAATCCCAGTATTACATAAAACTAATTAAAATCGACATACATTGGATTGGAATTGACAATGATAATGAAAAGACACTCGGGGATTAAGATGCTTAATATGATATGTGAGTTATATATTCTCCATCTTCTGACACTGTACAGTATACATACATAGATGTTACTATTGAACATTACTGTATTTTCTGTATTCCTGTATTTTCTGTTCTTTATTTTATTTATGACATATATATCATGGATGATATTTTACTGTCAATAAAAATTATATATAATATGTGGCCTGGGGAGTAGATTGACAGGTAGTTGCCCATTGCCATCCATTCTGGCCCAAGCTAAAAGCATGTGGTTGCCAAGGAAACAACTTGCGGATTTCTCGTGACTGCTGCCTAAAGTTCTCCACAAAAAATTCCTAGGGCAAAACTAACCTTCCACATATTGCATTGATTACAAATGTTATAGTAGGATAAGGAATAAATATCCTTCAGTTTTTCTGTCATATTCTGACAAATGGCATGGCGCAGCACAAAAAAAGACAGAAATGTCAACAACAATTCAAATCTCAAATTTCTCGGTGATAAAAATCATTTCTGGGAATTGAAGAGAAGTTTGCAATGTCTTCCATTCCATTGTATTTCTGCAGCTTCTTTGTGACTATGACAAATGGCTTTAATGGCGACGAAGTGGCAAAAGAATATCATTTGTAGAGAGAGGGGTTTTTATGGGTAAGAAAGCTGGGGTTTGACTTTTTCGGTAACATCTACATCTATTTAATGCTTCTCCATGACATATATGTAAAAATAAGACCAAAAAGTTATAGTCTGTAATATCTACCCAAGACATCAGTTACACTCGGCCACATTGTAATTCGCCATGACATATAAATTCGCCACTTGCAATAAACTGCAATAAACAATTATTAGATATCTGCCACAGTGTTAGAAGACTGTGGAAGATATAAACAATTCGTTTTGCAAATCATCAATTTCGAGTATAGGAGTATAGTCAGATCTGTTTATATCGAGCAAGCTTATAATGAAAGTCCAGTTATGTAATGTAAATGTAAATGTGGTTTATAGTCTGTTATCACCGTCCAAGCAGTCTCAATCGACTTTACAATTACACCCTTGGTATGCCTGTTCAGGCTTGAGCCTTTCTCAACTCTGCTCAGTTCCTCCATGCCATGTGGGGGCTCGAACCTACAACCTTTCGGTATGAAGGCGAGCACCTTAACCACTAAGCCACAGCACTTCCAGTTATAACAAGTCAAGGAACGAACAGATTTATTCAATTTTATTCTCTTTCGTTTACAGCCAGAAATAATGGAAAGTAGAGAAGGTGGACTTCGCTAAGTTTTTTTACGAAGAAAAATAAAATTTAATTATTAGAAATATACATATATAAATATTCCTATAGGTTATGGGAGGGATTTCAAAGCCTAAAGGGGGGATTCTTCCTTTTTCCTATTTTTTTTTCCTTCCAGTTTTTTTCTCTCGAAAGCATCAAACCCCTTAATGATATTAAAGCAACAGCCACTGTGTACAAAACAATTAGGCAACTTCTACTAACCCTGTCCATCAAACCACGTTGAGCAACCGCTTGCGGATCCAACAGCCTTAATGTAATTAAAAAACGTTTTCTATGAAATTACCTTTAGGAACCTCGTTCACTCAGCCTCCCCCCCCCCCCTCTGTCTCTCACCCAGGCTTTTGCACAAGAAGAGACTGCCCCCCCCCCCCCCCCCCGTACAGGCAGAATGATCCGCCAGTGTCTCAGAGCACCACATTTATTTCTGGAGAAAACATGTTCCATCGCCAACCTTTCAGTGTGCTTTTCAATGCCTACTTCATTTCAGGTAAATCAAAGACGTTTTGAGCAATTTCATGTGCCAATTCATTCCAATTTCCAAGGAATTTTTTCCCTCTCTTTTCTGGTTTCTCGAGTTACAAATATGCCATGGCAAACTCAAGAGAAAAGTAGACCAAATTTTGCTGACGAACTCAAATCAGCAATGTTGAATTGCAGGCTGGCTTTTAAATTAACAACAACAAGAGAAAGCTATTCTTGGAGGACACATCGATGCAGAAAAGGTACACACAGTAGAATCTTAAGATCAAGTTCACCTTTGAACTATTTCTGAATTAGATAAAGATGAAAGGCTACCTATCGAAATCAGTAACAGCGTATAAATTATATTACCGTACAAAGTTATTACGAATGATGAACTTTGGAGTCAATTTCACAGGCGCACACCCTCTGAAAACAGTTATATCATATTAATCATGTCTCTGACATTACAAACTTCATCCATACACAAGACATATATTGCAGCTTGACACCACATGTTCTACATTATGTGTACATTTCTGTCAGCAAAATAATTGATGATAATTGTATAGTTCAGTCATAATCTCATTCTAATCATCTGTATATATATTTTCATTTTGTTATTGTTATTTTATCAGTCGGCTAAAAGCTTTGTTTTACACCTCCGACTATAAATAAAGTATTATCTCACGTATTGTCAACACGAATGCAGCATTCACTGGTCTTAATGGTGGTCTAAGGAAGGAGTCCTATTCACTACATTGTCCCAATGCTTTCCGTCTGAAGTTTAGTTGGCTTATAGGCAGACATAATGATGGGATGTTCAGGATTGGAGTCCTCACCATACTACACACTAACGCCATGTGTGTGATCTGTTACTTGCCTTATCCAGCTGAGATATAGCTCATGAAGAGTGCCCAGTTTTGTCTAAAATCTGGCTTACACTCAATCGAAAGGACTTCAAATTTCAAATACTATTTTATAACTTTCCCTAGTTAGAAAATGGAGCACAAATATATCAATATGGCTTATGCAACTTTCAACACGAACTTGTGCATTTCTCCAGTGACGGTAGCTCTTTCCACGAAGCCTGGTGGCATTGCCTCACTCAAAATAGCAGGTGAATGATAAAAAGGTGTTATTTGAGCATCTTAACAGTAGAAGCAAAGCAGCAGCAGCAGCCAGCAGCAGCCAGCAGCAGCCAGCAGAGGCAGCATTATGTCTGCATCAGCATCAGCATAGCCCAGTAGCAGCAGTAGCAGAAGCAACAACAAACTTCCTCATTCCAGGGCTAGCCATACCTGCACCTGGCATCTAGGGAATGCACCCCGTTCTCAGTTTATCGTAACACCCCCCTTAGTAACCCTCTAACCCTCACCCCAATGGAACCCCCCCCCCCTCCTCCCCTTCCTCTGAGCAACCACCATCTGCCTTAACTAAACCACTTCCTCTTTTAAAATGGTTTTCATTTTTTTGTGATGATCCCAGAAAAAAATTGGCATAAAATGATAAGTACTGTTTGAGCAATATTTTTTCCAATGCTAACCAGATGCCTATCAGATCTAGGCCTAACCTCTACATAACTAAGGGACAGTAACTCTGAAACTTCATACGAAATTCTCCTGAAACTTTATACGAAATTCTCAAACTTGAACAGACACCGATTAACTTAAGGCGATAAGGAAATAGAAGTATCTAAGTCCTCGCTAAATCCATTGCAATCAATTTCTCTTATGAACACTTCATATTACCTTAGTGACGTTTCACCAACTTTCTCATTGGCTGCTTCGTCACAAAGGTAAAAAATATAAAGTGTATGTGAAAGGGCAGTTTATTACAACAAAGTCTCTATGGTATCAAACGGGCAGGTACGTAGGTGAGCAGCTGCTGTAGCCATACACTCTAAGAAAAAAAGGCGCCATGTGGAACCAAACTGGGTTTTACAGCTTGTCACAAATACAGAACCCTATAAGGTCCTATGTGGGACCCACCACTGGGGTATTTGGGAAGAACCATATACCATGGTATTTCAAGCTTGTATATATGTATTACGCTAAATCAAATAAGTAATATTAAAAGACTCCTGCAAGATAAAAATAAAACCAGACCTTGGATTCGAACTCATGTAGGTTGTGCAGGGGCGGATTCAGAATTGTTTTAACAGAGGAGGGGGGGGGGGGGGTTGCAATGCCTGCTTTCTGTGTGGGCAAAAAAGTTCGATTCTGAGTCCTCAATTTTTCTAGACTGAAGCTAAGCTTGATACCTCTGAGGAACTTTTCAAAACTGAAATGGTGGAGACAAAAAACTTCAACATGCATGAAGAACCTGTGGTGCAGTTCACAAAAAACCTCATGGTACCTTTATTTCTTATAGTGTACTATTGTGTATATAGGTGGATACACGACATAGCCTCTTGGAAAACAATCATTTTTGCCGAGCTATGTAACGAAAAATGCTGCATACCGCGAGGTGTTGTGGGCAGAGCAAGCAAGGAATGGGTGTAATGACTTGGTGTCGAGGTATTCAGCTGGTTAGGAGAATTCTGGAGGAGTGTGTGGTTGGTGCTGCAGTTGGTCAGATTTTAATTCTGGGTGCAGATCAAAGCAGATCCCTGCAGTCCAGTACACTAAACAACATAAACACACCTCTCCTTCAAAAACAATTGGTGCGTTATCTTAAACAAGATTCAGCAGCTGATGTTGATGCAGTAAATAACTCACAACCTGCATCATGGAGCCTTGTCTCTTAACAGACTGCCCAGCACATGGTAAGTGCAGATGTACTTCCTAAAAGTACCAAGCTGCTGTAGCATACATTACTGTTAGCAACTGGTGGTGGCCAGTTCAGCACTAACTTCTCAAGCACTACTTGCAAGCACTCCAGCCACATATTCCTGCGCTTGTTTTGACTGCCACCTTCCAAGACGTTGGTGAGGACGTAACGTCTGGACGTTACGTCTTGCCCATTACGCCAGTCTAACGCTTGCTCAGAATGGCAACAAAGCATTTAGCCGAGAGGGCAGAGTTCACCACAGCCACCTCATGCCAATCAGCTGCCCTGGCTCACACCTACTGTAGACAGCACGAGTTACTCACTAAAGATAAATCAGTTTCAAAAGGAAGCACGAGAGGCTTTACATCGAGTAGTAAAAGGTTTTTAACAATACACAAGAAGAGTTCATTTAGTATTGGCAGTATGAGTATGAGTTTTATCAAAGAATAGAATAGATTTACTGGAAACCATCAAATATTTCGACAGTGAATGATCATGCAATCATTTGTTGAAAGAAGGAATATACTATCACCACTAATACCAAGTAATATGTACAGAATAATCATATAAAGATTTAACGATTTCTTAAATCTTGTTTAAGAATGTGAGCAACATGAGCCAAGCAAAAATGCAGTATAAAGACATCATATGACATGAAGGAAGCTAATTATGCAACTGCCAGCATCCTTACACAAATGTAACACATAGTGGAAGACAAGACCAGACTTCTGGTAATAGAGATAACCAAGATACGCCTACTAGGTTACCATGGGCTGGCATAACCTGAGAATTGTCTGGGCATGCTTGGGTATGGATGCTATTGGAAAGTGAGATGCCCTCTACACAGTGCACATGCAACATGTACACTGCTAATAGACAGTGTTTATCTGTTTATGTCTGTCTGTCATTTTCTGACAAAAAGTCTTTCATGATATTTTTTTTATTTGACTTATTCGTTTTGAAGAATTGCTGTTTACAGTGCAAACTACGACATATCACAACTTGTCATGAAAACATGGATCATGTTTCAAAAGCTATTTAGCTAGCTCCTAAAATTAAATATTCAGGCTACCTCCAAATCAAGACCTCAACATTTGGCGCGAGTTATTGAGTACGGAGTCTTACTGATAGACAACCTCCATATTGGGGCTCCTAATCTGGAATCCAGCGTGACCTTAATAGAGAAGTTCAAGTGAATTTCCAATTATATCAACCAATAAGTCAAGTGCTTAAGTCCAGGGCTAGAAGGACCCGGGTTCGATTCCTGGTCCGAGCACTCATCCTGCACTCGATTCGATCGAACAAGCTTCCTCTTACATTAAAAAATAATAAACAGAATAACATTTGAATACACTTCCCGCATGAAGAATTTCAGGATTAAATCACATCTAGGCCATAGTATAATCTAGCGTACGTGTAATGCATCTAACCTTGGGCTAGCCATACCCTCTAGCACTCATTTGAACATGCACAGAGTAATGCAGTTTTTCTGCATCTGGTGTACAGTGTAGGTGAGCATGAGGTGGTACCACAAGGGTCTAGTGTTTGCCCTCTGCTGTTTGATCAGTCCTGATTGCTCCTTTCATGCTAGTGCCTGGAGCCATGACAATACACTGGTGGAATAGGATCAGATATTCTGCCCCATCGTTATTGATATGGTTCACCAAGGATTAAACGTGTAATATCCTAGTACTTGGTAGTTAGTAATAGAATTACGAACACAGATTTTTACTCCCAGTCGAATATCATAACCAGTTACCAAACTGACACTAAGGTTGGTCCCAACATCATCAGATATGTGAACACATATTTGGTCAATGCTCTGTAGTGAATTGTAGGGGATGTCAATGTTTTTTTTTCTTCCATGTCATAAATTGTAAATAATCAGCAGTAATTTGAATTTCGATGTAAATTTTGAATCATAAATTTTTATTTTTTTTTTTGATTCCTGAAGCATTCTGCAGATCCTAATCAAATATATATAAGGAATTTTTTCATGGTCCACAAAATCGTTTTAAATTTGCAATCTCTGGCCAACACTAGAGGAAATGCCTTAGTGGATCAGTTAAAGGTACAAAATAAAGGTCATTTTGACGAAAAATTTGATAAAACAACTTTCCACAAGTGTGAATAACCAACCGTTAAAAAATATCACCTTTTACTCATTCTATAATTTAGGAACTGAGTGCTTTGAAAGCTAAAATTGATATCCCTTCAAAAATAAAGATTTCCTAATGCCACGATTGGCTTGCCATTGGCCTAGATATCTTTGTTGAAACTTAAAAAAAATTAAAACAACATAATGGCTTAATGGAGCCTTCACTGAAGCAGCTAATTTTCTCGTGACTCATTGTAATGCTAAACTGGTAGACAGACAGAAATAGAATCAGAGGCTGCCTCATAAAACAGTCAGGGGAGTGCATTCCCAGGAGTGTGTTCCAGGATTGCTTAAAACTAACTATCAGGGGCGGAACGACAGATTCTTGCTAGGGGGAGGGGGTGCAGATTACAAGTGGCTTATGTCTTTTGCAGATGCAGATCTGCAGATCCATGAATATGAATAAGGTCCCGAGATATTCGGTACTCCAGGACTTGGGAGTTGGACACGTAGACCCCCTCCCTCTCCCCCTCCCCCTCCTCCTCCCCCCAACAAAGCTATTACACTCATGACGGTCTAGCCAGTCTTGGCAAGTCTCTTCCTTCCATCAGCCAAGCTACAATTAGCAGCAAACACAGGGCTAGTGCTGGACTGGTCTAGGTTGCAGGTGAAGACTAGAGGACCACTGCAAATTGGTCAGTGCCACATCAGAAGCGACGTCTAAGTGGGTTTCACTGATTGACAGACACAGACCGCCAAGCAGACGCACCTGTAGTAGTGTCAGCATAAACAACTCCATAAAGAAAAGACAAATGGTGGCGCTGCCTGTCCTTTTGTCACCCTCTTAACACATCAGTCGTCTGAGCCAACACCACTTCTGTCTCCCAAATATTTTCAATGAAGGTCCAAGAAATACAACAGTAAAAGAAACGCAACACATATGGCGGTTGCACATTTTTTATGAAACAGATTGAGCCTATTGCATCATAGAAATATCAACCCATTCCATAGGCCTTAACCAAATTTCGCCAAAACGTGACGTCATCAGTCTCTTTAAGTCTCCCATTTGACCTGGTTAGGAAGTATAACAATTTACAGCTCATGGGCTGGACCCAGGACTGCAGCAAACAAGGTGGACCTTCAGGTGAACCCAGGGATCTACCCCCATTTACATTATCTACCTCAATAGCATCTTACAGGAAAGAATAGGTGACTATAGGGACCCTTGAGGTACACCATTTTGGCAATGATTTCCAAGCCACACAAACATTTTAACTATCTTCCACTCCCTCTGATTTGTCTTCCTTTTCTCTACTCAGGTGACTAAGTCTCTCCGCCATCTTCTTCGACTTGATCTGCCATCCATCAGGTTCAAGCGAGACTCGACCGCAGAAAACTAATTCTCACAGCAAAAGTGACAAGACATTAAGTTCATCTTCCTTTTAAAAAGTTGTTTTCCATTTACAGAACCATTCATCATGCGCGACATCCTGCTCAAGATGGATGTCTCTTACATCCACCCCACTTTGCATGCTGCTTCAGGAACACTGTCCCTACACGCCCAGAAATTGACGAAACGGGAAGGTTACTTTTAACCCCAGCAATTCCTTTTTAAAACTGAAAGCTAGAAGGCAGTGACAATCAGACAAGTAAAGCAATTACAGCCAGATGACTTTATCAAGAGAACCTTCATATTGAACATTTCAATTAGCAACTAAATTAAGGAATCCCTTTCCAATTCAAAATTAATCACAGGCCAAGTTGAGCACCTCGGAAAAAAAGAAGCTTCAACTCAGTTGATATCAATTCAGGTGCTTTGAGAACAACAGAAATTGGTTCACACAAAAAGCATGAATAAGAATACATAGCACTCACTACAATGAGATCCAAAAATACACAATCAATCGCATTTAAAAGCTTTTTTTCTTAGCTCTATATCTTCTATGCACTTTCTTCCATGGAATTTACCTGGTAACAAATATCAAATCAACATGCCTTTCTGCGCTTTATTTCTACATTATTAAATTTTTTACAATCAATTTGGCTATAATACAAAACTTATGGAATTTTGAGATTAGAATTTTCGTGATGTGAACATTTCAAAGTTTTAAAATAGAAGCCAATAAAATAGAAAACAAATATCAAGTTAAAGATAAACGTTTGCTTGGAAGATATAGTTCCGGCAAATGACTGGGTATTTTTGGAGCTCACTGTATATATACACACATACATAATATCATCATTTCTACTGAGCCTGCTCTTGGTTCCTGGTCCATGTGGTTTCATAACGGGTGCTGATGAGGCGTTAAACACAAACACACACACTCCATGTGGTTTCATGAGTGATTGGCCATATGAGCATGGAGGTATTATATAATACCTCCATGATATGAGCAAGTTCATTTCAAATGAGACACAAACTTTGTCTCACCAAGCATGGGGACACAATTATTTGGGCGCTCTGCAATGAATTGTGGTATGTAGACCTTTGTTTACTTATGTCAGACAATAATTTTGAAAAAATAAACATATTAATATTACAAAATAAACATGATGATCAAGTCAACCTCCCAGTCCACTCGGGCTAATATGTAACCTAATATGTAACTTTACACAAACAGTCACTGCTTTTGTTGCCATAATTATAGAAAAGCCTCAATATAATGATGGAATTCTAAGTGTGTTTTTAATTTTTTTTATTCTTGAAACATTCACAAAAATTTATTTTAGTTAGAGTTAGTTTCATCAAAAACGGCCTGTCAAATTGAACCTAGACAAAGCTAGACAACTTTTGCTACACGATGCTACATGCCTCTAAAAAGAACTGTCTGGCTACAGCTGGCTACTCGAAGTTGGATCTAAAAGTACACGCAACAACATCTGTTGCACAAGTTGAGAGTTACATTTATTTATAATTTCTTGTTGAAAAGATGCATGTCTATTGCAAATATAAATTTATGATATATTAGATATATTTCCTACATTTAAAAATGTTTATATTTTTTCAATGGTGGTATGTGTAAGGCGACTATTAGGGCTAGGAGTAGACAGAAGCAGCTGGCTTTAGTACAGCCAGGAATAGGTTGCTTCAACTGTCTAACATCGACCATATTTTATGAAACTAACTATATGTCGATCCAATGGGAATGTCTTGTGGAAAAGTAAGGGGTATGGGTTAAAAAAAAAATTTGAGACATGATTATGAGGTACTTCACATTTTCATGTGAGGAGAAACAGAAGCAAGAAAAGAGCAATAAGAGACTGACAATCAAAAATTAGACAAAATTTTCATCTTGTTAGGCTGAAGACAGAACAAGGCATTAGAAGCAATAGAAATAGCAGGTGCCAATCATCAGAAATCAGCTACAACGAACAGACAAGAAGTCATTAGATAAGTCTCTTCAGCATGGTCTTCTTCTCTTACAGCTGCTGTTTCCAAGTGTTTGAGGTGGTTCTGTGACAGGTGTCCTTATAGCCAATATACGTCTAGGATGCATTCAATCACTCCACAACAATCCAACGACCAATTAATGAAAAATCTAAGCTCTTGGAATAAAATGCCATTCACTAATTAAGGAAATTCGTGTCGAAAGCATCTAGTTCACCAGAATCTTGCCTGAAGGTAGCCTCATGATTAAGGTCACCCAACCAATACGGCCACTTTCATTGAGGCCATGCTATCAGTCAAAATTCAAACATTAAGGCTACTGTGATCCAGGACCAAGGGTAGTCTCTAACGAGAGGTTCAATTGCAATTGCAACAGATTTCAAAGACTTGGAAATTAAACTCTAGAGGACGCCATATGGATCTTGTCCTCCCACTGGCTGAGGGATTGCCAATTGGAGTCCTGGATTAACATGACATCCTGTGTAGTTCAGTTTCCAAGCCAATGGGTTCTGCTGTAAAGTACAGTTTACTAATCACTGTGTGTCGTCACCTCACAGCCCAGTGAACTAATTATATACATGTTTTGCTCGTTTACTAATCCAAAGTAAATTAATCAATGTCTCTTATAGTCTATATGCTAGCTTATGGTATTAAAGGTCTAACAATGAAATAACAGAATAATTAGATGTTCATGTGTTTACGCAATTCATGTTCTGACAAGCAGGCAATTCAGAAATATTGGCTAAACTAAAAAAAATATGAATCCATTTCTCTTGTATTTTAAAGAGAAGATTTCTTAAGTCTATACTCAGCCTATCGGCTATATAGTTTAACCAATAATTTTCTTTAACTAGGTAAACCAGCAAAGAATGTCCACAATTAGGTCGCAGGACTGTGAGGTGACGACACACAGTGTAATGTAGCACAACCACAGTCTCAGCAAATGCCACCTGTCTAATAGGAAGTAATAGCTACAATAACACGTTTTTCAGTCTTCACTGTCATCCGGTCATTCTGAATCCGACAAACAAGATGCAATGTACATTTTTTTTTGCATGATTCAGTTGTTTACCCCACCTTACCATAGATAAGTTGGGAACTTCACACAACAAGGGCTCACAGGTTGTTGCACCTTCAACTTGACCTTAACATCCTCCTTAGCTGTCCAAGATAACATTGAAGATGGATGCCACCAATAATCAAATGAAAGGAAAGATATATAATGAAAAAAGGTTGTGAGTTCACCCCAAGAGGAACCACACTGCGAATAATAGTTGCAGCTCGGAGTTCAAAGATAGGGCTGAAAGAAAAGAACCACTTTCCATGCTCCAGTGCCTCGCCTGTCTGCCAAGCAAAATAAACCCCTTTATCTCACTTTTTACCTCCTAAACTAAAGAGTTATAGATGCCTCTGGTCAAGGATATGTTACTATTTTGCCATTTTATCCAGCACTCTCCCTCCTCAAAATTTCTCGACCTTTCCAACACCTGTGGATCGTATTGTATTTCTATGAATGAAGAGTACCTGATTCCATAAAATATACAGGAGGCTCACCAACAGTTGCTCCAGTGATGAGTCATTCTGCAGAGGCCTGAAAAAATTGGGATATACACCAGCACTTAATATTACGACCAAAGTCGACCATCTCACCTATAAGGCTCATTTCAATTCAAAGTTACTAATTTAATGCACATGTTTCCCATGTGTTCTACAGGCATCTGTAAAATTAACATTTGTATATATATTGGGACTAACATTTATTGGGACTAGCATTTTTGTTGCTTATATCCCTCCACCTTCAGCATCGGGACATAAACAACAAAAATGTTAGTGAACTCCCTCCTATGCGGGATATAACTATAATCACTGAACACCTCACTAATAACTTATTAAAGCTGACTCTAACTGAAGGTATAAAACTTTTCTAGACCTGTTCCACACAATGTCCCACTGTTAACCTCACAATTATATTATAACATCCCAAATCTTTTAATTCACCTCGGTGTGAAATCAATGGCAATCCCATGAAAGATTTTCAAATGTGGTTTAATTGAGCTGATGGAAAATCTAACAAAACTAATTTATCCCCATCTGGAATACTTTTGAATGTAACCTCGTCTTCATTCATGAAATGTTTTGAAAATTGAATTGGTGTTAGGAACCAGCCTCCATTGCTCCATTTCTCTAATTTAGCATGTAGGAAAATATTACCAAGATTACACGATAAAATATATCACATCCTCATTGTATTCATAAAATGTTATTTCTCTGACTGTCTGTCTGTTATTACTAGCATACTGTCCCTGAGACCAACAAGCCCTTCGGGGTTTTATGTAGGATCATTTTATGTTTATTTTTGATGAATTAAAAATGACTACCAAAAACAAATTGTCCTTGAAAGTAACAAAGATTAAAGAAGCTGTGTAAAATTAAAACACTGATTTCAATATTTCGGTCTCATGATTGAAAGTATCCATCAATAAAGAAAATTGTAAATCTTTAAATGGTTCTGCCATTCCAACTATGAAAGAGGTGTCTATAATATCAAATACTGAGTCTCAAGGCCAACTGGTCTTGTGGTTCTCCATTGAAAGTATTTGAAACCACATGATACAATCATTCAAGTAACTGGATAAAAATGCTCACTGTATTTTAGATTTTTATTTCATGTGCAAGAGAAAAAATGTTTGTAATTGCCTAACAAAATGTTTTCAAAATTTTCACAAAACAGAAATCTGAAAATATTGAAAATATTTTGTTATGCAGTTACAAACATTTTTTTCTCTTGCACATGAAATAAAAATCTAAAATACAGTAAGCGTCAAAAACCCCTCTTTGGAAGACGTGTTTATCGCCAATGAATTGAAACTTCTTCTCCGCTGTTAGTTTCCAAATTATTCACCATTTTTATCCAAAACAAAATTTAATAATATTTGCATTTTTAACATAAATTAATATTTTTCTTTTTACTGCCACTTATTGAGCTATTTGGCTTGTCAGTGAAATGAAGTAAATATCAAATTTAATCAAGTTCACCAATGCGTAGTTGAAGAAACAATGTGAGAAGAAGTAGAAAAAAAGTTGGCTATAGTGAGTAAAGGGTTGGTATTTTGAAGAAACATATTATAATGTAGCCATGACAGGTTGTTTGGAGTAGTTCTTTGAACTTGCTGTCTCACTCTTATCAGCCATTTAGGGTATAGTCATTGAGCTAAGTGGCCTGTCAACATTTGCTCAAAGTTTGAAGGGACTTGCAGGTTAAAGAGAACACAAGAGGGAGCCATGCGTTCTCCTTTCATCACCGACCATGTCACTCCGTTATTTTGCTCAAATTACTTGGGCTTGAGGAATCGAGACCTTGGCCTTGCTGAAGTCAGAAGATGAGCAGCAGAAGACGACCTCCGTCGTAGATGAGGCCTCTTGACGGAGGACACCAAGATCCCAACACGTGCAAAGTGCCTACATCTTAGATGCCACCAGCCTCCAATTTCTATCCCTCAAAAGCTTGAGAATAAATCTAATAAATTCATATGGTTTATGCAACAAAACCTGCCAAAATCTCTTGCATTCTTGTCGGCACATCAGCACAATAAGTAATGGGTGCTGCATACAGGCTCTGTTGGTCGTAAACATTTAAACCAGATAAGTTCGGAACTTAACACAAGAGAAATACATTTCCCATTGCCAGTTGCAACCAGTTGTATGCTACCTTCGACATCCAGAATCGCACCTGCTTGCCACCCAATATTCATGGCAATGCCGGAGGATTGGTGATCGACTTGTCGCTTGCTCGGTCACTCATCATTCGGTCTTTGCTTTCTCCTAGACTAAGAGAAATTTCCTCTGCACCCCTTCTATTTTCTCCACTGATTGCCGACATATACCTTCTGCGATGACGGTTGGCCCCCAGCAGCCCTGCCCTACCTTGCATCCTAAGCAGTTGCAACCTACACATGTCTTTCTTGTTGCCATCCCTCTCTGCCATCCTTCAATGCCATCAGCTTCTGAAGCTCCATCATTCACACATTCTACGTGCAATAACAATGCTTTACTATGATCTATGTCAGTAATAGCTGAACTTCGGGGCAAAGCCACATCAACCAAACCAGCCATAAGGCTGAGTCAGGTCTCATTGGTTGAACACCATTAAGCCCATCACAAGGTGCTGTGCACACAGTTCATCAGATTTCATGCAGGTGTATATATCAAACGCATGAAATAATCATGTATTAATTCACTACATTCAGTTGAAATCTTTGCCTGACACTCCCAAATTACATATCTGTATTCTGTATTCATGAGAACAGTTGGTGTCATATTAAACCTGCAGGATATCGTTGCAGCAGCTAAATACAGCATAATGGAACAAAAATATCTAAATACTAGATTAATATCTCATATATTTGATCCTCAACAGAGCAATTGATCTCTGCTTTGAGATTGGTAAATAATGATACAATAATTGGTTCAGCATTGTTCAGATTTTCTTGTATGTAAAGCAACAAGTCTTGGGTGATGTAAGTACATTACATAAACACCATCATCGCAAGTTCGCTTTGCCACTGCCATTTCCTGCTAGCCAGGTTTAACAAGAATATTCTTTTTCAAAAAAAGAATAGATACCTGGGGTTGTGTGTAGAGTGCCAGCAGCACTAGTATAGGCCTACGATTTAATACAGGTGAAAATCCTGCCAAAACTGTTTTAACGCTATAAGCTATAAATGGCATACCATAAGAACCGCAATACAAAAGCGCAACTTACAAACCAAATTTGGTGAAGATCTGACCAGTAGAAGCCAAGAAAAGTTTGATTATAGTACAAATTCAGGCCTCGTAAAATCCCCCTTCCTGCCTACGCTGCTGCTGCGTTGACCCATATATTCTCAAAACTCAGAGCGTTCGTTCGCTTAAATATACCTGGTCTGTCATAGAACATAGTATGATAGTTCTATACTTGTTAAAGGCGTAGGCCCAGGTATAAAAAAATCAGTTAGAAATGAAAGAAAAGCATTAATGCATCACCTGTTGAGACGACTTCGCCAGGAAGTAGACTGCAGACAGCATCTCGGGGAGGGACACTGGGACCTTGCGTAAGCGTTCTCCGAAAGTGTTGAGTAATGACCTTGATCTCTTCTCAAGGTCAGGCAGGTCACAGAATTCAGCAAGACGAAGGAGGTTCATGGCGGACACACTGTTGGGGCTTGGTTCCGCATTGTCCTGATCTGAATGAAGAAAGTAAAAATTTTTTGGATCACAATCTTTTTTTTTTATGGATGATGGCATTGAAAGTCACAAAACTGATTATTTTTTTTTTGGATTTATTTCAAGACATGAATAAAGATAACAATAGTACAGTTAAATGTCAACATTATGCCCTCTTATCATCGAAGGGCATATTAGCCCTAAAGATTCAGTGTATTTCTAGCCAAAAAGATCCCTGTAGCAAAATCATTAACACTAGCTGGGTACTCATATCCTTCGATGACCTCTGACCTCTGATCACTAAGTACTTCCGGTATCCTTCTGACGTAATCAAAGAAGCTCCCCCTAGGGGAATTTGGTTCAATACTAAAAGGACAGGTGACCGTGTCTAACAGTCTCTATCTTTATGCCTCTCAAATAATCCTTTCTTTGAGAGTGCAGTACATGCAACACTTCAAAAGATAGGCACAAGACATTGCCAACGGCCACAGATCAATAAAATCTTAAAGAATTAGCCACCGTCTAGAACATTGGCACTGGATATTGAAATGTTATTTCAAACTACGATGTGAGTACAGTGTCCGACGTCGAAGTTGTGGCCGACTCCGGAGTTCTGGACGTCAATAGTGACGTCCATGGGCAACTTCAGAACATTCTAACAGAGAGAGGTTTTAGAATATAATGGTTGTCAGAATTAAAGGCCACAACTCCGGTGTCGGCCACAACTTCGACGTCGGACACTGAAATTTAGAAATAGAATTCATAGGTTGATATTTATCTTATAACTTGCTAGAACCTCCTTATTGGGACATTTTAATTCAATTATTTATCATTTTATGAAACCACACAGGTTGCAAACTGAGCTATATTAGTCATTCACTCATGGGTGGGTTTTTATGCCTGCCTCTTCATAGAAGCAGCTTTATTTCAGAGGCAAATACAATAATGCAAAGGAAACAATTTCGAGTGGACATTCAGCTAAAAAAATGCTCTAACGGGGGAGTCGAACCCATGTCGTTGACAGAACTGAAAAGTGGCTTAACCACTGGACCACGCAGCTGCTTATATACAACTAACTTCACCAAACATGAGACTAAATACAGTTTTGCCGGAAGATTTAGAGACTGCAACTAAGAAAACCAAAGATAGGAAAACCCTGGGCTACACTTCCCACAACCCCTCACCCCGAGAACACAAGAGCACCAGGATCTTGAATTATCCAGACCACTAATTACACCATCCTGTAGATTCCTGTTTCCCATAAAGGCTTTCAGGAAAATCAAACAATTTGAACTCTGTCACAAACGACAAGTGTAAATTAGTCTGGATTGTCTTCATAAATTTCCCCATGACTCACACAACAGATTGGAACCGTATAAATCAATTTATCGATGGCAATTTGATGAGCGTAGTCACACATCCTGCGCTCCTGTCAATTCATGAAAAGTACTTCCTACAATTTTGGAAATCCCATTTGCCATTGTGAGAGCTAATGTGAACAAGACAATGAACAGAAAAATCACAACAAACTTCTTTGCACTTAGCTTTAAATATATTTTTATTTTTAAAGTAATTCAGCCAGCCAGCCAGCCAACCAGTCAGCCGACCAGTCAGTCAGTCTGTCATTAAGCCTAATTTCCACGACTAACAATATGAGTACATAAAGTCCCATGAAGTCTAGAATGGATATAAGATATCATAATACGCTACACATTGTCAAAGGATAAGCAAAAAGAAGCCACTGATACAGAACAGCCTGCCAAATTCCCAATACAATTCTATTGATTAAATTGCACAATTGTAGAAGCCCGAAAGAAACACAAGGCTCTGGAACTGTGGGTTCCTCTCAAACGTTTGAAGTAGAGCCAGTTTCACCCTAATTACGCAGGATTATCCCAGGGACATTAAATTGCTTTCCAGTGTACTGGCTGAGGGGAATTCCTCCTGGCTTAGCCCCCTCAACCATTAAGCCCTTTTTTATCTCGACATCTTCAGTAGAATTGAGAAGTTGTCACAGAGAAATCAAACACTCCAGGCCATAGAGGTGGCCCCAGCAGGAAAAACAAAAACATCCTCAATGATCAAGGGCTTCCAACAATCCGCAAGATATTGTAGATCAAGCAAATTGTTTACAGAAATAAATAATATGTATTATTTCAAATTTTGCCTGATGATACTCTTGAAGAAATGTCATCATGGCCATTGTTTGCATTGGAGACCCCTGCTACAGTCCGGTACAATGTAATTCACAGCACCCATTTCTCAGGAAATACAGAACTCAGCATCTTTTTATTCATATTACATATATATGCATATAATTGTACAAAGATCATTACGACACCCATGGTGCATGAACATGACATGTAATAAGGGTGACAGAGTCAGTTAACCCTACAACTGGAGTAGAGCCCTATGTAAAACATTACTCGAACAATGGAGTAAATATCTCCACCAATTGAGAGTAAAATTCACCCTCTGTGAGGAGCAAGTTACTCTCCAACAGAGTAGACCGCCCAATTCAGAGTACAGTTAGTTTCATAAAAAACGCCCTGTTAAATTGAAGCTAGACAAAGCTAGACAACATCTGCTATACAAAGCTGCCTGCCACTAAACAGTACTGTCTTGCTATAGCTGGCTACTCAAAGCCATATCTAAAATTACATGCGGCATCATATCAGAGAAATTTCATCCATTTATATATTTTTGGTGTAAGCCGACTATAAGTTAGGAGTAGACAGAAGCAGCTGGATTTAGGCAGTTACATATACAGACAGGAATAGATCGCTACAGCTGTCTAGAGTCGACCATTTTTATGAATTTCAAACTAACTGTACTTCACTGCATACAGGAAGTACATTTTACTCAATATGGAGAAGTTTACTTCTTTGTTGGAGTAATCTTTGGCCACTTGTAGAGTTAATATTTTCTGAGTGTTGAACATAATACTATAAATAGAATAACTTCCCAAAGCAATTGGTCTTCCAGCTAACTGGTTACTTCTCCATTATGCCTATCAAATTCCAACTAAGACTGTGCAATTGGCAGAATAACCACACTTGGGCTACCTAGTATTAAATTTGATAAAAACAGTGCAGGGTACAGAGTTAGCATAATCATATTTCACAAGACTTCACTCTTTCATTAATATTCTGTAATGTGTATATCATACAGCAAGCACAATTTAATTCGAATCTCATGTAAGATTCTCCACCAATTCATTAAAAAAACCCAGATAATAATGACGCAATTCTAACATGCTGCTGTTCAAGAATGTGGCCTAACTTCGAATCGGTTAACTACCACAATATGAACTTACACCTCAATATCACTTTTGAATTAACAAAAGCCCTTCACAGCCAAATCACAGGCATTTGTATATGATGATTAATTCCATTGTGTAAAAATCCTACAATTCGAAGATTTTTGCATATCTTGACAGACACTCAAGTTTCTGAGGATCAACAGACCATTTATATTTCTTAGCTATATCACAGAGAAGCCATATTTCTCTATGGCTTTATACCAAATAGTACAAAGTATAAAATAACAGAAGACCGCATAATACAGTGCATTGCCCTTCCAGTCCTCAACTGAATAAAGAGGTAATCTAGAGAAGCAGAAACTGCTGACTGAGCCATTTGGAGTAAAAACTTCGGAGCTGGAGAGCTAAAGGCTTTTGAGACAAATCCGCTGTCATTGGGAGCCACGAAGGCCAGCCGAAGAGACTTGATAACAGAATCGAGAGCTGTTAATTGGCCGAAGCGGAAGCGCTGAAGGTCAATCTGAAGAAAAGAATGCAGCCACAAAATCTAATTGGAAAGAAGAGCTAAAACAGGGAATGCTCCTCACAATAAAATGCACTTTGTTGACACTTAATACGGAAGATACCAACTGGCAATTAGTCGTTAAATGCATGCGGCAACAGCAAGTCCTTGGAAAAAACACCTTCCGTCTTGGTGTCCCAAGGTCCTTCTTCTCCCACAGAATAAACCAGATAGCTGACTTCGCTCTAGTAAGTGAATGAATACCTATAGGATTAATCCTTTGCCCAGTTGGCTGTCCTTAAGTAAAAAAAAGTAACTGTTGATTCCATTGAAACTAACCTCAACTGCTAGTGTCTCATTAGTGAGGTCATAAATTTTCATGTGGTAAAAACATTGAGTGATGGGGTGAAATGGTGGTAAAAATATTACCCATACATTTTCCCACTCAAGAAATGCCAATGAGTAAATCCACATCCAAGTGCAGGAGCAGCTTAGAACACCTGGGCAGCATGGCAATGGTCTTAATGGATGAAAGCATGAACCCCATATTTCCAGCTGACCTAATTATAACACTTCAAACACAAGGTGACTGCTTATGCTAAGTATAGTGCAATTGAGATCACCCTGGATATCCACATGACCGATTTATCACTATGAGATGACTATAAAGATGATTATCTGAACACACCTAGGTTACAGGGCAGGGCATAAATTAGCAGTTCATGTCTAGGTTAATTGTGGCTCCCCATGCAGATACACTTTATCTTGGAGGACCACACTTTGGGCCTTGGTTCAAGACCATAGTCTATCAGGGACCATGTCTACAATGGCAAATGTGAACAAAATTATCTCTTCCTAATCAAAGGGTCTAAAAATCAACCAATTTATACCACACAGACAATTTACAGGCTACATACTTAACTTACATCATACATATGACAATAAAGAAACAATGGATGCAAAACTGCAAGGTAAAATTATCAAACAAATGCTAAATTAATTGCCAGACAAAATGAAAATTGATCAATCAGTGTCCAGTAAAATCGAGAATCAGGTGCAGAGTTGCAGACATAGCAGAACAATGACTGGCACAGACCTCAGAGCACTAATAGGCAGCTCACACACTCTAGCTGGATATGATATCTAAATTGGTGTGTAGGGGCATGTGAGGAACGCCTTGCTTGAATTGGCTTGATCATGTGAGACATGCTGCTGTTGCTGCTGCTAGTGGTGATGATGCAGAAAGATGGACAGCAGGTGTGATCCAAGGATATCTCCTGGCACCTATCATATGCAGTTGAACCCCACTTTGTGAACACCAATTATCTTCAACTCTTTTAAACTAGTTCGTCCAAGTTTGACCAAAGCATGCTTCTCAATTGCATGTCAGTGTGCACTTCCCAGCAATTACCATCTTCAAAACATGTGACCCAAAAAGGTCCTGATACTAAAATACACAATGATGTTTGACACAAGAGATTTATTTAAGTTTTACAAGATAGAAGAGTATATCAAGTGGACTAAACAAAAATATATATATATATATATAGCTAATACAACAGAAACAGATTAATGTTTCATATGTTCTTGAATACAAGCAGCCAGAGGCAGGGGCCTCTGACGTATTATCTGTCCGTTTTCTAAACGGAGACTGCACGATACAAGTGTAAATTCTTATGTAATATATTATATATTTAACACTGTGTTTTATATATATTTTGAAGGACAATCTTGACCTATCTTTTTAAATAAGACTAGCCTCTATTTTAGACATCGAGAAATATGGTAACTCGGCTACTAATCGAGAAATATGGTAAATCTGGAAATTTATCTATGAACGTGAAATTTTGCACTGATGAAGGTCTTATTGGTGAGGTTGCCCTGTATTTTAAAGAATGGATTCATAAGCAAGAGGAAGGGGTTCAGACATGGACACCATGGTTTCAGACACCCCAGGTGGAGGTCGAGGGGGAAGGGTCAGCATCTTGGTAGGAGCATGGTAGGGTAAATGAGGATACCCCTTTCTCCTCATCATCACACCCCATCACCACTGGGGTCATGAGTCAACAGCTGCTTAGTACCTTTCACTACAGAACACATTCACAATTAAGGCAATCATCGATAAAAATATAACTGGACTTAATGAGATAACATTAAATGAGAGGCAAGTTACTGAAGTAGGTGAGAGTCATGCCAACAAGTCTAATGGTCTTCATGGAGGGGTGGTCTTGATAGCAAATCACGTTGCCTTAAAGTATGGTGCCACTGTAGTGACTGTACCATGTACTACAAGTTAACTGTGGAATGTACCAGGGGTAATACAAGGTAGTCTGTGTGTTATAGCAATTACAAGGCAATTCTGCAATTCTGGATGTGGAAAAACGATTTTGATACAAATTGAGATGAGCTAGGTGTACCTGGAATCCCAATTTCCGACAGCCAATAATAGATTTAAGTCCTACTATGTACGATCTAAATTTGATGTAAAATCAATGCTGAATTGCATATTCAGAGATATGATAGTTCATATGTTCAAATATATTCGTTATATGCTAACTCCATAGGTTAATAATTCTTTTCATATCTTCCATATGCCATGTTTTCTGATATCTAATTCTGAATTTCTATTATTCGCATCAGTACTATTGTAATATTAAGTATTTTCCCTGGAGTAGGACTAAAAGTATCCTTCAAAACTACAAAACAAACAAATTTGACCTTGCCAATCTTTTAATTCCACTGGTTGGCAAACAAGAGTATGAAGTATGAAAGGCCATAGACCCAATACAGTTGCACAGTGTATTGGCATTTTTCTTTTCTTTTGCTGTTTCACTTGACTCTCAATATCCCTTGCTATGGAGCTTGTTTTTTGTCTGACTCCTCATCATAAATCGTTGGTTAATCAAGTCTCCAGCAAGCAATAGAGTGTCTCCTGACTCAAGGGTGGTGGTCCATTGTCAAGAGACAGCAGCAGCCGAACAACAAGCATTAGTTACAGACAAAGCAGAGAGGCAATCTTGCACTAGAGTTGCTTCACAGAGGATACCAGCTTCCAGATGTATCAGGTATTTAGGCTTAACTCAGGTTCATCAGTCAGCACAGCAAGGTTATACACCAGAAGAATTCCTCAATGACAATGGTGAGGTTTTTTCTCTTCTTTTCTTAATTCAGGGAGACCACAGCCCAATCTAAATGTTGGCTGTCGTAAATGATATCACTAATTAACCTGAGATTGAATCATACAGCAGAAAACTAAGGCTGGCTTGGTATGTTCATTCAAATTCATACTCAGCTATATTATAATGAATGCACAGCTGCCCTCTCAACCTCTTAGGAAGGATTACCGTTTCTCCACTCTTTATTTTCAATCGCAAACGCCCAAATTAATCAAAACCACCTCGTTATTAAGTCATACTTGTATAGGACCAAATAATGACAAAGATACGTCATTCCTCACAAGAACAAATAAGCTGCTGTGCCCAAGGTGACCTTCCGTGATCTCTGGTGACCTCCTTGTGACCTTTTGACCTTGAAGACAGACTCCAGGAGACCACAAGACAACAACAACAATAAGCGGAGTCTGGCATCATTTGCTCTGACCCCACAAATAAGCCATCATTTGTTTGTCTTGCAGCAGCAGCTGAGCTTCTCTGAGTAAATGCTAAACACTTCTGAACAACAGGCTTATCAACAGCATGAGCACATCTAAACATCAACATGAAAACATCTAAACACCAACATCAGCATTACATGGCACAACTGAACACTCACTAATGACATATGATATATCTTTTTTAGAGGGGGGGGGAGAGGGTTTAAAGTCTAGAAAAGGTATAATATAATGTTTATTTTGATCTTGTTAATCATCCCATACCACAATGTACATTTCATTTGTCATATATCGCACATCATTATAATTGAAATCTTTAACGGTTTGTATAATCCAAACTTGGGCTGCAATACATTTCAGCACCAGGTACAGGGACTTAATAGTTTTGTGGTCTCCACTCTCCAGTTGATCTTAATACTTTATCGATTCATGTTCCATAGGCAGATAAAAACACTCCTGATTCATATAACCTTCCCAATAGCTGCGGGTTACTCTTGTTCGAGTGAAGCGGAGCGGAGACGGAGGCCTTGCTTTAGGAAGATGGATTCACATCTTAAAAACCCAATTTGCTTATTGTTATCATGTATTAGTTCTTAATAAAGCCTAGACCAACACCGAAGAAGCATAAGCAGACAAATCCATCTATTAAACCAGGCACATGAGGCCATCAAAGCAGGGCGGCCCGGGTCCAGGTAACCTGTGTTTTCCTCCGATTCCTCCACCAGATCAATCATGGCAAATGAGTTCTAGCAGTTGATTTGTCAAAGTAAATTGCAGACCATCCATCCATCTCTCCCTGATGAAGGCTGCGAGAACACTCTGCCTTCTTAGCTGGCACATTAGTGTTTTCTTTCTCATTTAACGACAACTAGGTCATTATTTCCCATCTTCTCAAATCTTTTCTGTCTTCTATGTGTCTGCCTAGCTGTCTCTTATGTCTAAACTACCTGCTACTTTAGAATATAGAGAATATAATTAAACTGATAAAAAAAAATACATGACAAGGAACACAAAACAATGCATTCATTTAAGTCACATTGCCAAAAAATTTTGACAGACCAAAGTTTGATTGTTGAAATTGCACCAGACCATTTAAGGTCATTGCTGAGTGGTTAGTAATCAAGGTGCAGTTGTCATATTTCCCTCTTCCTGACAGTCTCAAGGTCAATTCTTAGTCTCAGGGCACTTTTTATGAGCACTAAAATCAAGCAGAGGTCATCCACATCGTGGAAGGGGCCTGTGGTCAACCTGGTGATGCCTTGAGTTCAGCAAACACACACTAGAAGTTTCCACCATGAAAAGTATATTACACAATGTACACTCTTGATTACATCTACCTCTTGTTGTGGGACAAAAGTTAAAGAATGGTTAGACAACATCACTGCTGTTACAACAGAGATGAGACCATTTTCATTCAAATACACTAGATTGTTACTTCAGGCTACCTCGTTAACAAGTGTATTGTATTGTATTCATATTGTATTGTATTCGTATTGTATTGTATTCAATTCCAATAAGAGCCCACAGAGCACAGTATGACCTGTGTTGTTTATAAGCAAGTATACAGAGCTGTCACACCTGTTGCTTTACTGGGCAATCACCAGAAAAACAAGACATTCCCCAGTAGTCATTATAGGGCAGTGACGTAACAGCAACCATTCTATGATGACGTCAGAGGACGTGTGTTAGAATCGTATATTCTTATTCTTATCTCAATTGCTTTGACCAACCAAGTGAACAACAATATTAGCACCACACAATCACCTAGCCTAACATTAAACACTCTTTTGAGTTGCTATTAAATGGAAGACACACTAAACCTCTCCTGAGCAACGAAGGCCACATATCAGGCTACCTCTCAATAAAGATAGAACAACTATGAGAACACTTTTAAGTTTGACAACACGAGACATTTCTTGAGTAATATAATATGTATACACAGCAGCCTGATATTTATGTACAGTAAAACACAATCAACTGAATCATTTACAGCCCTAAGTGGTTTGAAACCCTACAGGGTGCAGCCTAAATACTTGCACCACACATATCCTCTTTCAGGATAGCCCAAGGTTACGCAAGTGCTTATGAGATCTTTTAAAGTTTAGCCACAGTTAGTCAGGGGTACAAGCAATTGGTCATTGTAATATTTTTGATCTTATAATGTCAGACAATATCAGTGTCTGAATTATTGAGAGGGTGCATGCTGCAGGGCTTGTTCTGAGTGACACATCACAGAAGTCAGATTTCTGTCTGCTTGCATGGTGTCTCTAGTTGCGAAAAGTTTACAAATTAGAGATTTCCTAGTAACTACACCTCTGAAGCCACAGAAAATATAATATTTGCACAGAATCCTCCTTCAGTGTTTTTTATAGGTGCATATATATATATATTATGGTATTAGATGAGAAGAAGGTTGGTTCCAGTTTTGATTCAGCAAGGTCATAAAATTGAAACAAGAGAAACAAAATGGCATTCCAGAGGAAAAATTTGAATCTACAACTAATCCAGAAATAATCACATGATTTTCAGGAGGATGGGCTAGTTTATTAGACAGAAAATTGACCTAAATCCAAAATTGCACACTCCACCTCAAAGATGTCAATGCCCTACCTTCTTATTAAAAATGAATCTATTTGCCCTATTTTTGGTGGCAAAGGTCAAGAAAGGTGTCAGTAACACATCTGTATGACCAGTGACATAATCTAAAGCTTGTAGTGCAAAGACCAAGGTGAAAATGACACGAAGGAGTGATAAGTATGCATGTGCTTTAATTAGATCCATATTATCTATCATTCTTGAGGAAACAAAATATATTCATAAAGATAATTGAGGACCGTTATTACTTTCGTGTGTACGATTGCATCTGCATGCGATCACTGTCAATTGAGGTAATAACAAAAGAAGTAGCAGTAGCTACTGGTGCAAGTTTTTATGCCACACCCTGTATGACGACACAAATAAAAACAATAAAAAGTCCACAATCAGAGACATGCAAAAAATGCATCAACATCTGTTCTCCTGCGGTCGGATAACCTCATGTGAGTCGTGTTCAGACTTCTGAAATGTGTAATGTGTCCAATTACTTACAATGTAATTTATTTATTGGTGGCCTGGAACCATAATATAACAGAACCCCCTGTACCCTAAGTTACAGCACAAATGAAAACAAAATATAGGATAAATCATAAGACCCCCTTATGCCCTGGAACAGATTCCACTACATATCGAAATTCATGAATTAACTTTAAAAATATAAATATCAGTATTAATAATTATCCTTTTTTTTTAAAAAAAAAACAATTTTGCCAAGTTAAGGTCCCCCTGCCCAAACAATTTCTGGGACCCTTCATGAGCAACATCCCAGCCGGATGTCATTCGGATGAGACGTTAAATTGGCGGTCCCTTGTCCATGCTGAGGCAAGTAAAAGATCCCACCCATGGGCTAAATGTGTAACATGGGTAGACTCCTTCTTTCTCTCTATTACTTCATCAATCAACCCTCAATAGCGGCAAGAACTTGCCTCAGAGGGCTGCACTTTTCATATCTTTGTTTCGTCAAACTGTCTACTAATTTCTCAAAAACCACAGCTGGAATTCTACTTCAAAATCTTTCTGATCATCAACCTTATTTTGTTGTCTTTGATTATTTAAAACTGATAAAGAACTCATCAAAATATATTAAGATACAGACAAACACACCAACGTCAATAGAAAAGTTTAGAGATGATCTTATGAATTCCTGTTTCCAAGATGTATTTAAGACCGGAAGGTATGACAATCCAGATGATAACTACTCTACATTAGATGGTATTCTACAGACTGCACTAAAAAAAAATATGCCACTCAAAAATGTTAAATATGATAAACATAAACACAAAAAATCATTATGGGTGACACAAGGCATAGTTCGTTCAATTAAATTCAGGGACAACATGTATAATCGTCTAAGAAATACTCCAGTAAATGATCCTTTACATAATACACTCAAAATTAATCTGCAGACTTATAATCGCATTCTTAAACAGAGTATCAGAAAAGCTAAAATGAACTACTATCATTCCTGTTTCGAAAAATAAAGCTGATATGAAGAATACTTGGATGACGATAAAAGAAATTATTAATAAAACTACGAAAAAGACAGATTTACCCAATACTTTCCTTATCAATGGTACCCCAGAGAATGATCCAAACTTAATAGCTCATGAATTCAATAAATATTTCGTTGAAATAGGACCATCATAAGCCAGTAATATACAAACAAGTCATTCTTCAACATCAATTGGTGCATTTTTAAGTAAAGAAATTGTTTCTAGTTTCCATTTTGAAAATGTAACTGAAGAAACTGTAAAGAAAATTATTGATAACCTGAAGCCTAAGAGTAGTTGTGGAAGAGACAATATATCTAATAAACTGTTAAAATCCATTAAATCTGAAATAGCCCCAGTCCTTACCTTAATTATAAACCAAAGTTTACAGACTGGTATTTTCCCAAATAAACTTAAGATTGCAAAGGTTCTACCAATCCATAAAAAGGATATGGATAATGTTTTCAGTAATTATCGGCCCATCTCTGTTTTACCCAGCATATCCAAAGTCTTTGAGAGAGTCATACATAATCAGCTATACAAATATTTTATTGAACAAAATCTGTTTTTTGATAGTCAGTATGGTTTTAGGTGTAACCATTCAACTGAATTAGCAGCATTGAAAATTGTAGAAAGATTAATATTAGCAATGGATAATAAGGAAATTCCTCTGAATGTTTATCTAGATCTCTCAAAGGCTTTTGATACACTGGACCATCAAATCCTTCTGAAAAAGCTAGAATATTATGGATTAAGGGGAACTTCTTTAAATCTAATGCAAAATTACCTTCATGGCAGAAAACAATATGTTCTGTTTAATGAAATTACCTCGGATTTACTTCCCATTAAAACTGGAGTGCCTCAAGGCTCTATTCTGGGGCCTTTACTTTTTGTAATTTATATGAACGATATCATAAATGCCTGCAATATGTTTAAGCCAGTTATCTATGCAGATGATACTGCTCTCTGTGCAGTTTTAGAAGCTTTTGGAAGTGAAAAACAAGTATTAGAAACAAACATTAATAGAGAACTTAACTTGATAAATGAATGGTTCAAAATCAATAGATTATCACTCAATAGTAGCAAAACTAAGGCTATGATTTTTCATACACCACAAAAGAAAGTCAATAAGATTAAGCTAAAAATAAATGACACTGAAATAGAATATGTTGATCAATTTGATTATTTAGGCATCATTTTTGATTCAAATATGACTTGGAAACCTCATTTGAATAAAGTATCCAACAAAATTTCCAGGTCAATTGGTGTCTTGAACAGACTTAAACATTTTTTACCCGGTGCTATATTAAAGACTCTTTATAATTCTCTTATTGATCCTTATTTGAAGTATGGTATCATGGTATGGGGAATGAGTGCTACACGCTTGTTAAAATTACAAAAAAAGGCAATACGAATAATTTCAAATGCAAAATATAATGCCCATACTGAGCCATTATTTAAAAATTTAGAAATTCTAAACATTAATGATATACTGAAATCACAAGAGTGGAAATTTTTATATAAAATGGAAAATCATAATTTACCCATATACTTTTTGACAGGCATGTTTACCAGACAGTCAGATATACATAACTATGATACCAGATATTCTAATGAATTAAGAAATCCTCAGAGTAAACATCAATTTGTTGTAAATAGTGTGAGATATAGACTACCTCTGGTATACAATAGCTGCCCACATAGCATAAAAAGCAAAATTTCTACACATAGTTACCCAGGATACAGTAAATACATAAAGAAACATATTCTAAACAATTATGATACCTTATGTTTAATTCAAAATTGTTATGTCTGTCGAGCTACTGCTGGAATGCAGTAATTATTACTTTTCATATGTATGACTAATCGGACATTTTGTTCATCTTTGCAGGAAAATGCTTGGTATACATGGCATGTGAATTTCATACAAGAGTTTTGGTGATTTTGCCTCTCCATAGAGGTGCAACTGTTCAATTTCTGTGATGAAATATGCTGTCTAAGTTCTTCGCAGGAAAATGCTTGGTATATATAGCATGTGACTTTCATACAACAGTTCTTGGTGATCTTATTTGAAATGTTTTTCCAATTTTTTGCTAGGAAAATGCTTAGTATACATTTTATGCCTAGCATGTGACTTTCATACTTAAATATTCTTACCTTAAAATAACAATGCAAATGTTGCTGAGGCATTATAACTATCATCATTGTCTTCAATAGTTCACTAGAAAGGGTTTATCATACCTAAAATAACTTGTCATTACCATGATCACATAATCATTTGCTGAGGTCTCTCTGGAACCCAGGTGGGCACTCGCTAGCATTACCCTCCGGTTTCTTAGAGTGCTCTCCTGATCTGCCCATACATAATATGTACATTTGTGAATTATTATTTTTTTTCTTATAATAGATCAATATGTTTGTTGAATAATATTAATTGTTTATGAAATATGTATTGTGCAGGAAATAAAGTGTCTTGAGTCTTGAGTCTATCTATCTATCTATACTCCTGAAAAAAAAAAAAATCCCCTTAATAATGTCACGTCACTATTACAGACATTTTGGTCTGCAATGTACTTTATCTCAAAAGATGGATAGAATGAACATATATACAGTGCATATACTACATAATGATATGTTCATACTTTGTAGGGTGGCTACCCTCTCCCCCCCCCCCCTCCCCCACTAGCAATGCCAATGGGGCGTGATCAGCACCTGGGGAAGTGGAGGTGAGGGGGGCAATGAACACAACCCCCTCATGACCACTTGTCATGGAATTTCAACATGCCCCAATGGACTAAAAATAAACAGATTGCAAGCAGGAACAGCAAGCATAGGAATAGCCACCGATGGATGGAATTCACAGCTATTTGTAGAAAAATCTGACACGTGAGGATGTGGAAGCGCAAAAAAAGCTTGTTAAAAGAAGAAGCGTACCAAACGTAGAGGAATGTGTGAGAATCCACATGACAACATTTTTCTGGAGATTGCCCAGAGCATAATCTGGAATCTTAACTTTCCTTCAAAAACTTACTTTGTAACTAATATGATAAAAAACCAAAACCAAAATTAATATAGGCCTAATCATTGCTCCACATGAAATTAACTTTCTTTAATCCTTTAAATTTTTTTAATTCTGTCATAATTTGTCAACAACCTTAAAATGATCAAATATTAATATGCCCGTTTTTGGTACATGCATATCCAAAATTTCATCCTCTCAAATTGATGATATATCATGTCATTATCATCTACACGAGGTATATCTCAGGAGCAGATAAACGTGGGGAAATCATACCCAATGTTGCTAACAACTAAAGCATCAAGATATAAATTTACAGTTTTCAGCTGCCATAACATCTGAAAAACACACATTGCCCATTCCACAACTTGAGCTCAGTTTGCAGGATCCCTCCATCTTTTTCACACATGCCTCAAGATACAAACAACCAGTTACAGGCTTACCACATTACAGACTGTTTTTGCAATACACTCAAAGTCAGAATCAGACCAACAGTAAATCTCCCTGCTGAATCGATGAGAGTAGTCACAGTCTACATCACAACCTTCAAAAGCATCTGGATATAGTCCCGAGTTAACGGTAAGCACCACACTCTATGGTAGCTTCCAGAATTTAATTCTCACTCAACATGAATTAGTAGCTAACTTTCATGAAAAGTTAGCCAATATAGAAGTATGTAGGATTTTTTATCTGCCACAGCAGACACACACAGTACTTATAAGGCACCTCAAGTTTAAAGTCTCAAGTAAACGCATGTTACAGCTATCGGAGATTAAGCTCAATATATAACTTAGGCGATATCAGGATCTTCGCAGAATAGGGCATAACCGACCAAGACTCGCTAGCAAGAGAAGACACAAATAGAAGCCACCAAAGCATAAATTGAGGAGGTTAACTAAGTCATTGACAGTTGCAAGGTCAAACTGGCCCTTCATTCCTTACTTACTCAATCTTTCTTTTCTCTTCCATCCTTTTCCTTACAAATATACTTTTTTTCTTTGCAAATACACTACAAAAGCAAGATATCCCAGAAAAAAGAAGCCATATCCTGTGCTGGAAAGATAACTATTCTGTACCTAATCATCCCAGTTTCTCAATAGAATCAGAAGCTATCAGTGCGAGACCACTGGAGATAGTCAGATGGTCAGAACACCAGATTAGAATATTGATGTCATCCAACGACTTGGTACAATTGTTTGACACTTGGTATTATGCAGAGATTCTTGGCAAGTCCTAAATATATTTCAATTATAAGTAACACAGCCCTTGAAAAAGGCCTCAAGGAAAGTAAGAACAAAATTGTTTTGAAGATAACCTTGGCATTGTACTAGGAACAACAGGATGTACACTTGCACAGAGAGACTAAACTAACATCAGTTTGGTATTGTAATTGATAAAAGAAATTTAGAAAAATGGTAAAAAATTTAATAAAAAAGGAAAAAAACAGTGCTCATCTAGGCCCCTGGCCCAAACCTAAGTATTGTTCACATGAAATTCATGCTGAGTCCATGCTAAAAAAATTTTTTGCTTTTTAACATAACCTTACCTAACAAAACCAAATACAATATTTGCATCTGATATGCAAAATCAGTTCTAACAGTATTGTATAAGTCAACATTACCAAAGATGGTAATTTTTTTCTGATTAATCAGCTCCTGAGGCCAGAGAATTGTCCCTTTGATTACTGCAGGCAATTACTGCAGAATCCAGTACAGTAAGCAAAGCTGATTTCTTCGGCTGGTCACAACCCTATTAAATAATATCTCTAAAAACAAGATACTACGGAGCAATCATAATTGACTTACCATCTTTCATGCGGATGAGGATCGAGGGATCATTGGTGACGCTAGAGAAGTAGCCACCATCCTCCGAATCCCAAAAGAGATGATCTTGTGTCTTCTGCAACTTCAAAGCCCACTCCAGCCATTGCTCATCAAAAGTCGCTTCATACAAGTCAATCAGGCCTCGGATGAGAAAGGCATAGTCTTCCACAAAACCTCCAATTGGTTTCTCACTATATACGAAAAAAATTAAATAAGTTTAGATGAACAGTATACCTATAAATAGCCACAAAAGTTTTATAATTTGGGTGAAGAATTCATAAGAATTCTTATTCAGGCAAATCCTGTTGAAGGATGAAACATAAATATGACGTAACCAAATTAAATGCATTATGCAAAAATTATATATATGATGTGTCAGGAACATGAGACATATTCATAGAATGAATTAGGCCTGTTGAATTTATGGTCTTGTACAGGGTGCGGCCTAAAAACTTGCACAAGGCATCTCTACTTTCGGGATAGCTCTAGGTTACTCAAATGCTTATGAAGTCTTTTTAAGTTTTGCCACATTTAGTTAGGGGTATGGGTCATTTTCACGAAAATAGTCAAATAACGGCAAAGACACTTCAAATTTTTGTGGTTGTAAATTTGCACCTAAAACCAGGTCCAGATGATCCTCCATCCTTCAAACTATCTGTCTGTTAACTAGCCACGCTATAATCTGAATTTTTAAAAAGTTATTACTGTTTAAAGATTTCTTTACCGTTACCATGATAACAGGACAGACAGCTCCTATAACGGTAAAGACAAGTAGGCTTTTCTGGGACATTTCCCACGACAGCAGTGTTTATTGCAAGTATACTTGGATGCATTTATGCCTGTGTGTAGGGATGCAGTGGGTGTATTCAAATGTCTCATACACTCAACAACCACAGCAAGAACTATTACTGATCTTCCAGTACAGGAAAGTGCACTGATATTTTTCTTACATCCCCTCTCCAATTGAACTGCAAGCATGCAAAATTAATTATTTTGTGATTTTAGCCACATGTATACATGTCAGTGTCATAATCTTTGTTAATATATATGTACTTAAAGCCACAACACCAATCTGATTAATGTAACAAAACTTTTAATCACCCTTTGCAAAATTTACATTTAGGCCAACAATATTGTTTAATCATCAGTTAGGATTGATTAATCAATTTCGATTTTTTTTTAAATCGTATATCAAAATGTTGAAATTTATAATTATTATCCAAGAGATAACTTCATGAACACAATGGCATAACTGACCTAATTGGTAGCTGGAGCAAGTGTGTGATTGACATGTCATAGTCTTATTCTTGAAAGCATGAGTGAAAGAAATTATGCCCATATGAATTATTCCAGCAAACCCAAGTCTTGAACAGCTAATTGTAGTCACTGAGGGAACTTTGGTTCTTGAAAACTTTGACAGCATTTTGGATGTCCCGCTCTTGGATCTTTGACAGGGTAAAAGGCGGAGGCCCATCAAATCTCACCTCCCTCAGAAGAGCCGTTCGGAAGACACAACAAATATCCTCGCGGGATGGCCAGTCGTAAATGTATGTGCCCTCGACCTGCCGGTGTTCGAGAAACTTCATCTCCACTTGCCTCTTTTTGTTGACACCAGTGGGACGCCCAATGTAGAACGATTTTCTTCTATTTACCATGAAAAATACAGCATAGTAGCGACTGCTGCTTATTTGTAGCTTTCGGTCTTTCTTGGCTTTCTCTTTAGTGACCTCCCATTCATCGTCAGAGGAGTCATCTTTTTCAGATTCCGTATCGTCAGATTCATCACTTTCCTGCTTTGAATCACTTTGTTCATTCTGCCTGAGTTTAGCCGCCTTCCAGGTTTTCCAATACAAATATTCCTGTTTTTCCTCAGCTGAGAGTGTACCCAAATCTAAAATTTCCAGGTCGTATCCTTCAGCCAGACGTCTTTTGAACAGTTCTATTTGACTGTAGCTCAGGTTACTCTCAATAGAAGCAACTACTGGGTCTTTGTCGGCTGAACTGGTCATTTCATGAACTTCAGTTAATGTTACTGTTTTCAGGTCATAGCAGTCGCAGGGCCTTCCACAATAACAAGATAATTCCCTGTGGTGAAACACTCCTTTGCTCGGTGAAATGATTTGGTGGATTTTCATTGTGCCTTTTATTACATCTGTATCCAATTTCTTCACTAGATCCATCATTTCGTCGATTTCATTGGATGATACATAATGTAACTGGATGGTTGAAGCGTTTGGGGTACTTTTCAAGGCTTCAAGCAGTTGTGTGCAGTTGAAGATATCCATGCCATTGGCAACGAGCCTGTCTGCCTTGACCTTCAATGCTGCACCAATTCCGTCGGCCGGCCCCTTGCCGTGGGAAGCCTCTAATAGATTCCAAGAAATGTACTTAATGTTCCACCTTTGAAATGGGAACGTTGCCATCAAATGAAAATTTGTCTTATTTCGATATTGTGTTGTGGGTCCATCGGACACGAAATGAATTGTATCAATACCCAGCCTAACGAGATCTGTGATGACAGGTTCCAGATGTGCCCAAATTGAGGCAGCATGGTGTCTGTTATCTTCACTGAGTGTGCAAAAGCATTTAGTGGTGAGTTTACCATCGTTGATGAGAGTTGCATGGCATGTGTGGAGTGTCACTTGTTCACGTGACCCTCCAAAGTGAAAGGACTGCACCTCTGTTGCCCCTTTACAAGCGTAGTTTTCAGAAAAATCTATCTGGAGCACACATTCATTTTCTGACAGTGAAGTTTTCAAGTTTCTGACAGCCATGAATTGGTGATGGATTCTAAACTGGTGAGCCATCAACTGAACTAGTCCTGATTCAAATGTTTTGCAAAGATTGGACAGACTAGCAGACTTCTCCACTTTGGTAATGACCGTTACATCCACTTCTCCATGGTTTGTTTTACGTTTTTGAACTGCTTTGTCCCATTCCACGTAAGTTGTAATCTCATTCATCATTTTCTTTGTAGTGTCATCGAAATTGATGTTGGTGTATATTTCCTTGATATTATGTTCGCATTTGGGACATGAACGAAACATGCAGGCTTCATTTGTGGTTGAACATGCTATTGAAGACATGATGTTTGTCAGATTTCCACTTTTAATCACTCCAAGGGAATGTAACTTGTTTGCTTTCATTTCCATATTATCATGAATCTTGCATTTAACAGTGTCACGCTGACCAACTGAAGCTGGTATGACATAAAACTGCCTGAGCCGTGTAAAAGATGTGTATGACAGCTTAAGGGCAGGATGTTCTGATTTAAATTGCAGAAAGAGGTTCCCCATTGTATCTGTGAGGTATCGACGTTGTCTTTTGTCTTTCTTGCGAGTGATGGTTTCCCTTTTGCCAGCAGCAGGAGTGCTATTCCTGTCCTCCAGGAAAAAATCTTTTACCAGATTGGATGCAGGTCCAAGCAAATTTTTCTTCTTTCTCTTAGCAGACAATACAGAGGCATCCTGTCCCCTTCTGAAGCTATGATGTGACAGAGAAATCTCCTTCCTGACTTTGTTGGCAAGACGATATTTCCTAAGTACTGGCCCTAGTACAACATTACGGATTGCAGCGGTTTCTTTGTGCCTCCTACGGCTTTTGATGACTTTCTTTTTCAATTGCTGTCCAAGGGCATAACCATAAGTTAGCTCTCTTCGGATTTTTGTAATATTTCCAGATCTTACTAGAGCATTAGCTTTGGTACCAGGGGAATCATTGACAGACAAAGCAGCTGACTGCAGTGGTTGCGCATGTGTACTTTTTGACTGTCGATGTAATTGCCTGGTCAGGCTTCTTATTCGGTTTTGCATACGTTTAATGGTCTTATTTTGTTGCTCTATGTGCCTGTATGCTTTTCTTTCTAGTCTTTTCAGTCTCTTCCTACCTCTCTGCTTTGGATAGGAACTTGATGGTCCAGGTTCCACTGGTTGGTCTTCTGGTGAGAAATCCGATGGTCCAGGTTGATCTTCTAGTGGCGGTGTTGGACTTGGTGGAGGTGTGACCATCTGAGGCGCCTGATCTTCTTTTTCTTGCTCTCTTGCTCTTGCTTTTCTTTTCTCATTCCGCCATTTTTTCCTCTTAGTGCGTTGATCCCTCGCACTCAGACTTTGGATGTTCAGCAGTTTTCCTTCTCGTTTTCTTTTTTGATAACGTTCTCTCTCCTTTGCTAAGTAGACAGCATGTCTAACAGCATCTGCTTTTATTTTCGCTCGATGTTGCCTCATTGCCTCTGCATTGTCCTTTTTCTTGGGTGCCATATTTAGTCTGAAATGAAGTTAAAATTTGTTTATTTCTTCAGTAAAATTAATTGAATTTTCAATCTAAAATGCCCAAGCAGTCAGAATCCTAAGCCTAGTGACAACATTTTCATTTTTTATGATATATACTAAATTATATATTATACACATTATATTAATATAATCATATTATATATATTATAAATTATGCATTGCATATTATTATATTATTATTATATATTACATGTTATATTTATATAGGTTGTCTTTACCGGTCTTTACCGTCATCACTGTATAATAACGGTAAAGACAACGGTAAAGACATGTCAACTGCCCTTGCTCTGACCCTTTTGGTGAAATTTGGCTCACAAGGGACTAAAAATTGTCAAATTCCCATCCATTATCAGGTGTGTAGGGCAACAAACAACATTTCCCCAGCTTCCCTGTTATTCATGCACAACGGTAAAGACCAAAAATAAGTTCGACAAAAGTAAAAATCATACTTACTGTTCAAATTGCACACTTTCTGCTCAGCACATGAATCTGTTGCATTTCAATATGGCTTCTTATACATCCTGGTTCTTAACTCTGCAGAGACATCTGGTGTTTTTGCAGCAGTTTTCAGGTAATTGCACACCAGAGTATGATGATAACGGTGAAGACAATTTTTTTTGCAAACAGTGGACAAAAGTAAAACAACATCATCCATTCTGTATTAGTAGCTTAAGCTGCTTGTTGTTATGATTTCATGGCATTGAACCCGACTTAACTAGTATTTAGCATCCATTCTGATGAAAACGCATGGAATGGAGTCAAATAGTGGATTGAAAAGTTTTTTATCCCATTTTGGACACATAACGGTGTGGACAATTTGAAATATGTTTTAGCTACCATTTCAAAAATATCATTGATATTCCAATGAATAAATTTTCTGGAGTTCTTCAATTAGCTTTCTAACCTTTTGGATACTCTATTGCACACCAGATAGTTACATAGCTCATCAGTGATGTTAGACACAAATTTACCGTTATTTGACTATTTTCGTGAAAATGACCCGTATAAGCAATTGGTCATTGTGATATTTTTGATTATATAATGTTAGACAATATCAGTATTTGAATTATTGAGAGGGTGTATGCTGCAGGGCTTGTTCTGAGTGATACACATCACAGAGGTCAAATTTCTGTCTGCTTGCATGGTGTCTCTAGTTGCAGAAAGTTTACAAATTAGATATTTCCTAGTTACTACACCTCTGAAGCCATAGAAAATATAAAATTTGCACAGAATCCTCCTTAAATGTTTTTTATATGTACATATATGTATCAAGATATTAGATGATAAGAAGGTTGGTTCCAGTTTTGATTCAGCAAGGTCATGAAATTAAAACAGAGAAATATAATGGCATTCCAGAGGGACTTTTTGAATTTACAACTAATCTCGAAATAATCACATGATTTTCAGGAGGATTGGCCAGTTAATCAGACAGAAAAGACAGAAAATTGATCAAAATCCCAAATGGCACTTTCCGCCTCAAAAGTGTCAATGCTCTACCTTCTTATTAAAAATGAATCTATTTGCCTTATTTTTGGCGGCAAAGGTCAAGAAAGGTGTCTGTAACACATCTGTATGATCAGTGACATAATCTAATGCTTATATTGCAAAAGCCGAGGTGAAAATCACCCGAAGGTGTTATAAGTGTGCATGTGCTATTTTTAGATCCATATTATCTATAATTCTTGAGGAAAAACGAAAATATATTTATAAACATAATTTAGGACAATTATTACTTTCGTGTGTATGATTGCAGCTGCATGTGATTACAGTCAATTGAGGTAATAACAAAAGAGGTAGCAGTAGCTTCTGGTGCAAGTTTTTATGCCGCACCCTGTATAACATACAAGTGCCCAGGCCTTGGATCGAACCCAGCACCTTCAGCAGGGCAGGCCAATGTAGGATTGGCGGATGCCTGAACCATTAGGCCACCCAGCTGCAGAGTGAAATTGAACTCAATGGGATTATGTTACTATGTCAAACGATGCTAGTGCTCATACCTGATCCAACCAATCTAATCTTCACTATCATCATGACTTATTGAATCAAATCTAAATAAACTTGAGATAAATTTCGAAAAAAAAAAGTTTTTTTCTGTTCTTCTTCACTGAAATACTGTGTTATATCATTGTACTAATGATAGGTGGGATCTTACATTTGAGACAGTCCTTGTTCATCTGCTGTGTAGACACTCCGAAAAAGAGTACCAGTGGCGACATCAAACAGATGAGTGCGAATGAATTCTGCAGCTTCTACTGCCCTCTGTTGGAGTGCAGTATCATTCAGTATTTGAGCACCAAGGGCATATGATGAAAGCATCAGACCTGCAAGACAAAGAAAATATATACAAGCCTGGAAAAAAATATATATAAACATGACAACTGTAATATTTGAAAAAAATAATAAAAGTTTCACTAGGTCCTAACCCTACCGGAATTTAGGACTTAAAAAATTTGAAAATAAAAGTTGTATAAACCGTGTTTGGTATTGAAAGCTAGTCCGGTTGTCAACTATCAATGTTTCATGGGATCTTTCCTAAATGTTTGAATTTAACTGTGGTAAGATATTCTTAAAATTAAAGGGCTACCGAATTTATGAGTTTAGCAAAATTGAAATTCAGTTCAGTTAAGTTCAAACAGACATACATACCATTCCATGCTGTCAACATCTTTGTGTCCAAATGGGGCTTAGGTCGACCTTTCCTGACATTGAAGAGCTTCTCCCGAGCAGCAGATAATATACCAGCAGCCTGGTCAGGTGTTAATCCATATTTGTCTGCTGTCACAGAAACATCTTGCTCCATTAGAACATTCTGTTGCTTCAGTTCATCATGCGGATCCTTGCAAAAGACAGAAATTTCTTGTCAGCAAAATAACTCACATATAACTCCCAAATATATTCACATGAATGTTTATTAAGCTGCACTCTTAAACCTTTCTTGGCAAGTGACAACGGGTATCTAAATACCCTAGAGATACAGGTCCTTGTTGCTAACTGAGCCTTATCACTGTTTGAAGATATCAAATACTGAATCAAGTGTGATGAGCGAATATAAAAGTGGGTGGATTGTAATTTTGCACAACAGCTGACATAGACCTCTGCTGCACATATGAAACACAGTGTTAGATTTTCAGAAATTCATGCATATATTACCTGATAAGGATCCACATTGCCCTCCTCTTTCACACCATAATGAACACTAAACAAATCTGAGACTTTTGAAACTGATTTTCCTGGTAAGGGATCAGATAGTAATCTTTGAATCTCTTCCAAAGTCCAGACACAAAATGCTCCCTCCTTCTTTTCTTTTGATTCTGTTGTGGGTAATGAGTCTGCATCCTCTGCACTGTAAAACCCACCATTCTAAAAGATTAACAAATGTTTTTAAGTTGAATGCAGCTTTTTGCAGCAAAGCTAATTTGATTTCAATGTCAAATATTTTCAGCATACCGTGTCACTCATATCCCTGTTGACATACAAGAATATTTTACGAGCAACATCTGCAAACACTTCTTCTTTTGTAATCTGAAAAGAACAATATTGTCTTGGCTGTAGTGGGTCTGAAACAATCGCATGTCAGTTAGCAAGTTTCCAATATTATCTTGTACAAAATAAATACCTGATACGCTTGGAGATATGCTGTGGCTAGCTGAGCTTGATCATACAACATTTTTTCAAAATGAGGAACGTGCCATCTAGCATCAGTTGAATATCTGTGAAAACCCTGAAAAACAAAAATATATTTCATTTGAATACATGACATCAGAGGGAAAAGTCTACTTTTTCCATGCTTCTGTTTTTATAACATGCCAACATTTAACATGACAACATACCTCTGCCACATGATCATACATGCCTCCTTTAGCCATTTGTTTCAAGGTGAACGTGGCCATCTCAAGGGCATGACGGCCATCTTCAGTATCTGGCCCATTGTGGTGGGTTCTCCAGAGTACACTAAAATTCACTTCCAAGAAAGGACAGAAATATATTAAATCTGCAAGTTCAAAATACTCACAAAGATTGATTAAATCAGCTGCATTAAAACCTTGCCTAATATAAAGGCCATGGTGGTCCCCCCACTATCTTTCCTGTTTGACCAAATTTTTAAAGTAATCAAGTGTGTTGCTGAAACAAATACCTGGTTGTGGGAATTTAGGGGCACTTCCAAAACCTCCGAGAGTAGAATCATATGACTTTGCCAACTGAATGACCCCTTTCCGGACATCATCAGTTGAAGGGATATAGTTTTCTCCAGTAACGGGTTTGATTGCAGAGCCTTTCATAAGGGCATCAATGATTTTCGTGCCTTGGCTGCTCATCTGGTCGGCAGCTTCTGACCACTGAAAATTTTAAAACTAATATCGTTAACCCGTTCTCATGGTTTATGCATGGTCACACAAATTGTCACAATTCAAAACATTTCTAACAACAAGGTATCCTATGCCATCTCCATATTATGTATCTATTCAATAAAAATCACCGAACAAACCATTCAAAGCAAACAGTATTGTCAGGTATATAGCTTGTCCAAAAATCACTCAACAACAAGACAGAATTTTATCTGAGCTGTTTAAAAGTATTGGTGAGAGGCGCTTATCAGAAATCGAAAAACAGGTTTATACATCAAACAACAACTAAGATCCTCCAACAGATCAAATCTACTTGTAGGGCCAAAGTTACAAACCAAATTAGGCATCGTCTATCCAACTCAACAATAAACAACACTCACTTTAGTAGCAATCCTATTCAGAATTGTCTTGAACCCAGGCATTCCATGATATCTGTCATCAGGGGGAAAGTATGTTCCTCCAATTATGGGTTTCAAGTCAGGGGTTAACCATACACTCATAGGCCAACCTCCACTGCCCTGTGTTGCCTACAACATGTACAATATAAAGATCAGGCACTCAATTATTGTCAATTTACCGTCAAATTTAAAGTACATTGTGATATTGCAGTCACAGGCAAAACTTTCAACTGCATAAATCCATAAATATTGTGGTCATTTAACAGAAAATCTTTAACAGCTGCTTTATGTCAGAGTCAGTGTGTTACAAACAATAGTTATAATGTGTGATAAACAAATGTCAAATTTATGCATTTCGAGAATGTGTCACTTATTTTCACCTGAATGAAAGTCATGTAGACTTTATCCACATCTGGACGTTCTTCACGATCAACCTTGATGCTCACAAAATTGTCATTTAAAAATTTTCCAATTTCTTCATTTTCAAATGATTCCCTTTCCATAACATGGCACCAGTGACAAGTAGAGTATCCAACTGATTAAGAAATCATGAAAAGTAAAAATCAAAAAAAGGACATTCCTTCAGGCATATCTATAACAACAGGAAATAATCATTGTGATCAACATACCCGACAAAAATATGGGCTTATTTTCCTTCTTAGCCTTATCAAAAGCCTCCTCGCCCCAAGGATACCTGAAAATATACATCCAAAAGACCACTGGCACTCCTCGATCGCTATATATATCAAGTGAATACTTAATTTTGCATGTAAATCAATTCAGAACAAAGTTAACAATTAAATGGTCTGGGTGAGATTGCATACCAGTCGACAGGATTTGTTGCATGTTGCTGAAGGTATGGTGATTTTTCAAAGGCAAGTCTATTTGATTTTGTTGAGGCCATGGCACATCTGGCAGAAAAAGAAGAATTAAATATTCCAATTGGCACAAAGCCCTAGCTGCGCCACACTTTCATTAAAAGTAGAAGTTCTTGGTTTAAATAACAGTAACACCCTAGATTTTCACAAAAACCTGAGGTGACAGTGTACTGTACAGTGTACTGTACAGTGTACTGTACAGTGTACTGTACAGTGTACTGTACAGTGTACTGTACAGTGTACTGTACAGTGTACTGTACAGTGTACTGTACAGTGTACTGTACAGTGTACTGTACAGTGTACTGTACAGTGTACTGTACAGTGTACTGTACAGTGTACTGACACAGTGACAGCCTTTTTTTTTTTTTTTTTTTAACTTTTAAGCATTAATTGACATCAAATAACTTTAATATGCAAGAGACAAGTAATTCAGCACACTATCCAACCTCCAACAGTTTGAACATCAAATGTCATAATGTCTTTATGAACGTGTCTTTAATGTCTTTATGAACGTGTCTTTACTGTCTTTATTATTCAGACTTTAAAATGTCATAACTCACAAATTCCAACTTGTCACTCGAAGTAAGGGCTGTAGTGATTTGAGATAATGTTTATGATTTACTATGCAACGCAATGAGCCAGACATCTGGTTTAATTATCGAGTATTGTTATAATAAGAGAGATAGCAACAGTTCGTGCTGCCCCAACTGCTTGCTTCTTTTATCGTCCACTAGTTCTTTGTGATTCCGCAAGAGAGCGCTCATGACAAACCACCTGGTGGACATTTCGCAACTTAGCCATTTGGGAAATGAAAGTGCAGGTCGATGTCCAGGTTTGAACGCTATATAACTTTCATTGTTGAATGGAAATGATGTTGTTGCAAAAGTTAGGTAAGTCTATGCGATTGCGCCGTGATAACAGAGCAATGTTCTGTGCTGCTGACAATGCAGTTGTGGTCTGTGTGTGTTCACTGTTGCATGACTTGGATCAACGTGGATCCTCCCGCCATACTTCATTGCATTGATCACCGATGTGTGGATTAACTATAGATACATTGCCTAGATGAGTTTTTTTTAAAGCCCGACACATTGCTTTACTACGTATAATACACTATATATATATAATGTTTTATTGACTTTTGGAATCATGGTTAGATACATTCGTCATACACAATAAACAAATGCTACAAATTGAACAACTTGAAAATTGAACATACTGTATGATGATGTATAAATATTATAGACTATCAATGTATCATCTTCCCAAGAGATTTGATAATAAGTTCATGCATATAATATATATATAATATATATATGCAAAATTAATTAGTGGTTCAAAGGTGTTATCATATATATACTATGTATAATAGGCTTCTTGTCTCCTTGTAATGCTGTGATGCTTTGAATGAATTATTCATGTATCGATCATGTGTATTGGACCACACTATATATTGGTCCCTTTGATAGTGAAGTAATAAATCTAATCAATCTGTGTAAAATTTCAGTGCTGAATCCTCATGTGTACTTATGTAATTTTTGTGTTTTTTTTTTCTTCAGGAAAATGGTCTAACTTCATTATTTTGGCATCAGAGGGAGCTTAAGAGATAGGGACCATTCAAAGAAACAATCATGAGATTTCAAGTGGAACAGAAGGCTGTGGCTTATGCCGCTACAACATTAGGTGCCAGCCTGATGAACTCCGTGTTCAGCTTCTACTACGTCAAAGTGTTCATAAACTTTTACCATGTGGATGAAAGCTGGTTTCATGTTGCGCAGACGATATTCATGATATGGAATGCCATAAATGATCCCCTGTTCGGCTACATGCAAGACAACATGAGTTGTTCATGGGTCAAGAGTCGTCGCCATTCCATTTTATATGGGGCTCCATTGTACGCACTTTCCTTCCTGGTGCCTTGGTTTTCCTGGAGTAGTTACATCCCAAGCAGTTTCATCAGTGGAATTCATCTTCTGTTTGCACTCTGTTTTTATGACACTCTACTAACTTTTGTACTACTGGCACAGTGTGCTCTGTTTGCAGAACTATCAAAAAGTCACAAGGACAGATTAACCCTAGTCCGTTACTCACAGATTGCTTCCCTTATAGGCTCAAGCAGTGTGTTTTTCTGTGATTTTGTCTCAGGTGGACTGCAGAATATGGTCAACTTCCAAATATCCTGTGTTATCATTGCTGCCCTAGCCTTTTGTTGCATGTCGTACACAGGCTTGTATTCAGTAACAGAATATGATATTCAAGTGGAATCCCTTGGAAAGAGGGGAGACGAGAAAAACTCCGTTAATAATTCAGCTTTTACAAGCATTTGGCGACAAACTTGTCAAATTATGAAGCAAACAAGCTTTGTTAGTTTTGTGTGCACAAACTTTTGGCAGATTTTCCATGGAACATTCCTCTCGAACTTTACTGGTATCTTCTATGAACATCTAGTCCCTAAAGATTACATGCCTGTACCTTATAGGAGCTTGTTCTTTGGAGCTATGTTTGTTACACCACAGGTAGCTAAATAACTTACTTGTCTTTCAACTCCTTATGATTTTTATACGTTAGCTCACTATTTGATATATTGTCAGTATCCCGTTATTGGTAATCCCATGTATGTAATATCATGTTGCATGATTTAATTGCCTGAATTCAATGTTGCATAGAACTGCAACATGTGCATTGTTATTTATTGATGCAACATTTGGCAAATAACTCAATATGTTTGTTTCTTCAGATACTGGTCATATGTGGTACATCTGTGCTAAGCAAGCTTGGTTATTTTACTGTGATACGAGCGAGTTTCGTAGCGAAGGTTGGCCTAGCTTGCCTCCTGTATTCAGTAGGACCAGACCCTGCATTTATAACTTTTTTCTTCCTCATTGACAGGTAATCACAAATTGTTTGCATGGACAGATAATCTGTATTGACAGTCAATGCATGGCTTACATTCTTTGATAATATATAAAATTAATTAATTTTAATGGCATAGTCTAATAATCACAAGATTTATTATACAGAAATGGTTTTACTTACAAGTCCATACTATTGATTTGTGTTGTCTTTACAAAAACTGTAAGCTGTTTCCTATACAGAAACATAAATATAAACATACTACGTTCATACTTATTGATTACTATTTACTGGTGATCTCAAAAGTACATGGTACATTATTGTATTGACCAATGCCCGTTGATGTTGTTGTTAGGCTAACTCTTCAATGCACTGTCTCACACCTACTTTACATAAAAAAAATTTGATTGTATAATTTTCCCACAGCTTTCCATGTTCATTGCTTTGCCTTGTGTCCCTGGCTGCTTGTTAGCCATGAATAATAATGAACCTTTGGGTGATAGTCTACCAAGCACCAGTCAGCAGAAATCATTTCTGAAACAGGAGCTATATAAATATTTATATAAAAATTATATAATGCATATTATACTTAACATTCACAGATCTGTGTAAACCAAATAAATAAATAAATAAAATTTGGTCCACAAAATACTATATGTTGTACGTATGTAGAATAGGATGCGGCTTTTATTTTTATTGAAAAATCCTCTCCAAATTTACTGATGAAGTCACTCTTTGTTTTCCAGTGCAATGAATGGTGCAACTTTTTCACTTTTCAACTTGTGCCTCTCTGATGTAATTGACGAGGATTTAGAAGCACATGGACGAGTGTAAGTTGTTTTGTGTTTTGTATATAGGATTCAAAACGCTTGATAAGACGTTTATTTAAATAAAAATAAAAACTATCCCAGTTACCAGGGGTAGAATTTTTAAGATAACATATCATTATTAAATGTAATATGTTTTATGTTGTGTATTACTACTGAAAAATACCTGAGTCTCACAAATTTAGTTTTGGGAGGAATGCATTCTGCTGTTTTAATGGGACTCCTGTATCAAATTGAAAATATTGTGCTCTATATTATATGTATAATTTTGTCACAGGTATCCACTCTCTTCGATGGTGTTTGGGCTGAATGCCTTGATAACAAAACCTGCTCAGTCGTTGGCGCCCATGCTTGTGGTGGCCATATTGAATCGCTATGGATACAGGGATCATATGAAGATTCCAGAACCTGCTAATCCTAATGAGATATCTTTAGATCATCCGGCTATGCTTACTAGTGCCATGTTCATAATGACTTGTTGCATACCTGTAATTATAGGATGCATTCAAACTATCATTTGGAGTTTTTACAAAATACGGTCTACTCACACTGCTCTCCCAAAACATGTAGAGACTTGAAGAATGCACTTTATAGGTTTAACAGATACTTAATTTATGTTAGTTGTATTGAATTTTCTTAATTCTCTGGTTTTCCAGCTTCTTATTAAGTTTGTAACAATTTATTTGTTAAGAATTCTTTTTTTCAAAGCAACATTTTGGTGGGGAACGAGAAATTTTGGGTGGGACAACCTCTTGAATACACTTTTACAGAGGAGGGAGTAGGTTACATTGAAATACACAACAGTGCAAAATATACCTATGGTATCATATCAATGAATATGTATTGTGATCCAGCAAATTTGCAAGTCAGTGGCTATAATTTAATCAATGCAATGCAACAAATTGGCATAAGTGGGAAGCTTCCTTTCAATGTATGTATGGCCGTGAAAGCTGCCAACTATTTGTGTGGTATGAATGTTCACATTTTTCCAAACAAATGCAGAGCTCAATTTATTCAATTACAATTATATATTTAAACTTAATTTGTGTACATGTATATTTAAATTTACCTCATTATCTTACTGGATTTACTGCCGCATATATTGCTTTATGACTTTCGTGGTGTTGTTAATGTTTTTGTTAAGACTTTATTTCATGTCTGCAATGGTTAAATTTAATTATAAATACTATTGTATGAATTTATGTTTCCAACATGCTATAATCTATGAGGGGGATCAAGAATAAATATGAAATGAATTGTGTATTTTGGAAATTGTTAATTTAATTGGGCAGGATCAGCTAGGATTGATGGTGCAGGCCATGCGGCCTTCTGAAATTAGGTTTATGCTATCAAACGTTAATGGTTGCTTGATGTGATGAGTTTAAGGAAGTCGTCATCTATAATTTAGTTGACTGCTTTTGGTTAATTACTATATTTCTGAGCATTACATAAACGAGCTGTCAACAAAAATGATGTGACCTACAACATTGATAGTGCATACAATTTTATTGTGAACCACACAAAATGGTTGATGTCCACGCTAAAGCTTGCTCTACAAAAAGCCTTAAAATTTCCTAATTTTGCAGGTTTTGTCTGCATTAAATGACAGGACATGAGTGGAATCAAGTATCATAGGTCAAACGATGCTGGGTCGGCTTGGGTGTGTTGTGCATGTTATTCATTCCTGTTGTGAACAATCAGTTTCCAGGGACCCTCAAGGGTCTCGCGCAGATTCAGTGTATGAGTGCCATAGAACTGTTCAAATGTCAGAATACTGAGAATAGTGCACAAAGACTGACCATTTTGGGATTATAATTAACCAAAATGTGAACCTTGCAGGTTACCAAGGAATAAACTACTGGTGTGTGGTGTAGTGAGAGTTGAGACAAGGATTGCAGACATTCCCTTTCGGTGATCAGAACCTGCCCGCCTTGCAACAATTTAAACAGGTGTTAAAGTCAAGATAACCACCCTAGGTGGTGCCTTAAGGGCCCTTCACACTTAGCCGGATCAGATGCCGGATTGTCCAGGAGTATAGCTCCGGCAAACTCCGGTAATAGCGTGTAGACCTCGTGTTTATTTCCGGCATTGTCCGTCATTGTCCAGGGCGATCTGGGACCACCTTGGGACTACGGGGAAAAAAATTAAACATGTTTAATTTTTCATGCCGGAGGTCCCGGAGTTTTTAATCCGTGTTGATCCGTGTAGACTCCCAGTAGACTCCGTCGATCTCCGGGAATCTCCATATTGACTCGGGCATACTTCTTGGTATCTCCGGCTACGTCCGGCGTCAACCGGGCATGAATAATTCGCCGCCATTAACGCCGGAGAGTACAAGGACCAACACGGTTCCACACAAATAAACACGGTGTTAAGACCGGTTATATCCTTGAAGGCACTGTGTAAAATCCGGTTCACTTCGCACTCTTCCGGGACAGTCGTGTTACCTCCTTGTTGAGACAGTATTGACATCGTGTACACATCGCCAAACATTCTTTTTTGTTGACATTTAACAGCTCTTTGATCCTGGAAACCCCCGGAGTGAATAACATTTTACTCCGGGACACTCCAGCGTCTGATCCGGCTATGTGTGAAGGTACCTTTAGTTTCTTAGATTACTGAATAGGCCTATGCATGGTCCTGTATCCTAAACCTTAAAAGTTAGTCAAGTCATTCTGATAGAAAGATACAGGGAAAGGGTACCCCAAAGACGAATCTAGGCCATCATCGAGATGTTAACCTTTATGTGGCAAAGACAGTGCAGTGTATGATTATCATTCACCTAGAGCAAGCCTGATACATGGTATTATTTACACAGCATTTACCCCTTTTTATTGAAAGATTATGGCGGCAGTGTGCCAATTTACTGAAGTGGGATGCCACCATCAAATTGTTAGGCCTGCACATGTGCAATGAAAGAGGTCCAGGGGCATGCCCCCCCCCCCTATCCTGTGGTAATGTCTTCTTGGTGAAGGGGCCACCCCTGGCCAGCCTTCCTGTGTGGGGGTCACTGCCCAAGGCAATGTTTTCTCCTTCAATGGGGAGGTTGGCCTTCAGCTAGGACAGTTGTCACCTTCTCTAGAGACACACCCTGGCTGGGTAGTGACTTTCAGCTAGCCAGGAAGTCTGCTCCCTTGCTAAGAAGGTTGGCCCCCATTCCATGTTTGATAATTAATTTGTCATTGAAATACGCAATATACCAATAAGAAGGTCGCACACTCCAAAAGACCTGTGAACACTCAGCTGCCCTAGAGAAAGCCTCTGATTGGCTAGAAATTGTCGCCACACACACTGCATGTGCAGATTGAGGCAGCACATGCGGCGACAATTTCTAGCCAATAAGAAAGAATCCTCCAGTGAAGGGCCATCATCCAACTGGCCATTCAAGTTTGGCCCCAGGCAGAAAGGCTGACACTTCATAGAAGGTTGGCCCAGCTAAGGCAAGCTGGAAGATTTATCTCCAGGATTGGCCCCTTTCAGAATGTTGGCTAAGCAAGGAATGTGGGCTCCTTCACCAAGAGGTTGGTCTTCCAGCTAGGATGGTTGGCCCCAACACATATAGGTTGGGGTGGGAGCACCACTTAGCTGGCGAGGATGTGTGGGAGAGGAGTGGGAAGCCAGTGCCCCCTGCGGTAAAGGGGCCAACTTTCCTGGCAATGTAGTAATTACAGTGTATGATTTCTTACTGAAAAAAAAAAAACAGCAGTTGCTATTTAAAACCTTTTTTTGGTGAAGAGGCCATGCATAATACCCCTACTTCCTCAGCCTGGGCAAACTTCCTGGAGTTTGGGCCCCTCTTCCTGGCTGGAGGCACCAACCTTCCTGTAAATTCCAACCTAGTGGCTTAATTTCCCTGTGAAGGTTCCAACCTTCCTGACTAGCCTTCCTGACTGAGTAAACCTTCCTGGTGATGGAGCCAGCCTCCCAGACTGTGGGACCAACGTTCAGGCTTCATGTCATGAGGCCCAGTGAAGGGCCAATCTTCCTAGCCTGGCAGCAGTCATGTAATTTTTTCGTGGTATTTTGCAACAGGAATAAATATTGTCTGGACAGTATACACGCATTAGTGCCAACTGTCACCATTTCACATTATTGAAAATGAGTAATTAGGTTTTAACGGCAATGCCAATGACTTATGTTATTCAGTGATCACATTAAAAAATCAGATATTGAAATTACCGATTAACTGCATGTTAATGATAATTGTGGAAAAAATAACAGCATGTCAAGATTAGTAATATTGTGTGCACTCATTTTTTTTTTCAGTATAAAATTGATGCGGGTAGTTAGGAAAACCGCGTGCACATATAATCCCACGAAAAAATATAAAGACTGCTCCATGGCCCTCATTCTGCGAACTCGGTGCTTGCTTGGCTCTTCCCAGCTGAGAGCGACCTTTCTTGACTGGAGCCATCATATCTTCCCCTATGAAGGGGCCAGTTAGCCTTCCTGGTTCCTGGTGAACCATTCAAACTACTAGGTTGGTGCCGGCTGGGGAGGTGGGCACTTCCCCAGGAAGTACATAGGACCTACTTGGCTGGGGAATAGGGATAAAACCCAGCAAAGACAGTGCTGGGTAGGTTTATCCCTTTTCCCCAGCCAAGTAGGGTCCTATAAACAAAATGATAAATAAACTGAGAGGCCCATTCACTGGACACTTAATCATGTTACTCTGCAATGCCCCTCTGCCAAAAGAACCTGAAAGGGCATCTTAGTCCTGAAGACTTTGACTACTAGATGTAAGCTGAAGAAATGGTTATTAGATTTCAATTTCAAATTTTAAGATAAGCTTGTAGTTTATACATTCACCAGAGGGCATACAAACTTTGAAGCGACACCTAGTGACTGAGTATGGAATGACTTTTGATCCCTCCTCTTTGTCCCGATTGTGGAACTAGGTCGCTTTGATTGACAGGGTGCAGAGCAAATTCTACAAATATGGAGAAGTACATCTCTGCCATGGGAACAGTACCTTTCACAAGACATTTCAGCATAGATTTTGTATGAGGTAATATTTATAATTATAATAGGTCACGTAATATTCTGAAATCGAAGCTCAGTGAAAAAAATATCTGTAAAGGCTTTTATATGGTCTAAAATTGTCGTTTTTCTTATCTCATATTAAGTAAAGTATGACAGACATGAAGTGCAGCTATTTTAATAATATCTAGGCTTGGTCTGGCTGTGATAAAAAATTGTTTATCAATGTTATACAGTGACATACACTGGTTCCTATATCAATACACTATGATACCTTAATTCCTTGGACTAACATGTTTCAGAGTAGGCCTTCGCCTTAATGTATAATGGACAGTCCAGAAGAAACCAATCACTCTCAAAACTGGCTGAGGCAAAATGCTTCCAATCTGGTGGCTTCATTGCCTGACAAAGTGTTTGGATTTCCAAATAAGGATGCTCTTTGGACACACAGAGAAACCAAAGGTCCAAATGGCAACCATTGTGACTTTTCGGACAGCCAAGAACATCCAAGAACCTTCGTTCGATCAGATGACCATTATGGCAGTTTGATGAGACCGACGCGAAGTCAGATCGGTGTGTCAGGAAGCACTTTCACCCATTTCGGAAGCAGGAGTTATGACATTGGACAAAGAAATGTCCATCCGGGATGTCATTCCAGCTATCCAGGAAGTTTGATTGGCTTCTTGGATAATCCTGGAAATCCTCCAGGAAGTTTGCTTCACCATCCTGGAAGTTTGACCAGCTATCCAGGAATTCAAAATGGCCACAAAGACATCTTTGCTAGACACCCAGAGAGACTATCTATCCAAAGTAATAGACCAAAGAGCATGCTTTTCCGCCCGGTCAGTCCAAATGACCATCGAGAAAATCATCCATGGAATCAGAATAGGGTTGTTAACAACAAGAATGGTCACTTGCTGGATTTCTTGATGAATGGAAATGTGAACTTGGATCAATGCAACCCTGAATTGTTGAGGAACATCTTGCTCGAAGCTGAGAAGTATACTACAAGTGGACACGGTAAGTTGAATTTATATGATAGCTACGTACCACTCTACTAAAAAAGGAACAAAAATAAATAAATATATATATATATAAAAATCAGGTTACTAAGTTTAAAGTCTGTTATGAATCATCATGAAGATTTGTAAAAGTAATCTAAAAATAATCTGTAAAAATGGCTCTTACGCATGGTCTAATTGATCATATACTTCCAAAAAGGAGGGGGGGGGGGGGTCGACGTACTGCCCTGGTGCGTTATGCCCTTGGTAAGCTCAGTGGACCTCTGTGCACTCGAGGGTGACAAGATGCAACCATGCATGTCCTAGACCGCAGATCCAAGGCTGACATGCAAAATCATATAGTGTTTTCTTAACATGTAGTTTGAGCTGTCATATCACAGCTGTCATGGACATAATCTTGATCATTATAGGGCATTATAGATATTGATTTTCTGATTGTATTAAAATCTCCCACAATGATGACTAGAGAAGATGATGAACTACTGGTTTACCTGATTATGAATACAGGTGAGGTAAATTGCACATAAATTTTGACTTTCATTTAGAGATATCAAGTCATGATCTACATGAGTGATTCTACTCTCAGTATGCAGTTGGTTGCAAAAGTATTCATCCCCCCTGGATTTTGCATGTTAATCTGTCAGCTATAATTCTATATACAAGCATCACAATTTGCATCGACTTGATAATTTATCATATTTTGCAAATTTCAAAGCCACTTTGCAATTGTTATATAATGTTACATAACCTTTGCACATGCAAAATCATATACATGCCATTCTAGGTTAGAGGCATGTTATATTCTCATAATAATAAGTATTGCTTCTTTTTTTTTACTCCGAAGGTTCTTTTCTAGTCATCAGCTGGTTAGTTACTGCGAAAAATTTCAATATAATTGGCACTTTTAAAATTAAAGCAGCCTTACCAAGTGATTTAATTTCACGAAAATGACTTCCTTTGAAAAAAAAAAGAAGTAATATTTGGGTGTCTGTTTGGAAACTTTCACCTTTGGTTGTTCATGGACTTATCATTAGACAATATATATACTTTTTTCAAGTACAAGAACCCCAAAAATTGGCTTTTTGGGAATAAGATGAAATTTTGATGCATTTTTACCAATTCATTGCTCTACTAAAGTCCCTAATATTTTCAGCCAGCCGATAATTCATTATAGGCCGCAGGAGCGGCCCCGTAGGGGCCGCCCGTAGGGCTTTTATGTTTAGAGATTGGCCAAAAACAAAATCTACTGTCATGCTATTCTCAGATGACCGGACGAACTATGTTGTCCTAATTAATCTGCGCGGCCATGATGCGCAAAATCCTATAATGACCTACTTACGCAAAAATGATTCTTAACTTAAGATAATACAGATCTACCCAACAAATTTGAAGAAACTCACGTTAGAACACTGTTAATCATCAGTTCTATGAGATTCAAGACAAGACAAGCAGTAGAACTATGGTTTTGAATGTTCCATGGGAGCTACGTCCATTGCCGTGATTTTCCATAAAGCTAGCCAACTAAATGAACGTTCGACCAATCAGAGCAGAGCTTATTTAATTACTAGGTCATTTGCTAGGCAACGAGCTCTAACAAACTCTGTGATTGGCCGTGGCGCTTAAGTTAGAAATCAATGCGCCGTCATGATCCGGGCTGACAAAAAATAAGCCAAAAGTTGGCAAAACTTTTATTGATGACGTCACAGAAAATGCCTTTGGCGGCGTAGAGAGGTAAACATGACTGTGTACGTACGAAAAACGATGTGTTTGCTCAACCGGAACGATCGCGATTTTGTTGTTGTTATTACCCACATGTATGAAAATATCAAACTTCAACAAAGTATCATTTTACTACAACTCCTGCGGCCTCTCATGCACATTGCATAATCATTGATTATGCAATGTGCATGAGAGGCCGCAGGAGTTGTAGTAAAATGATACTTTGTTGAAGTTTGATATTTTCATACATGTGGGTAATAACAACAACAAAATCGCGATCGTTCCGGTTGAGCAAACACATCGTTTTTCGTACGTACACAGTCATGTTTACCTTGCTACGCCGCCAAAGGCATTTTCTGTGACGTCATCAATAAAAGTTTTGCCAACTTTTGGCTTATTTTTTGTCAGCCCGGATCATGACGGCGCATTGATTTCTAACTTAAGCGCCACGGCCAATCACAGAGTTTGTTAGAGCTCGTTGCCTAGCAAATGACCTAGTAATTAAATAAGCTCTGCTCTGATTGGTCGAACGTTCATTTAGTTGGCTAGCTTTATGGAAAATCACGGCAATGGACGTAGCTCCCATGGAACATTCAAAACCATAGTTCTACTGCTTGTCTTGTCTTGAATCTCATAGAACTGATGATTAACAGTGTTCTAACGTGAGTTTCTTCAAATTTGTTGGGTAGATCTGTATTATCTTACGTTAAGAATCATTTTTGCGTAAGTAGGTCATTATAGGATTTTGCGCATCATGGCCGCGCTGATTAATTAGGACAACATAGTTCGTCCGGTCATCTGAGAATAGCATGACAGTAGATTTTGTTTTTGGCCAATCTCTAAACATAAAAGCCCTACGGGCGGCCCCTACGGGGCCGCTCCTGCGGCCTATTATTTTGTTGTATAAAAAGTTTTCCTGTGTGAATTTCAGCAAATTCAGAGAAAATCTGATGAAAATCTAGAGCAATGATGAAAATATTCACCGCCCCTACTCTAAAATGTTCATTTGTGGACAAGTTATGTAACATTACATAACCGTGAGTTGCAAAGTGGCTTAAAGATTTACCAAATATGGTAAATTTACACCTCCAAAGAAGGTTGTGATGATTGCATGATAGTTGATATATTGGTCTGCAAAAGTCCAAGGGAGAATTCATACTTTCACTACCCACTGTATATGATATACATATCAGATTACCACCATGTAGTTCCACATATTTTAGAAATTGGATCCACACAGATTGACCTTTCAGTTAAAAAGTGTGAAATAAAATGATATTTATAGATGGAACAGTAATTGATGAAAAAAATAGACTATAAAACTAGACGAGAGAAAAATGATCATGGAATAATTGAATTTTGATCCATATGGATATAATTAATATTAGAGAAAATCCACCAAACTATATTGTTAAGAAAACATTAGGCCTATCAGTCCCTATAGTAGTTCAAGTACAATAATTCAATGCATAATGCTTGCTCATAGAAGCTCACAGGCAAATTGAAAAAATGTCTTGCCATTTATTCCTCAAAAAAAAGACAAAGACAACGCCTTCGATCCTTACTTTTTTTTTGCCCCTTTGACGTATTGTTTTATATTACACAATTTACAATCATTAAGCAAGTGAATATGCTGACATCATTCAAACCATATTTTGGGTTGCAATTTCAAAGTCATTGAGAGCTGAAAGCTACAAAGAACTACAGGCCCTATATAGGCATATGTCAGTATCACCTTCACCCTGTTTATAGACCTGTGGATAAATGACTTTGGTGTGTTCCATATTGGTTTTGGCATGCTGAAGCCATCATTCTCACCTGAGTTGAGCAGCTCTTGTCATGCCCGCCAGGAGGCAGCAGCAGTATTTACAGCCATGTTGGATTTTGTCGAGTGTGATCCGTACATGTAGATGTTGATTATGGCCAGGGTTATGTACCTTGAGAAAGTTTTTACGCCACTTTGGTGACAGGTAGGAGTATTTAAGTTTCAATGTAATGTATTATGATGTGAATTGAGGCCTAATACGGCGCATGAGAAGTTTGCAGAGGGCAAGAGGAGTTTGTTTTGGTTCGTGGCCCGAAATGTGAACTCCGGGGGAGTTCGGGAGCTGACTGGTATCCACCAGTACCCTTGTGAATTTCTTGAGTTGATAGTTTGATTCTTTGCATTGCTCCGATTAATTCTTTGTTTAGGTTGTGGTATGATTACTGGAGTAGACATGACTTGACCCCTAGGCCCCTAGCGCCCACGTTGAACTTACATGTGCACTGCACTCCATGATTGCAGGTAAATTCAATGGGGGTATTTACCTGTGGTTGACCTACCTGACTCAAAAAAGAAAGGAGCTACAATATGAATCAGCTGTAGACAGGCAGTTTTTAGTAAGAAGCATTGACTGCTAATGTTCTGTTGATACAAGTACATTTCTCCTACTTATTATAGTGGAGAAAAACGTGCATTATAAAAACACCCAGGCTGCTAGTTTTTCTTTTGGCAACCTTCTTCCACAACCCTGGTATCAAATATCATTATGATCCTTCTAGCTGGCAAATGCACACACCCTTCCTGTCATGAGTCTGAGGGCTTATTTTTGCTATTAAAAGTGCTTAGGTGCAGTTTTAATATATTTCATATTCATGATGATTGAACTATATAATATAGGCCTACAGTAGGCTAGAGAGTTGAATGGACTTGGTTAACTTACAAGTTATAGGAACAATTTCACCCTGTGCAGAGTTGTGTTGGGGCAATAAAAAGTTGGTGCTCTCTCTCTGGGGCTGACCTGACCTGGGTACTTATTTACCCCTAACCCTGATACAGCCCTCTGTGGCTTGCAGGGGCCAGAGCAGCAGTATACCTGTGATATACTCCTAGTAAATCTGCAGTAAAGCTCTGTTGTTGAACTGGGTGTTCTGACACACTGTACATCATAAGGGGGTTATAGCTTATTATAGTGCTCAGTAAAAATTTACTGCGGCAGCAACATATCTATGTTGTATTTTGACTTGCGGTGCTACTAGAAGGGTTTCCAGCGTCTTATACATAGGCCTGGGTCACCTCTCGTTCCTAGATCAAGTTCGGCCGACAGGAAACAAGACGCAATATGATTATCACAGCCATGGGCTGATAACCCGCCAACTTCCCTCAGAAAACCAAACAAAAGGTTCCACACTACAGAAAGACTGTGCTGTAGTTCTGCAGTCATTCTAGTGATTTTAAAGTGCTAGATAGACTAGTCATTAAGATTATAATAATTTTATCTAATTTGTAAATTATAGGGGAAAAAATTTTGAATCATGAAAACTAGTTCCATTGTTCTTGCGGAAGTTACCTGATAATTTTGCTGTTTGCTGGAAATTTAAAGGGCTGTGAAAGGATTCAAATGATATTTCTAATTGACTTTGTGTATTTTAAGTATGTTTATGGAGTAAATTGTATTTTACAGTTTGTCCCAACTAACCATGGATGATCACTAGCTATGCATGGTTTCTCTATGATTGAACACATGATACATTATTTGTTCATGAACTGCAACAGTAATGTCATGAAATCCTGTATTTTATGACTTCAGAAGTGATAAGCACTGTCATACTTAAATTGTGCTAAAGTTAGTTCTGCTAAATGCACGATTATGCTCAAAAGTGTAACATGATTGACATTATTATTTAGGTCACCTTCTCATATTGTGTATAGGAAAAACATTTAATTTCTGCTACTTATTTTATGTAATTTTGCTTTAAGACTCACATGCAGTATTGGGGCGGGGGCCTAGCTCAGAGGTAGCGCTCTGGGCTTCCAACTGCTGGGTCCCGGGTTCGATTCCCGGTCAAGCCTAAGTTGGATGGCTGTTTCATCCTTCATCCCATTGCCATGGTCTCTGCCTGTCCTAATTAGCCCATCAGGTGCAGAAATACAGGACGTAAAGCTCTAATCCACCCACCCACCACATGCAGTATTGATTTGCAGATGTGTATGTCAATGACAATGAAACGAATTTATTTGACCCAAAAATTAATTACAATGATGTTTTGGATTACATACAAAAAAGAAACATAGAGGGTCAAGGGACACCCATTTAATATTTTACAAGGAACATTTAAATTACATTTAAAGGGCTTTATAAGTCATTCATTGTTGATTTGGTTTGACGCATCATGATAAATATTGTGAATTGAAAGGATTATGATTTAAAAGGGAAAAGGTCATTACAGTCGGACTCTTGTATAAAGGGCATGCTCATGACCAATGTCTGACTATGGCAAGGTCATTGACCACTAAACGGTTTTTTCGCCCTTTTTTTTCAAGAAAACTCAAATTTAATGAACACTTTTGAAAGTCCCAAATATATATTTTTTTTAATGTAAAGCAGCTATACTGACTGTAGCAGGTTGATGCAGATCAGGAAGGTCAACTTATGGGGGGTTTTGGAGAGGATTTTGAGTCAGAATTGGGTTTGCAAATGATCATGATGGAGAGGTAAAATTCATCTTGCTATTCTGGGATGGAATAAGGGTGCTTAGAATGCAGCTGTCTGTGCATGGGGTTGAAGACTTAATCATACTGCAAGATCCTCAAAAAATGGGGTATCTACCAGCTCCACCTGGGTAAAAAGGTTAAAAGGGTGGAATATATTGACATTTATTTAGAGTCGTATTCCAGGGTAAAGCAATGTTCTTTTGTTTATAAATTTTCCACTTTTTCGTTTCACCTGCTCATTCACTTGGCATAATCAAATGATAATAACCAAAGGCTAATAATAACCTAAATTGGATTTTTGGTGCTCAATGTGCCCTGTGCTTTGTGAATTTGGTGTATGCAAGTGAAAGACCCCACTCCTACACATAGGTAAACATATGAAGTAGTGTGGATTCTAAGCATTATCAGCTCATCATTACATCTGCTTCTGGCCACTGGTCATAAGCTGAGTGTCAGACCTGTAAGATGACGATAAGAACTGAATTTATATCTGTTTATATGTGAATCATGAATGTGATAATGGTGCAAAAATTTTGTAAAAGCAAATTCATTGCTGCTTAAACTTGTGATGTATCGCATATATGCGTTTTGGCATAGCAGTTAGGCAAATGTATTTCAAATAATCGTTTTCTTTTAATGAAGCACTTGATGTAATAATAACTGGAAGGACTATATTTGCAATTGAATTTTTGATTGCTACGTACAAGTCATTCTCAAAAGCTTGCCTGATTTTTTCTCTCTTTAAATGTAAGTATTTGTAAGTTGTAACCTTAAAAATATTAGTTAATGCTGTAATACTGACCAGTAGTATTGACAGGGTAAGCCAGATTTATAAATGCACAGTTAAGGAAAAAAGTTCTAAAGAAAAAATTTAATATTCTCTTGCCATTTATCAGTGCATGATTAGTCATGCTTAGTAAACTTGAATAGTTTAAGGATCATGATTTTGGGATAGTGATTTGTTTACTGTTCATTTCCCAATAAATTGTGGTGTTATGAAACCAACTTAGTTTTCCTCATGGCATGCTTCTCCTTTAAGTAGTCTCTCATTGTTGTCTAGAGCACATGCACTGTGTGCTGCTGTTTATGTACATTGAGCGCCCCAGCACTGCAATACATTACATGCATTATGTACATGCGGAGGGTGTACATACATATACATGCGGAGGGTGTACATACATATCTCATTATCATTGCTAGACTGTGCAATGACACTGCTCTGTCCTTACGCATGCACTTGGGCCCTGGATCCCACATTTGTCAACATTTGGCAGGCTCTATGAATTATAACCTGCAAATGGGCCATGCTTCTTATATCATGTGTGCCATGAGTGTGGGCAAGATCAGTGATAACTTCCAACGTACAAAAATCCATGTTATTGTACAACATGTATATGACATGTACAACTTCAAGACAATATCATACTGAATACATGCGTCACGCCGAAGATTGAATTTCACATTCGGACTACTTGATCTTCAATCGAGACAGGATTTTTCCGGTGGTCTTGATGTAGTGTCACATTCGACTTGATTGCTTGTGATATTCAACATGGAAGGATGGGACCAGGAAAGTCTGGTCGACACGAATGTGTTCATCGCTTCGGAAGGTCTGAAACGAGGAATACTACAAAGATTAGTTCTAAGTTTGGATTTTACTATGGTTTTAGATATAGCTCTTAATGCTCTGAAAGGTAATTAGTACTAATTACTATGTTTTGATATTATCAATGATACCATGTATACATATATATTAATTCAGTTGACATTGGTTTGAATTTTCAATTGGCTGAATATTGCTAATATGACATAATATGACAACCATGTTGAACACTTGTTCTACATCATTTAATGATGTCATTCATAATGTTACATTGGATAAATTGCAATTATCGTACATAGATATTTGCTGTTATCATGTTGTCATTTAATGTCATTTATTACAGTAAACAATGATACTACATTGTGACTGTTTGTTTAATATTATTCAGGCACTTTCCTTTTCTTCGCTTAACATCCTGATTGATAAAGCATGATATGTTTATTGAGCCAAGTTTTCTTTTCTGTTAGAGAGACAACACTTTACAGAGATTAGTACACTAGAACTTTCGATTTATACTCACCTCACTTATGAGGCCATCGTTATTATAGTCACACAATTTTCTGAACAATTTTACATTTTTGTACACTTTGTAGCAACATGGAGTCACTAGTGACTCCATGGTAGCAACAAGCATATGAGCACTGATTTTTGGGGTGCTCAGCAATGAATTGTTTTGAAGCCACTGTCTTCGTGGTCTCAGTGGTGTCATAAATAAGATGCAGTTTTGAGTGTTTAAATTTATTGATCACTAAACCATAGTAAAATTTCGAATTTTATTCCCTATTCTATATATATATATATGACATAACAATTAATTTCGTGGAAATTATAAATTCAGAATTGCGTGCATATTGTCATGATTATTAGGTGGTCACTTGTTTCTATGCCCACCTGGTTGCTAAGAAAATAGATGAAACAAATGTCCACATGCAGGACAGGACAGAACTGGACTGAATAGTTACTGCACAGTGCACATACAACCTCAGTAATAGGACCATCCAAGTATGAGGACACCTCACACCTGTATCCTGGAAAAGATGGTGGTCTCAGCCTCACTCTCAGGGCAGAGTCCAGAGATGTGAATCTATTTTGTATCTGCAAACTACTGTATTGATGTTACATGAATTGTTCAGTTTGATTAAAAATGATGATTTACACATGTATTGCCCTGAATGGTTGAGGGTGCTTGATTAAATGCCATTGAGTGACAGACTCCAACTCACTTCACCTTCCCTTTTTGCGACTTTTCTAGTCTAGACTGTTCAGACCTTGGACTGCCTTATTGAGTAAAAAGGGAAGAAAAACAGCACATAAAAACCACACTAGGGAGAAAGACATTATGTACTGTACTGAGCATAGTGACTCAGTCTAGAGTGTATTTTCCCCTCCACAAATAAACATTGTCTTTTTCTGCGTTAAACTTTCGAATGCAAACAAGACATGACAGATTTGAAGTGCTAAGTGTTTCTGTAACTCAATGTCTGACATCATGTGGAAAACTTGACTTCAAATGTAGAATAACTGTTGATGTTTATGAAGTAGGTGGGACCAATTCAAATTTTGTTAATTTTAAATTAATTAATTATTGATTTATTTATTTTGAAGTAGAAATGATCTCATGAATAAATGACATACACAATATGGTGCAAAATATATTACTGGGTATTGTATGGTGTAAAATACAGAAAATCAATTTGTTATTTAACCGGACTAAGGTGATTCGTAAGCATGCACATAATAAACAGGCCTGACTGTAACAAGACTAGAAAAGCAGGTTTATGATTGATAATTGTACTAGTGACCACTGGTACATAGGTCCAGTAGATAACTGTCATGAACCAGAGTGACGAAACCTTGTCATAATGTCAGGGAGGTGGGGGCTAGCTCAGAGGTAGCGCTCTGGGCTTCCAACCACTAGGTCCCAGGTTCAATTTGCGGTCGAGCCTAAGTTGGATGGCTGTTTCATCCTTCATCTCATTGCCATGGTCCCTACCAGTCCTATTTAGCGCATCAAGTGTAGAAATACAGGACGTAAAGCTCTTATCCGCCCTTGTCATGATGTCACTTCACTATTTAAAGAGACATCCTTTTAATTGAGTTCACCACATTTTGCTGAATATATTTGTAATAATTATTCGTAATTAATAATTTCATTGCTGTAGGCCCACATTTCTATTAAGGCCACTGTCCCTTGGACTGTTAGTAACCTCAATAGACAGGTTCAACTGTATTGGATAAGATTACTTGATGACTTGTTGACTCATACTTTGTGCTAACTTTATATTTTTGCACTGTGACCTCATGTTCCCTTTAACATGATTAAATAATTACGATTTATTGAGTTTCAAGGTACGTGCTTCATATGTATTTATGTGAAGGGCAGACTTCCAAGCCATACTTTCATTTTCTTATTTATTTTTCTTTTTTTTAGTAACTTTTGAAGGGGAGGTACTTAAACCTCTGCTCTTGAGTTTTGAGTTTCTTGAAGAAAAAAATGAGAGTTGCTCATCCTGTGTCTCACATGTTGAGTAAAGAGTGCACACTGGCACCGACATGTTAAGCTCTCTGTAAACATGTTTAATTTTTGGCTTATGACAGTTTGAAATCTTTGTATTAAAACACTCCATCGCCATGGATGTTCAGAAGAATCAGCAGATGCTGTATAATATTATGTAAATATACAAATATATTCATGGTAATTAACAAACATTATAATGAAGTCAAAAGTAAGCATGATAAAGCTGTAAAGCATGTCTTCAACTTGCGGGCATAGTACTATTGTACTATATCAGTGACATTGTGTTGATTTTAGTAAAGCTTTTGATGCAGTGTGACTGAAGCCTTGTCGAAATCAAGGATGCCAATGGCTACTTGCCATGATGACTTAATATAAACATACATAATGCATTAACATGAATAAGGAGTGGTTTGTGTTATGACAGATTGAGTAATGTGGTGACCTAGAACATATGCTTGATATATAACCAATATGTTTTACATTCATGGGGCTTTTTTTTTCTTTACCTGATTTCTTTCATGTAATTTATTGGAGTGGGTTATCTTTTTGTAATTTTGACGTGGTAATTTTCAATGTTAGCGTTAATTGTATGTTACAATAATATACAATTTGTATAATAATATTATCAAAATATTGTTACATGGTATATATTGTTGCTAAAATTTTGGTTACATTGTAGACTATTACACAAAAAAGCGTTACAAAACCTGTCCATCATTGACATTTTAACCAATCAGTTAAATTAAATCTGCAATGGTCCTGCCTCTCCATACATTGGCCAATGAGCCTCTGAAATAGACGGACAATTGTCACAAATTCAATCAAAGTGGCTATCTCATTATTGCCATCTAATTCACTTGTCATTAGCGTTACTTGCAATATAACATAAAATTTGTATCATGATATTATTAAAATGTTTGCAGGTATATGTGTAGAATTGGTAAAAATGTATAGATGTTCATATAATGATATTATACATTTGTTTAGTGTGTTTGGTTGCTGGCTTCATGTTCATTGATGATTTCTGCTCAATGATGCTTTGATAATGTTCATGAGATTTTTTAGATTTCCAATGTTATAATTTCTGTGTTTTATTACATTTCAGAGTCTCAGTCACAGGCTTCTGATTCTGAGGATTCTTCATTGAAGTCTCCACAGCAACATACAGGTCAGTCAGGTCTTGTTTGTTTATGCAAATAAAGTGAGAAATTGGGCATCTCTTCATTGGGTTGCTTTGGATCATTGTTATCGGGGTGTACATTTGAATACAAGTATGGACTCTTATACTAATTTATTTGCGAGGAAAGGGGGAAAAAAGTGGTATTACTTAACAAAGCAGAAATGCTTGAACTGCTCTTTTAGAGAATTTTGAAGTGGAAGTCAACGACTTGATTGTGTGGAACACAGGTGTTAGCCATGTCTTATTTAAAGATTCTTCGAAGTAAAGATGGAATTCGTCCTTTTCCAAATTATTAAAAAAAGTGCAGTCTCTGAAGAATTTAGTATTCATTAGTACATGTGTATAGCTACCATTGTTTGGAGTAGCATGCAAACCAGACTTGTTGAAAATTGAAATTTATTCCAAAATTTGTATTATTGGAAAATGTATCGACTCCAAACTCAAAATGGCCGTATTGTTCACATAAGCAGTAGCTTGATGTTTTCATACAACTGCCCCTCTCCCTCAAATGTTTTTCAGAGTTGAGTCAATTTATATGAATCACACCTGTTCACAATGTCCTTGGCTTACTTTCCATGTGGATGAAGGAAAAAAAGTATGCATAATGCACCCAGGAGTCATTATTGACTGTGTTAGATTGTACTGTAATCACCACTGGGAACCATGCAGTGTATAATCGACAGGGGAAAAAAGTAGCTATTTGATCAAGAACTTAGTAAAAAGTGAGCTGTATGATCCATGAGTTGCCTGAACAAGATCATTGCCGGCCATGTTGGTTGGTGTTGTTGTAATTTTGAGTTCGTTGGATTAAGTATAAAAAATATGCTGGCAACAGTCTAGACAAAATTCTTTTTTATCAATGTACAAGTGTCAAGACTTTGTGCTGTATAATAGACATCTAGTCCAGGAATATTTTCGAATTATTGCTGAATATTATTAGCCTTATAATGGTGGTTTATTATATGATAACACCCCATTGTTTGTCACACTAGTAAATTGGCAAGTTTGTGTCACCTGCCTTTAATACATATTGCAGTTATTAAGTTATTCATAAGTTAAGAATATGATGAGGTCTTGAACAGATATGGAAAGATGTCAACTGTTTGAAAGTAAACATTTTACAAGGGCTTTTGTGTTGTGGTTGCTGACTAATGTTTAATTACATTACACATCACTGGAGATAATCATATAGTTGAGAAATGTGTATACAAGGCTGTATTGCATCAACTAATTTGCATATTGTAAAACGTTAACTTTTCAATATTGAACACTATTGAATGCTTTCCACAAGTATATTGTAATAAGTATCACTCGAGATACTGTCGTGTCTTGTGTCCATGGTAAAAACTTAGCGATTGTCTCTCACAAAAATGTGTTGCAAGGTTTATGCAGGTTTTACAAGAGACCTAAACACGCTTCATGTTCGTGGCCTTTACATCAACTTTTTTCCCCATTTAATCTGCGTCAGATGCAGTAACTAGAACTTGTTTGTGAAGTGTGCTGTACTTCGGAAAAATTCTCATAGTTGAGCTTTGAAGCTGTTGTGAGTAAAACGCACCAAGTTCCAAACTATAGCCAAGCCATGTTTGTAATATCCACCTAGGGATATCCATTGCTGAAGTAGAGAAACTTTCAGTACAGCAGAGCTCACTAATAATACACACTAACTTAATAGCATAAGTTCTGATAAAACAATCAGTCAGCTCATACTAGTGATATATGTTATGTTTTCATACAAATATATCCACCCCCCCCCCCCCCCCCCCCCCAACCGCAGATACCCATATACGTGTGTATAACCTTGGATAATTTATCATGATTACAGCATGTCCACAGTCCCATAAACTCTGCTCAAAACTCTCTAACTAACGTTTGACTATTCATGGTTTCCTTAAGTTGAAGTTTTAATTTCCAGGTCTCGATTTTTGGTTACAACTGATATTATTACAGCTGGAAGTAACTGGAAAGAAAGCTCAGTTTCTTTGAAGTAAACTTTGTTTTGGTTTCCACTTTACTTTTTCGTTACTGCTTTCCTTGTGAATAGAAAGAACGCGTTAAGTGCTTCTAATGCTTTTAGTTGAGACTTGAAAATCGTGAAGTTAATTAGTAGCAGTTAATGGATATGAGAATAATTGATGGAAGTTGGAAATAGGTAATTGTAGTTAGAACGAAGAAAATACCAAAGCAAAGAATTGATTGGATGAAGTTACAAACAAATGTAGTGTATGGAAGGAAGTAATAAATTAAGTAGAAGTTAGGTCACTTTGGTGCTATTAGAGCTGTTGTAGATTATGTAGAACTTTGTTGGGAGTTCAATGTACCCATAAGAGTATACACATTATGTAGTAGTGTGATAATAAATACACATTATATATAATCCTACAATTGTGTCGTGTAAGACAAATGTATATTTGCTGAGTTGGTGCTCAGTGAATGGTGATGGAGGAACAGAGCAAGTTGTATGTGAGCAGTTTATTTGTTTGTTTACTTGTGGGCTAACCTAGGTGCTGCTGGTGCAGACAAAACAAGGAGTAGAGATGGGTTAGCAAGTAGAGCAGCTGAAGATGTGCTCTTCTGGTGTGTACAGGTAGTGTGCAATGATGTGGGGGAGGGGCTGACCTCTCTCCAGGTGTAGCTGACTCACGTTTGGCTGCTACAGCTGTTGCTGTTGCTGCTGGTTCTGCTGCTGGGCCCTGCATCATCCCTCAGATAAATGATGCTGCTTACTTAACCCGCTTTTTGTCAGCTGCAAGCAACTGGACTGAGGTCCAGTATCAATCTTAGCATGGCATCATGTGTTTATTTCCACATGGATTATTAACTTAGAAATGCAAAACATATCATTACAGTTACTGACCTCTCTATAGAGGCAACCCTTAGCTCAAGGTTCTAACAGGAAGGTGGCTACTTTGTGTTGGATAAGTTTCAACGACACTTATCATGCTTACACTTAAGGGCAAATGGTATAGTTTAGAATATAGGCTTATTGAGCAGCTGAGGTTCTATCATATTATGTAGGGCATATTCACATATCCAGGTAAACCCACAAATATCAAACCCAGACACTTTAAAAAGTTGTTCAAGTGTCAGATCCACCCAAGATCCGCTTCGCAATGCATTGAAATTATAAACACCAGCCTCTGTGATCTTAAAGAAGGAAGGCAAACGTAAATCATCGTTTTATATGCACAGACATAAGACGGTGCAAATTTGGCTCACATCCAGTAAGTTTTGGCTCGTCTCCATCTGAGAGGAGTCCTGTGAATTTGTTATTTGTATCAACACCAGGTGGCTTGTTCATTCCTCAGGCCCCCTACCGGAGCTAGCTTGAGTGTATCTTTGTGACTGCTCAGATACAAGTATTCCGGCTCTTTGCTCCGTAGTAGGCTTGAAACAGGAAATTTCATGATTTATGAAATTTTAAAAATCAGGTTATTTAATTTGCTGTCCAATAATGCCTGGCACACATTACTCATTTTCCAATAAAGCTTTCTCAGCAGCTGCGTTGGATAGCTCATAATTCAAAGAGCGAAGAATCTGAGAATTTATTGCCTTGCTGAACGGTCAGCAAACAAAAGCTGGCCCATCATTTGTTTGATGCAAAACATCCCTGTGCACACAATTAGTCACCCTGAGGTACTTCATGGCACTACTTTGGTGGAACTGCCTTTGCAGAACAGTTGTATGGAACGATATTGTGTTGCACTATGGGTAATTTAGGCAGCTGAAGCAATAAATATTGAGATGTGGTAACCCGACACCTCATGAAATCAGGCTGCAGGAAGTACCTGCCTTACTTTGTTTTGATTCCTGACAGCCTGATGAGTGATTGAGATTTCAGATTGGCATTCTTCTCACAGACAAATATGAATGCTGCAAAATAGTTAGAATTACATCTGATTTTCTGGATGCAACAAAGAATTCATGAAGAGGATGCTATCCTATAATTTCCATTGCGAAAACAACCACACTTGGTGTACTAAATATTTTTGTGGGCCCCTAGAACTTAGTTATCATAGTAATGATTAAATTGTATGTCTATATTTAAAAAAAAAGTTATCATAGTAATGATTAAATTGTATGTCTATATTAAAAAAAAAAAAACAATAAAAGTTACATTTGACTAAACCTTGTTATACAGCTGTACAATATTTTGTGGTCCAACATCTCAGAGTTGGCCTGCCCAAGCCATGAGTAATGAGATGAGCATGTGCACCGTTTGTGGCTTGTTTTGTTGCAACCAGCACAGGTGTTCACTGCATAACTCCAGTGCATTATCGTGGCAATTATTGATTTGTTGCATCATTGATGATGGCATGCTCAGGAGAAATCATGCACAATGGGGGGCTTAAATGACTTGGTGCAATTATTGAACCTAGTAATTAACTATTGTTTGGAAAATTGGGACTTATTATTTCGCAGCCGAATAGCCATTAACTCGCTGGTTAGATTTCACCCGAAGAGCTCTGTGTTGTGGCTGCTGACAACTGGCAGTGTATGCCGGTTGGACTTTTAGATACTAAAAGCTTGACAATGTCCAACTTAGGGACTGAGCAGTGAACACTCTGAATTACCATTGATCAGCCATGAATTATTTTGCTGCTGTTCTCCTAATGGTGGGAATCTGATATTCTGTTAAAGTCCACAAGACGTTGCTGGGCCTTGGGTATTGCTGCATAATGATTGATAATTAAGATTGGTTGGATGCCTGAAAACCATGCCTTTAGGCCACCCCATTAGTGAAGCCATCTCTCAATAGAGTCTTTTCACTGAACAGCCTTGAATTCAGCAGGACATAAGTCTTTCCTCTCCTCTTATTACTCATTTTGCTTTTCAGACACAGTAGGTAATAACTAACTGATTCCATAAATATAATTTTCTCAGAAAAATAACAAACATCAACTAAATGATAAAGTGTCAAATATTCATTAAAATGCACCAAAAATACTGCTGCTAGGATGCACTTTGCTTCAGCCAATCACAGCCAAGGGCGGGAACTTTTTCAGCTAATTGAATTGCAGTATTCTGTTTTAGCCACCTGGTAGAAATACAGAGAACTTTCCATGAAAATCCACTGAAATGCATACCTGTCTTTAAGGTCATCTAGCTGCTAAAGCAACTCTAATCCTTGATGTAATAGCTATCTCTCGCTGGCCAAAATGTCCATATGACTTGTAGGCAAATGACGAAGCCTTTATCGGATTTTTACTTTGCTCTCTGATTGTCCTTTCCTAATGGATTTCTTATGTCCCATGCTGTTTCGTGCTTTTCTTAATAGACATGGATAGACACAACAATAGGCTCAGGCCAGAAGTTAGTTTGTAGAGCGAGATATTTGCATTGGTGCTGAATGTCTTTGTCTCCTAGTTCTTGAAACCAACATAAGATGACGCCAGACCAAGTTCACCGATGGGTTTCGTTTTACTGATTTATCATCCGATTTGTCAGTTTGTGTGTTACAGTCTCTGTGACCACGATCTCCGTTTTGGTTGGTCTAGTGGTTAATGCATCGGTCAGCTAGGTACCTAAGTTATTCTCTGCTGGTGTACTCATTAGGGGTGGCATCTGTATTGGAAGCCATTTTGCATTTAATCCCATATGGACTTATATATTTGGTAAGGTTGGAACCATCTGCATGATATGCCTTTAATATTTGTCTGTTATGTTTTATATGTTTTGAATTGAATGGAGACTTTGTGTTGTGTGTAAGATTCTTAGTTTATCCCTATCCCATTATTTTTCTCATAGATATGAAAACTGAAGCTTTTTGATCTTCTCATGAATGCCTTGCATTGCTTTGAATTCTGCTTTTGGTTCACCTGTATATCTGACAATCACTGGTTTATGGAATTTTTTCCCCCCTGTTGTATGCAATATTTATGGATTTTACCTGTATCTTGGAAACATAAGGCTCATTTTCAATTTTAATGAAATACGTTTTCTCATATCCATGCTTTACGGCCAATCCTCCCCTTAAATTAGTTATTTGGTTTTGAATTAATCTGGATTGTTGGTGTATGGTGTAGTAAAATATTCTTATGTCTTGGTGTAACAAACATTTAATATGTAATCTGCATGTCGTCTGTACACAGTCATACGAATAAAATTATTCTGAGTTTTGCTCAGCTGGTATCAATGTGTTGTGTTCCAGAAGGAAATCTATATACTCAGTATTATAAATAGTAAGCCTTGGAGTACTGTCCCTGTGATTTCACAGGAAGGTGGGATGGAATTGTACCTTAAGAGGTAGGATGAGCACTTCCTGTCTGCAGCTACATGATTTAGGTCACCAGCAAAATATGCTCCGAGCAAGCTTACTGCAGCACAATGGAAGCAGGTACATCAGGAAATTAGGGCTCTGCACCCATTCATTATGTTTCCTCAGTCTGTACTCTATATTGATGTAGGCTGATGATTCTAATGAATGATTGATCCACCAGGTGGACATGTGTAATTGACCTAACTACCACCAGAGGGCACAACTGCATGTACATTAGGAATTGGCTGGGAACTGCCTAAGTGTAAACGCGATAGGCAGGTAGGCTCTACCTATCCCGCATGGGTGATTGGCTAAGCACTGAATTTTCTGATTGACTGTGCTATTTTTAGACTGGGGAACACGTTCCGGTCCATGCATTTCCAATGTTAAAGCGTAGGATGCGCACGCACGCTACCGGGAGGAATTCCTCCCGGCTAATGGCAGCCCCTACCTGCGTACTGCGTCAGCTAGTCGCAGCGGCCCAGCGAACATTAGGAACTGATTAGGTACTTCCATGCGGTAATACTTTGCAGTATGTACGTTGGGCCCAAGGTAGAATTCAACTCATTATTGATTACCCTCATAATTAAAGTGCTACCTTAATCATAAAAGTCTCTTTATATTATCAGACTTCTAAAGACCTTAACACCATAACACAGTTGTGTGAATATATGTGAAGGTATTAATTACCCAGTTATGCCTAAGTAATTAGTAATTGTGTGAAGTAAAGGTGTGGAGAACTCTTTCACCAGTGTTGACAGGGATGAAGTGTAGATATATACTGTGTACAGGTAATGCCTTATCCAATCCTGGTTGACGTGATAAAGATATTTCCATTTTACCTGGGCACTGTGATAGTACGCTGTGGTACACAATTGGATTTATGCCGAGGTGGAATGTTGGAATTCAATGAAAATGTGAAGTGAGTGATTGAGAAGCAAATGAATGATTTTCATTTTACAAAATTTACAAAATTCTACTATATTCTTTCATTACCACTGCACATTTAGAACTTTCTAATAAATAAATTACTGATACATTATTGGGAGGACTTGTTTTACGAACTGATGAATGTTTCAGGCGATTCGGGTTAGCTATACAAGAAACAAAGAGTGCCCCTTATCAAGGTAGCATTTGAACAAACGCTTACACGGTTATGAGTGTAGAAAGCCAATTCCAGGAATTATTAAGCAGTAAATGATTTTTATGACGCTCATTTTCAACCGATCTATGTGCGCACGCAGTGTTTGTTGCACCCAAAGCAGCCTGACAGGTTGGCTGGGACCTGCCTAGGCGTAAATGCGATAGGCAGGTAGGCTCTACATATCCCGCATGGGTGATTGGCTAAGCACTGAATTTTCTGATTGGCTGTGCTATTTTTAGACTGGGGAACACGTTCCGGTCCACGCATTTCCAATGTTAATGCCTAGGATGCGCACGCACGCTACCTGGAGGAATTCCTCTCGGCTAATGGCAGCCCCTACCTGCGTACTGCGTCAGCTAATCGCAGCAGCCCAGCGAACCTGACTGGGTCCTGCCTAAGCGGTTAACCGATAGGCAAGTAGGCGCTAATGTTCCGTCATAGCTGATTGGTCCAGAAGGGAATTTTCTGTTTTTACACTAGGAAACACGTTCTGGTCCACAGATTTCCAATGTTAAAGGAAGAGATGCGCACGCACGTTACCGGGAGGAATCCCTCTTGACTGGGACCTTCCTAAGCGGTAAACGTGATAGGCAGGTAGGCTCTACCGTTCCCGCATGGCTGATTGGCCCAGCACTGAATTTCTTGATTGGCTGTGCTATTTTTTGGCTGCGATGTACCTTCCAGTCCAGGGGCATACCATAACAAAGCCTAGGATGCGCACAAACAATACCGGGAGGAATTTCTCCTGCAAGATGGCAGCTCCTACCTGCGTTCTGCGTCAGCTAGACGTAGTAGCCAGCGAAGAATCCCTCCTGGAAGATGGTAGCCCCTAGCTGCGTTCTGCATCAGCAAGACACAGCGGCCAGCGAAGGCCATCGTGGTCCACTATGTCACATGATTGGATAAGAACGGTCTAGCTCGGTTTCAATCGAGTGCATGCAGTTTGGGCCACTAATCAAGTCCTCTCAATGTCATCATCATAATACTGAAGAAATTCATCTATCTGGGTTCATTTTGTACTCACTTCAATGACTTGTCACTGGATGGAGGGCAAAACGTTTATGTTTGTATTTCTTCCCAGAAGGAATGCAAACTAGGAAAGGGCTAGGAGGTTGGTAGACTCATTCAGTTGAGATGAAGTGCAATGGACTGCATGGACCGAATGTGTGATATTTACACCAAAACTCTGCTCTCTGATTGGTTGTGTACTTAAGAAGAAGGCCAGGCCACCTAGCGGATAATGCTAATTGCTCCAAATGACTTGCGCATTTCTGGTGTTTGTTAAGTCACTCACACCTGGCCTCCCTCGGTTATTTACTCTATTTAGCGAATATATTTATGCTACTTTCTCAACGTAAACTAAATGTGGTAGGCTAGTCATTCCTAAACATGTCACTATGCAAGTTTTTGGTAGAACTGCAGAGTTTATGAGGTGTAAATTAACCGGAGAATGTGAAAAGCAGACGAACGAGGTGGGTCTCGAATGTCTGCTGCATGGGTTTTGCTGTCAGGCTGTCTGCTAAGCATTGGTGCCAATGTACTTATGCACTGCTCTCCTTTTTACGCCCGGCTCGTAATTGACATAGTCATTTAGCAATTAAAGGGAGGGAAGCTGGGCTGTTATCTTGTGTATGACTCATGAAATTGTTTCAATATATTTTTGTCAACGATGCTCGCGTAGTTTGTAAACTCAGATAATACGCATGACTCACAATTTTGACCCAGGTCTATGCTGTTATATTTACACAGCTGCAAGTAACAAACTGAATGGTGATTACACACACCCTGTACAATCAAGTTTCCATTTTGAATAGGGATCCATTTAATATTTTACTAAAATTATCTAGTAATATGGTGATTAAAGGGGATATTAGAAATAGCAAATGTTCATTTATATAAAGATCGTGTGGCATCAATATATTGTTAATTAAAAGTTGGAACAGACATCTGTATTTGGATGGTCTTGGTGTTAATTCTAACAGTTCTAATGTTAGTCTGTTGGCCTATACTTGTTATATGATCAGCATTGGATGCTGATTCTTGCACTGACAGTTGAGCTGGCTGCTGCATTCATGTACTGCTTGAGGATGATGGGGTCGGAAGGGGCTGCTGATGCTGGCGAATTTCATCAGGAAGATCCTCCCCTAGATCTCATGATCAGCAGAATTTGACTTGAGCTGAATGTTAGGCCTCCAGTAAATATAGTTTACGTGTTGGGGCCACTAAATAGGCCGCTAGTGGTTCTCTTCATAATTTCATGGCATAAGTGGTTATAAACATTCTGATTAATGAGCGAATTTAATGCTCCTTCTGGTGCAATTTAATTCAAAGTGAATATATAACAAAATTCAAAGAGTTGGTTTGGCAATATGCGGGTCTGATGTAAACAATTTCGTTACAAACGTTCTTGTTATGATAGCATTTCTCGAAAGCCAATTTTGCCTGTACAAGATGCCACAAATTGGGAGACCATCCTACAACCAGAGTCACTGTGACTGTCACGTGACTTTTGAGTCTCTTATTACTGACAATCTACTAGTGCAATGTCACTGGTGTCATCATGACACGTCATTGTGTCAGTGTGTCAGTATGACGCGTGAGACGTTGGGACGTGACGTATGACGTACGTTTGACACGTTTTGCATGGATAGCTCTTAATGCACATGGGACTTGGTTGGAGTGGCTTCCAACTCTATTGTATTTATTGTGATGGGTTCCAGAAAAGATGCCTAACTCTGTTGTAACTATGTTTGGGGCTGGCTATAAGAGAATTATTGTCTGTAACAGAATATTGTCATAAACTATTAAACATATATATTTATTAGTTTTCCATATATATACAACTGTAAGAAATGGTCGTACCATAGCTTGTGGTTAGTGAGGACTTTTTAGCAACTCTCATTTTGTGAATTTGCACTGTTTATGATTTACGGACCAATAAATTGATGAACGGTGTCAATAACTGAACTTAGTTTGAAACCATGAATTAAAGATATCTGCATAAGACTATATATGTAAACGATAAATAAACATTATAACAGGTAGCAAATTTGCTGTGGCTTTTTTGGTGTTCGATTTCTAACCATTGCCATTTTATTGTCTTGTCACATTTGTGGTTTTGTTGGAGACCAATAAGATGAAACGTCTTTAGTAATACCATCTGTTATCTGATGCATTGTCTAGAGTGCAAATGACTTGAAATTGCTTACTCCTTGATTCTCCCCAGATCGAATTTAAATCGGACTTAGAAAAGGATCGGACAGACTTCAGAAGTTGGTCTTTGAAGTTATAAATAGCACATTCAGCCTTTTTAGGATTGGATGAAGTGGATGGCATTTCTACAGATGAGCTTGTGATCCTCAATGAATGTCGTCATTCGATACCTCATTCTGCCTCTAATTCAAATGTAGACACTGCTTCTGTCTTGTCTTCTAGTTTTCTTTGTGGATTTATTCAATGTGGACCACAATTAGATTTCTTTTCTCCATTTTCCATCACTTGTTCTTGGACTGAGAATAAAATTGAGATTTATTGTGTTCCTTGGAAGCATTTCTGGTCTCTTAGTTGTATTCTTGTGTCTTGAGTCTCAGGATATTTACATTCAGTAGCCTGTGATAACAACACAACTTGTAGAATAAGCAAAGCTAGGTGGAAGGACGGTAATTTGTTCCCTTGTACATGAATTATTGAGTATGAAGTGGATCCCATCTTCAGTAAATTACGTTTATAATCGGGAGGCAGTTTTCTGTTGGCATGTGTGGTGTGTGGTCCAATAGGTCTTGTGTATACATATAAAAGAAAGCACCACATTGTTATCACCATTTACTGCTGCTACTGCTGCTGCTGCTGATGCTTCTGCTGATGCTACGGCTGCTACTGCTGCTGCTGCTGCAGTCAGTTTTCATAATCTCCTTATTAATATGAGAGATGCAGTTGACATCATCTGTGATCTTCCAGCTGGAAAGATACAATTATGTGAGAATTAGTTGTGGGCGTCTTTGTTGCTATGTATAATGCAGAATCTATATTGACTGAGATGTCAAGTCAGCCTGGTTGCTGAGGCAGGCCTTTGATGTCAGATGCAACACACTCGGCTAAGCCTTGCTGCTTCATCAGGAAGACCTAGGTTGACTATATTAGATGAGTGGCAAAGGCAGGCATGCTGGGGCCACAGGGTTACTGTCTAGCTTTGTAAAGAAACTGTAACAAGACAAGGTCAGGGTTTTGGGGTTTTGCATGAAAGACATGGCTAGGTTGAAATTGTTAGGAATCATGCCTTTGATGTGGGGGTGATTTTGTGCTGATGGCAATGCACTACTCAATCATCAGTACTTGACCAGTTCCCCCAGGTACTAGGTGCATTACCTGTCATTACCTGCACGCTGTAGCACCGTATCAACTGTATTACAGACTCTGTAGTCTCAAATTGTATTACTTGGACAGGAACTAATTAGTCCTTCATTGTATTAATGTATGCAAATTGGTAACTTGAGAAATTTGCAGTTCGTATAAAAGAAAAATGTGGAGGGATATGCAGACATAAATGGCTAACAAATGCTAGAAAAAGAAGTTTTATAATCAGCAGAAAAAAAATTATGACTGCCAGAGGAAAAATCAACTGCCATCGTGTTATGCCACCAGCAATCTCTTCAGGAATTTTCAGCTAATCACTTATTCAATTATCTTTATCGTTACGAAAAATTCAACGAATTAGGAATTTTTTAATTAGGTTTTACCTATTGATTGCCTGAAGCCGTCTTTGCTGTCACCGTACAGCGAAGCCTGACTGGTGAGGCCACCGTGAAAGGTCAGAAGTCACCACAATGGGCTAATTGACAAGAGAAAGTTTTGGTGTCCAATAGGTCACTTGGTGGCTCCACTGTATCTAACCAAGGTGGAAAGACTATTATGTTAATAATAATATTATTATTTACCACAGCACTCCTAGTACAAATTAAATGAAACGATTATGAAAAAAGAAATCACAAATCGTAATTGCGAAATTAAATTTAGATAAATCAAGTCTTCTATCTCTTCATTAGCGTGAAGGAGTTCTTTGCAATCTACTGCAGATTTCTTAATCATATTAGCTCTTACATCAGTGACTGGCAACAATGGTCTTTCGCTACTTCATTGTACAGACCCCAAGTTGTGTTTTACATGCATAGATACAGTTGCTTTAGTGGCTTATTCATGGCGCCCTCATTAACTTGAACAGACTACAGTTGACATGATTTGCCACTAATGAGGGGGACATGCATGTGATGGGGATGCAGAGGTTGTGATGGACAGGCTGCTGCTGCTGCTGCGAGAGGAGCCTGCGGATGGTGATATTAGCCAGCTCCCAGCTGCCTCTGATCAGTGTGAGGGAGGCTGTGCAACTGTAACCATACATGGGTGTTCTCTGCAGACTGTGATATCCTCACTCCCTTTCTTATCCTCTTGTTATATGGAGTGTTGTGACTATGCCTCAGATTGGCATGTGTCCATATGGACCTTCCTCGCCTCATTTGTATCAATAACTATGGATGACAAGTTGACAGCTCCATCAGAATGATTGGTACCATTGGATATGACACTTGAAACTTATGACACATGTGGGTCTTGGATTGTTGCATATGAAGATACATAACTGACTATAGCATGTTTTACATAACATGACAGTTTGTAAACACCTTACCCAAGGACTCGTGTTATGCTCAGAAAAATTTAGCAATGCGATATACCTAACAGAAGCACTGGAGCGTGCCCATTAGAAAGAGAAACTAACTGGGGCAGATCGGAGCACAGGGTGGATCCCATGTATGTTTTGGAAGTCACATCATTTTGCAGAAACATCCATACGAGTCAGAAGTGGATCATGCAAGTGTGCCATTCTCTGAGTCATGATATGATTGTAAACATGGAGTGGACTAAGTTTGACACGTTTCGCCAAAAGGTATAGATCCACATACTAACTTTATTTAGTTTCGAAAAAAGTAGAAGTTCAACACAACCTATGTATCGACGCTTTTACCTTTAAACTATACTCAGCAATACATTTGTCAATCAGATTTCTGGTGTTTTTGTACGAGCACTGTTTGAGTTTACTTAAATATGCAATTGCATCCATAAGGATAAAATGATACACTTCCCATTGGAATAATCGAACGGAAATGATATTTTCGGAAGATGCTGCTACTTGACTCTTGTGTGGGAGGTTGTTGAAGTAGAACACAATTTGTGCAATTACAATATCAGCTTCAGCAAACAGGAAACGAGACAGGAATATAATGTCCAGTGTATAAGAGGTGTAGGACATTTTATTGCATGAAATGACAGTGAAACATGTGACGGACCAATTCTTCGATTCTTGCACACTTCTGAGACAGCCATCTATTGTTATGAGGGATCACATAGCAGTCCTTATGCATGGCACCTGGCCTGTGTTTATGTCATGTTGCTGCATGATGTACTGCCTGCTGTAGTCCCTGAGTGACACATGCCTCTGCAGTTGACACTTTGTGGTGGGCCACAGTGCAATGAGATATACGAGGCTACAAGATCAAAAGCAGGGAGGAGGGACTCTATCATGAACTTCCAGTTGGGAGGTCCCCCTGTCTACTTCACAAAAATCACCGATGATTTATCACTGTGATGGGATATTGTGGACTGCATTAAAATCAAATTATTTCATTGAAGCATTATAATAATTTGGATGTAATTGTATGTATGTGGTCAGAAGAACAATATACCGATTGAGCAATAAGGTGGAAGATACAAAAATGCTGTGAAATATACTTGAGCTGCACACATTCCATGGACAGTTAAATTCGTTCTCGAAGATACTCACTTGAATGGACAGTCACTCTGATTACAGTGATGTTATTGCAAACAGTTAACACTTGATGATTTGGTGGTAATTTAATGGTACTGCTTTAGTGTAATTGTGACATAACTTGAAACTAAAAAACATCACCATGGATCGTAGAATGTGGCAAGAACAGCTGATAATGGCCAGCAAGATGTTCGTTCGACACACCAAGGACTTCATGAGCAAGAATGGTTACATTGTGGATCTAGACTCTCCGGTGTCTTCGTCGTCATCCGGTCTACCGGAGAGACCGCTCCGACTCCGGGGAGATGAACAGGACAGTCTCGGAAGCGAAGAGTGCAGCTCTATGGATGTCTTCTCTTCAAGTAACAGTGAGAGGTCACCAGGTAAAATCGAAAATTTTACACTCCCAAACGAAGTCTTATTAGTGTGAGCATCAGTGATTCCCCTTAGGTAACTCCGTAAGATTGGTTCCTGATGATTCCTTAACGTTGAACAGCTTTGAAGGTCATTTCATGTGATGTCTTTGGTGCAATTTAGAGTTAGGAAAATGGTAAAGCGATACACATTTAAGACATTAGCTGTATTCGATTGGCGAGTTTATGGTGTTCCTTGAGGGGGACCCACGATACATGTACATTAGTATTCACTAGGTGGGTTGTAGAAATGGAACCATTTAGTTCTAACAACAGACAAGGTGAAACCGAAAGGAGAGTAAGAAGAAGGTCAAATGGTTTGACCTTGGTGGCACGCATGCGCAAACAGTAGGCAATATCGTGGGAAAGACAGAGCAGTCCATCAATAACAGTAAACAATACCTAATGCATCATGATGGGTCATGTGTCAGGCCCAACTGAGGGGGACAATGGGGCATGGAGGGCAAGGCTTCTCGGGGTAACACTTTTCTCTTTTGCTATTGTTAAGGGATATCTTGGCCTTCTCTCTAATGGTTTCATTGGCAAGGTGCAGTTAGGTGAATTGAATGGTTGCTGTTATTGAGCTTTAGTATTTTGTTCAGGGGTCAATTCCTGTTGTTAACTTGGTGGAGTCTTGCACTTGGTGGCGTCTTGCACTTGGTGTCTGTGCGCTGTGCAGGCGCAAGAAGACCCCATCCATAATACAGTGTGGACTGAGACAACAGCAGAGGCTGAGTGTAAATGATCAAGTACCATTCCAAGGTTTAGTCCGATGGTGATCTGTACATTGAATTCCATGACTTTAACAGTTTAGCTGACTTACTGGGAGATGTTTCTTATTTGCCAAAATCTTAAGACTTCCAAGTAAAGCAGTTTGATGTCTGAAGAAGTCTGGATGTAGATGAACATGTGACATGCACTACTTATCTTTCAGTCCTTAGAATCTTGTTAATGAAAAGTATTAAATAACGACTTGTAGACATGCACCATGTGAATCTGAGCGGGATTGAATTACTCAACCTCCATTTTGCCCGAAAACTCATCGAAACTTTTATAGAGTTTTGCAATGATAGATGAATGGAATCAGTAAATCATTGGTTGCAAGGTATTAGTTAAGTGCTGTGCTTTTTCGTGATTGATACATCTACTGTTGTTGAAGTAATATCAGCTTTCAGTTAGCAAATGAAGAGAGCAGCTACAGTGAGGCTGAAATTACATTATGTTGGCATAGTTCTGCATAGTGAAGTTTGACGAGGTGTTTACCAAGCTTTCCATTTCATCACTCAAACTGAGTGGAGTGATCAAGTGACTGAGTCCTCTGACTGCCTTGTAAAATGGCTTAGCTGCTTCACTGCTTCTAATGCAAAGTCATCCTGATAGGGTTCAAAGTTTCCTTGTAATCTCCTTCTATCTTCTCCATCCAATAATCTCGTTTCTTTAGTGTTAAATTGGCTTCTTTTTTTTTGGCTAACCAGAAGTCTAGCCATAGTGTGGTCTAATGGTTGAGGTCCTGGCTATCCCCGCTCGAGTACTCGGGTTTGAATCCTGACCCGGTTACTATTAATTGTAGGTCGCATGAGACGTTAAAGTGGTGGTGCTTTGTACTTGGTGTTTATGCCTAGACAAGTGAAAGACCCCGCCCATGGGGTAAATTAGTGATATTGCATGGACTCTAATCCTTGTCATCTCATCATTTCGTCTACCTCTGGCAGCTGGTCAATGTGGTCATATGAGGTGACTAAGTTCTGACTTGTAGCATCGAGTCAATAATTTTCTATTAACGTGATTAGTATGGTCATTTTTACTGGCAAACTTGTTAATTAGGTTCATCATGACCGTTCATATCTCAAGACGATGCCCTTATTAGCGAAATCTCATTGTATATTGTACTCTGAATTCGCTTAGGTACTGTCAAATATGTAACACCTGGATAGTGGATACATGCAGTAATCAGTCGAACGTCAGAATATCTGCTGACTGGATATAACTGCCGAGTATTGTGTACTTCAATATACAATGTAGCTATATTTGAACGAGATGTAAGTTACCATGACAACTAATTATCTGGATGGGAGAAAGTAATTACGTGAATGAATATCTGCCTTCTTACCTTCATAATGACTGATAGGAAATCTGACATAAGGAAAGCATATGAATAGTGTTATATGTGTTTCAAGTTGTCCTAACGGCGTGGAATAAACTTTTCTTTGGCACCGTTCAAGATTGAATCCTTAATAATTGTAATGTGTGGCATATATGATGTCCGCGAAATATGGTTGGGAAGTCTGCATCTTGTAGTTGTATTTTAATGAGAGACAATGCAGACAATGCCATATGCTTGACATCAATAAATGTTGCAATATTTTCTGTTGCCATATTTCCTGCAGGGCTGCTACGGAACGGATTAATCTTTGATTAGTGTGTCTGTTTTTTTACTTTATTTTAGTCTGCAGTGTCTCTGCTTTTCGTTTGTAATCTAAGGGCGAAAAAGACGAAAGACAGAATTTGTAATTATATTTTGAACCTCTTTACCCAGAGGGGCTTTTTTGGTTCCAATGCTATTAAGCCCTAGACAATGATGAGGTCGTTGTGCAAATGAGGATGATTTTGTTGATACTTTTTTGGTACTGGATATGATATGTCTGACGGTGGAATCCTCCAACATCTAACTATTGTAACATTCAGCCATAACTGTTTGGCTGTCGCAGTCATTCTTGATGGAATTGTATTTCATTGAAGCCTTGCTGTTGCCTCTGCCTTTGCATGTTGCACAGAAAGCTGTCAGACAATGCGTTGCCATGGTAACCAAACCTTCTAAATGAGGAGAAGCTGCATGATTATTACGATGGCGTTGTCCGTGGCAGCTTTAGAAACTAATCAGACGATGATTCTGAGGGATCCAATCACATCAGAGATGCTTTTGTAGCAAGATGAACAATATTTTTATTGCCTGATCTTCGAATCCAAACTTCCTGGAGCCTCAGCTGACGTTTGTGTCTTGTGCCAATTAGCTCCATCCGAGTTATTAATCCAAAGGATGATTTAGCCAGGCTCAAATTTAATCAGCTTGCAGTTTTCTTGTTACCAGCTTCCACATTTCCACAAATTGAATTGATAAAAGCCACTGGCACACACGATTACCTTGTTAATAATGGTAATTGTTTTAAAACAAGGAGCTCTCATTTTGATCTAGCACAAGGACAAGTTTCTACATGTGTCTGGCAAATGGGAGTGTGTGTGATGGCAACTCAAGTTTTTATAACTACTCTCAGCTGCTGGATAAAGACAAAGGAAGTTTCCCAATTGTCGATTTGATTACGAGTCTGGAGGTGTCAGCTAATCAAGCCATGCACCGTGGCATTTGCTCTAGTCCTGATTAGTTTTATTTTGTAGAATGGAATTAAAACAGGAACTGAAATAGCAAATCTAACCAAGTATAGTAGTAAATTAGCCAAATTAAGTGGGCGTTGACTGGGTGTCATTGTCCTTTGTCCTTGGTTTGTCCTTTGTCCTTGGTTTCCAAACGATTTTGCCAGAGTTTATAATGTGCAGCCCCAAAAGCAGTGCATCATTGATATTCCTTTGTTGGCAAAACAATTTGGATAATTGTTTTATTGTGAAATTATTTGGGAATTACATAACCTTGAGTCCTTGACCATATCGTATAAGGTACCATCCAATGCCAATACTTTTTTTTTCCAATATTGTATTCTCTAGGTCAGATGTTAACAGTAGTATGCCACCAATGCCACCAATAGTTAGAACCCAGCCTCTTTGGTCTGTGAAATGACCAATTTCATTCAAAGGAATGTTGCATTGCGTAGATGCCGTCAAAAGTATGATAGTATGCTACTGTTACTGGCCGTATTCTCCGAGATCAGTACTACCAATAGTGTTCTGCCATTGGTATTCCACTGCATGGAATTGACCTTTAGCATTCTGGCATTGTGTCACCAGAGTGTCGTGGTGTAAGGCAAGGGGATGTTCTGCCAGCTGTGACTAAAGCCCCTGCAGCCCTGGGCTTACGGGAGCTCAACTGTGTGTCAGCCACAGATTGACCTAGGGCCACTCAATTGAGCCCACTGCATTCATAGCAGCATTCTGCTCAAGGGTGATCCTGTCTATGGCCTCAGAATCATGAAGATGGTGATAGTGTAGCTGCGAGTAAATGTGATTTCTAACAGATTTGTCACTGCACTTATGCAATATATTGTATAGTTACTTGTTTGTATTGTAACTAAAAATAGTATGTTAACTGCTTGACAAATTATCCAACAGTGTATTTTTAGTGAAATTTAAAATGATCTTTCTAGAAATTTTTGTTCTCGGGTTAAACATGGGGACTCTGATTCAAGTGTCAATGTTTTATTTACAACACTGTGTTTTGCTACCTCTGATTCTTAGTGGCAAACCATGTTGCTCTTTCATACATATCATTATCCCCTAGTAGGACATGCCTGAAGCAGAATAAAGATTCTCTGGCACCTGATATTGACCATTTTGTCTCAGAATCCATCCCATATCATATGCATATGTTGTGTACACTGTATTTTGGTAATTACTGATGTTATGCTGTTGTCCCCAGCATCCATGTGTGGTGTAACTTGTTCCAAGGCACCATTCATTATCCCTTGGACTTGCTACTTAAGCTAAGGGAGGCTATTATGAGACTATTACCATGATCATATAGAGTGATATTTGGGTGACAGATGCTCAGTTCAAGGGCAAGTGCTGCTCGTTTTATGGTGACAGTTTGATGCTGAATGCTAAATAGGGGACATTTAACGGTGCAATTAGCATGGAACTGTCAAGTTCTCATTTGGCCTGCAATTATGTTATCTGCTGGTGACAGTCCTGAATCCTATCTGGCAAGGAGAAAGTGGCACAACGCTTTTATAGTTTATAGAGATTTTCTACTGTAGGCCTGTAAGGTTTAGGAGCTCTTGTAGGTAACATTGCCAAGCGACAGTCTGAAACTTAAGTCAGCCTGCTAGAGATAGCTGTTGCCGACATGATGAGGTGATGATATTTGTAGTCTTTGCCATTTGATAAGTTTGCCCTTGGAGTGGTATCAAAAATTCAACATAGGCACCAAGTACGAGGCGCTGCCAATGTGAGAGTATGTTCTCGAAGAATGGTTTAGAGTACTAACCTGAGACCCCACAGATAAACTGACCATTACGTTAAAACCAGCCATCCTCCAATGTTTAGTGACTTTGAAGGTTTCCTTCCAAATGAAGCAGAGGCTGTCAGAGGCTGGGAATGCCTGGGATGTTGGACGAGAAGATGGAAGCTGACAAGTGACAAGGCCTGGTCAAGGCTGTGGTCCAATCCCTGGTCAGCAGTAGTCATTCTTGGTCATTAGTCTGCTGAGAGGAGATAACTGTTGTTCAACTAGCAGGTAGCTGCAAGCCAGTCAGTCTGAGGGCTTCCTATATTCTGGCAATTTATTACTCGGCCAAATGCCCAACTTGCTTGCCTCTTCAATCACACAATAGCAAGATCTTCCGCTCCTTAGAACTATTCTATGCCTCTTTGTTGATTAAAAACCACATGTTATGAATTCAAAGAGCTATTGATTTGATTATTAAGAATATTTCCTATCTGAATGTTTTTACTTTTGACTAACAGTTTGAGGAATGAATCAATAGTATTGGAAAATTGATAATTTAATATAATATATCTTTTTACTTCATACATGCGAATATTGATTGTTTGCTTTAGTATTAATGTAGGACTTCGTAAGATAAATTGATCTATGTATATTGATGGTAAGACCCAGAAACCTTATTTTATCAGAGTAAGTACCCGAATGATTGATTTGTCCCCAGTGCACGGTAATTAATTATCTGGCCAAGCAGATGAGGTCAAGTGATGTTGGAAATTGCTTTAGAGTGTGCTGGATTATTGGCGGATCCTGAGTACATTTGTATTGTATTATGTTGATGCATTTGCCTAATTAAACAAATGGTGTAGAGATACCAGTATGCCAGAGGGGGCGATACATTGTGTTGTGTTAATGACTCTGATGCTATGGGTGAATTTATTTACTGATACATTTCAAAAGGAGGCTCATTCCAATTGTGAAGTTATATCAATAATTGTTACATGTATTACATGCAGTGGAAACATAAAAGCGATATAATATATTATGATATTTATAGTATGAATATCGATCTGTCCAAATGAGAACATCTGACACTGATGACATAATCAACGTCCAAGTCTTACTTCCAAATGCCAAGGTCAAAGCCAATAAATGTATTGTTACTATAGTGTATGTAAATGACAGTCTTTACACCCATCCATGCTTGCATTGGTGTGGCCTTGGTGTCATATAAATTACTTTTTGTCTTTTTCTGTAATTCCTTGGATGCTGTCTGTCCTTGACATGTCGAGTGCATTCGCACTTATTTGGATGGCAAGAGAACTGCTTCCGCCCGCATGTGAATTGAAAATCATCCGAAATGTTTTACGAGTGAAATTGGCTGTGAGATGCTGCCAATGTATTTGGCAGGCAAGCTTTGTGTTCATGGTGATTGATAAGGTTATCTCTTTGTAATTGTTGAAGTTCATTTAAAATACAATTCACAGGCAAAATGTTGAAGCAAAGCAAACAACCATGCAAGCTAGGAACCAACCATTCAACCAAATAAGCTACCAAATAACCAACCAATTAACCAACCAAATAACCAAGTCACTTTGGTATTCCACTTGATACAAGCCCATTACAGTAATGTGATGGGTCTGCAGTGCACAGTTAATCCCAGCCTGTTTATTGTAAATAGCCAGAGCCCTAGGATTAAGTGCTGTGGACAGTATGGGTTAACAGAAGGTTGTGTGGGTGACCATCCATTGCTGACCATGCAGTGACCAGCAGTGACCAATGGCCGAGTGTGATGCTATTATTGCAGCGGACAAGGCCATTCTGCCTTTCTATGCCAGGATCAGCTCATCACTGTCAGCTGCTATTTGTGATGATAACACTGTTGTGTGATCAAGTATCCATCATTTCCATGGCTTGCTTTATTATCCAGACCTATGGAGATAGCATTGGTTGTGTTAATTGTGAGGGGTATTGATCAGCAGAGGTCCTAAGTTCTAGTGAGCTTTTGTGGGCAATATGTCTACTAGGCAAGGTTATCTAGCAATGTCTGTGGTGGTAAATTACAAACGTACCTCTCTATTAAGGACACTTTGTTATCAAACTAAACAATACAATACTAAAGAAGCTGTAATAGCGAAGTTCCTGTACACGTATTGCTTACCTTGAGGTCATAATTGTGCCACATGACTGTAAATTTGAAGCTATATTTCTTATTGAATTTAAACATAGGTTGAACTTGATCTGAAATATACTTATTGAGAATCTGACTTTATTCAAATGTGGTCTTAATTAAGAAGTGAATGTACTTTGCAGATGATTATATTCCCATCATTAAGGTGATTAGGATATCCATATTATTGAGGTGGCTTAGGGCGAAGTTGTGTAGTTTGTTTCAACAGCAGCATTGACTTGTTCCATTGATTAATTCATTTTCCAATCTATTGATGACTGCCACGAAATTGCCACTTTATTCCCCATTTGAATTTCATGTTTAGTGACTCTGCATCAGCAGTAAATGATTATTTAAACAAGCAATGTTTAGAGAGCTGCCAGCAACTTGTGAAATTGTGCATGCTGAATTAGGTCCACTTTCGTGGAGTAATGGTGTATGAACAAACTCAAAGAGGAACTTCAGTTTGATGGTTGCTTCGGATTATGATTCATGACAGGTTCCAATTATATTAAGGAAACAGAGGAAAAGGGGTGGCCTCAAAAAGTGGGGATTTTTGTAGGTACAAATAGTTGTGAGAGAGTATGTTTTTGTGAAAAAGGGGAATATTTTGATGTACATTAAGGAAAAGAATTACTTCCCATGGAAGTGATTATGTGAATTGTGTCTAGCTTCTCTGTCGAGGTGGTAATATTTTCATAATGGAAATGCTAGATACAATTCTTTGGTTTTTGTATTATAATTTCTATGGCACTCGTGAATGTCAAAATCAGCGGTTATTATTTTCTAATAAATTATATGGCACTCGTCTACAGAAAATGAACATTAGTAATAAACTATGTCTTATGTCTTAAAATGGCTAGTATTTTGATCGTAGGTTTGACCAGACTGTTTTGACTTTAATTGAAAGGTGCAGTCTTAGTGATGCGCATCCTGTCGTACCATGTTCGTATGATATGATGCAAAACTTGTACAAACACAGATATGATCTGCCTCAATGATTGCCATAGGGGGTCAGTGGTATTGCTATAATGGTGAGGTATTCAAACCAAATGTTTGCTTGGCTGGTTTGTGGAATCAATACTGAGGATCACTTAACATATGATATGGATGACAAGAAAGAAAATGTTCTGTTGCTATGGGCGTTATACTACTTTAAAATGTAGTTAATGTACCGAATTGTTTGTCATTTGGGACTATAATGTACGCACAACAAAAGTTACCATCAAGAATATAGATAGAAAAAGATTGTAATTTACTCAGCTTTACAATTTACTCTGCGCAGTAGTGCAACAGCATGGCCTGTAGCGTTTACTATTACACCCTACATGTATGAATGACATGGGAAATATGCATTTCACATGCTCATATCCAAGTAGCTGTAATATCAGTGCTAATATAATATGAATACATTCACCCCTGGCTCTAACTCTACTGGGTTATTGCATGTGTGCCTGGTAATTGCTCATGATAAAGTAGAGGTGGAAAAAAGTAATTTGATCATGAGCCAACCCAGCCAAGCTCAACTGAATTATTACTCTGCAAAAAGAGAGTTGGATCATAGGACCATTGCATAACACTATCATATAGTGCCAGGAGTTGATATTATTGCCCACTGACCTTGTCCACTGATGATTATATTATTTCCATGAACACTGACCTGCAATGAACTTCTTGCCACGAAATTGTATTATACATGCGTCTTTAGAAAATAGAATTGAAATATGGCAAGAATTAAGTATGTTTTGTATATATGTCCAGCACGTTTGTTTAACGAAAGCATTTTCTTATCCAATATTCGGCAGTACAAGACAAGACCTTGTTCAATTTAGAAAATTATTTGACTTAGTAATATTGCAGCAAATCCAGTTTGTCTCACCATCATATTACGAATTTATTTCAATTGTAAGTTATGAATCTGCATTCAAGGCTTGTAGATTTGTAGTTCTGCTTCATTGGCAAACCTACTATGTAGGAAAGATCTGTTCAGTAGATGCAGACCATTCATTTACACCTAAATATTAACTTAAAGGAAGTCAGTAGGACTGTAGAAATCTGTTGGGTTCACAAAAGTCATCATAAGCAATTTGCACTTGGACCAAGTGACTGCATCTGTGCTGTGACATCGTGATCCATTTCTTGGCATGGTGCCATGTGTTGCATCAATGCAGTTCACTGACACAGTGTGAGCTTCATTTAATTTTGTGTTTCATGGACTGCATGGAATTATGGCTACTTGATAGCATTATGAAAGGTTCACTTGTACTCTGCCTCAAGTGCATTTCACCAGCATTGTAAAAAGAGAGTTCAATTGGAAATAACAGGGAAAATGCAACGTTTTTAGGTTAATAACTGGGTGGGTATACCTAAAGGATGAAAGTCCTTCTCCTATAATGGGACTACCAGCTGACTCAGGATCCCCCATGTCAGCACTTGCTGAATCCAGGTTAACACTTGTTCAGAGATGACAAATGAAAATCCCTCGGCTGATGTATGGTGTCATGAAATTTACGAATTGTAATTATAGTTGAACTGATTTATGTTTAATGGTATGCATGTATCTTGTCATGTAGGTTATAGTATTCGCTTTGTCTCATAACATGCTGTCAGGGACTAAAACTGCATTTCCTAAAACTAGTTATTCTTACATCAGGGAATTGGGGAAATACATTTAGTTTAATTTAAAATGGCCTGTCATGCAAATTGAAACTAGACAATACTGTCATAGCTGGCTACTCCAAACCGAATCTAAAAGTACATATGTATGATGTATTATACACTAATGGACTTTAAAAACGCATAGGTAAAACATGTTGTACAAACCCGCAGTTATGCGTTTCTAAAGTCCATTAGTGTATTAATTACTTGCATTTACCAAGGTTTATATTTGTCTGGTGATAGATGTAAACCGATTATTAGCTATCGAAGTAGAAAGAATTAATTTTAAGGTATTCAGACAGATTGTAAATTCCTTGATCCAATAAAGTATGAACTCTGTGCGTTACTCAAGTAATACATAATGTGTCGATTATAAAATATCCATGGTAGAGATTTAAGAGCAATATACTAGCTTATTATCCTGCACATCACAACAGCCACCAAGGTACAAGACAGTCTATGGCTTCATTGGCTTGTCAGCTATAGTGTTTCCATGCTGTTCTCGTTTGCAATCACTAACTTGGTTAACAAGCTAATCAGCTGTGTGATGCAGACCCTTTCTGCTGCAGCCACTGTCCATAATGATGCTAAGAAAAGACACTGCCAATAGAACAGGGTCTGCTCTGCTTCAGATTAGATTATCATCACACGAATCATACAGTAAAGAATGGTCTTTTGGACACTTGACATAAACCAGGTTTGAGTGGATGGAAAAACATGGTAGCTAGAGGCTGTGGGAGCATTGAAGATGCTCACTGTACTTCTTGCTAAAGAAACTGACTTGGTTATGGTTACTTTCATGTCTTTGCTGAACTTCTACACACAGTAGACTTCATAACTAAGGCCTTCTTTAGTGATATTCCTGTTTTATGCGTGCATGGTTATATTCATTTATTAACTGTGGATCACAAAAATATGATACTAAAAAAAAAAGAAGGGGGAAAAACCTATTTTATTTGTTGCAGAATTCAAACCAATACTCTTGAGGAATTGTTGTAAAGTTTTACAATTTGAGTTCGCCTCTTCATGTTTGTTTCACGAACTAGATATTTATGATGAAACTCGAAAGCTATACAGGGAATCTTGTAAGTTCATATGACACAGCATGTTTGCTCATACAACTTGCATATATGTTGTCATGCCGTGACTTAGTTCCTGAGTTCTGAAGTTAAGATGACATGTGGAGATGTGTCACAAGAGACCTGACATGGGAAACATGCACATGGAGGGGAGATTCATGTGATTGCGAGGAAAATGCCCGAGGGAGCTGAGGAAAATAACCGGATCAAGACAGCTTGTCAGTGCAAAACTAATTAGAGCAGCTCATTCGTGTGCAAAATATACCATGGGAGTTTTATCAAATGATCGGATGAGTGGAATTAGATCGTGTAAGGGAACAAAACGGATTTGCACAAGTATTCAGCTGAAATAAGATTGCGATTTATCAGTTTGAACATTATTGATAGATGCAATGATGGATGATTCAATATATTGAGCCTATCTTGACCGAGCACTGCCTACCCATGTTAACATCAGCTAGGTTCTTGTACATAACCCTGAGGGCCTAGGGTAGGACCTTTTGAGGAGTACATGCATACACATTTAGGGGTCAGTGCAGGGGTCCTTTTGGGGTCCCTAGGGGGTCAAGTGGTCACAGGGACCTAGAAAGGGGTAAGGGCCCTCAGTAGAAGAGCATCCATAAGAATATGACACCCTAGGTCCTTTTATGTAATGCAAATGGAAGGGGTAGGCGCTGGTCCCTACATCAATGAATATATTTAGGAAATAGACTGCTCAGCTCTAAGGGATGTTATGGGAGTTTGGCAGGATGAGGGGATAACGTGCTAGTTCTGTATTCATTGATTATGCGGATGAACTAAACATGCACATCTTTCTTGGAAGGATTGGGTAATTAATGTTTCGTAACGAGTTGGGTAAGACCTAGCAAGTCAGTTAATACTGTACATGTATCTATTAAAGGGGCTTGTGATTTCGGAAGATAATAGCCCTAATAATATGGTGAGGTTATTTTCGAATGAGTATAGTTGAGCTGGTCCTATAACTGCCAAATGCAATTAAGTGCAGCCAAACAATGGTTTAAACACTTAAGTAATTTTTAAGGTAAATAAAGCAAACAGTCTTATCAGGCAAACAATTGCTATTAATTGGCTTAAAACAAACGAGCATCTACTCATTGGTGAGCAGGAATTCAAGAGACACTTCATTGCATTGGGCCATAATGATGTTGGCACATTACGATGTGTGACAACTCACTTTCACAACGCATTAGAAACACTTTTTAAAAAAATCATTTAACATAAACATCTAAGGTTCTTTGTTATTTTATGATGTTTTGTCGTATTTGTCTCTGTCTTTGATATCCGGTATTAAATCCAACCTTGAAAGACAGCGGTGCTTGGTTAATATTTCAAATGCAACAGAAAAAAGAAAGAAACGGACAGGCAAGATGGTGGACGATTGATTGCCTCTGGGATGAAAGATAATCCGATTATCAGGATTCTTTGTACAAACTACAGCTTTATCTCCCTCTGAAGACCGTTTTCATTCGTTCTCTACAGGGCCCAGATGGTGTTACAGATAGCCTCTGGACCCCTGCCATTGTTGACACAATAAATCATTGGTGATTGGGTCTCCGCAATGAGATTTGGTTAATTGATTAAGAGATAATGACGTTTAAATTGTTAGCGATTTGATAGGTAATATTTTAGGTGGTTGAATTTGTAGCCGATTACGATTTTGTGGGAGAAGCCAATTGCAGGTTGACATTCTGCTGATTGGAAATTTATTGAAGCAGTGTGCATGGAGCCGTACTTTAAATTTTCACTTAATTTGTGTACATGTAGGATACCTAATAGTATTTCATACAACTGGTCGTTCTTTCTAAGGCTCTCTGTATACCTGACACAGCCGTGCACATGTGGAGCTGCAGGCGCCTGCAAGGTGATGCCCTTTCTTGCATCCTCAGCAACCAGAGTCCTTCTTGCCATGGTGACGTAGGACATCGCTGCCACAGCAGCTGATACGCGAGATGCTCTTAAAGGCCTTGTCAATTAGTATTCCCGGGGACTGTCGGACCTCCTATGGACTCCTGGGGACTCCTGGAGACTCCCAATGACTTACTGTGGACTCCTATGGGGTTTATGGACAACCTAGGGTTGCCATGCAGTACAGTGGACATTAGCCGAATCAATTGCCACTCCCATGCTGATAATTGGCCAGAGGGGACCCAGTCTCTGAAGTATTGCCATTTGAGTGAAGAGCAAAGTGGTCCCTGGTCATCTCTCTTCCGGTCATGCTTATGGCCAGAGGATGGCCATTCTGAGGTACTATGGGCCAATTTGCACATTTCCTATCCAATCCAATTGGTGTTATTAGGGAGGATCCGACATGTTCAGTTATAGACATTTGTTGATTATAAATTGTTCAGAATTAGGATGAGGGTTGTGCTGCCCTGATGAGGAGGTTGTAGTATTCTCGATGTTGATGGGTTGAGAGGATGTCATATTCCGCATTTACGAAGATTGCCGCCAGTGTAACGTAATATATGAATAATATTTAGCTGGGATTTAGCTCAATTAGAATATCGACATCTTCATGATACCTTTTACAGTTGAAAAGTTCAGTAATTATTAAGGCCTCCTTACTTTATCTGCTGTGCATGGTGGTCTTAGTGGTGACCTGACCTTACTGTTCAGACGGTTCCCTAATATGGTATGGCCAATCCATAGATTGATGGGTAATTATGTGGTAAATTTATAATTGAGATCTGTCTTGATGATGTGACCAAAAGTGCATTTCTAGTGCATTTACTGAAGTGTTGTTGCCTGTTGAGGTAATCATCTCCTTGAACTTTGTATCTGCAGCCTCAAATGTTATTTTGGGAGATGCTGTCTATCTTTGACAGCCTCCTCATCACCATAATGTCAGCAGCATGAGGACTGTCATCAACTTAATCGTCATCCTTGCTTTCATTTGCATCCTGGTCCTGCAGCATCACTGCATCGGCCGCATCAAAGAAAGAGGAGCATGAGGAGGTTGCTTGCCTTGAGCCATTGCTGTGATTGCCTGCTAATGTTGGCACATTTCCTGCAGTGTGGCTGTGTAACATTCAGTGTGATTGGAAACCCCCCCAATCTTTTAGCTTTGGGCAAGTCTGATGGAGAATATCGTGAGAAAGACTCGTGTCCCACTGACTTATTCATTGCACACTCGTACCAAGGCTGCTGTGAGCAAGAGGACCTTGCAATTAGTGGCCTGCATGCCGACAACCACAGACCAAGGACCAATTATCTAACCACCATTGCTTGTTTGCAGCTGTTCACGACTTAGTGGGTTTTGTTTTGCTCTGACCAGCTGGGCATTCATTCTGTGGGAACTGCACTTGAGGCTATCATGGGCACCATTAGTTCAAGGTCACGGTGGGTTTATGGCCGATTTGTCCCTATTAGTGGAGTCACCTCCGATGGAACTAGAAGTTTCATGGTCGTAATTTATAAATATGCCATAAATAAATAGATGATTAGTGATATTGATAGTTGTCTTATTTTAGGGGATTTTGGTTTGTAAGGTGTAGCCTCTGCTTCCTTTCGTGTTGATTGACTGATTGATTGATAAAATATATTTATTCAGGGTAACAATTCAGATACAAATGCTGTTTTACAATTGGCCCTGATAACAATAAAATCAAATATGATATAAATATCACATTTAAAAAGAACATGTTTGTTTCAACATGAGTCATATGACTCCATGGTTTCAAACAGCACAAAATAAAAGTGAATTCGACTTTAATGGAAGAAAGTGGAACACTTGGGCTTTTGTCAGTAGCCTAATGTTGATTTAATGTTTACTATGTAATTAATGGATCTCTCCAGTTGGCCTCACGCTAGCGATACAATATATTTATCTTTGTGAGGTCTCCTCGCGAAACAAATGTTTATAAATGAAAATATGAAAATAAATTGTAAATTTTTTTTTTTGGCAAAATAAAAAGAATCTGAATCTGAGGTGGTCGTGCAGCGGCATTGACAACATCTCACAATCTCAGTGTCAGCATCTTGCTCTGTTGGCTGATACAGCAGCATCCCATCAGGGCCTGCCACTACCAATAAGGCCCCATGGTTAGCTCTGGCCTGTCCCATTCTCAAGTGTCCTGTGTGCCTCTGTGTGTTTTGTGATAATGTCAAAGCCTGTTAGTGGAAGTGAAAGGAGACTTGGGGCTGACTCTTCCAAATGGCACATCCTGTCAGCCAATAATCTCGCTTGATTGGACTGCATCAAGGCCTTTTGCTATGGACAAAATCGCACCAGAAAAGCAGTTGAGAACTTTTTTGGCCTTTCTGTGTTTCAGATTCTCTGTCAGTTTCACTGTTGTCTGATTGTCATGTCAGTTGTTTGTCCGCTTGTCATTCCTCACTGATTTTATTGAACTGAGCCTGGATGTCCAAACTTTAGAAAGTTTCTGTCCATACATCATTTAAATGTGAAATAATTTGTTGTTGGTGTTCAAAGCGTGAGTTGGGGGTGTAATCAATCAGTGGTTACTCAATCTAATAAGGACAACATCCGGGGGTGTTGTGTCTCGTCTGGAGTATGTAGAGCCGACTGGTGTCGATTCATCTGTGGTATTTTTGCATCCACATCTACTGACATCTGCCAGTGTTCACCTTTTTCATGTTACACAGTTTTTCTTTCAGGATCTTAGGTTGGTTATTTTGAAGGTTAGCCGCTCCCCCCCCCCCTTCCAAAGAAAAAGTAGAAAAAAGAAGAAAAAAAATTCATTGCTTGAAGGCAGGGTCGTGTAGTCAGTTGACAGTCTTGGCCAAGCAAGTCAAGTTCACTTCCCTTCGGCTTGGCAAAAGACCCAACTACTGTGACCTGCACGAACTGCTCCTGTCTCAGCAGCAGCAGCAGGAGCAGCTAAAAGGCTTTTGCTCAGTGGACTGCGTCTAATTCTAATTAAAGGACGGGAGGTCACATGACCAAGAACGCTCGAGCGGATCGGGCGAGGACCTCGTGACGTTCTTTGAGTATGCACGTACAGGGCTGGTCGTATGACAGCAATGCCTGGGCATACAAGTTCAAGTTGCTCTTTACAAGTCTCTTTGTCGTTTGTGGCAGGCTCCCCTGGCAGTGTTTGCAGACTGACAAACACAAGGCCTATCATTGAATTATTCATCCAGCTTCAGATCTGCATATGCCTGCGTCTTTATGTCCCCTTCTATTGGGCCTGTACAAATTGCTCCAAGGTGTGCGCTGGCACTTGTCCTCCGATTCACCAGTGGTCTTATGGGATTTTGCACTTTTGCTGTGGGATTTGTGTGTTGGATGGGGAAAGAGGGATGGATTTCAGACTTGGGTCTCACAAAGAGAACTTGGGAGTGCTCTGATGTTCCATTATAGATGTGATATTTGAGATACGTGTTGTTCGAACTGGTGTGAGAATTGAATCATATTCTACTCGTCTCTGCATGCTACAGTTAGTTTCATAAAAAACGGCCCGTCAAATTGAAACTAGACAAAGCTGTCAGAGCTGGCTACTCGAAACCGGATCTAAAAGTACATATTTATAATAGTAAGCCGACTATTAGCTATAGAAGTGGACAGAAGCAGCTGGCTTTAGCATGTTTAGACCACAGCCAGGTACAGGTCGCTACAGACAGCTAGAGTCGAGTCTAACTGTAGGCAGTCGTAAGACACTGTCAGTTTGTACCTATTACCAAAGACTGCCATCTGAGATAAGCTGAGATTAGGTTGATATACAACAGCATGACTGACATCCAAACACTTGTAGTACAGTTGTACAAGAAATTAACAATGGGTAACCGACAAGCAGTCAGTCAGCCGAACATTAACAACCAATCTAATTGCATGAGCCGCATAGACTCGAGTTACCCATCACTGAGACATGTATGTCAGATCATGTTGTTGTTAATTGGCAGCAGCATGAATATTGCATATGAACATACTACAGCGGATGAATATACAGGGACAAGCAGTGATGTGTCAGCTGGTCAGGGAGCAGTGCATCAATTAGGTGATTATTCCAAACAGCACTGGGGGAATAAAGCATGACATATCTGTCACATTGGTTGACAGTCTGTATGAATGGAACCCACTTGATCAATTGGATGCTGAAAGCTGTGCCTATACGACATCAAACAATTGAATGGTGTTGTGTTGGCAGGTGAATGTAGGTGGTTAAATAAGGCGTGGTCAGTTTTACAGCCAATTTCATAGACTTGGAAACTAATCTCATAGACTTTGAACCTAAACTCCAGAGGATGTCATGTGGATCCAGGACTCCCATTCGTTAAGGCAGTCCCTCAGCCAATGAGAGTCCTGCATTCACGGTAGCGAAAACTCAAGTTTTCTTAGTGGGGTCTCCCGCCTTAATGTAAAATTGTTGTGTTTGTAATGCTAATTTTCATGTATAATTGCAAATAAATGTATCTGAATCCTAATCTGATCTGCATTTTAGTTTCCAAGTCTATGAAGAGACAGAACTCCACTATTTTGCGCCGCCATGGTTTATGTTGCAAATAGGCTTAATATAATGGCATGATGGACATAATCCAATACTCCAGTTATTTTATAAATGAGACACCCAGGGTGGTCCTGTCTGTCATTTATGTATTTTCTGCTTACGTTCCCATAATTCGTGCCGTGATTTCAATATTTTTCACCAGGTGTCACTTCAAATATGCCGGGTATATCGTATTACTCTTCATGACATCCAGGTGTCACTTCTACGGTAATAGGAATGCTCAAATCGAATGTCTCATATTTCTCTGTGGAGCTTGGCAATATGTCAGTTTCTCACTGCAGATGCCTTGGAGTTGTAGATTGCGCATCTATAGGCTTTTGCACTTAAAATATGCTGGCTGGAGTGCTTGCATCATTGAATGCAGTGGTGTGCATTGTACCAGAGGGTACCGCAAGTCCCAAGCTGTTAAGTGCCCATATTAGCCTTCATGCATAGAAACATGGTATTTCCCCAAGCAGTCGTGCAGTATGTGTCGCCTAATCTTGCTTCACAGTTGTATGCATAGAGTGGGAAGAACCACAGTGCCTTGTAGAATATTATCCCAGCCGCGGGACCTGTCATAATGCCACATTCAACTGCCAAGCACTTTCCTGAAGTGTGGCTACAGCATTTAGCATTTTCAATATTGAAATGTAGATCTGATCTGAAGTGTCTCTTATAGCAGAATAATAACGAGCTCATGGGAATTGAAAAAAATACCAAGTCTTCCGTATGTATGCAAAGTGGTCCTTACTGGTGCATTGCAGACTAGATGAGATGCTGGTGTAACTTCGAAACTTTCCTGGCGATAAGAATTCATAGAATTAGTTGTAAAAATCCAATTTCGGGGACTAGAAAAGGTAACGCCAGCAAGAAGATTTGAGTGTGTAGATCTGTTTGAAATGGAGACAAATATATATCATCTTTATTCATACTCTGGGTATACTAATACAATACATGGTTTATAATCTAATAATAAAAATGCAACGATTAATTGAGACACATGTCCTCAATAATTGATTTAACTTCATTAGAAGTAAAGTCTAACTCTGCCGGTCCATCCCTCACCATTGACGAACAGTGTGCGCTGCATGCATGTTTGATGATCAACAGATCCTTTGGTCTGCATGGTATGTGGAAAGTTAAAATCAAAGTCATTAGCTACTGTTGATTCCTGGTGTTGATGCTTAGCCATTGTATCGTTGAAGTTTTGATTGGGATTGTTGAGACCTTTTAAATATTTTTAGCAGTATTGTGAGGCCTTTATTTGATAAGCACAAAGCTACAGTCCATTCCTTTTAAGTGTTTTCATGGTGCAACATAATGTAAACTATTACGACTGCTTCATTATAGACTGTTTATTACTATGACAACACAGAGACTGAAGTGACTTTAGTAAGGATGTCTACCATTTCATATTCTAATGTTAGGTAAATGTTAACTGGAAGTATAGTTTAGCATGCATGTCGTTGTGTCCTGTGTATTCCACACTTGCTTGGTCAGTGTTGGTGTAATGAACAAGTGCTACCCTGGACCCACGTGTGCAAATGGTGCGTAATAGGCAGATAGAGCAGGAGTTGCAGTAATTGCTTCCGAGGTGGAGCATCTTGCAGGAAAAATGTCCTGCAGTGGTGACCTTGGCTCGACCTCTACTTAGCCGTAAGTGCAAGGGGAGTCAAGACAGCCACATTCAATTGCTGCTGTTTAGCCTGGCAGCTTGCAACACAATGCCTTGCATTAGCTGCCTCCTCTGCACTTCTCTGGCACCACATGAGCTGCTATGTCCTCACTTTAAGCCACATTCGGGCAATTTTGGACGACCCTAGGGATGCCCTTGGTCACAGACATCGTGACGGTTGAGGCGTGATTGCCTCCTGTATTCTCATGCTGATGCCACTTTTAACCAGCCCTGATTGTGCCCTACAGCCCAAGTGCAATATTTGCCCAGCCCCATTGTAGTGCACTTATACGAACCCAACATGTCCAATGACCTGGAAGCCTGGATCGATTTTATGGGAATCTTTTTAATCTCCTTTCTGCCACTTTTTGATCCTGATTGAATCCCTAAAAGCACATTTTCTGCTCATGAAGGTTGTCATTAGCAACTGTAAAAGCCTGTTTTTACAGTGTATTGGTGAGGTGCTTCGAAGGTGCTCAATGTTGTGGCATATGAGAAATAAATCCAGAGCAGTTACATATATTGTGGATATTAAATGGCTAATTAGTGAAGTTAGTTATGATTGTGATTTAATTTGTGAATATAGGATGGATCCAAGACTATATCTTTTTTGAGAGGTGGTCTTCTAAGAGGGGTTTGGTTAGGGCAAGGGTTTAGTGTGTTTGGCATATGAAGACTTCACATTGCAAAAATCTGTCTTGGGTTTCATGGCATTGCTTTAGTTTCACAATGTTATACGATGCCAGACATTGGGCATTTCAGTCACACACTTCACGATTCATTGTTATAGCAGAGAGAAAGGCATTTGCAGAAGACACATAGGGACCGCTGGAAGGGCCACTGTCTTGATAGGTCATTCACGTCTTGCAGCGCCCTCTGACTTATGACCTTCGCTTGATCGAACAGTGTGTCTGATATGGAGGAAGCCCTTGGGAGGTCATGACCTTTACTAGTAAGACAGATGACCTTGTCTGGTAGAGGACAAATGGAGAGAGCAAAAGCAACACTAGGTCCACAAAGGTCCACAAAACCTCAATTTCCTTTGGATGTGACTTGTGTGTCTTGTTTGTGCTCTCAAAGATGTTTTCTATCAACCTCTGACTGTTACAACTCTAATTTCTAGTGGAGACCATTTATGAGAGTCCGGAGAAACACATAGAAAACGGTCCAGTTTAGTGCAGACAAGAAAATGTAGAAGATTAATTCATATTAGATATTTTTGTCCTCGTAATCCAAATAAATCTTGCGGCCACTATATTTAAACTTCTGCACCAGGTGCTCCAGGCCAAAATAGCTTGAATAGTGAGGTGACCTTATCGTAGTTTCAGAGTGACAGATCTCTAGCTAAGGCAATGGCAGATATAAATCTAAGGCCAAACATTTGTAGGGGTATTTTAGAATTGTGATGTAGCGTTATCATTGAGGAAACGTTTAGGTTAGATTATATTGTATAGGACCTTCTTGCTTTTAGAATTGTGTGGCGTCTCGTCAAATATTCCTCTCGTTTTCAGATAGATGTTCTTCAGTAAAATGGTGAACTGAATCTTAACTGTGCATATTTCAACATCCTTCACCAAAAGCTCAATTTAGCCCGCTTGTGATCATGAATAGACTAAATGGCATGTTCTATGCCAGACTGTAATACTGAACGGAAAGTGTTCAAATATTAATGCATAAGCAAATCTGAAGGGGTGTTCTGAAGTTCTGAGCATGGTGTAGGATCACAGCGAAGGCAAAGCCCTTTCATAGTGTGCAAGCTGTGCTTCATTTATATTTTAACAATTGGCTAAATGAGGAAGGGGAGCTTTGAGGTGCTTTGAAATGGCTGAATTGGGGGCGTGCTGCAGGGAGGAGTGGTGTCTCCCTCATTTTGTCACTTCTGGATTGTTCAGCAGCACCCTGATCACAGATATTTCTCAGGAGGAGGAGAGAGGAGGGAGAAATCAATGAGTCACACAATAATAGTAGCAGAGGCTCCTCCAGTGATTGCTGGCTCTGCCCATGTTGAGATTGGGTCCGGCTGATGGTGTGTGATAAAGTCCCACAGATTCCCCTCCAATGATACCAGATCTCTGGCAGGCCCTTGCAATTGGAATAGAGCAAGGATGGTTTCTATCAACCTCAGTTTTTTTGCGTCCAAGGCATATTGCAGAGATAGTTCTGCCTGTCAGATATATGCTGAGTGATTTTGCTAGGATAAGACAAGTTACAGTCCGTTTTGGGGTCCAGGGTTCCAACCCCTGTAAACTGCAACACCCAACACATAGGGTAAATGTGCCCCATAGCATGTTACCCCCGTCTCCTCATCTTATCAACCAATTCGATATGAGTAGCCAGACTTTAAACTAGAGGGATGTACCATGGAGTCCATGGATGTACTGCCAAATACAAATATATGTAAATATTTTTCTAGAGTTCTAGCAATGGTAATATTTCCTACCCATTCCTGCAAGGTCATGTAGGACTGACCAAAGCCTACTACCCATATATCCTGGTCAACTGGTCATCTAGTGGTCATCTGCTGACCATGTCCCTCGATCGGTGGTCATTTGGATTGAGTGTCCAGGGACTGGCCTTCATCATTGGCCATATATATCTCAATTGGGTGGTCACTTTCTTGCTGCATGAATCAGCTGTGATGGACTGCTAGTGCAAATTGAATTAGGTGAAAGAAGATTAACCTGCTAGGCATCATTAGGCAGAATATGGAGCCTGCCTTTGAGACGACTGCTCTGACTTTCCTGCAAATCTCGCTCATTAGCCAACTGCCATGGATGTGTGGGAAATAGTCTCTCAGCCCCAGTCTACCCATGGAATCTTTCCTGCAATTCAACCGAAACAGACAAATACATATGACAAACATCGTGATGCAGACAGGCAGCTTTGATATGGCAGAAGTGATTTTTTATGCAGTTACGGTATACCACACATAAAAGTAGTTCTCCTTTAGAACTACATCATGTTTCAGAAGCTGTTGTATGGCTGTTTGGCATGGTTGACTTAGATAATAGTATCTATGACTTAAGCAACAAAATAACATCGGTTGTCTGGGCTGTTCTTATCATACTCCTACTCCTATAGTTCTGTAGTGATATTTTTACCTCATTACTTGACCAAAGCTGTGCAATATCAGGCAAAAGTAGACAGCCGGAAACAAAGAGATAGTCAATGTTTGGAAAGTTGACAGCAGGCAGACTTCAAATGAGTACGAAGTATGAGACGGTGTAAGAGCCCGGAAGAGATGCAGCGAGATAGGTGATGGGCAGACGGTTGCTAGGACAACACTGATGCACCCCACTCTGTTTGGCTTGCCCCCACTCCGATACTTGATACTGGTCAAACTGGACAAACTACTGGGCAAACTACTGGACACGCCATTGGGGTGGTGCTAATAGTAAAAGCTGTGGACTCCAGGTGATGCTTCTCCAGTGCTAATGGTTGTATTGTTGTGCTGGTATCTTTGAATTATGCATAAGTCAGTATTGTTTTGCCTCTGTTGTGTACATTGTCTCTGCATGCAAAAGGCAAGTGTAAAGATGATAAAGCTTGCTGGTCACAATGATCCATGCTCTTAACCAAAAACCAAAAACAAGACAGTATAGGTAACCAAGGACAAGATAGGCTACCTGCAGATTAAATAGTAAAATCTAGGCTTCCTCTAAATTAATTCCAGCCTCAGACACTGTGGCTTAACCAGTCCCATTTTTTTTTTAGCCACAACAGACAGTTTAGCCACCATTATTTGAAGCAGCTTTCATAATTTTACTTAAATTTCGCCAAGAGGACCGTTGCTAACGTTTAGCGGAAGACTCGAGTATGAGTGTCTGCAATAATAGATACAAACGCTTTAACCTAATTGCACAGTTGATGTCTTTGAAGGAGTCTCTAGTAAGATGTCCCTCTGCTCCTGACATTTATCTCTCGTCATTGATCCTTGGACTATCTCGTGCAGCCAGAGAGACCTTTAAAATGCAATGCTGTCACAGGGGAGAATATCTCTGCATACTTTGCAGAGGATGCCATGCAACATTTGTCAAGCTTGCTTTAAGTTACATACTGTTATTTTTATTCGGTCAACTGTTTTTCTGATTGAATTCAAATGAAAATGTAAGCCTTGAGCATTTTCGCTAATTTAGAAGTCATCCAATGTCTTGTCCAAGGTCTCTTTCTGAGTTAAAGACCTAATTGTAATTAGAAGCAGAGCATCTGGTCTGGCTGTGCCATGTTAGAAAGGGAAAACCAAACGTTATCTGTAATTCTCAGAGGTTTTGGCTGACCAGAGTTTGGGAAGTGGCTGGCAGCCTGCGAATTCAGAAGACAGTGCAAACCTTGCGCAGCACTTGACAAACGACTGGTGGTGTTTGTCACACACACACTTAGGCCGTTCGGACGTGCTTCCAATGGCTGATCAGCTTCTTGCGGCTCTTTTGGCCAGCTCGTGGTCATGTGAGAAACACCAGAGAGGAGTCCGCTCCAATTACATCTCCTTCGGATGCTAAGCGGAACCAAAACAATCCCAAAGCAGCCAAAATGGAGTGTCGGTTGGTCTCTCTCGGACTCTTGCCTTGCGTCCTGCGATCCCCGTCTTGGTGTCGTTTTACCTCCGCGGACTGTATTATTGGACTCTGTGCTATTGGGTTGCCGCTAAATTCAGTTAGATGCAATAGAAATTGTATTGAATGTCCCAAAAGACTCAGTGTTAATCGTTCGACTGAACTTCAACAATTCTCTCATGACTTCTTGAGCAGATTAGATATCATAGACGCCACTGCAAATGCTGGTGTTTTCTGTGCACTTCCTTTGAAATGCTCCAGTCAATCAGTCCGAAAAGGCCATCAAAATTCCCATAAAGCCATTTGGTGACATTTGGTAATGAATGAGACTGCATGGCTCATACTCTGCTCCTACCACGTGACCATCATCCTGTAACAAGATTGCCTTAGTTAGGACCTAAGACTGGCCTGACTGAAGGATGATGTGATTTATATGCACTATTCTCATCTATGCTATTGCCTCTGGAGCTAGGAGGGGAAGTCAGATGTACGATAATACCTCTTAGCTTTCAGCCAAATGAGATGACGTCACTGGACGGACAGGAATAGTTGGACATCCACATGTGATCTGGATATGGCCATAAATCCAAAGTATCCTCAATATTAAGGCAACGTCACAATTAGGACAACAAAATGTGTTTCCAATTGTATATTTGTGGTTGTGAGTTTGAGACCTCTACTATATTTGAGACCACCTCTTCGGCAACAACACTTTTCTGACCGCCAAACTTCGATCCAAGGTCATCCTAATATTGTAATAGCTAGGGTCTGCTGTATTGCATTGATCCCAGAGTGCAACAAGGGCAGAAGACACAGGATACATTTGATGATTAAACGGTACCTCGCATATAACAGCCGGGATTTGCCCAAAAAAGCCTGAAAGCCTTGTAGCAAAACATGGGAAGCACACGCCATACTTTCGTTAATGCAAGCCGCCTACCTGACTGGGCTTCCTTTTTGACAGGTCTTTCAATGCCAATACTTTTAATGTCAGTCAGCCCTAGCATATAATCGAGAATAACCGAGAAAAGCTATATACAATAATACACATATATATGCTTTTATGCATTACTTAGGATGTATTATGCTTTTCAGAATCATATTTCGATTTCAGTCATGTCGAGTGTTACAGCCAATTCATAGACTTGAAAACCAATCCAACTGACTTGGAAACTAACTTCAAAGACGTCATGTGAATCCAGGACTCCCATTGGTTAAAGCAGTCACTCAGCAAGAAGAGTTCTGGATTCGCATCAGTGTTCCAGCTAGGATTTGAATTGGGCATGGCGCACAAGGATATTAGGGCACCTAAATAGACTGATATAGGGCGCCCAGCTAATTGAAAAGCAAAAAAAAAGTTAATTTTGGGCATGGCGCTCACAAAATCGGGCATGGCGCAAGGGGCGTTAGGCATGGCGCAGCGCCATGCTCAAAATGGCTTAGCTGGAACACTGCGCATGACATCCATCCTCTGTCGTTTACTTTCCAAGTCTGTGAGATTGGTTTCCACTGAAATCTATGGAATTAGCTGTAAATAAACTTATAATGTTTAGCATGCAATTAACAGTCTCAGTTAATGAAGCCTCTGACTAGGCTTATTAATCTAGATAGTGAGGGCGATTACAACATGGTTACTGTAATAATGATCATATCAGTACTCCTACTAGCCATTTAGTTATCTGGCTGTCTCATATAACATGCTCCGCCCATTCAATTAAGAGGATGACTATTAGTTGTGATTTATGGGATCATGATTATGGATGATAAGAGAAAGCTGGATGAGTCAGTGTTAGTCCTACAAGTTAGTTAGTGGTAAACACGGATGCTGGTTGTACTGGTAGCGATAATTCATCTTTGGGAGCAATAAACAAAGCTAACAGGGTCCTGAATCTGACAATGAGACAAAGACTAGCGGAACATGAAGTGCAGTATGTACAAGTGCAACATCCCACTGTCTGAAGTCCTGCAGGATCACACACTGTGGTCAGGCTGACTGATTTATGCAGGGATTGATTTATGCATTGATAAATGACAATTATTCAGTTTGGTTATGACTATTGTAATGATCATTGATCAGTCTCCTGGTTGAAATGTTTATCAATGTGAATCCAGGATTCCAATGGTTAGTAAGGTTATCCTTCAGTCAATGGGAATCATGGATTCACATGACGTCTTCTACAATTAATTCCCCTGTATTTACCTTGGTAAGTTCAATGCACACTTTTCAACTGCTGGCTCCTGAATTTGAAGGTATTCGGAGTAAGTAAACATTGTCTGCCTTTTACTCCCATTTTTAGTAGGCCTACTTACTGTGTTGCTATCTGCTACAGGTAGGCAGTTCTTTTTTTTACATTTACATGTAATATTGATTAGAACACACTTCCTCGAATAGGTTATTGAGGGGAGCACCCTAATTTCTCTGTATTAACAAGTTCTTATCAATACAAGTTGTGTGGCCCTAACAAACACAGCTGGGACAAGCTCTCCGGTCATTAATCTCATGGCGTTACGTCATAGTCGAATGTATGACGTCACAAGTTGGCTTGGCCGTGGTCCAATTTCTTGCTGCTGCTGCTGGAGTTGTTGTCTGATTAGAACTGCATCCGTTCTGAAGTGTGATTCTGTAGCATCGTCTGCTCAGATCAAAAGACGATCACTAAAAATCTTTGAAAGGAGAAAAATGACAGAGAAATGGAAATATCCAGCAGGTCTATCTGTTCATTGACTTCCCTTGGTCTCTATGGTTTCATAGCATGTTTCTTGACTCCTGACTTATTCAATAGAACTGCAGGGAAACCCCACTTTGACACCACTGAATTATTATCAAGCTAAATCCACGCAATTTAGGCCAGACTCCGCTGTTGCTAATGTTGTAATTTGCCTCTCTGACAGAACTCATCTGAGACCATTAAAATGGTACCACATTGTCAATGAAGCTAATCTCTGATGTATTCGAAACTGTAGGTCTATTTCTTATACTGTGTGCCAAGATTCTGAAGGATTTTATCATCACCCTTGAAAAATCCGCATTGGATATTGCATAAAGTGTTCACATGCAATGCATGTAAGGACAAACTGTAGGGTAGCTTTAATGATCATGTTGTCCTGTATAGGATGAGATGTTGGATTATGGTGATGAATTATTCAAATTAATCAATTGTGTCATGACAGTTACAGATTGTCATTGTGAGAAGTGCAGTGTGATCATTTAAAGGGACGGTATAAGAAACACCTGCATGGTCACCATCAATGGCATCACTGTGATCACATATCAAAGAGATATTTCATAATTAAAATGTAGCAAAGCAGCATCATCTCTGATAGATCTATCCGTCCGCTGATGGCTGTATTGTTTTTTGATGTATGACAATGGATGTGGCTTTGGAACATAATGAGTCATAAATAATTCATTACAGATTTGATGAGTTGATTGGTGTGTAATTTATATCAATGTCATTGTTGTTGCTTTTTGTGGGTGACTATGGTTGATTATGACGTTTGCCAAAATCACAAAGTACATGATATTTGATAAGCACAAAGAAATAAGTAACTATCTGCTTCAATAGCTATTATATATAAACACGTCCTCTACCTACATATATTCATTTTAAGGTGTATCCTCAAATTTAGCAGAGCAAACTAAGCAGGGAGGACAGGGCCTTGTAACACAGCAGTCCACTTAAGGCTGTCACTGATTTATCGATTTAACTTCATTTGGATGTCATTATGGCAGAATCAAATGCTGTCCTCATCCTGCAATACCAGCCCCTCTTGGGACCAGTGCCTAGGTTTAATGTACCTTTGATGTCTTCCTTTCTCAAATTTACTCTTCAATGGACTCTTTTTTCCAATCGCTCTTTTGGGACACGTGAAGCAGATCCTATCTGGGATGTGATCAGAATTTCAAGATGAGCTGCGTCAGTCTATTTTGGAAGTTCAATTGAAATTTATTGTAGAAAACAGTTTTTTTACTGGACTGGCAGCGGATGCCCAAAAACGACGGTGCCATATCTAATATAGTAATATATCATGTATGGTTGATAAAGGGCTTATTAGTGTTGGTGATGAGACTAATAACAAAGGGAAATGCTAAAAGACTGAGATATGATGTGGAGTGAGAAGTACTGCAGTGCCTGATTGGGACACATTAACAGTCATATGAGCTATGTGGCCAGAGGTATTTTCTTGTAACGAGGACTGATTTGGCTGGGCCCAGCAATTGCTGCTCGTCCACTGGACAAGGCTTCAATAATGACCTGCCTATTATTGCAGAGAGGAGCATAGTTAGTTGGTCGCGTGATCCAATCCCCCACAATTCCATTCAATTCTTTGCTCCTTCCTGTGCGAATGTCGCTCGTGACGTCACAACCTGTGAGATTCTCGTGCTCGGTGTGATAACACGAGATTTGGTAACATGACCAGTGTGTTAGATGGACTCTCCTTGTACAGATAATTTGCCTTTGGTGATAAAAATGTACATTGTGCAGTGAATTATATGTCATGAAGATATGTAATGTTTACTACATATCTTACACTGTTGCCTATGCATTTTGAATACATGTAGCGTGTATGAGTTTAGGGATATAAAAAACCCCAAAATGTGATCCAGTGACCCGAACATTGTTTTGGATACCTGTGGGTAGACTGCATTTCCTTGCCAACGATGTGTCATTCTCTTTCCCTTCTCTGGTTTATTGTTGCTTTGCTGAGCAAGTTTCCTCCGCCCAGAATTGAATTAATCCCCACAAATGCTGGCAGACAGAGCAGGTGCAAATGTGTGAGAAACAATCTTGGCTGATGGACAGGCAACCTGGCTACCATTCAGCACTGCCTAATACATGTAATACTTCCCATGGACTGCGGTGTATTTGTGGCATTTTAGCCCACCTGCAGACTGGGTTCATCTCGCTGTTGGTGTTGTACCTTTGTGTTGTACCTTTGCTTACTATTCCCCCTGTTATGAACTATATATGGCAGGCAATTCTGGATACACTGCAATACAATATGATTCAATTTGATAATTTGATATTACAGCAGATTTCTAAGACTGAGAAACAAAACTCCATAAGATGACCTGTTAATTCAGGACTCTCATTGACTGAGGGACTGCTTTAGTGGCCATGGGAGTCCTGGAATTGACCTCCTCTCATGGAGTCACTATATAGTGACTCCATAATCCTCTGGAGTTTTATTTCCTAGGATATAAGAAGATATAGGTGACGAGCAAATGGGGAATTGATTTAGCAGTGAAATAGTTAAGGCCATTTTGTGTGTGATTACTGCTATTTCATGTCCATTGTGGCTTTGCCAGTGCATCTCAATGAGGATTCTGCTGCAGTCTGTTAGGCTCACAGGGGAAAGCTATCTACTTGATGTGATGCAATTAACTGGAGCTGGATGCAAATGTAAGAGTGCCAGGGCCCCTGGCAACCTCCCTAGTTCTGTAATGATCCAGCCCACAAAATGAACTTACTAAGCAGAGCTTTTGACCTGCAATCAACTTACAGCCCATTTCAACTTGCTCTGCATTCGTTTAACTCAAGAGTATAGCCCAGAGTGTATCTTATGAGAAATGTTGGTGCAGTCTCTGGGGGCAGAAAGATGGCAGCTAAAGAGAATGTTACTATTCGCCTTACATGATACATGGCATTGATGCTGGTTATGCTTGAGTTCTGACGTTTTGTGTCAGGGATACTATGTCGTTTCAAAACTATGTACTATGCTCTTAACAGTTCTGTTCTAGCCAATTTATCGACTTGAAAACCAGTCTCATAGACTTGGAAGCTAAACCCCATGGGACATAGATGTCATGTGAATCCAGGACTTCCATTGGTTAAGGCAGTCCCTCAGCGAATAAGAGTCCTGGATCCATATGACAGGGCGTCCTCTTGAGTTTAGCTTCCAAATCTATGAAATGGCTGGAGAAAAAAAAGGAGTACAAAACGATGAGTATCCGCTCTGGGCTGATAAGTAATTCATGTTGTGCAGGTTTTAAAAGGTTGGAGTTTGTGATTATTAACGAAAATTCTGACTTCCTAGGATTCTGTGAACTCTGTGACTGGAGCTCTCTTATAACAAAGTGAAGCAGATGGTCAGTTGGCCCGAAATTATCTTATTGTGACTTAGTTGGTTGGGCATTCTGGGCAGTTGCTGGCAAATGATGTCCAAATGATGTCGGAACGATGTTGGAATGATGTCGAGATCTTCTGTGTAGCAGATAGAGATTTGGTGGCCCCGGTCCAGCAATTGCATTTGGGTGTCGCGACCCGTGTGGCATTGTTGGAACAGAGGAACAGAGAGATGACTTTGGCCAGATAGAAAGTGGATTAAGGCAGCCAGGAAACAGAGACCTCTGGAATGATGTCCACATGACTGGCTGCCCTCTATCCTGGTTGCTGATGCAGCGGCTATTCCTCAGTGATGTGGAGAGATGCAGAGAGAATTGAAGGTGTTGGATGCCGACTGACTGACCGGAAGGGCCACTTGATGACCAATAACCTCAGTGACTCTTGTCCTTGCTTTTGCACTACTGGCTGTCATTTATTTTCGACAAAGCTGTTTTATAGCGGAAGGAAGTTTCTAACGTTACTGGCTTGCATTTGAAAAGTGTTGCCCACTCAAAAATGTTCTTTTACTCCGGTTTGCGTCGGTTTGCTCGTTTTGAATTGTATCTCTGGCAATTTATTGCCAGAAAACTAAAAAAATAAATCATGGACGCCATGTCAAATCTCCAAAATGATTGAGAACCATTGATTTACGTTTGACTAAATGCATGGCTGTAGGAGCTGAATTTTCTCTTCCCAATTTCTTCATATCCTTTTTAAATGAGTATTTTAGTGAGTGGTGAGATTACAAATGACATGAGACTGTGACCTTGCCATGTCACAAGTGGATTGGACAAGCAATCAGAATTGAGCTGAAAGAAATAGTTTGGGCCATAGCAGTGGATTAATTTGCTGTTGGGGTGCAGTTATTGGTTGGTAGTGGGCTGTGTGTGCTGGATTATCTATAGGGAGGGTGGTAGGGGCAAATGAAATGACGCGAGGGTGTGATGCAGGGTGACAGACTATGACCCAATGGGGTTAGGATAGCGGGGCATCAGCTGGAGGGTGGGGTAGTTGGAGCCGACTGGGATGGTGGGGGTCCTAGGGGGGCACAAGTCAAATGAATGAATACAGACCACACTGACAGTGCACACTAATACAGAAGAACATCACTATTGAGAGCACTAGTAAGGGTACTATGATGGGTAGCCTGGATTGTGCAGTTAGAAGTCAAGGTTTATATTCCAAATCCTTTGGTTTTGTTGGCGAGGTGGTATATAATATCCCGCTAAGTACTTTGGTATTATATGTGGGGAAAATACACTGTGGTAACATGTACTTAAACTATTCTTGTCTTAAATTGATAAATGGAAGTAGCTCCATTATTGGTACAGTGTATATGATCTTGTGTAATCGTGAGTTGTCTTTATACAGAGTTCCACCACTGTATCCCCTTGTATTATGAAGCTTGGGTGTTGTAGTCAGTGTGTAGGGGCACGACTAGTGAGTCTTTTGGGGGGCAAGCTTCGGACCATGCAAAGCACAGCCTTTCAGAATAATAAGATTTCGACTGATTTGTCATCCTCAGTCTCATCTCATGTGGGATTCAAGAAGAGTGTACTGTCCTTTCAGAATTAATCTGTAGGGACTTGTCACTGGAAACCATTGATATAGTGCAGAAGTCCTGTAAGAATACGATGCCTGATTCAATTTGTCTAACTCTATTACTAATGTAGTGAAGTTGTAACAAAGGGATGTATATTTTTTTGTCATTTATTTTATCCAGAAAATCTGTTTTACATATAGTTGTGGGATGTATGGTGTTGTGTTATCTCATAGCTATTGGTCTGAAGTTAATTACACCCTGTACTACCTGCAGTCAGAGGCAGATGTAATGCTGAGATGATGAAATCTTACCATCTTGCTATTTATTTACTTGCAATTTATTTACTTGCAATTCAGTTCCAACCTACAACTCATCAACATTAACCATGGATGCAGATAGATACTGCATTGTTCGCAGCCCAAATTTATCCAGGCCAAGGCAAAGCAATTGAGCATTTGGCCAGTGTTGTGTTAGTGGGCAAGGCATGAAAAGCCCTTTTGATAAGACACAGTGCACAGAGGCAGACCCATGCAAACTGGAGCCTTTGGTCTTGTAATTGGGGTGTCAAAAGGGCCCCCTACAAGGACCTCTAAAAAGAAGACAGAGACCTTAGAAAGAGGTCTTGGGCTCCAAAAGGAAGTCAGGAGCCCCAGGAAGAAGACAGGGCCACCAGAAAGCCCTGGTGTACCAATTGGTACGGTGCTAGTGGTGCTGGTAGTGGTGGTGGCCTAAATGGCCCTGGGAGATCGATACTGGCAGAATAGGTCACATCACGACCTAAATAAACATTGTAGCATGGGGGATTGGGTTGAAGCCTGCAGCAGCAGTTTCCTAACTGATGCAGGTGATGCTCCTGGGCCCACGAGGCCAATCCAGCTTCTTCCTAGGGAGATAACACAACAGCCCAGGGCTCTTTTAATTGCCTCCTGTGTGTCCATCGGACTTTAGCATCATTGGATCTGATCGGTTCCTCAGGCCACGTGGGGATAATGCTGTTGATAGACTGATGTTTGTAAGCTTCAAGCAGATAAAAGAGAGCTGTAGAAATGTAATAAATGTACCATTACAACATTGCTGTTTGGTGAGGTAAAAATAATGAAAACATAAAATTATTATTGCATTTTTTCTAGTGTAACTGAACTGAAACATTGTCAACATTTGTGACATGATATCAATAAAGGCAAACATGATGAGATGACTAGGTTGGGAGTCCACACCCAATAGGTTGTAACTACTTCGCTGCACTTTAAGCATGCTTTAAGTAGCAAGCATCTCAAATTCATCTTGTTTTTCTGATTAAAGAAAGAAGAATTGGATTTAGGAGTTAATCCAAGTCCCATATATTTGTGTGATGCATATAATACTGCTGGTTTCTAGCTTTACTGGATGCAGATAGGAAGATGAACTCTTAACTGATGATCTTTTGCACTCCTGATGCAGCCTGTCATCGCTCCATCACTTGGGTCTAATAACCACAGTCAGTTCAGAAAAAGTTATTCCTGTTAGGTTTTTGAAGCTGCAACGGAGTGAGAGATGGTTGGGAAAGAACTGGAGGGGAAAAAATAGATAAATTTACGAGCTGGGAGCGGTCAGATGAGTTGCGATGTTGTGGTAGTGTCAGTTTAATAATTGTTATATGGATGGTAGGTGCGGGTGCTCAGCTGTTTTCAACTGTTTTCAGCTTGTCTGAGGTCTTGTTTGCTAGGAGCCCCTCTGGCCCCACACCTATGGCCTATCCTGTGGTGCTGTTGGTAAACAGAGCTCTGGAGTCTTTGAGGGGCCCTGCAGCATGGTATCTGCAGTGATCCATCAAAAGGCACATCCTGCAGTCAGTTTGCTGTTGAAATAGGTCAATCTTAATCATTCCTGTGTATAATACATACTAGATTTACTATATAAACTCAGTATACCTGCTCCCCCTGTATTACTTGCAAGTGATACTGAAGAATTGTAGTTGGAATGGAGTGAATTGTATCATTCTGTGTGTGCTTATCAGCTTCAATGGGTGGGGCTATAACACTAAGTGAAGTGCTGCAAGCAGTTAACACGAACTGTGATGACCTTCCTGGAATAGTATTCTGACTGCTTGTGCACTGAACATTAACGCTGTTCATACGAATTGGAACAATTGTGGCACATGTCAATCTCAATATAGAGTTAATTTGAAAAGAAAACTACAGGCTAATTAACCGATTCCACAAAAAGAAAGTAACTTGCTCTTTTCAACACCAGATTTTGCAAATGTATGCAAATAATTATGTGATTTTTTAAATGCTTATTAAATTACCAAATTATTAGGTTATTTTTGGTCATTAATAATTGTTCGGGATTTTACTCTTGCATGATGCTGCGGAGGGTTTCATATAGTCATATGTTATTTGTAAATGTGTGTCCTTTCAAGCTTTCATAACTGAGATAGTGAGCAGTGCCTGATAGCATGGAGTACCTCAAGGACACCCATTGATTGCTTTACTATCTCTATGTACTGTCAATGTACATCTGTGTGGTGTGTGATGAATCTAGGGTCAGGCATCTGTGACCTTTCATGCAATTCACTGTGGAGTCTAGAAATGTCATTGAGAACACAACTGATTATCCATATACAACAGGGGAAAAGTGTTGGCATTGAGACCTTCTGAAATTACGACTGAACCCAACACCATGATGCTGCTAATATTTCATTGTTTGATACAACACACATTAATTACATGTGGGCCTTTATGCCTCACTGCTGATTTGAAAAATTTGCAATGGTTTTGCTTCGCCTTTCCAAATATCATGGCGTAATTTCATTTCTGTACACCTGTCAGCCACTAGTCATCCATGTACAGCTGCTGCTGCTGCTGCTGTTGTAGCTTGGGAATCTAATGATGACTGATGCTCTGCTTTGATAACATTATTGCTTGCAGCATCAGCAACCCACAATTCATGTATTGGGATGACACTGATGTAGGTTCAGTGATGTGGGGTTGCAGCACCAACTGATACAACTACTAATATAGCGATAAGCAGAGATGTTGCGCCATACACTGCATAGACTTTTACAGAAAATGGTATTTTCAAATCCATGGATTTGAAAGCGAATCTTGCTGTAATTATGGCATAGCTCAGTTAAATCTCTTTGTGAAGTTTCCATGCTGAGGGAAGTACATGCATGTAAATGTGCAGCGTAGTACAGACTCGCCAGTCCATCATCATTAGTGGTAAAACTTGCAATGGAAGGCTACAGTGATAAGCCATATTTTATGTGCTTATGTTGCATGTTATCATTACAGGGTACATCTATGTATGTTATCCAAGAGAAAGCTTGTTTTGCCTATTTGCATTGAAAATACATTTCTACACTATCCATGTCAGGATATGTTGAAAACGCTGCCTGCAGTGGTCTGTTTCTGTGTATATCAATCTAACTCATTTCTCGTACAAAAATTTGCCACTCATCTGTTGAATCTGAGCAAGAAACGTATGAAAAAGACTTGGCAAAGACCTGACACATTATACGTGTTCTGTTACTGCACCTGTTTTGCGCTAAAGGTGTAAATCATTTCATTTTACTGTGCCAAAAAGGTTGATAAAAAGTTCGTGTTTTTGTTGTGAGATGCTATTTTGAGCGGTGGGATCTATTCCTGGGGACTTGTAAGGAATAATGAATCAGCCGCATAGGCTTGTTTGATCACGCTACGCTCTCATTGGTTTGACAGGGTTGTTTGTTTTTTTTCTAAATACCAAAATATAGATCAGTGCCTTGGAGATGGAGTTCACACTGTTAGAAAATATAATTTAACTTTCCTGCAAGTTTTTCTGGTGCATTTTAGTGGAAAGTGAAGAAGTAGAGTTGAAAAGAGAAACATTTTTACTGTGCAGAGAATAGGATACTGGAATTAACCTTGCCATTATGTGAATGAGTAGAAATAAACAACTTTGATTTATATAATTTCAGCATCCTTTAGTAAATGATGCTGTCTTGGCTTTGCCTATCTTTAGTCTGTATATAAAATGCAGAATTAGTTGTTTTCATGTAACTAAAGACTTAATGTTGAATATTTTGCTTGTTGCAGATGACGAGAGTGTGGCGGGAAACCTGCTACTTTATGGAGGACCAGCCACCGACCAAGATTTTTATCAGAAAGTTTCTCTTTTGAGAGCAGAACTCAAGTTGGTGGGAGATGACAGAGACAGTATTAATCTGAACAACAATCCCTCCAACCTCAATATGGCTTCACAAGACAAGGTGAGTCAGTGAGCGTAGTTTTAACCCACTTGTAACACATGACAATTCTCCTTTTACCGATACCACTAATCTTTCGCACTTAACTCCAAATTTTATAATGTTAACATTCTTACACCAGATCAGGTGATTCCTTTGCCCCTCCCAGGAAAAAAATAAAATTCACACTCTGGCCTGTAATAATTTATTGCGGTGTTTTAAAAATCTAATTAGATATGTATTTTGCTGGTTCGTCACTATGATCACTATTTGATTAGACGACGTGATTATGTACATGTAATACTCTTTATAGTAATTACTGTTGGAGGCATTGTCACATCTTCATCTTAAATGATGATTTATTACAAAATACACCATAATGTTAATGAATTAACCACTAATGATTCCCATATATTCATTCCATCTTAGCATAAGTAATCAAGGTAATACGATCGGTAATCAAGCTATTTGATAGTTTATGGACATGTCATAACTATGGTTTCCCTCAGGTTGTGGAGAAGTTGATAGGGCGCGACATGGCGACCCTGAAGGACAAGTGCGACCGTGCCATCAAGGAGGTGGATTCGCTGAAACATCAGTTAATGGAGGCCACTGCAAAACGGGAACACGTCCATCGAGAGGCTGACATGTTCAAACAGAAGTACAGGCTCATGAAAGACCAGGTACGATTATTAGGATGCAGTTGAATCTTTCAAAAGAGACCAGCAAAAAATTTAGATTACTTTGATCACTGGTGTCAGACGATAAATGTAATCATGGATATACGGAGTATACAAAAAAAATACAAATTTTGCTTACTCTGCTGGGAAGGGAATGTTCAGTGAGGAGAGGGCCTCTGATTTCCTAAAAACTGTCGCCGACGTAAAAGGTGACTTTCGCAGACGTTAGAAAAAACACTTGCTTTTTCATTTAAATTGAGATCATTCTAAGCAGCAGAGTATTTGCTGGATGTTAGTGGAGTGTGCACTGGGCAACCTTCTTCTTTATGGTAACATTTGCCATTAATTTTAAAACGCCAGCCGACACCTATGCTCTGATAGTTAAGTTATGGGTTATAGTTGCTTGATATGACAATAGTTTATTGGTAGGATTAAGGAAAAAGCCAATATTTGATGTATTTGCTTGACAGGTGGGCCAAATGACAAATGAGATCCTGGGTCTGAAGGGCAAATACAAGGAGGTGATGGCCGAGAAGCAGAAATTGGAGGCAGATGTGTCAGACTTGCAGCATCTGCGTCAGGAGGACCTTCAAGAGATGGAGGAGTTACGGAAGCAGCAGAGGGAGGTCATCAGTGAAAGTGGATCATCTGAGGTATGTTCCTTTTACAGTATTGTGTTTAGAAGACATTGTGATGATTGTGTGATGAACTCTGATGGAGTTGTTGTTGCTGGGAATACACTTCTTAACCTGTAGTATAGCTGGAGGTGTCATTTGAGACAATAACTCGGCAGTGCCATGACCTGATGTCATTGTTGTAGCTGGTAAAAGGCCGCCTCCATGAAATTAAATCAGTAATTCAGTGTGAATGCAGAACCTTGTTAACTCATAATCTGCCTTTGGCAGCTGGTCTATTGATGCAAAATCCAAAATAGATCATGTCCTGTGTGTGATGTATATGAATATATTATTTATACAAAAATATATTCAGTATAGTGCCTACCAACTACTCCTGCGTAAGCTTCAGTAAATTGGGCAAATGGCTCCAGCCAGGTAAGCCGAGGATTAATCTGGAGCCTCAAGTTTGCATTTCAAATAAACTTACAAATAAATTCAGGGATAGCCTAATACCTTATTGATGGTATATCGTGGAGCATTTGTCTGAAGAGAGAAATTTTCTTGAGTCAGTCACTACAGTGTAATTGTTATAGATTACACATCAGGTAACACATATCTCTTTTATTTTGATTGACAGGTTTTAAATAAAGTCTACACAACCGCTGTTGACAAGTATGAATCCACAAAGAAAGACTACGATGACCTCAGGCGCAAGTACGCAGATTTACTCGGGTCACATACGACTCTTAAAACACAACTGGAACACCTGCAGGAAGAAGATGAGAACCTTAGGAAACAACTTGAAGATGTTATTCAGGTAAAAATGTGAAATTTGACTGTGGCAGTTGGCAAGACATTCACGTGAGAACAGCGCGATTCAATTCTAATGCTTAAAATAACTAGGGTGGGGTTCTTTCTTGAAATTACTCTTTGAAAATGAGTCGCATCAGCCATCCGAGCATGATGGTGTTCTTTGAAGAACAATTTGGTTCCTGAATCCCAGTTATTCCAAGTGGGGATGGACTGAGTGTACATTATAATGTTCTGTTTAGGAAATCCCACCTTTGCTCTGTTGACTGTCAGTGAAATTAAAATAATTTTATACACAATGTACTATAATAGGATTATGGATGGTGAAGTCTCACAAAATGGACAGAAATTCAAAATTAAGTCAAAACCCAACTTTGTAATTGATAATGACACCTCTTATATAATTCTGATTTACCATTTCCTATGGTTTTCATTGTAATATTTGACCACGAGCAATGGCAATTATGATGGCAAGAAGGCAGCAAAAGGGAGGTGTTTTAATCAGTGAGGAAGTTGGTGTTTGCGTTATTGCTAACATTTATGTCTATGAAGTGCTGCTCCATTCCTGGTATTCAATTAAGAATATTGAAAAACATGGATATCCATTTTTGTCTGTGCTTGTAAGTTGTATTGATGTTATATGTTAACCTACAGGAGCGCAATGAAGCGCTGAAGCAGAAAAAGGCATTACAACAGCAATGTACATCTGCAATTATGAAGTGGAACACGGCAACCAAGGAAAAGGGTGACCTTGAGACAGAACTCAAACTAATGCGCAAGGACAGAGATGATTACAAGGACAATTTCAACCAGGTAATTAGCTTTTAATTAAAAAATCTGAATGATTAAATCTGCTTTATTCATAGTTTTGTTCCTTGGAAACTCCCTGGACTACAGGGAAGTGAAATAGAATCACAGCATGATAAGCATCTTATTCTTTAGTTAGGGGCTTGTTAATTTGATTAAGAAAGTTTCATGTGTATGTATATTGTATAATATATTAACACTACGCTTACATAGTGTTCTCGTAACACGTGCTCATAATGCATTATATATTTTACTGAAGAAATTGTTACTTTACTTAAAATTGATTGAAACATGTCTTGAATTTATCGAAAATACCATGGTCTTTTTCTTGTTATCACAGGTGATGACTGAAAAAGGAAAATTGAACAAAGATTTGGTGAGAGTTAGACGAGAACGAGACGCCGCTCTTCATGAACACCACCTGATTATGTCTGAGAGGGACCAGGTCCATAAAGAGATGGAGCAGCTTCATGACAAGTGGCAGGATAGTAGCAAGAAGGTAAAATAAATCAACATTATTTCACTTGTGTTATAACTCTGTAGTTGCCTTATATGGTAAGTTAGGATTAATACTGGCTATCTGTGATTTTGCTGATGATTTATGAAAAGAAAATGCTGTCAGACTTACTTATTACACAAATTATAAAATACGAGAAGCATCTACGCAGTTCTGCAAGCTACTCAAAATTACTGCTCTGATTTCCTATGTTGTCCATAATAAAGGAAATTGAAGTACATTGTCAAATGCAACAGTTCTTGTTATAACAGAATTCGGTGGTCACAACCAAAAAGCAAGTCTTCACTATTCCTGTGCCATGGCACATTCCACATAGCTGCGTCTAATCTTGAAATATATCCTGGGCAATGCAAGCAACGCAGCTGCATTGGGGCCCAAGCTATGACACATGCTAGGAATGGCCGTGTAAGAAATGGTTATAATGGAGTTTAAATTATGTATGAAATATTTGTATACTTCTTCAGTTTGATGTGAGCGAGAAGGAGAAGAAGAAACTGCAGAGCGAAATGGAAGGTCTTCATGAGGAAATCACGGCTGCTTTGAGGGATCGGGACCGAGCCATGAAGCAGGTGCACGAAATGAAAGACAGACATATGGACTATGACAAAGACAGAGAGAACGATCCATTACTGGACCAGAACAGTCTTGGTCATCAGAGGGAAGGCAGCGATCGTTTGAGTTCATCCTTTGATGCGGTCAGCAAAGAGGGAGAGGCTAAAGACCTGGCAAATAAAGAGAAAGAGGCAGCTGAGTTTTTGAGGAGAGAGGTGGAGCGACTTCAGGCTGAACTCTCAGGTTGGTGTTGAAAATAATATGTCGTTTTTATAGATGATGCATGACAAATGTCCAGTCACCAAGTTGTGTTTCCATACATATTCATTTACATAACATACCAATCATTTTTCACTTGTTGCCCCCAATATACATGTAGAGGGAAGCATGATTAATGTGGCTGATTATCATGAATAAGACTCATTAAATTTTAAATTATTTCCATCTATGTAGTTGTTTGGAGTGGTTTTACTCCATCATGTTGAATGAAAGCATTCATTGCGTCTGTTTTGCAATCCCATCTGTTTTGTAATCACAGTGTTTGCTGTTTTTCCTTGTCATTTGAGCTTGGATCTCACACAGCCCAATTAAGTTATGCAACTTGCTTGATGATAATACTTGAAAAGCAATGAATTTCCAGCTGGATTAGTGCAAATACAATATGCTAATGGCATGAACAAATCAGCACTCCATCATCAAACACAACCGACCATTCTCGGAATCTTATCAGCTTTGTACTAATTCCACTTAATGTGTTGGCTTTTATTATCACTGAGCTTTGATGAACATCTGAATATGCTTGCCAGTTTCAAACACTGAGTCACCCGCAGAATGTGCCCTCACTCTTTTAAGGAAGAAATACCATTAATCCACAATTACTATTCATGGGCAATCATGCCGTGTCCCATGTAGGAAAGATGTTTGATGTCCTTGTTGATTCAGTATAAAATATTCAAGTCACCTTCACTCAAAGACCTCAAGACAAAGGTTTTTTATTCAAGGAAATGTGATGTCACTCTACTCAGCTCATTAATTGTCTGTCATGATTGGCAAGCTAGAAGTTAGCCAAGATTTTTGATAACATTTTGGAAGAATGTTTACCTTCACTACCAGTTCAGTATTACTGTATTTTTGCTTGATGTCAAGTTAAGTTTAGATTTGACGCTGGTATTGTAAGAGATGAATTATTGTAAATGGGCTAATCTTGTCATGGTCATGTACATTTATTACTTCTTTTATTAGTGTCCAGTCTTGACTGCACTATTGAGACAATAAGGTTTGCACAGACAGTTTGCCAAACTCAGAAAAGTTAGTTTTATCATCTTCGAAAATGTTGTCAATTTTGCCAACATTAAAGACTAAATTTTGACACATAGCGTCATGAGCAAATTTCTTTTTTTGGACAGGGTGTCATTTTGTACTGTGGCACAAGCGCCATTGATGCTATGTGAATGCTATGTGTATCCCCTGCAAGTTTGATCAGTGTAGCTTACGCAGTGATGACAGGCTTAATTAACATGTCCGCATCTGTCTGATGCTTCCTGACAAGCTGATATTGCATGGCCAAGGGCAAAGTTGCGGTGGCCTACTTGCGGGCCCTGGAACTGGGTGTCAGCTTGTATTAGTGATGCCCGTGATGTGGTCAGAGGCCATAATATAAAAAGAATACTATTGTGGAAATTTTGTGAGAAAGAATAATATATAATGGTCCAAAAAAAGGTGTTTGTCCTGGCATGGTTTTGTTTTACATAGTATTGATAACAATGACAAATTTGAATTAAGTCGGTTTTTTGGTTAAATGTGTTTTTAGAGTATGTTCTGATAGATAGACTGTATGACTTTGTATGAATGGGTTTTGCTGTATTTGGGGTAACTGTTTTTTATTAATGGATAATGTAGCCTATGGGATGATCTTGCAGTCTTATGACCTTGGAATCCTTTCCTTAATTATCATATTCATCTCTAAAGATTGTTATGTTTGTGTACTATTCAGATGCTCTCCAAGAAGCAGAAGTATCAAAACGACGCAGAGACTGGGCGTTTGGAGAGCGTGACAAGATTGTGATGGAACGAGAGAGTATAAGAACTTGGTGCGACAAGTTACGCCGTGAACGTGACCGAGCTGTGAGTGACCTTGCTGAGGCTCTCCGTGACCTTGATGAATATAAGAAACAGAAGAATGAGGCCCTGAAGGACTTGAAGGAGTTCAAGTATGTTATAGTGATGCAATAATATATGCCCTTTATATTGACCAGATAATTACTTGCAGGATGGTGTTATTGCTGCGAACCATCCTTAATTCTTTCAACTTAAGGCTCATTTGTGATGTTAGTAATGAAGTATCTACAGATATTTCATGATAAAGTTTTCAGAGCGATGATATTTCAAAGGTTGAACTTAAAGGAAGAAATCATTGCAGACTCAAAACAGGGTTTCCTTTTTGCCAAAGCTTTATCAGTCGCTATATATTTACTGCCGTTTCTTGACTGATAGTGAGGAACATTTCTGATGGATCTAAAATTCACCTTGGTTGCTTTGTAGAGAGAAATACAACAGTTTAATGGAGAAAGAAGCCCGCAAGAATCAGCTGCATGCTGTTGGACACACCCACAGTCGAGATTCAGCAATTGATGCTGATTTACAGGAGTGGGAAACAGAGACCATTGAGTTAGAAATTGTGAGAATTTATTTATGTATACTTAAAACCATTTAACTTAGACGATCCCTTTGTATTCACTAAATGTTATTTGTAAGCCTAATAATGGTAATTATGTGCTATGCATACAGGTGTAATAGTATAGTATATTGCTCCTTACATGTCATACCATTTCCAGTTATATTTGCGATTACTGAATGTTATTATTATTAATAAAAGGAGGAAAAGTTGATGGGATTCCTTGGTAAGGTGAATGCTGCTAATTCAGGTCATCTTTTGATACTTATAAAAAAAAACTATAGGTCACTAGCGTTACTAAAAGTTTAGAATCGCACATGTAATTATAATAGATTTAGGACAATAAAAGATATGAAAGGAGGTGAGTTATTACATACTAGAGAAGGAAATGTTAAATCGAAAGTTATACCGTCTCTTCCAGAGCAATGTCCAGCCAGGAGAGTATGGCTTTGATTTGGTCAACGGCAAAGACGATGGTCAGCTGTCCACGGAAGGGTCAATATTTGTGGCTAGTGTGTCTGAAAACAGCTCAGCTTATGGCAAGCTCAGGTGAGGCGTTCATGGTTTATGAATCAGATTTAGTGCTTATATAACGAGAATATTGGGAAGAGGCATACATAATGTTTTTATGAATTTTGGTGAAAGCGTGATAATTATCAATAATTGATAATTATCAAAGGTTTTGATTAAGTGTTTGTATTATGTTGTATTATGAATGAAACACAAAATCCAATAGGATTATACATATCATAGATGGAGACAAAAGTTATTGTTATTATAACATTTCTAGTATTTGCAATCGAATAATTTTTTGTCAATGATGAATAAGTGTAAATGAATGTTCACGTAAAAATTGGAAAGAACCAGATTAAGCTTAAATTAAGCGAAATTATCTGATCTGAAGTTTCAATAACAAAATGTTTTAATTGCCAACAGGAAAAACGACCAGGTGTTGAGAGTGAACAACATAGATATGGCCAATTGCGACAAAAAGATTGCGATGCAGGCCGTTAAATCTGGTGGTCGCACAGTCAACATGTTAGTCAGAAGGAGAAAGTTGTCCACCTCACGCTCCATACAACCTGTCCACATAAGTCTCCTGGGTAACAGAGGTAATGTATAAAACAGCGTTACCCTCAAATTCCATTGGAGTGTAGACTATACTGTGTCAAAACAACAGTATTGCAGATGATATACATTTCTTTTTGTTAACCAATTTTATACCTTGTGAAGGTTTGACTTTCATGCGAAAACTTTGATATCTCCATTTTCCTCTGTTAAGCATCATTGATAAACAAACTGTGTGGATATTGTATTAATTAAGGACACTGCATAGTATAACTAGACTTTTCGTATAAGGGTATTCGCTCATGACAAATCAATTATGCAGGTCATTAATTTAGAGATTTATATTGTGTTTGTTTGATTTTTCAGAGCTAGGCATTAGCCTGGAGCATGGGTTATACATAAGCAGAATTATACCAGGGTCTGCTGCAGCTCGAGAGGGGAGTTTGGCTGTTGGAGATCGTATAGTTCATGTATGTATGAATCTCAGTAATTGCTGAGATATAACCTAATGATGAGCAGTTATTAAGCAGTGTATGTGTTGAATATTTGCTGCTAATTAATGCCCTTGTTCATTTTCAGGTAAATGGCCACAGTGTAGAGAACCTAAGTATTAATGAGGTGATGGAACTGGTAGATGAAGAAGGTGACTTTGTCGTGTTCAATGTTCTCAAGTACACTTGCACACCTCAGCCGAGTCTTGTGTCCAGCTCAGCGTCCAGTGGTCAAATGCTTTTACAAGAGAGCTCACCAGATATGTTGTCAATTAGTCCCCAATCTGGCAGATCACAGTCATGGCACACGACGCCCAGTCCCGATCCTAAGTTGGATTTGTTGCACATGCAGACAAGCACAGACTCTCATATGGACGAAAGCCCATGTATGACCAGTTCTACAGGATCTCAGAATGACCCCAAAGCTGTTGCGTTAATGGACAGAGCAGGTGTTGGCAAAGTGTTCTCATCAAGACAACAGGAGTCTAACAAGACTAGGATGACAAACAAAAGTAGCTACTTGTCACCTTCCAGTCCTGCTAGCCCAATGTCCATGTCCACGAGCTCCACCACTCCTGCGTCACCTTCCCCTGCATCACCAAGCCCTTCCCCTCAAGATGAAGAGGACGAGGTGATCCGGGAACTGAAAGACATTTACAAGATATACTCTAACAAACCAAGCAATAGCAAGAGTGGGTTAACTTGCAAGAAGGACAAGCTTGGACTCAAGTCTGACAAGAGTAAAGAGAATGGAGGCACCTGGCCAAAATGTCACGGTCCTCCCGAGTTTGGTCCCACTGGTGCCTTTCCGACTGTGATACATGCTGGCAAGAAAGACCGTCCCCACTTGTCTGGTCTCTTTAACAGCGACCATGCAGATTATAAGCCTTATCATCAGAATGATTCTCGTGTTCCTCCCACTCCGCCGGAAAGAAGTGACTCCTTCAAGAAGGCATCGATCAAAGAAAGCTTACAAAACTCAGACACTTTGAGCAAATATACTTATAACCGAGCCCCGAATGTGAAGACAGTGACACCGGGTTACCTTACCTCACTCAGTCACAGCCAAACTGATGCTAAATCTACAAGCATGGACAAATCAGCAGTATTTGACAAATCCAACAGCTTGCCTGGTAGCTGTTATTACCCGCAAGTGTCGACCAGCAGCTGTCCTCCCTCCTCTTCATCGTCTCCTGCGTCATCTTACATGAGTGGGGTGTCTCCTCCCTTCTCACCTGACCACACGGTGGTCTCTGCCAAAGCTGACCAAAAGGACGTCAGAAGTTACTTGCACAGCAGACGTCATCACCACAACCGTCCCACGTCTGCTCCATCTGGCAGGGGGCGTTCCGAGAGACAGGAGTTTGCTGCTTCTATTCACTCTCGGCCACCTCAAAAACCCACGTCTCTTGATATTCAGCCCTTTTCTCCACGTCCTCTTCCCCACTCTGGACACAACATCATGCCCTTCAGTCAGTCTGTGTCTCCCAGAGATTCCATGTCCAGCACCAGCAGTTCATGTGGCATCAGCATCAATCCACAATCCCCGACCTCAACTCCTACTTCACCTACGCACAATAACAGGTATGTTTAATTACTTACAAATGTCATTATAATAACCCGAAATTATTGATGTTGTTCTTAATACTCATGCACTTTAATGTCACTTAAAAGCGATCATGTTAAAGCTGCAAAAGTTTGTTGGAGTCGAAATTTTCAAGTTTCATCACTGTGCCGTAAGACCACTTTGATGTGAAATCAAAAGTGGGTCTTCAAGGTTTCAGGATATGTAGAAAGAGAGTTGTGTTTTTCCTGATACATAGCCATTATGGTAATATTGTCATTTGACTGAAAATAACCTTGAATGTAGCATTCTGATTGTTGATTTTATTCTTGGTCTTTATCCAGTTGGGAAAATCTATTACCAGACTCAATGGATTTCAGTAATCCCATCTGGGCATACTTCCAAGGGTGACTTTCTGATTTATTTAATTGCTGTTTAAGCTTATAAATGGGGCCAAACCTGTTATTCAAGCACAAAATTATTTTGCACAGCTTATATCACTCGCCCGGTGCTTGGAGCTTACTGTACAAAAAACATTATGCTTCCTATTTGCAAAAACTCTGGCGTGTTTGATAATTAATTTATTATAAATAATGGTTTGATGATTTAAGGATTTATGGTACCTGTGTGGTTTGTTGTGGTTGTCTGTGTGTTTCCGTGGGATGGTGGTGGAGCCGTCATTGTGTAAATTTGTTGTTGATCAGCAACATATGAAATTTAATTTGTGCAATGTATTGCACTTGTTTAGATCCCATATATTCAACCTATTGTAAATTAATATATCAGAAGATATTGAAGTCTCCCGAAGCATTTTAAGTTACATTTGGAAACTCAAAGTTCTTATTGACTGTTGTGTACACTTGTCCTAAAACCACCTTGCACCTAAATGTGAGACCCTTTGTATTTCCTTTGTAATTGAAACTCACAAATGTGAACAACTCATTGGTAAGTGCTAAAATCGATGATGAAGTTAAGTTGTGATCAGTTTTTGTGTTGCATCTGATATGGATTTGCAAGGATTATCCACATTTCCCTCCAATGCTCGTATTTCTAAAAGTAATGATTGTACCATAATTGTCTAAAATGGCAATAAATGTGAAAATTATTAGCTGGAAAGTTGCTTGTGGAGTTTGTTGGTATGATATACTGATTGTTGTTTTCTCTTTACACAGCATGGCACCAGTGGGCCGAATCCAGCGATCAGGCAACCCTCCAGTTCAGGTGGTGAGCAGCCAGCGTGTCAGTCATAGTTCTGGTGTGTCCCCAGGCATGTCGCTGAGTCTCGCGGGGGGTGGGGGCAGTTTCAGTGGAGACTCCCATTCCCCTGCTACCGCAACCTCCCCTCATCATTACCATCACCAACCCCCTCACCCCATGTACTCCTCTGTGCCCTCGCCCCATGGTTTCCATGGTTACAGCAATGGTGGTCACCATCACTACCATCCTGACCTGCCGGGCTTGAACAGGGGCGGTGTCGGTGCACCTAAAAACTATATGCGCTACACCCCCTCTCCCAGCCCATCCCAGCAGGTTAGTGCATGCTGCTCACTGTCTTATAATTGCTCTTAAAAAGTTTCTAAAGCAAAAACAAAATCATAATTGAATTTCTGCAAATTTCATGATGATTATATACATTATAAGGGCAATAAACAGTGAGTTCCTTGTAATTCAATTTTCATTTGCTATGTTTTGATGTTTGTATTTTAGGAGTAAACCTTTTTATTAATGTTAGAACAATTTTTAAGTGCTTACTAAAATTCGTTTTCATTTGAGTAATATTTAGAAGTGTTAAATTGAATTATGCCCTTTTGATTTTTGAGAGTTAATTTTCAATTACGTAAAACTGCATGATGTGTGGCTAGCAAACATGTTATAGCTAGTTTGTGATAAACTTTTGCTCTGTTTTTGTTTTACTAATCCGCAGTGTCATAACATGCAGTTCTGAAACAAGATTTGTCTATTAATTAATAGTATTATGATTCAAAATTCCTGTTTGTAGCATCAAGAGAAAATGTCTCCATAGATAGTAATGAAGAAAAATTGTTAATTATTTAATAAATGATATTCTGATATTTCTAACTGGAACAATTTTATGGGTCGCATATTGAAATTCTTTAAAAAAAAAAGCATGCCGCGAATGAAGTAATATGACAGATTGGCAATAGCTGCTGCCACCTTTACTGCCTGTTAGTTATTATTAATACTTGTCCTTTTTGATAATATTTAGAGTGGCGTGTCAATGGGAAACTCAGCAGAGGACTTCCATAATCAAAGACGTCCAGTGATACAAGATGGTATGGCGTTTTCCAGTCGCTCTGTTGGGATACCTTCCAACCCTAGCATCCACTCCAGTGTTTCAACTACAAGCTCTTTCGAAGGAGGTAAGTGTGTTTAGTATATCATTAGCATAGCATCACTGCATGCCACTGATTTTATGTTGCTGCCATGCTGGTCTCTGATGTAGGGACTGATGCATCAGTCTAGTCTGAAGCTTAGTGACCAGATGACCAGCTGTTAGACTCATATGTGGTGACCTTTTCTATTGTTATTTCGCAGAATATAACCAATGAAAATGTTAGTTAACTCCCTCCTGAGTGCAAACTGTACTGTTATGCGTAATAAAGGCATTAAAACAAAAAAATACAATCAAAAAATTTAGTAAATATGCCTAATGGAGTATAAGTTAGTTATATCCCTCATAGTCGGATGTTAACTTAACATTTTTGTTGCTTATATTAGTCGGTAGTTAACTAACATTTTTGTTGCTAATATCCCTCCGCCTGCGGCGTTTGGATATAACCAACAAAAATGTTAGTTAACTCCCTCCTATTCGGGATATAACTAATACTTAAATCCATATGATGTTAGAACATTTTTCATATGTATAGCATCTTGTACCAGCCTAAACATAGGCACTTTACAAAAGCATTACTATTTTTTGCCTTGCAACAGATTTCCTGTCATTTCGCTCAGCAAAGCCACATTTACATTAATCAGTTCAATTTGCATTTGCAAGTATGATTAAAATAGAAACAGAGACTTTGATGAACCATTGTGAATGCGATATGTATTGAAATTGCTTCTGCATTTTATTGTGCACGCATAGTCGCAATATGCCTCATTGCATACGAAAGCAGATCATTGTGAATGTAAATTAAGAGTAAATTTCTTGGAATGTAGTCAGTGGTTTTGGCCATTGCGTGAGTACTACAATGTGCAAATTGTTTTTGTTCCAGTACTTCCGACAGAATTTCCTACCTTGACACATCCACGCAGTAGCCAAAGTCTGCCAAAAAACGTACTGTCCTCAAATGAGCACTCAAGGCCAAGGTAGGTGCTAGCAATCATCACACTATTGGGACTTTCTGTGTCACGTAATACTTAATTTACTTGCCGATATCGCGTATAATATACGTGATATTCATGCTGTCATACTACTAGGCTGTTCAATACATGCATTGCCTCAATTGTTACCACAAGGGAACTTCAGCCTTCCTACCTAACATTCAGTTATATGTGAATTAGTTATGAATGAGTTTTGACAATGCTGTTATTATTTCATGACCTTTTAATGACCATGGTTTTCTAAATGGTTTCTTTCCAGGCCGCAGACTGGGGAGACGCGAAGTATTAACATTGAGAAGAGTCAGGAGCCGCTTGGGATTAAAATAGAGCCTGGTCCAGGTGGAGGAGTTTTTGTTTCTTCTGTGAGCAAACATAGTCTTGCATCTCAAGCTGGCCTTGAAGTTGGTGACCAGTTATTGGAGGTTTGTAACAGGCTTAATCTTACCTCATCGTGAACACAACTTTAAATTGTGTTACTTTGGATTGCAATGAAGTGTAGCCAGCCACTTGACAAAGTCTCCTGGTGATGTCACAATTTACCATGCTTGAGTGGTTCCCAATTAAGCCCACAAATGGAAATGAACTCAATTTCTTTGGTCTCAATTACAACTAGTCAGCTGTGTTTTGACTAGTAAACGCTTGTATAAGCATGATCACCTATTGTGCAGTAGATTTCTAAACTTTGCAAATAAATTTAGGTCACTGTGTTTTAAATCTTATCATCCATCACTGATTGTAAAATTTATATTATGTAACTTTACTGTTCTATCAATGAAATGATAATTGACTAGCAATCCACCAGCTCATTTAAAGCAGATTAAGATAGTTTATACACTCATGCGTGCAAAACTGTGACGTGACTGCCACACTTGGAATTGGACTGATGGCCTGTTGACTATGCTTTAATGCAATCAGCTGCAATGAGATCAGATGCATTGCAAATATTTAGACGCTATTCATATCTCAGCCGTTTGCTAACATGACTGACATTTCTTTGCATTTGACCATTATGACATAATCAAACAATTGTGATGATGTCACAATGTCTTAGTCCATTGTGGACAATGGACAGTTTTGTGACGTATACTGGTCAAATGCAAATGAGGTCACGTGCAAATGGGCGAGGTGTGAATACAGCCTATATCAATCCGTCCTGTGTAAGTTGTGATGCGTCCACTGAACATTATCCGTAGGTTGAGTAGGCAATAGGCATTGCATTGTCTCATATATTATTAATCGGTAGCATCGTGAAACTATTCAGCGATCTTTAAAGAGGTGTAGGCATAACAATGGTGAACCTTTAAATTATGCCAATACCTGTATTCAGTTGTTGTAATATTGGTTTGAATACTTGGTTGTCAGTATTGTTTAATACATAACTGATGATTCCTTGTAATTTGCAGGTTTGTGGTATTAACATGCGGAACGCTACATACAAAGAAGCTGCTACGGTGATGCGCCAGTGTGGTGATAACATCACTATGCTAGTGCAGTACAATCCTGAGAGTAAGTAACTACAGTTAACTGCTTACTGTATAAAGATCTAAAGAGAATATAATTTATACTGTGGTCCTGTAGATTACTGTTATGTGTCCTCATCTATTTAGTGACGATAGATATTGTTATGTGTCCTCATCTATTTAGTGACGTCATTTTTGTTACAAAGGAAAATCACATTATACCATTGGGTTTTATACGAGGTAGTTGCAATGCCATCTGTTAGTGTAGTTCCACATTTCGAAATCTGGAAGCTCCAGAATATACATGAAACCATTGTTACTATATCACAGAATACTGCGAGTCTTCAAGCGACACAGACGATGAGTCGTCAGCGAACAACACTCCACAGACCAGTCGGAGCACTCAGATCCAGCACCACCATGCTCCAAGTGATGTCTCAACCATCACCCCAGACTCTCCACAGTCGCGCAGTCCTGTACACAGGTAACTAAGTGCCGTCATTGTCATTAACAACTCTTGAACTTTCGTGAATTGGTGCTCATTTTTAACAAAGTATGTCGATGATGCTTAACCTTGCCTTGAGGATGACAGATTATTAAGGACATTACTTTATTAAGTCCACTAGGTTTGTGCTGCATTGTCCATTTATTCTATAACATATTGTATATAATTTTACAAGAAGGCTACTTCATTACGACAGCCACTTATGCTGGACACGGTTAGGTGTACCATAATTTGTGCTGTCTATGTATAACTGAACTATAGGGTTACATTAATATTTGGTCAATTTGGGGTGGCGAGTAGAATTGAGAAATGTTATCTGTTCTTAACTTTTCAGCGGCAAAATGGGTCCTTCCCAGGGCGCAGAAGAAGGACCTTGTGAACCAAGGTTTGTCTTCCTGAAGAAAACCCACTCTCATGACAGTCTTGGCATCACTGTAGTGGGAGGCAATGTCACCGGGATTTTCGTGAGTGATGTACAGCTGAACAGTATTGCTGCTGGTCCACAGGGTTTGTGTTGTGGTGACCAGATACTTGAGGTAAGGACTTAACAATCACCAGTTTTTGAATTTCTGAGAATTCAATAGGTTGTTAAAATTCTTGTTCATGTAATGTAAGCAGACGTGTTGAATCCAGCCTGTCATTGAATGTTTTTTGTATTGCAGTTCAATGGGACTAACTTCCGCACTGCCACAGCTGAACAGGCTGCCTTTGAGATCTCCAAACCTGCTGAAACCGTTACGATATTAGCTCAGTACAACAAAGCCAGTAAGTTTAGATGCTGTTCTCTCATTTTTTGCCAGAGACACGTCAGTTGCCTCAGTCTATGTACGGACTTTGTCATGGTTGAGCGATGATTGAGGATGTTGTTGAGTTCAGCAAATCAGTTGTAATTGATCAACTAGTTCAGAAACACAATGTACAAGTCCCAGAACTGTATAGAATTATCTATCCTAGTGTCCTATAGGTTGGTTACTGGGCGGATTTTGCCGGAAAGGCTCCATACTTGAGAAAATGACAGAATTCCGTCAGTTTTAGAGCCCGACATATTAGCACTATCGTCGTGGATCGCGGCGCCCCTGGTGGTTGACATCTGAATTACATTTCCTCATTGATCCAATTGATTGGAATAGTTTTGAAAAAGTTAGTGGCCTCACAGGTGTAAATGGTAATTGGGGTAGTTCAGAGTGTAGCTATCTCAGCCATGGTCAGAAATATGTTCATGGGAGTGCTTTAGATTTTTGTGGGGCTTTTCTGAAGATTGATCAATGATCAATAATTGTGTCTGTGTTTGCAGAATACAGCAAAGCGCAGGAACTAAACAGTGGTGATGGCTTCTACATCCGTATGTTGTACGACCGAGAAGTTGAAGCAGAGGGCGAACTTAGTTTTCACAAGGATGACATTCTCCTCATTGACAACACACGTTACAACAACATCCTGGGGATGTGGAGGGCGTGGTTGGTGGATGAGGAGGGGAACAAGTTACGCTGTGGAACTATCCCCAGTAAAGCCAGGTAATTTGTGTGAATGTATCTCGTGAGTGTCTCACAGTGGGGGAATTCAAGAACAGCCAGAGTGTAATGACAGACTCCGACAGTTTATTATTACAATATAGATAATCATGCATCATTGAAAAGAAATAAATGACAATTATAGGTAATCCTAGGTGTTTGCCAGGAGAAAGAATCGTTTTGCTTTATGCTCTTCAAGATAAAGATTATCCTGACTTAACATAATCTTTAAATTACAAAGTTATATTCTCGTCCCAAGCATGCTATGTATGTATGTATGTGTTACTGTTGTATCATTCCTAGTAGATTTATTTTTGAGATACACCGCCACATACACTGTCAATATTTAATGCTTAGAAAACACCATGTAATGCAAGAAAAATAGCGAATAGAAACAAATGGTCATAATTTAAATCGATGTGAAGGAGTACTTTTTCGCAATTCCAGGCTAGAGGAAGAAATTGCCCAGAGACGAAGCATCTCAGACTTACACGAAGATGAACTCAAAGGGTCTCGTCGAGGTTCTGGGTCCGCTCGGCGGAGTTTTTTCAGACGGAAGAAGCACCAGCGGAGCAGTTCAAAGGACAGCCGAGAACTGACCTCGTACTCCGATGTTTCCATTAACAGTGACTCTGTTCCCTATCTCGATGGTAAGTTGCACTTGCACAAGGGCAAAGATACTCCTACTGGTTCAGTATTCCCACCAAATTCTTTCAGTTATTCATTTATAATTTTTCACTCCCAAGTTTTATACGGTTAAATCCTCTGTATAAGCAAATTATGTTCTTTAATTATTTCACTTGCAGGCATATGGCCACAAATCTATTCATTTGCAACCATAAACCTGACTAGCCACCAATATTGTACTCTTTGTCCAATTCAGAATAAAGATATATTAAAGATCAATGTTGGTTCCTAAAATAATGCCAATATTTCATGGAAAATAGCAATTAAATATATAATATATATCATGTTTATTTTTAAAACAAAATATATTTTATTCACATCAAATTTGTTCATTATATCTCAATAAAGGGCAGTAGCTTTGATGCTATTGTAAAGGTTAAGCCAACTTAACTGACATGTTTACATTGCTCATTTTCAGTTGATGGTTCCCTCATGACATTCCAAAGGGTTGAGCGACTGGAATGTGAGTTCAATTCCATCACTATTACAAAACATTTCATAATTATGTGGGCAGAATGGTTAAAGATGTTCTTTATATTTTTCAGGCCACAGTTGTCGTCCAGTTGTCCTTCTTGGCCCATTGGCTGAACCTCTCATTAACAAACTGACCTCAGAATCTCCTGATAAATATTGCCGATGTGATCCTGGTATGTATTGCTGTTGCAAGCTCGCTAATATTTTCGGAGTATTTGCATTTCTACATGCATTACTGTGCCCTTTAACACTTGAGCCATACCTTGATACCAACATGAATAGGGCTGGTCAGTGGTCAGTTCTCGGGTGACCTTGTACCGGAAACACCAATACAAAACGCGACGTCACCACAGCCCAATTATTGATTACGTTACTAGTATTGTGTATTGGTGCCGTCTTGTATTGTATTAGTATTTACGGGTACAAGGTCACACAAGAACAGACCAGCCCTATTGGAAGGTAACCTTAAAGGCTTATTATACTTTGTCAGAGCAAACATTTGAACACAAATTTGGGGCTCTACAGTGAACTGTAGTGGACATCACTGCCTTTACATCATAATTGTTAATAAGATGGAATGATGCTATTTCGAGTGCTTAAGTGGTCTTGATTCACTAAAGCGTTTTGTTGAATACTTGATTTAATCATTGATTACAGAACTGCTGAGTGTTGCAGAAATGGAGAACAATGCCGACGTAGGCTGGTTTGTTGATTTCCGTCGACGCGACGATCACTATGAATGCACCACTGTTTCTACTGTCAGAACAATCATGGAAAAGGTGAACTTAGTTAGAAATTGCATACTTTATATGGTAACATCCTGAACAGTCGGTCCTATTGTTACTATTATTGCTTCTATTAATTATGTTAATAAAAAAATAATAAAAAAGGTATTGTTAGTGGTTGAGATATATAACAGAAACTACCTAATTGTTATCATTAGATAAAATATAACTTACAATTCTCTTTTATTTGCAGAATCGTCATTGCATGCTGAATGTCAGTCCATCGGCAATAGAAAATTTACACAAAGTGGATATTTATCCCATTGTTTTGTTAATTAAACACAAGTCTGCCAAACAGATCAGGTACGTTTTATAGTAAAATGATTTACCACTTCTTCACATGCCAGACTGAAGTTTATATGCCTTTAAATTATAAATATTGTGAAAGGATGAGAAAGTGCCTCTGAGATAGGAAGTTGGGTTAAACTTTTCAAAATCAAATGTCAGTGTTGATGAGGTAGAATTCTGTAATTACTAATAAGATATGCACTGCTTCTTGTTGCAGGGAAGTAAAAGACACTCGCTTTTTACCAGAGAAAATGACCAATAAAACAGCGAAGGAGCTCTTCGAGACTTTCCAGAAGTACGAAACGGACCACAAACACTTATTTTCAGGTACATGAATGGTCTTTGAATGAACATTGATATTTTTTTTTAAGGGGGTGCGGAGCACACCCTATATATCATTTTCACTGATTTGAAATATCTTTTCTCGCCTTTGCAACAATTTTCAAATAAATCTCCAAGCATGCCCTCATTTTCTCATTTGCCACCAAACCCCGCCGAAACGTGGTATACTTGTTTTCTAAGTTAACCTCCCATTCCCAGACAATGTCATGGCCGATTTACTGTGATTATCCTATTTGATCACAATCCTTCCCGAAAGACTACTCACGCCATATTTGCAAGAATGGTGCCTCAGAATGAAGGGATATTATGATTATCGCAAATTAACGATAGTGGGCGTATGAGAAAATTTCTCTTGAGTACGTTATTGAAGCTGGCTGGTAATTTACAGTATGATATAGTATAACATGTTAAATTACGGCTAAATGGCAATTGCGAAAGTTCAGAGGGACTGAATAGGCCTCCTTGGAGGTGTCAAGATGAGAATGGCAATTAGCAGTTTGAGTGTCAAGCTTGCGTTAATTGCAATTCAACACGATAAGAGGCAGGGAGAACAAAAAACATTGCATTTCACTGAATCAAAAGGAGTTTTTTTTCCCTATTTGTTTACCAATATATATGATTTAAAGTGTTTTTCAACTAACTTTATTATTTTACACACCAAAAAATAAATAAAAATACTTACATTGGTGATATGCAAAAGTTTGTCAGAATGGAGCGGTCTTCGATCATCACTTAATTTCTTATGAATCTCTTAGTGCCCTATTAGTCTTAAGTTATTTTCGTAATAGACTCAGACATTTATTCACATCACAGAAATACTGTTTAACACAACAATTGTTTTAGATAGATTAGACAGATAGATAGATAAATTTTTTTTGTTTATTAAGTGCTCAAACATGTAGAGCAAACTATGGTACTTAACAATAAATGTAAATAGTATAAAATACATACAAACATACAAATAGATAGGCCTAAGATAAAGATAAAATTATGCATTAATTATAAATTATAAAATTCTATAGAAAATTAATAAAAGCTTTCTTTAGTAAATAAGTCTTAATTTTAGATTGAAAAATGCCAATGCAGTGTTTGTATATGACAGGGTAAAGAGTTCCGGAGCTTGGGACCATTAACTGCAAATGAGCACAGTGCACTGCCTCCGCACACCCGTATTAAGTGCCCTTGGCATGTTATCTTAGTTCAGAGGATATTATTGCTTTCTTGGATAATGACCATGATTATACTCTTGTTTTTACACTCTTGTTTTACAGATATTGTTCAGGGCGGCAATCTGGCGTTCATGTGTTTCAAACTTAAAGCTGCCATCGGCAAGGAGCAAAGGAAAGTTCTCTGGATTCCTACGGAATCCTAATCTTGTTATCTCCGAGGTGTCACTGTTGATTGGATTATCATGATATTTCTTCAATTCACAGTCGACACATTGAGGAGTAATTTTGTGGAAATGACTGTTATTTAACAATATGGAACACAATCTGCACAGAATCTGTGACTATTGAACTGAATTTGTTGGAAGAGAATTTGACTGACCTCATTGTTTTATGGTCGGTGATAATGAACTGTAAATCTAGGTTTAGTTAAACTTGAATTTCACGAATGATCAGAAGAAACTATGGTTGTTTAATTGTAAGATTTTATTTTCATAGACTTCAAAGAAGTCGATATTTACAGAATGTTACCACAAGAGGTAAATGCTTCTTGTAGAGATTAATTGAGCCAGTTGGTAATGCTGGCTGCATGCAATTTTATACAATCAACTATTGCTAGTTAAGTGTACACATTTATTGCTCAGCAGTTGTGGAAAAGCCCTTTTCTGATGTTAGCCTATTTAAATGATTGTTCAAAATTGTCCATTGGAAACTTCCTTATCAAAGTTATTTAATGATGGTGGCACTGGGTGCTTATTTTTAATGAAGTAGTAACATTTATTTCTTCTACAGTACACACAGCATCAAAGTGAAATTGATGTTATGTCACTATACAGAAATAGGGCTTCATATTAGGGTGTTCATCACATTGTAAGGTTGTGCAAGAAGCTGGGGGGGCAAGGTGCTGGGTACATTTTTGCGAAGTATGAGTTATTTAAAATATTTTATAACGTTCTGCTACGAGTTGTACAGAAACCACAAATGTTGTTTGCAATTGTTTCTCAAGTGTGGAATTATTTGTTCTTTCTAGTCTTTCGAAGCTTACTAAGCTGTAAGCACATGCATCACAGCTTATGTTCTGTTAACATCACAGCTTAAGTTCTGTTAACATCACAGATATGCAACTGTATCGATTAGTGATGCACTATTTATCAGCTGCTTCTCTCCACTGCAACTAAGGCAAATTTCGATTTGCAGTGCACACAGAGCATAAGATGTGGAATGGGGAGCTAACCAAGAGACATTAACATTTTTAACACAAGTTATTTGGTTATTCCTCTTTCAAAAATTCATGGATCTAGGCCAACATTGTTGCAGTTGTCAGAACTATATTTGTTTGATCTCATTATGGGTTGACCAAATAATGTTCGTTTATTTCTTTAAGAACTAAACCAGTTTCAACATTGTTCCGTAATTTCCATGCAACTTTTCTCTCATTAGAACAAATATCCCATTCTTAGGAACTGTTGCTATGGATAATCATCCTCAGTATGGTGTAAATCATGATCGCAGAAACAATTTTCAGTTTCATCTGATCAAGAATAAAGATTCTTTATGTTAACATGTTGTCTATGTCTTTAATACTGTTGTAGATAAAACCAAAACGATCTTGCATTCATTTTATATGTACAATAAAATATGTTTATTAATTTTTAAAACATGTTGGACACATACATACATTGCATTAATAGGAATCATTTACAAGACATATCAACAAAATTAATTGTTCTGTTGTATAAATCCAATGAATATAATGAGTTTTCATCATGATAGATCACCTCTTCTTAAATCCGTACTTCTTTCTTTCATAGAAGAGATCTGTTTTTGCGCTTCCTAAATTGACAATTTTAGGACATCCATCCCTCTGAAATAGATAAGATATAAAAGATGAATTAAAACAATTACAATTTTCATAATTGTCCCTATTTGATACTACTGCGAAACCATGAAAAGAAATTCTTATTGAAGTATGATTAGCAGATGAGGTTGAAATTATTGATTTTGTGAAATCTGGAGTAATTTGCATTAGATTTTAAATTGACAGAACCTGGTACTTGTACTCTCTTTACTGGGGCATGAAGGACCCCACTTGGGCATTGGGTATATGCGTTGCAGAAAGGGACCAAAAAACGGTTTTATAATTAAATCTGTCCTCATACCTGATCACAGTAACAATATAAAGTGATAATACCTACAACAGTGAGTTTGTATAGTAGTACAAAGTATACTTACATCTTTCTCCATTATGGTACATTCTTTGCAGTAATAAGCATCAGATACACCGGGTCCACCACAAATCACACATCTCCCTTGGTAAGATCCATAATTACACTCGTCACATATTCGCACCAGGGTACATGGCCTCACATAGGAATCACAAATTACGCATTTGCCATCACCTAGAATAAAATAAATCTACTGTCAATTATATTAAGAAAATTCTCAAACCAGGCTATGGTTATGGATTCCATGCAACAAAATAAATATAAATAAATTATAATTCTGCAGTATATTTTTGCAAACAGACTTCTGTAATCGGCATAAAAATAAGATAGCACATGGAATTACAATTAATAAACTTTTTATATCTTTAAGTGTTCATTAAAAGTCAACTCTGACCTTATTTTGTAGATTAAAAATTGTAATAAAACTGATAAAAAGTAAATATATATTCTTAGTGAAAAAAAAAATTACACTTACACTTTTCACAGAGTCTCCCAATAGCTGAAAAACAAATTAAGATAATGTTAAGTAAAGATCTATCTGAATAGTGACGAGTACATCTCATACATGAAAGATTATATAGACACAAAAGGTTAATCTCTTAACTGACCACTTAGACAGGGGCAAGAGGCCATTAGGTGAGAAATAGACTGGCTAAACACTAAACTACAGATGGACCTGGATAGTCCTTAAATCAAGCCTGCCAGGGGTACAACAAAGCAATTATGGTTTGAGGATACCGTGAACAATCACTTGTAAAGCAGATGACAGTTCTATGCAGGGTTCATTTTAATTAAATGGGAGAAGTTACAGACCATTAAATAACTGGTATAGATAACATATATGAACTCATTTTCTCCTTAAGAACAGTCCAACCAGACCTGCAAATTGAAATAGTCCTAACAAAAACCTTGCAAATTGAAGTTAGTCCTAACAAAAACCTTCATAGTATGTTGTAGTGAAATTATTATTTTGTCGACTCTTTGGAGTCATATAGCATGAGTGAAAGACAGCAAGAAAGCCTGTCTTGCAGCCCTTGATTAAAGTTTCAAGTTTTTTTTGGAGGGATAAAATGTGCTATTATTTTAATTCACATGCCATTTGGAATGAAATGAGACTCAAGAGTTGTCGAAAAGGTATTCTAAATTAGCTTTGTATTTGTTGACAAGGGGTGAGTTGCCCCTAGTGTATGGGAGGGTGAGCAGTCTGGGATGAGGTGAGTCGTCCGAATACTGCGTTAGGATAGAACATCTTAAGTAAGTAATTTAATCGCGATGCCAGAAGGCAAATATTCGAAAATGTGGGCGATATTTGATGAACCGGTCTCTTTACTATGATACGTTTGGTGAACGCCTGCTTTCCAGGGCCTCCAAAACAACACAAAAGAAATGTTCAACAATCTAGTTGTCTTATACTCACCAACACCGGGCTGTTTTCGACAGAAAATCAAGTCAGGATGATGTTTTGCCATTGTTTACTTCGTGCGGCGTGCGTCTGACGCCGACAAATTATACCAAAGATGGCGCTGTAGTGAAAATTCATCCGAGAAGTGGCGCTGCTGAACCAATGCAGGGGCGGATCCAGAAAATATTTGGGGGGGAGGATTCCCCAATATCGCACCATTAAAAGGGAAGGTTAATTGAAAACAAGTTAGCTGGACATTATGTGCACATTTATTATTAAAAATGTTAACAAAAAATAAGTGAATGTCGAAAATACCCACCCTGTCGATAATACCTCCGTTATGGTATTGCATTATTTTTATACTATCTTTTTATATTAATAAAATGTGGAATATATGGATATACCGCGTAATGGAGGTATTATCGGCAGCTAGGGTGGTATTATTGACACTTTAGTTAACAAAACTGTTAACATTCTAATGCGAGTGTCGATAATACCGCCCTGTCGATAATACCCTCTGCTACGGTAATCAGACAAAACAAATTATTATTTTTCACCCTCACCCCAGAAAGCAGAGTGCTTCATTCAAAGTAAAATTTAAGCATGTATACATCATGCATATACCATGTGTGTGTATAAACATATAAAAAATAATAGTGCAAATCTTTAAACCTAACCCCGCCCCCCTAAACCTGCTAATGCAATGAGGTATATAATTATAATCATCAGAGATGAATACCCTATGATAATTATAGAGGGATCATAAAGATTGTCATATATACTGACTCATAGGTCAGAACCAGGATGTGGGAACTTGCACAAGTTTGTCATAATTATATGTAATATAATGTAAATGTAGGTATTTGTGTCCGCTATCCTCAATGAGCTCAGCTGACAATTTATACCCTTGGCAGGCCTGTTCTCCAACTCCAACTCCTTGGGGAGTATACACCGAGTGAGTAGCTACTACTTTGGTCCAGCACTCTACAATTGCCATCGCTGCCTGAAGCCAAGTACCCATTTACACCTAGGTGGAGTGAAGCAGTGGTTCAAGGAATATATGCTCAATTCCTCCGGGTTTGAACTCACCAGAGATAACAGTTGCATCATCCGTGTTGTATTATCCCGGAACTCATGACCATGCGTGTACGAGACTACAATTCCAACACCCTGGGACAGTCAAAACAGCCACTTTCAGGACGGCCAAACACCCCTGGCAGAGCAACAGTCAGAGGCCTGTACTTGCACCCCATGGCCTGCCCCACTATTATAGTAATATAGCTCACAGTGCGTAAGTTTGCCTCCTGTGATAGGCAAGTGCCTTGAGCTGCCAACTAAAAGGCTGCTTTAATAATGAGCGTTGATGTAACTAACTTGCACTTCTACTGGACATATTCTTGAATTCAACAGCCATAATATGTTAAATGTTATGATGAAGTCTTATACATACAGTAAAAACAAAACCAAACTCATTCTATCATTTAATTTATGCACACATATCTTACACTTCTGTATAAGTTCATACCTTTACTCAAACACAGGCCATTTAATAAACTCATAAGTTACAATTTCTGGTCTCAGGATCTGATGATTGTGAAGCGCATACATTTTGATTAAGTTATTGGTGAAAGAAAAAAATATACAAACAAAAAGGAAAACCTGAACTGCAATTTTCATTGCACTTATGGCAATTTTAGGCCTGTAATTAAATACTGATACCAACATATCAACAACCATTCAATAGATAAAAAGTCATGTAAAAAACTGGAAAAAACTTATCACATCGCAACAATTAAGCTTTCAACAAACATTCACATAAGTTATAAAAACAAGCACATAAATGGCATCATATTCAATGGGCCATTGGCAAACTACAATAAATATTTGACTCCAAAAATGTTCTCCCAAATACAAAAATGTTGTATTTCAAAAAAGAGAAACTCGCAGACAACAGTATAGGGAATTAATATTCACTGTCATTCAGTTAAAAAAAAACATAACTAAGGATTTTTTTTTTCTCCAAAGTTCCAAATGCGACTATATAAAGAGGCAAAGGTAAATTAATTACTGACATGAACTTGTGACCATTAAAGAAGAAACAAATTACGACAGAATACAAAAATATTAGGAAACACTATGAGACCAACATAGCATAACTATTAAAATGTGTATGTGACATATTATCAAAATATCATAAAATATTCTTATTTGATAAATCATGTATTTTTTTGATACAACTCTTTTGACAGAAAATGGAATTATCAGTTTCCAACTGCCATTAACACGTCACATCGTACAGTCACCAGAAAATTTCGAAACCCACTCAAAGGTGGTTCACAAACATGTCATGTATATGAAGAAAAAGAAGTAAAGAACTCTTTAGAATGTAACAACTATGTAATGATTGTCTGTTAAATGTGTAACAGCCCCTATCACACTGAAAACAATTTAATACATGAACTCCAGAGACAGTCTCACTCTCCCAAGTCGATGAAATTTCTGCCCAATGAACTGAAGCTCATTGTATCACTGTGACGATATGTTGAGAGATTCTTAAAGTTCTTTGTGTCAGCATATGAAGGAAAGACATGAACTCAGTGGCCATTAAATTTGTAATGCCACCTGTTAACGTAATTATGCACAATAATGTCTCACACCACAGAATACACCATTCTGTGAACAAATGTGTTTACACCTCCAGTTACCCTTAATATTTTCATAAAAATAATAAGTTTCATAACAGAAATCACATCCTACTCTGTATCAAATTAAATGCTCAATTTGTTAATATTTTCTTTTACCTACATAAAGTTCAACATGGATAGTCAGATCAAAGCAGTCTCAATTGAGTCGACATGTAATAGCCATATCCTGGGAACGTGCTCATGGACAAAGAATAAAAATAAACCCATAAATTGGTTCACTGTATTATTCAAAAGCTACTGAGCAACAAGTCCGTTTCATAGAATTCAGAATATCCAAGATATATGGATGGCACCTTGTACAACACACATAATCTACTTCCATAGCAGGCATTTTAATTTTGGCTTTTGGAGACAGATTAATGTCATAAACCAACCATTGCAAGGAGTGCAATATCATGTTATTACATATTATATGTATTTATTCATGTATACACTCTTCATTGTTATGTTGAACAAGTCTTGTAAATGCCAGGATTAGGTTACAGTAATTTCATGAAGACTACCTACATAAGTTGTTATCCCTGTTGCCCTGGTAACTATAGAGGAGAATGTCTTGATGAGAATGACAGTGCTCTTGTCAAGTAATGAATAATGGTTACTATGAAGTAAGCAGCTACAGCTAAAGGTTGAAGATACTTCAGCATGTGAAGAATTATTTCAGTTAACGACCAGTTAAATTTTAGATAGAAGGGCAGACTTAAGCTAAATTGCACTAATTAAAGAGTAACCCTGTTATAACTTTCTCCTGAAGTTAGTTTTCAGCACTGACACATAAATGCCTTCTATAGAATATTTATGACACAAGTTTAAAAAATAAACTGTTTTAGTGGGTTTCATTAGGAGTGATGTATGTCTCAGCTAGGCCTGCACAGGAGCATTCAAGTCAGAACACATCAGCTGTTGTTGATGCATGTGGAGACCATGAGAGTGAACGGCCACAGCACTGTCCGCAGTGAAACCGCACAACTGGCATCGGTATATGACTTGCGTATGACGATCAAGTTGGTGTCGTTCAAGCTCATCTTCACTTTCACATGAGAAGTAGCATCCTTGCTGCTGGCAGCGGTATATAGGCCCAAAGCTGAGGCCATGGTTGTTTGAGATGTGAATAAAGTCATAGGGCTGACTCTGAAAGTGATAGTCAGTCACATGATTCACGACTGACCCTTCGAAAACAAAGAGGCGTAAACACAATGTGCACTTAAATAAGCGTTTGTTACGTTCCAGAAGCTGTTTCTTGCGCGGATTTCGCTCTGGGCGCTTGGATTTACCATTCCCTTCTCTTAGATCTTTTTTATCTTTAGACCCTCGGCTCCCTGCAGTTGTCTTCAAAGGAGTAGTGGGATGAGACGGTGCAGTGCTGACCACATTATTGCCAGAACTTATGGTGAGTGCTTGCACCAGCTTTGTGTTAATACTGGATGAGCCATTCCTCACAGACTTCTCTACAAGGAGACGATTCTTACTGAGCTTTTTGGTAATGCGCCAACAAGGGTGACTGCAGATAATGTGAGACTTGAAGGCACTGTAACTATCCGTAGAGAAAGAGCACAGGACACACTCCATGGTGATGTCTGAGCAGATAACAAAACGATCTATCTCCTGACAGTCTTCACCAAGTGCTTCATTGGGAGAAACTTCGCCATCTGTCTTCCGCGAACCACCAGAAGAACAGGATTCTGGGGAACCAATGGGACTTTCTCCTGTACTATCTGGGCCCCCTGCACTCATGTTAGGATGTGGACTGTCATAAACTTCCCCAGCTGCTCCTGGATGACTGTGGGCACGACCACGCATTCGCCGTCCCGCCGTCTTTCCCAGCTCTTCTTCTGAACTGGTATCGCTCAATTCACAACCGATGCCTCTCCTAGAACTAGCTTGAAACAGTTCTTTTTGATCCTGGTTCTCATTTTTAATGGTGCACTTGGATGGGATGTTTGTGTTTGTAATCAACATATGCTCCAGTGCAGAGGCTGGGCTATTACAGCTATTAGCAAGTATTTCTGTGCTGTTCTGACCTGCAATAATTGTTTGGCTTCCGAGTGATTGTACAGATTTGTCTCCTTCAGCACCTTTTGAACGAATTGTTTCCCTGTTATTGTCACTGTTCTCTGTCTTGAGAAAACTTGTTCCTTCCAAATTACTTTCTGTGAGGTCAGAGGGGGTCAGATTTGGCTTGGCGACTTCAATGGAATTTGATGTCGCCACATGTATACTAGGGGGTAGTTCTAACTTTACTTGGCCCTCCAGGGGGTAAGACATTGGCAAATAGAACACAGTATCATTCAGGTGGTCCTCGTGATTGAAAGTCATAAGTGAGTCAACTTCATGGAATAAAGGCATGTCTATCATGGAGTCAAAGCTGCCGTTCATGGTCAGAATATCATGCAATCCATATGAGGTATCAAAGTCTGGTTTGATCACCAAGGGTTCGCCGTCTAGGGAGCTCCCAGGGCTCTCAAAACCTGTTTGCTGATTGGCAGGGGTCCCGTCTGAAGACTTGCTTTGCATATCACCACGATCTGGAGGATCGTCATCCTTTTCTAAAATACTACAACAATCTATGTCATCTTCGTCACAGCTTTCACCTCTTGAAGCACTTAGGCTGTAATCTTTTGCAGGTTTTGTCAGAGCCAGTCTCCTCCTCTTCTTGGTATCTGCAAGGAAAAAAGCAACATGACAGTTAAACAGAAGTTGTGTGATAAAAAAATTGTAATTTAAAAAACTGGCCCCTTTACAATGGTTACCTAATAAGGCCTAACATAACAGTTCCTCCGTACCATTCAATATTTGCTTGCGTAAAATTTGAAAGGGCTCAATTAGTTTGCAATGAGTATTAATGTACTGTTAAGTTCTGGAGCCCCAATTGCTGTCTAATGGAGCTATCTATCATCACTGCATTCCATTGGCTTGAAGATCATTGCCATCAATAGCCAATTGCAATTCTGATGATTGTACTTGGGGAGTTCCTTCGCCTTTGAAAATGAGCCCAATTACAATCAGCATAGATCTGTCTTTAGTCCATGACTAATGGACCTGTTCAACTTCTTAGGTGGCTGTTCATTAGTGGTTCAATTAAACATTAGGTTGCCTTGCGCAAACAGTTAATGTCTTAGAAAAAAAAACAGAATCAGGGAAAAACAGGCTAACATCAATAATCTTTAAAAATTTGGTTCTGTTAGGTGTCATAAAGAAACTTTAGGGCTGACTAAAAGGTGACACTGAAATTACATTTGTGGACAATATTGACATTTATGATTTATTAACACATATTTGTATACTGATTGATATTATATACCTTCGGCATTTTCCAATTTATACCAAGGTTTAAAGCCAGTGCAATGCTCAATTATTATTGTTACAAAATGATGTTACAATAGCCCACTGCTAATGACAATGGTAATCTGATATCAGATATTTGGTAATAATAATTATTACTGGGAGTTATTGGCAAACATAGAATAAATACATAAATGACATAAGTTTGTTTTGCATTGCCCACGTATTCACCCCCCTGCTGCCCATTTTTTGTTTTAAATATACACTCAGTGTCATAGAAATTCGCCAGGTCATCGAAATTCGCCACCTTCAACAAACACAATTAAACACCTTGCAATTCTGTAATTTATTATGAAACTAATTGTTCATGTCATTGAGAATGTTCTAACACTTGGACAGGCATTTTTAGTAGTGTTTGTGATAGTTTATTTAGAGTGGCCAATTGCGATGACCATGGCCTAATTCGATGGCCCTGAGTGTTGGCTGGCAGGGTGAATACTCGGGTCAACACAAAACAAACCATGTAATAATATATAAGTATGATTACTCATATATATGTTAAATATGGGCTTTGAACTCCTTTGTTGTTATACTGTTATAAATTATCAAGTTCCAAGATTCATTGTTTTTCCCTCCTTTCCTGATACAACTTTTCATTACATTAACTGAGAAAATTACACCTGTACCAAACGTCAAACTGAATTTATTACTTTTGACGGCTTTTAAACTTTAAAGATGCACGGCCATCCTGCTTATCTACTTAATGAGTTAAAACAGCAGTAGCAGTAGTACCTTTCACCAGGTACTGGTTGATTCGGCATTTGGCGCATTTAGCATAGATGGAATCGGGTTGATTCGGCTGCAGAAATAGGTCGATTTGGCATTGGGATTTTGATCAGCACATAACCTTGGAAGAAATATATGTTTCTTCCAAGACATAACTTTGGTTGGTTCGGCATAGGGGTCCATAGATAATTGCAATGATGTTTTGTCTATGCAGTTGCGTGATCTTGGCGCCAATACCAATTGGCATTATCTGTCATAACTTCATTACATACAAGTGTATTCAATGTATTGAATTAACCAATTTGCTTTGTACAGAGTCACTAAAAAACTTTACTTTGTATATTTAATTTATGTATATGATTCACAGACAGAAATACTTGATTTGATTTCCATGTATGCCTGTAAAGGTGCATCAAATAAAATAAAACATATATATTAAAGTGCAATTCAGAAAAAATTGATCAATTAGTTGATTGGTGTGATTAGTTGATTAAAGAAATCTGTCATTAAATTTTGTACATGTATGCAAAATAAATGTTATTTTAGAACTGTACATCTCTTTTCAATAGTTAATTTCTGTGTTTATTGAAAATAAGGAGTACATTCTTTTATTTATTTGTCATAGTATAATTTTAGGTTTTTATGTAAGTAAAGATTCCAACCTTATATCACAGGTTGAATGATTACAATATACATGTAAAGTATAAAAGTTCAATAAAATTGTATTGGCTAGAATATATTGCTGAATAATGCATTACATGTTAAAGATTATTTACCATGTAGAGTTAATTGTAGGCTTTTAAAAAATAAAATAAAATTTGAGTGCCCAATTTCTTTGAATTTAGAGCTTCAGTCGAAAATGACCAGATTAATATGAGATGCTGCCTCAGCATGATTTTGCTGCCCTGTGTGAACATTTATTTGAATGCCAATATATAGCCATTGACTGCACTTTTTTTGCACAAGGCAATAATAATATATGGATTTCTTAATTGGGCATTAAAAAAAAACACTTAATAAATATCATAAACCACACACACATAAGTGAAAGTGATAATTACATTTAATCTTTTTTTTTGTGAATTGTTCATTCATTATCATTTATACATTTTATTATGTCAGAAAACTATATAATATATATTATATATCCTGTTGTAAAGAAATTATGAATCAATAGATTATTTTCAATTCTATTTCACTTCCTGTACAGAGTATATTTCTGTTCAAATATTTTAATTAATTTTCCCTTATTAACTAACCACTTTAATCAGTATACATATCTATTTTTTATCCTACAATATCTATGTTTTAAGGAAATTTTTATAATATATTATATTTTATTAAATTTATGTCATTTTATTCTATTTATTTGATTGTTATGTACAATCAGAGAAAATTCAAATTAGAGCATATAAGATACTTTCTTGAAGTCCATAGTAAAGCTGCATTGCTAGGCCTTGACGGCGATATTGGTTGCAAAGCATGTAAAATTAGGCAAAATGATAAGGATGTGGAACAGGTTAATTTTATTTGAGTGAGACCTGATTGACAAAGAAAGTGTTTGAATGGGATTATGTAAGATCAAAATGATGGTGTGAAAAAGTAAAAGAAATATTCTTGTCTATAAACTCAATTGATGTATTTATGGAGAAGATTACCTGTGACTTAAGGATAGTAGAAGCAACACTTTTTGATGATAGAAAAACCCAATTGAAGCAACTGTTAATAACAACTTCCAAATTATGAATATTCATTATTAAAAGAAGATATAAATTCTGAAAGTTACAGGTATCTATATTATTGTTTTTACATGATTTCATAGTATTAATAATAGCGTAACTCTGCTATAAATGTATGCTATCCTGGAATTGTAAAATGTATCCAGTTTTAAAGTGGTATATAAGCCCAAGAGAGCTGGGTTACACCAATTAAGTTGTGATCTACTTGTGATATATATTGTGTACCAACCACAATATGGAAATAAAATACTCAAAACTCTATTATATTTATTTTATTCAAATTTGTGGCATTTATTAAACTTATATAACCTAATTTGATAAATAAACACCACCCATTGGTTTAAACAAAAGGTTTAGGGGGGTTGCATGGCCATTATGCTCATTACATTTTAGGCCTACTGTGTCACCTGCTGAACAAACCAGCCAGCTGGCAGTATACACAAAAGTGTGCCGAATGGACCAAATATTGATGGCAAATGGACCATAATCCTAACCACTTTTTTATGCTAAATCGTCTATAATTCTGGTCGTAACGACGGTGCCGAAAACGTCTTGTGCCGAATCGACCCAGATTGCTTGAAAAATCAGTTTAAAGCCAAAGATTCCAGCACAAATAATGACGAGCGTGAGCTAAAAATCACAAACTATCTTAGTATTAATGTCACCTGCAGAATACTGACCTGTCTTTCCTTTACAACTTGGTGGTATATAACGGTCTTCATCATCAGAACTGCTAGACAGGCTGCCTCCGTCCGAATAGCCACTGCTGATGCTACCCCTCGCATCGCCAATACTGTTGCAGCTACCATGACCACGTTTAGCTGCCATTTCAACAAGTCTGAAAATTACAAAATATATAATGTTACTTCAGTCAGCAAGTTAGATTGTGCGTCTTGATTCATGAAAAAAAAAAAAGTGACTTTTATTGAAACACATTGCTGAATAACCGACGATGTGAAAAACTTGCACAATTCATTATGTCGGGAATACACCTGAACATGTACTACAATGCTCAGGATAAATAGAAACCAATCAATGACCCCATCATCATGACCAATTCCATTTTGTGATATTGAAAACACCATGTGACAACAACTAAATGCAGTTGGCGGACAACATTTTAAAGGTAATCTCTAACCACACCATGTTAAATATTTTGACAGCTAGGAACAAACAAGCTGACAGATGTGAGCGATAATCCAGAAACTCCGATATAATTAATCCAAGCGTTGCTTACAGCCACAGGCATGTTCCGTTTTAAATGCTATTCATCAGATCACACAACCATGCAAAATGACAACCGAAAGACGTAGCCTACCACTTGCAAAGTACACGTACCTATATTTTGACAACTAGCTGATATTTAACAGAATTAATTCTGCGAAGCCACATTCCATTTCCTTCGTTTCTAATCCGCGTTGCCCGGATTTCCAACCGCTTAACACAAAAAAATTTTAATTGATTAATAATCATTTTAAAACTGCATAGTAATATTTCAACTAATATAAAAGGCTATATAAATGATTAATACAAGGATATTTGGACTAACCATGGGCTAGTGAGGGGAAATCTCTCAAATTTTGTTAGTGTTGTAAGGGTCTGATAAAATAGCAGACGCCCGTTAGGGATTTTCCCTTAGTTATCGCTCGTACTGCAGGACGGACGACTGTTCCTGTGCCCGTGTTTTGCTTAACTGATTGTCATGAAATGTTCGTATGATTAATTTCTAGGTACTGTTGTACCTGGAAATCCAAAGATCAGCACGGCAATTGTGCACAATTGTGTGGACTGTAAACCATCGCTTGAACTAAAGTTGAAGCACAGTGCCACAAATGTACACTACAAAAAATGGAAAAAGTGCAGTTTAGCGGACCCAGATTTATGACCATAATTAGCATGCCTCGTTGCCAGGCCTATGACGTAAAAATACTTGAATTCAATGTATGACGTCACAAACTAATGACGGCGGTTTTCATCTTCACGGCAGACATAGAAAAATAAGTTTATTTTATTTTTCTTGGGCCCAGTTCTGGCAGTTGGGGGCTAGAGCCCCCACAGGCCCACTCCCCACTATTCTACACTAAATACTTTTAATTGTGCTAGAACTTCAAACGTGTATACTATTTTATGTTTCATATTTCATAGACTCTAAATATGGGCATACATTAGTGTCTGCTATACTGCACTAAACCCCCAAAAAATGCCCAAAAAAAATTAAAAATATGATTGAAGTTTATTTCATAGTTATAGTTGTAGACGGGGGTACAAATGCAGGTGGAAAATTTGAAACGATTGTGCTTTTGATGAGGATTTGTAGCATTATATAGCTTTTCAATTTCATAGCTTCAAGCAGAATCTGAAAATTACATTACCTTTTTTGGGTTTAGAATTTTGTAATGATTTTAGGGCCCCTTGGGCAATGCTGAAGGGAACCTGTCACCCTCGTTTAATTAGATTTCTTCAAATGCACCCTATGTGGGTAACTTCAGCCCAAAAAGTTGTAAACTGTTCTCATCCTTTGTTGTAGGAAATGGCTAGACTGGTTCTGATTCTCCGAAAACTGAGTCCTGCAAGGGCATTTCTGTTATTTATTGTCTTGGTGCCATTTTACTATGAATTCTTCAGCTATGTGTTGCAAAGTTGGCAATGGCAATCGTTGCGAATTCCTGACAGGCAAGTATTATTTTTTTAATATTTATACTTAGATTATTATACATTACAGTATTATTGCACTCAAGTCTTGTTATAACCACCAAGGAAATGTACCCCAGGCAAATCTCGCAAAGTTGGGGTATTATCATAATTTATTCATGTGGCCTGGCCAGGGGTAGTGGTCAGGCATGTCACACAGGGTCAACTCATTTAAATATAACATTTGGCTCTCTGCTGATTGGCTAGTTTGGAGCCCTATCTCGACTTATTTACTGGAGCCTTTGCTGGAGTGGTTATAAAGAACACCTCTATGTGTTCCGAAGACCTGTTCAATATAATGAACCATCTCAGTATCTGGTAGATAGGGGAGACTGGCGCACAGTGGGTATTCTTTGAAACTAGGGCATGAAAATCTCAGTATGTTACAATCATAAGAAGGCCCTGGGAAACACCCATTTAAATCTGTATATCATCACCTCCAGTTTACTAGGCTTAGTCAGTGTTCCAGCTAGGATTTCATTTGGGCATGGTGTACTCAGAAAATCAGGGCACCTAGACAAACGTTTTGACAACTCTAAGAATAAAAAAGCTTATGAAATGGAGCATGGCGCTAGGAAAGTCAGGCATTTTGGGAGCCATGCTCAAATGGCCTATCTAGGACACTGTTAAAATATTTTAAGGTAGCAGAAGTAATTTTTTTTTCTAAATGCAAAACAGTTACAGTGTCGTAGCATTTAAAATACATTAGCATTCACAGGGGCTCCCATAGAAAATGGGTTGACGAAATCTACAGCCCCCACTCCAAAGGAGACCCTCAACCTGTTCCTTGAATAAAGGGAAAAATAAAAAAGTCTTCTCTAAACAAAATAGGGGGAAAGCTATAGATAAGTAGGTTCATTGATAATATAAACTCCACAGGCCCTATCCTCAAAAAAAAAAATTCCCATCCTAGAAAAGAGTTTTGAGTGTTCTCTTTGGTAGAATCCTGCTTCTCCATCAATGGGACCATCTAGTAATCCCATCTTGGAAAGCTTCCCCATCTCATTTCTTGGACTGTTTGGCCCTCTACACAACATTCTTTGTCCCAGTACATGGTCATCTAGTCTTGATTCTATTAAAGCTTTGAAATCTAGATTTAGAGATGCATTTGTGCTACTTAGCTGTCTTAAGAGGGGCAAAAGCTATTTTAACAATTTAGATAAGCTTCATGAGAGTGCTGTATATTTCCCCAAAAATATATGTAGGGAAGTTGTGAAGAGGCTCTTTTTACATTTATTATCTTTGTAAAATAATTATGTTGCAGGCTTATATTGAAGTATACTACAGCTGATGGCAGCTCTAGACAATAAGTTTTGTCATTGGCTCGAGGCACTTTGAAGAAGATTTTAATCAAACATTTCATGTAGCAGAGTAAAATTATGCATGATGTCATGGAAATAGCTTTTTGGTATTTTCAGTGATTCTTCAGATCAGCATAGAATACTTTTTGTTGCGGACCCACAGTTACAGGGATTCAAAGATGAGCATCCTACTTTAGGCTACATCACAAGATGGGATGCTGACAGGTGAGATGCTCTTAGATAGATCAAACTCTACATCTGTGCTGGAAGTACTTTAGATGACACCACTGGTCATTCTCCTAGCTCAAACTTTTCACTGGTCACTTACTTCAGTGTTGTAATGGGTGATAAGCTTATAATTTTGATACTGGTAGATGACTCAAGACGTAGTCATTACTTAATTCACACCATCCTGAATTGATGATTTAAATTTCTCTTATTGGTAGGTATCTCAAACGGACATTCCAGTTAGCCTTGTCCCATCATCGAGCAGACACAATTGTTTATTTAGGGGACTTACTTGATGAAGGCAGCCCTGCAGAGGACCAAGAATATACAATTTATTATCAGAGATTCATGGATATATTTTCGACAAGTCCTGATATCAAAGTAAGTTAAAGCTCCTTTTAAATGAGGAACACATCAATATGTGTTTCACATGGAGTTGCCTAACATATTACATGTACAATCTCTTTTTCACTAACCAGCATGTTTACATATCTGGAGACAATGATGTCGGAGGAGAAGGTATGGATCAAAGAACGGAGTTCAAGGTGAATCGCTTCAGAAAATTCTTCAAGGAACAACCTCTGGTGTCTACAAGATATATTGATTACATTGTTGTAAGTTTAATTGATCTTTGTCACAAGAGTTAATTTTTCAATATCACATACTATTCATGTTACTTAGGGAATACACAATAGAAAATTATTCCTCCTTGCAGAGTCATTATAACACAGGACAAGAGTTACCTGAGGAAGACATCGATACAGTTCTACCAAAAGCGAAGAAACCCATTCGGATCCTGCTCAGTCATATGAATTTGTTGTCGAGTAGGAAAGAAAATTTCATGGAGGTACTTGTCTCTGCAATAGGTATCCATGTACAGTTCCCAAGTAGGGATGGACTACGAGTTATAGTCTTGCGCAGTGGGGTGGATGCAGCCTTAAATTATCAGCCCGTGCACATCTCTACATATATGTTGTCTCATTTTTATAAATTTATCTTTTTTCGTTTGCAGTTGTTGAAGAGAGTAAAACCAAACATTATATTTACAGCTCATGTACATGTTGTGAGTATTCTTTAAATATACATACATGAATTAAAATCTCCCATTTAATCGATGTGTTGTATCATATGGGTGATCACCTGAAATATACCTTGTTCTGTAGGCACACTTGTTCACCTGCATCGACTGCTACAGTAGCAAACCCTCTGGCAGAGGACATAATTGGCTTGGCGGTACGCGACGTATGGATGATTACAGCATTTATCCTTTCAACATATTAAACACGACAGCCGTGCACGAAGTCATTGTTCCATCCTGTAGTTACCGCATGGGTGTTCCAAAAATGGGTTACGGAGCAGCAGTAATAGGTATATTAATTATGTCATTCTTATCATTAGTAACTTTAACGTGTTTTAATTTGCTGAAGCCACTTTCCTTAATTTATACTAAATTTGAATTCTGTCTCTTGCAGACAAAAATGGTCATGTGAGATACACCGTCCTGTGGCTGCCTTCAAGATATCGCCAACTGTTCTCCTACATTTACTTATTGGTTTGTCTAGTTTGCTGGTGTGGTTTCTATTGTGTCTTTTTGAAACCAAGATCAGGATCTAACAAAGTGAACTATTCAAAATCATGGTAGTCATCCACTCACACAATTTAATTACAGCATGTATTGTGATATGAATATTAAATTATAGTGGTTAGTTCTTAATCAAGTGGCAACAAATGTATAAATTTGCATCTATGCTGCAATACATGTTATTGCACCTTTACCAAAAGTGAATTGCACATTTATCGGGTGCCCCAAGGATGGAGTCGCACCATAGTTTGATCTTCTGGCCCTCCTAACAATCCCCTTTTACTTGTTTTCTAGTGCCGAGATATGGACTAGGTATAAAACTGGACATCTAATCAAAGTTGTACGAAAGGCTCTGTTGTGTCCTTTGGGGTTAAAATTCATCACACACTTTAATCTGCCAGGGATAACATAATGTCGGTTGTTCTTTCTATTTTGGCTTAGAAGTCCTCATTTGATTACTTTATTACCCCGATCCACATGTATTGGCTATTGCTTCCTCACAGCCTGAGTCACAGGTCACAGAAGAGGTTGCATAGGAAGCACGACCAGTCAGTGAGATGAAAGAGTCTGCATAGCAACCATAGATGATTGAGGCTGAGGATATGTCCAGTACCTATCCAAAGAATTTGTTCATAGGCTGACATAATACCTTGTCTTTTTGCCTGAAATACTTCATACCATTTCTTCTAATATGCCATTTGATATCTCTTCAGTTCCATTTGCCATTACGGTGTATTGGTAGCACTGTTGCTTAAAGGGAGGTGGGTCTCTGCCTCTCTTGAGGTACGTGGAAATATTTTCTACTGTTGGTCAGATTTAAAAAGCGGCATTTCCTTTTGCACATGATGCATATAACTCTGGTCTTGGTGCCATGCCATGAGCTATACCTCTCTGTTGCTTCTTGTGTTGAACATTACTTATAATATTATCAAATACAAAATTGAATAATATATATGCTTTGGTCTCGTGACTTCTAAATCAATAAAATTCGTTAATTTGTAGTTTGTGCTGCATTTTACAAAAATGCTTATTTAAGTAAGCATTTTGTTTTTTAACCCTTATCAAACAAAGTTTGAAGAGGGTTATTGTTATCACCTGTGTCCGTCCTAGGAAACCTGTTGCACAATGGCAAAGAATTAGGGTCCGTCGGACAGACACAACAATTTAAATGATGCTTGTGTGCTTTGTGGGATTTGCTGAGGGTTTTGCTGCAGCCAAGCCTAGGTTTAAATTATCAGATCTTCATGAACAGAAGAAAACCCGTTTGATAAAGCTAGTTATTCTTAAACATATTGATACTGAATCTGAAATGGTTGTGTCATTGTTACCATCTAGGCAGATATGTTATGATCAGATAAGTAGATGTAAATGGTTATATCAGTGAGCAGAATTTCCAACTTCTGAAGCAATGAATGTGTAAGATTTGCCCCAAAATGGTAAATTAAAATGTCAATTTTATGAAGATATTTAATGCTTTGAGTATATTATATAATGTCCAATAATTAATTAGGTGTACCTTTTTTCTTAATCTTTACTTTGTTCAATCTAGTTTGTGCTTGAAATTAAGTGCTGATTTCAGGGGTTTTTAATGTTATTTCCGTGTGGCTGTGATCATAGTACTGCTGTTTTTATGTGCCTATCAATTGGTGTAACCATGTATAATTGTGTCTTACAATAAACGTTACTATTTTACACACAACAGCAATATTTATGCTGTTTTATTCGTTGCTGTTCATGAGTTTATTTCATGCTAGTGTTCAAAGAGTCAGAATAATGAACTGTATTGAACTATAATGTGAGATGGTAAAGTTTGGTCTTTATATTTTTACATATATATACAATTATATTAACTTTTTCTTTCAGTTTAGATTATACTTTGCACCTTTGTATCATTTTACTATACAAATGCAGATGTTCACAGTATATTGCTTCATTGACTATATTGCTGTGTAAAAGCGCCAGTCCAACCAGGAATGTGTTTTCCAGGGTTAACATATACATTTTATCATGCACTGAATGATTATTGTGAATTAAATAAATTTACTTTCCACTCTGGCCCTTGTGTATTTTTATCTCAACATGTTTCAGCAGAATAAGCTGCTTATTAAATTGGCAAATGAATCACTGAAGCTTGTGAAAAGCACTGTGCATCGCAGACAAACCGGTTGTTATTAATTTGTAGCTGTATCTTGAATAAGCCAGATAATTACGCAGTTCATTAGTTTGATAAATCACATCGCTGGATAAAAATGAAATAAATCATAAAAACCTTGCATACAAGCATAACTTGCCGTTACTCCCAATCAGTTATATTACAGCATGCTCAGAGGTCAGACGGTACGGACTCCCAGGCCCCCATCTACCAATATATGTAACTGACTTTGCTGTAATACTTCTTTTTACGCATTTAGCCCTTCATGTCAGCTCTCCTGAGGTGCAGATAATCTGCTTTGTGCCTAGCCATGGTCCACAGGCACATTCAACCATTAGGCCATTTCTTCAGTTTCAGATACAAGCCCAACTTATGTCATAACTCAAAGTCAATAATATATACTGCCAAGTAACGCAAGTTTATTTGTGTAAAAAATAACATGAAAAATAAGGTTTACAAAGCAAGATACACATCTGCACAAGTCCACCACAGTGTAAGCCTTTTAGCATTGTAATGATACTTTGAGGCATCCTGTCTTAAGTAAATTTTGAGTGGATGTTCAAACCCATTAGGAACATAACAGAAGAAACGTGCACATCGGTATAAATTATGGGAAATAAGTATTATTACATTTCAAACACTTAACAAAAATTTGCTACTTTATCCTTTTAGAGAGGACATTCCGGCTCGCATTACTTCATCAACCAATAGCAAGTTGCTGGCAATTATTGTACTGCAAATAAAAGAAATACAGCTTTAAGAAATTGTGTTATTAAAAAATATGTAAAAATGTCTGGTACCAATCGTGAAATATTTCTCGGTGCAATTTGTTCCAACATACCTAGAGTTAAGCAGTTGTCGCTTGACACTATAGTTGTCCAAAATGCCAGCATCCATTGGTATCAATACCTCTCCTGTAATTAAAAGGTTTTCAGGCATTAAATTACATTGATTGTAACAACAAGCTAAATCTCCATAAACCAGTGGTTTTCAGCTAATCAAGGCAGAAATGGGGATTTAATGTACATAAGGCCACCAACACTTTCACAGGTAAACAAGGCAGGTATTAATTAGAGCAATGCAAGTGTATTTTTAATTAATCCTTTACAATACACACAAGATTCCATATTTCTTTACCTGTATCTATGTCCAAACCAACTGGTTGCCCAGCAGCAGCATACTCTTCCTGCAGTTTTACAATGGTTTCTTGAGAATCAAGACCAGAGTTCCTTGCAAGAACTTTAGGGATAATTAATAGGGCATCAGCATATGCTTGCACTCCTGAAAAGTATAAATTAACCCATTAGCACAAGCTTATGATACAACCAGGACACACAGCGAATCCTGATTACATGCTGCAGTTATTAATACAATGGTTCTTTTTTTTTATTCTTACCTAGTCTGGTTTTGCCTTTTACTTGCTCTTTGTGTTTTACCAAAGCAGCATGCGCAGCAATTTCAAAAGCACCAGCACCAGGTACAACAGCACCTGAAAAATAAAATGGTTTATTTTTGATCATGTACAAATATTCAGTGCTAATTTGCTCACAACTAGGGGTTAGCTAGAAACCCCAGGGGTTCGAGATAGAGCATTTGCATTCACAATAGCATATTCTTTGAAGTCGAAGGTGATACAATAAAGTGACGTGTCCGCAATTCACAAATTGCCCTCTGAACCTCCACTATAAACCCTTAGCCAGTGGGTGGATGACCTACAAACAGAAGAACAAAAACACTGGCTGTTCCAGCATGCATGTCCTATCGTAATAGGAACTCCTACTAATTCTAAATTATATTTACATTTAACGGCTAATTTCTTAATCTAAAGCTCAAATGGTTTTTAGTTGGTGAATTTAGACACTATTTTCTTCCATTAAAATCAACTAATAACCTTTTGCTAAGTAGGAGATCCTTTACCTACTCTGGCTCATTCCATTCACTCTGGCTCATTCAATTTTAGGTAGTCAATAGAACTCTATTCTAACATAGAACTGATAGTAATGATTCAGCTAACTGCAAGCAGTTATAGCTGAATCAAAAACAGACAATTTGTACTGGACAATATTACTACATTCATAAACACTTACTGTCATCAATGGCATTCTTGACAGCTCGTAGACCATCATGAACAGCATCCTTGATCATTGTTAGGGTATGCTTGTTCGGTCCCTTGATCAACAAAGTTACAGACTGGGGGTTCTTGCATTCTTCAATGAAGGTGAACTTGTCTTCGCCCTATTTTAAAAACAAAATAAACCATGGTTATCAATCAGCTAATACACTAAAACCTCACCTTACATATGTATGATGTGTTCGTAATTTTAATGCTTGGAAAGATATTGAAATTAATTTTAACACTTCAATGAGTCCATCCAGTGCATGCATGTTTTCTACAGTCTATAAATTTAGGGAGTTGGTTGGTTGCATGCCATCTTTGTCATCTACTGGGTTCATTATGTTGCAACAGAGTTCTGACACATAATAATTATTAATAACTAGAGCACATAGAAATGTGCAAATTGGCACGCAGGTATACATTAAATAAAAGGCAGAACGTCATAGAAGTCATTTCTGAAGAGAAACGGTATCCATTTGTCATGAATGACATGAAGCTGTCTAATCGGGTGAATTTGGCGCAAATACGCATTCGGCGCGTATAGAACGGTGAATTTGGCGCAAAAAATAGTGAACTCGGCTTAGTGAATGTGGCGAACGGTAAATTCGGTGCCATAGATATAAAGAGAAAAAAGAGAATGTGTAAAATACGATTAACTTGTATTATTGAAAATGATCAGCTGATTAATCAGAAAGTAACAAACTTTAATTATATATATATACATATATATATATATATATATCTTTTTTTTTTTTCACAATTGCTTGTCATACAATTCAGCAAGTAATGGGACATAAAATATTTGAAAGTTTTATTGTGATGTAAAATAATTTTATTTTTTGATGAAGAACTATTCCAATCTATTACACTTTATCATTTCATGTAAACAAAAAGAAGGAATTTATTAATTATTTAATGAGTTTTTTGTTGTTGTTTTCGTGGTATATATTTGCATGTCATGTTGTATTAAGCAACACCATATTTTTGCTGAGTCAACATGCACTCCATTGTCTACATAAGAATGTCAGTAAGTTATTTAAACCTCAATTGGATAAAACTATGGTTTATCCAAGTTTAAACATTCAGGGCAAACCCAAGATCAAAGTGTGTACCAAGGGGTTGAAAATCCTATATCAGTACTATGTGCTTTATATAATATTCCTCAAGTTGTTAATACATTTTTATTTTTATTTTTTAATGTTGCTGGGATTTATTGTCTTTTGCTTATTAAATTTTGTATATTTATCTATTTAAACTTTATAAATTGATATACGTTCATATATTTCCTATTGTGGAATTTGGATTTTGAATCTTTTTGAATTTATATACATTTTTAATAAATTGTTTTTAATAGAAATAACAATATGCTCATTACAGTAAAATAATCAATTTAAATAGAAAATAACAATATGCACATCATCAACTGGGCTTCATGCACAATACAGAATAAAAAAAATAATAATACAGTAAAATCATAAACTGGTAGAGCTTGCATTTGCGCACCAAACAAGGTATGTAACGTTTGCCTGCCACATATAGATGCTAAGTTATTCCACATGAAAGTATGCGCCGTTATATCTTTTGATCACATAGTGCTAATCGTAGAATATATCTATTAGCATAAAATATGATAATGAGGGCAGCTGGCAGTGTTTACTTGAAAAACAAAAGTTTCACACTGAATCACAGTAAAGTATTTAAAGTAAATGTCAATATTCAAACAAAATTGGGTTTGCCATTTGAAACACCATTGCTGCAAGACCCTTACTATCATCTTAACCTAGTGGACCTGACTTCAGCAGCCACCTGGCTTTAGCAGCCACTTTAGCTCCTTCCCTTGGCTGACCACTTAACACAGGTTGCACTGTATATCCAGTATGTTTTTGATACTGCTCCAAGCAAGCTAATCACTGATTGGCTGTTATATTTTGGGACTACCCATTTCGACCAATGACAGCGCACAACACAAAGTAATCAAAATGGCGGTTGTCACTGATAATCACGACAGTCTAAGCTACGTTTTGAAGGCGAATTTTGCCGTTTTCAGAGGGAGTGGATACCGTATTTGTTCAGAAAGGTATTCTATGACTTTCTATCTTTTATTTAATGTTTACTTTGAGAAATTTGATCAACTTTTGACGAAGTTATGCGCTCCGGTTCGCTTTGATAATGCCACTGTCAGCCTCTCCCCCGAACATGCACGAAGCTGTACAAACGTACTTCGGTCATTTCCGTCGGAGTTCGCCATCTTGTGGCCGGAAACAGCCGAGGTACTCGCGGAGGCAACAAACAACGATTCCAAGAAATGTATGGAACACATAAAACAAAACATGAGTGGAAAACACTCCAAAGGCAGTACACTATAGACGGACAAGGTGGCAGGGCGCTACGACGTGTAGAAGTATGCTATATACACGCTTGAACGTATACCCGAACTGGCCTCATTGGATTAACATGCAAGTTCGAATTTGCCGCTCGAAAAATGGCAAACCGGACGCATTACGCGAAAACGCCTCCTCCAAGCAACGTAAGAATTGGCACTCCGTGCCAATAATTAACATCTTCTAGTTTGGCCAACTTTAATCATAAGAAATTTGTCATTAGAAATACCCTTATAAAAAGGGAGTCGGTTCAAACTCACTTAATTATTAAGGCCACTTAGAGCTGGACCAAGGCTGATATCTATTGTATACTGGATCTTAGAATTAAATTATTAGTGCAATGTAAATTGTCTCTTGCATACTTACTAATACATGTTCGTAGACCAGTCCAGCAGATCCAAGACAGTCAGGTTCGAGATCGTCCAATGAGTTCATAGCCATTCCTCCACAAGCCAAGGAAAGCCTGAAATTGTTTATTGAAATTTATGATTGACCTTGGGAATAAAAATGGATAAAATTTAACTATATTAAATTTGATAATATTTAATGTCTCAGAAAGTAATATCTTTAACCATCTCGAATAACCGTACAATGTATGTCCATGGCACCACTGAAGACCTCATAACAATGACACAAATTGGAAGTGCCATGATATAATTTTCCAAAGATTTGGCCCACAGACACAGGGAGAAGCGCAAGTGGAATTTGACTGACTTTGGATAATATTACAAAGGAATTTTTACTAATGTCTGACCTGATAACCAGATTAAGTAGTCTAAGAATTATAACCACCACATGAACTATTTAATCAGATTAAGCTTAAGGCTTAAGTCCTTTTTCTATTGCAGAGAGAATTACTCAACTTTTCACATACGATTTGGCATTACATTAATGCAATTTTTGAAGGCATCTCCTAGGTATAATTTAGCAAATAATTTGGCAAAAAATTGATTTTAAAAAGTGGATGTCTTTGAAACCTGAAGCATAAATCATTATCCTAATGATCTGTATTATCAGGGTCCAAAATTTTACTTTTCCAAAGCTTTGGCCCACACCTGACATTGCCAATCAAGGTGGAATTTGACTGACCTTGGAGAGAAGAAAATAACTTTTTACATACGATTTGGCATTACATTAGTGCAATTTTTGAAGGCATCTCCTATAGGTATAATCTCGCGAATAATTTGGCAAAAATTTGATTTTAAAAAGTGGATGTCTTCGAAACCTGAAGCATAAATCATTATCCTAATGATCTGTATTATCAGGGTCCAAAATTTTACTTTTCCAAAGCTTTGGCCCACACCTGACATTGCCAATCAAGGTGGAATTTGACTGACCTTGGAGAGAAGAAAATAACTTTTTACATACGATTTGGCATTACATTAGTGCAATTTTTGAAGGCATCTCCTATAGGTATAATCTCGCAAATAATTTGGCAAAAATTTGATTTTAAAAAGTGGATGTCTTCGAAACCTGAAGCATAAATCATTATCCTAATGATCTGTATTATCAGGGTCCAAAATTTTACTTTTCCAAAGCTTTGGCCCACACCTGACATTGCCAATCAAGGTGGAATTTGACTGACCTTGGAGAAAAGAAAATAACTGTTCACACAAATGACACAAAGACGAATCTCACCTCTCCATGTTTCTTCGCTTTGCTCTTCTCAATGCGACAATGCCTTCCTTGGCAAGCAAGTCCAGAGACATTGGATCAATTCCCTTTTGATTGAGCACAACAAATCCCTTGTTGGTTCCATCACAAACTTGTTTCTTCAGCTCTATGATCTTCCTGACTCTGTTGTCGATGAATTCCCTCTCAGCCTGGACTAACTTTTCCCGCTCAGAGGCAGTTTTGTAGAAGAAGCCGGAGTTGACTTCCCTGCAAGACAGTTGAACAAATTGGTAGTAAAAATCAATTTTTACAGAAATATATGAATTAAAAGAAAAATTCTGTACTTAATAATTCTTGAAGTTAAGCTTTACTTTCTGAATGAAATTTTAATGCTGTATCTTGAGTAGAAATTTGCAATTACAATAAGTTTGAATGCCACAATCAAAAGAAGGTCAGTCTAAATTATCAATGTAAATTTTAATTCATCTAATTTGGAGATGTATGTTGAACATTTGACAAAAATCCCAACTTACGTTTTCTCATATTCCAGAGATACATTGCAAGTGAGAATAAAGGCATCTGAAACTCTCTTCTTCATGTCGGGATGACGTGCACCATGATCAAGCACCAGTCCCCTCACTAGTCTGAATTGATAAATCAAAAGCATTTTTAAGTGGGCATAAGATTATACTAAACAATCTTCTTTAAAGTCTATCATGATTCCATAGCTTAATTTATGCAACAATTAGGCCACATGCAATTTAGACCAATACACAGACACAATTAGAACTACTTTGACCTGGAACCAAGAGGTTTAAATGTATACTTTAAGTACTTAAAGAACTGTGAGCTACATGCATGACTTGTAGATTTTCAGCACTCACGTGGTGTCCATAGATGTTTTGTGTTGCATTTCCATAACTTCCACCATATGTAAATCAATATCTTCACCTATCCTAATAGCTAGCACAGCATCCACAATATGCTGCAAAGCAGAAGAAAACACTGGTGCATAAGATAATTGTGAAACACATTACATTAGTTACTTCCATCAAATATGATGGTAGTCACATTGAAAAAAAACATAAAAACAGCACCAGAAGCAGTGGCGAAAACTCATGTTTGTATGCCTTGTGCTTGCCTTTGCATTGTCCAGAGTCACCGTTTTGTCAAAACGTTTGACATTTTTGCCCAATTATAGGGGGAAAAAAATCCCAAGACATCAAACAAACCCAATTCGGCGAAGATACAATTTTCACACACACTAAAATCACCCCAACAAGTGATAACAATTACTCTATAAACAGATGAGCTAAATATTATAGGAAAGTATTTACCTCCGTCAAGACATCGGCCAACTCCGCTTGTAGTTTTGTTCTAAGGGAAGTTCTTGCAACATTAATTAATACATCGCGGTCAATGTCTGTTTTCACTCGGATTTGTTCTAGCACCTATAAAGAAAAGAACTAATAGGTAAATGGGGAAATTTGAATAAAAAAAAGAGTGGCATCTTTAGAAGCAAATTCTGAAAACATAATTACCTCCAACGCTTTGGCTTTTGCAATGTCGAATCCCTCTGTCACCAACCTTGGATGCAAGCCCTGGTATGAGTAATAAGTTGAAACTTAATTATACGAGTAAAGATGACTCAGTGCTCCACAATAATGTCAGTTCTGTTCAGACATACAAATTTACATAGATTATTTGTGCACAGAACACAACTTAACATTGGAGATGAATCCCAACTTTACCTCAGATATATAGAGCTCAGCTTGCTTCAGAAGCTCCCCAATAATAAGGACATTCGAGGTTGTTCCATCTCCTGTCATGTCATCCTGAGCAGTAGCCACACGAGCGATCAAGGAAGCTGTGGGATGTTGAATTTGCTGGAGACAGAAAATGATATTTCAGTCTTTTAATATATACTCAAGACAAAATTAAAACAGGGATTACATGTCCAAAGCCTCAATTAGACTCACCATTTCATGGAGTAGGACATTGCCATCCTTGGTAAGTTTGATATCCCCTGCACCTGATACCAACCTGAAACATTTAAGAAATAGAGATGAGGCTATGATGCTGACATTGTTGCACATGGCACAACAGCCTGAAAAGTTATTCATGTAGTCTGCCAGTCTTGAAATTGCGGTCACTATATTGGTGCAATATATGCAATATTGCATTACTATGAGATCTGAATGCAGTTAGAACATCTCATCATTATATTTGCCTAGGATACCATTGCATCAGTGAGATGATTCTAAACATATGTGGCCAGAAGAAAACAGAGGCCTACACATTTAAATTAAGAATTATCACACTCACAATTTATGATATAATATATAACAAATCATTTCAGATAGTTTGCCTCTGCTCAGTTTCGTTCATTTAAATTTATACAATTATTCTACACTGTGGAACTGGAAGTAAACATAAGGGCTCCAGCTGCAATTTGTAGTTCAAGCCAACAAGAAAAGTCTAATATCAGAACATATGAACAAGTTTACCACATATGTTTATTGACTTGCGTTCTCACAGTATCAAGTTTACAAGAGGCTTTGATTTTGGAAGGTCCATGGACCCTTCAAGTTACACAGAATTTTTCAGGGTCCCAGCTTGTATTTCACGATTTCCCATAAAAACTTAACACATTTAATGTTTTTTAAAGTTAACATGAACAGTTACAGAAGACCGGGATATGAAAGTGCTCATTCAACTTTTGCAATGCATTTTTTTAAGATGTAGATTATGATATAAAAAATTATAATTAATTTAATCTCCGGTTTATAATATGGGTAACCACTAATAAAGGTATTTTGTGCTCTCCATGTTTTTCTATTGCAATTTACTTCATCTGAAGGTGTGAGGGTTTAATTGCTTCTAGGGTGTCACTCTCTTACCAACTGCTTAAAATTGCAATTGACTTGCAATTGGAACAAAACTTGACTGAACTCCTGATTGTTGCTGTTGAATTCCATACAAAGGAAAATGTGTTTACATGATGGCTGAATTGTAAAATAGACTACAAAAACAAGGCAGGACACACTGTCACAGCTCAAGTCACTGACTGTGGCCATGGCTGGAAGTCATTAAGGTTCACGGCGGTGAAAAATGGTCAAAGATAAAGGATATTCTTCTATAATATGCCTGATGACCTCAGTACTGCTATACTCATCCCTTCTCAAGCACCCTCCTCCCTTCTCCGGGACCCCTCCCCCGACTGAGACATTGCGCTCTCACGGCCCCAACACAAGTTTGTCTGGGGAACCAATGTAATGTCTCGGGAGGTGCTCCTATCCATGATTGAAACCTGGGTCCCGTGCACAAGAGGCGAGCATGTTGACATTGTATGCATGTAGCAACTTGCTAAATATGGTCATAACTTTGGGTCCGCTATACTGCACTTCTGTTTTGGATAAGTGGAGAATAGGGTTATCGGAGCTGACATTAATTAATACATATATATATAAACGCTTGTCAGATTGTATGGGGCAAGTGACAACGTGTATCAGACAAGTGATAATTAGAGGGAAAAAAACATTCTGAATTTCTGGGCAGGATTTCGTGTGCAAGGTCCAATGCGTGGAGCACTTTTTGCGAACATTCTATAATATGCCTGATGCAAGAAAAGATTTGTCATTTTAAGAGCCTTTGTCTGTCAGTTTCTTCAAAATTCGCCACGAGATTGAGAATGAGTCACAACATGTCTATCAATATTTTGACAGCACCAGAATCGGCCGGTAGCTGTCAGCTCCGTAAACATCAGAGTCTAATAGTTGTTCGAAAATTTGCAGTTGTAGAAAGTTAACTATCCACTCTACATAGCCCGAAGGCAAAATAAGCCAAAAGAGAGGCACTCTTGGCTCGCTATTAAACTCCAGAAAAGTTATCCCAGTGGCACGTGGTTCTTCTAGAAGAATCGCCGGTATGTTTACTTCGCAACGCGAGTTCTACACCGTTCACTTACATTTTCATGGTCCCTTTTGGACCCAAGTTGCTAGTTAAGACATCTTGTAGCCCTTTGGCAGCGCTGATGTTCAGTGAAAGGGCCTGAGCCGCCTTAGCAACTTCAGCCTTGGGATTCAACGATTTGATGGCCGACATCTTTCCTTGTCAAGTCCCTAAGTAACCCTCACCCACCAAAATGAGGAACCTGATGGGATTCCCGGGTGCCTACCAGGTCGACCTAGCCGGCACCTATACAGGGAGCAGTCAGTTTTCAGAAAATGAGAACACAGCTGACCCAATGGGAAATTTAGTACATGTGGGCAAAAGGGGACGACCCAGTGGGCCCTTGTTGGAGTATCCAACCTCAGATTTGAGGTTGGACAGATTCCTCTAAATTTGTGGGAAGTCCGTTATCAGTGTTATTCCCCTATTTAATTTTACTAGACAATTTTATCTGAAAAATGATAGAATTTTCATAAATGTGTTCAAAATTTACATACATGACATTTTCATGATTGACAAGTGATTGTTGCTCTCATTTTCCCGCCGCCATGTTTTTTTTGTTGAAAATGCATTGTGGGTCAATATCATAATTTATTTATATTTTGTGTGAAAATATGGCCTGTCACATACTAAAAGGTAACCTATCATTGTAGGCAAAAAAACGAAATACAGGTTTTTCAAAGAAAAATTGTTTCACCAAATAATGAATGACTGAAAGGCCTGACTATGACGTCACCATTGTGATATCATTATTGTGACCTTATTAGAGCCAATGGTGACGTCATCACAGGCCAATTGTGATGTCATCAACCCAGAATGCTTTGCTCAGTAAAATAAAAATGGTGGCATCAAGATGAGAGCTATTTTTGTCAGAAACTGGTTAAACTAGCTGGAAGTAATTTATTGTACATAATTTTAAAATCTAACTCTTCAGTTTGTTTCATAATACACCAAAGAATATAAATCAGTATTTTATGAGGGCATCCATCCAGCATTTGTTCATAAATTGAGCTCCCACAAATTTAAATGGGCTTATCTGCTCGTCTCTCAGCTTGAGCGCAAGAGACGAGAACATTGTCAAGTGGGCCCTGAGTGGAGAGAGACCCAGTACGTGGACATCCATTATGCAAAAATATATAAAATCCTCGCACTTCATAACTTTATTCGGCCAAGTTTAGCACTTTCCCAAGCCGAATCACTGAGTGTGTTAATTCTATAGAACTGGCGGATGTAGAAATCACAAAAAAGTTCTTTAGTGATCAACAATGATCAACTTGCATGCTCGCTTCAGATCTTTCAGCAAAGATTTCACTGACTGAACGTAATGATAACTCATCAATATAGTGGCAAAGGATCCAGTTAAAAGGTGAGGAATCGTTGAGGCAAGCAGTGAATTTGATAGGTTTACTGATTAATTGCCAATTTGAAATATGCCAGAACCGTGGCTGTAACATATCAAAAGCCGTCGGAGCAGCTACACATCGGGGCTAGACATCCATAGGCCCAGTGGGATACTTTATGACCCAGTGGGACTCCCTCTTAGACAGTGAGGAGGTGCGGAAGCCCCCAGTGGGATACCCCATGACCTAGTGGGATACCCCATGACCTAGTGGGACCCCAGTTAGGTGAGGAGACACAACAAGATATCCCACTGGGTCTTCTCACTTCCTCAGTACCATTGGGATGTCCCACTGAGTCATCCTAGGTCCTCAGTGTATTATGGGTATCCCATTGGGTCTCCTCACTTCCACAGTGCCACCGGGGTATCCCATTGGGTGACCCAAGGTCCATATATCCTGCTGGGTTTCCTAATCTCCTCACTCTCTACTTTTCACTAGCTAAGGGGTGTCCCATTGTTTCTTTACCTCCTGAAGAGGAGACTCTGTAAGAGGGTCGGTGATTAGGGCTTTACGTCCTGTATTTATACACCAGTTGGGCTAATTAGGACAGGCAGAGACCATTGTAAGAGGGTCGGGACCACAGGCTTGGGGGTATCCCATTGGGTATCCTCACATCCTCACTCCCTAACCTGGGGTCCCACTAGATCATCGAGTCCTACTAGGGCCTATGGGTATCCACTGGGTCTCCTTACCTCCTCTCTGCATTTTGGGTATCCCATTGGGTCTCATGGTGCCCATAGGTTACCTCCTCGCATTAGAAAAAAAAAGTTGCTCCCTGGAGGGTGCCGGCTGGGTCAACCCAGTGGGCACCCGGGGATCCCAGTATGACTCCTCACAAAGGTGAGTGATATGAGCCTCGTCAAGTCAAGTCATGCCGTACTCTCCAAACCTTAATTTAAACCAAACTTTTGTAGGTTAAAAAATGGCACTATAAATTGTTGTTAAAAATATAAAGAAATACAATTTTTCTGTTACTAATTGAAAAATTATAAGAATAAACATTTTCTAATAGAGATTATGAGGTCAGGATCGCACGTGATGTGACGTCAGAGGCGAAAAGCAGTGACCTCTTTTATAATCTTCGGCACGACGGGCACTGGCCCGAGGATCAAAACTGCGTTTTTAGTGTCCTTCAGGACTGATTGTCACCTTCCCAGGTAAAATGTAATTGGTAACTGAAGCAGAAAGTGACAGATACATTCTGTCGAGAAATATGTTTTAGTTGTCCACAACTGGCTCTGTTTTTAATAACATTTATGTTGCTCCACTGATTCAGACTGGAACTTGTCAGAATTCAGTTCAGAGAGTGTCACGTATGACTATGTACAATGATGACGGTCACAGTTTGGCATGAGCTGTGCTGAGATAGTATATGTGTATTTAACTGCCGTCTTCAGCAATGGCACGTCATTTTGTCACTGTGTCAGTGTGTGCCACATTATTGTGGGATAGATGATGATACTATAGTATTGATAGATCTATGTTTATTGTAGGGAGTATCAGTAGCGGATTTAGGGGGAGGGGGTTTTAGGGTTATAAACCCTCCCCTTGGAAACAATTTATAGTGGTCCCTGCTCTATATATTAATTTGGCAACCCCCCCCCCCCCTTTCACATATTTCTGGAACCGCCCCTGCGAATCCAGCCTCAAGAGAACGATTGTAGACGAGGGACATGTATATGTATCGTTCTTGTCATTCAGAATGTTTTGGATCCGCTCCTGGCTGTCATCATTAAGGCCAGTAATTGCTGTCTGCCGCAGCTTTGCTGACAGGTGCTATTCAGTAGCGTTGGTAGCCCCCTGTAGCCTGTGGTTATTCTGACGACTTTGATAGCCTTTGAAGGCTTTGTCAAAATATATATATATTATATGTGACATGTCAATCATTGGATGATTAAATTCACTGGCTGACGCCTGTGGTCCAAGTATAGAATTTGGGGGATCCCAAAAATTGTGTAAAAGTTAAGAAACCATAAAATCCTATCATTTATCTTTAAAACACTGCATGATAAGATACTTTCTTTGTAAGACACACAAGTGCTGCCCCTGCTTTTAGAGCTTTTTAGAAATGGCCACCAACCAACACAGTGTCATTGACAGACAGGATAACATGGTTGTTTACATCATTATCCTGCAATTGAAAATTAAAATTGTATCTTAGTAGGAGTTTGCTACACTTGGCAAAATAAAACAAGAAACACTATGTTGAACTCCACAACCATAGTCAAGCAATCCCAAAAACCAGCCTCCATTACATTTTTTTGCTTGGAGTATGATCATGGTTTAAAATAACTCTACATCGAGTGAAATATATGCTAGGTATGAGGGTTTTCAAATTGTCATTGATATAAATTTTCAATGTTGATATCATTATTGAACTTTCGATATTGCAATATCGCAAAATTGCAAAAACATGGTATTTTCAGCATTCCATGATTGATCATGACATAGTTACATTATTGAAGTTCAGGAACATTGTTAATTGCATTTATGGAACCCTTTTGGGGTATGGGGGAGTTGATTGAAATCAGTTACCAAGTGTAGACTCTACCAAAGGTGTCAAGTGTGAAGTGCAATTAGCCATCACAGAATCCCACACAAGCAGGAACAATGACACTGCATGTCAGTTGTGTATACAATGAATGATAATTGTCAGTTATGTATACATTTTATACCTAGGTTTTAATGTTAACTTTATTGTATCTAATCCAGCTTCTAAAGGTTGTGGTGGACTTATTCTTATTGTAGCCCATAACCATCAACCAGAATCTAGCCTGCCACCTTGTGTTAAAAGTTTTTAACTTAAAACTACCAATGACAATCCTTACCATACTTATGATATCATGATCACCAGGGAGTCTGGCAGGGACCATGAGCTGATGAAGCACATAAACTTACAAATTACAGACCTGATACATTGTTACTTATGTTATCTTTAAAATTCACATATGTTGCACCTACAACTGTTCGAATGGCTCTGCTTTGGTCAAAGTTTGGATTCGTAACAATTTTATCAAAGTGAAAAGTAAAGGGAAGAGTCTTGATTTAATTTTGCTTGTTTGGCTATATTGGCATAATTGCTGAAACATGCTACGGGCCTACAGGCCTGGCGTAGCTACGCGAAGATGGTGCTTTGGCTTTAGGAAGATGCTGACCAGAGAGCTTTCAACCTTGGGAATCTGAATCTGATATGATAAGTTGTGGTGAATGAAATGTTTATGTCTGATATCTTGATTAAGTTCATGAGAGTAGACCTGTGTATTAAGTGTCCCAGTGCTGTTGTGTTGTACCTCTATTTATCCAAGGTTGTACATAGTAATATGTGGGTCAAACACATTGTGCTGAAAGTGTGTTTTTGGATCCCTTATTAGTTATAATAAAGGCATTTCTTTACTAATCCAGCTTCAAAAGGTTGTGGTGGATAACAGCTGATAACCTTCACAAGACTGTAAAGTGTCATGCATAAGTAAGTGAACCCACCCCAAAAATTAAATTTCTAAAAAAAAAGATATAACAGTTGAATGATGATGCAACAAAGATCATCTAGAAAGTGATAGTATTTTACAATTCACAGCCTTTTGTGTGTGCCAACTACAATTGGCACAAATGTCTGCATATATACAGAAGTACAAATAATGTCAAAAATAGTAGGTTTCTGTATTTATTTGTTTTTTTCAGTGGGGTTCTCTTACTTATCTATGGCACTGTGTATATTTCACAAAACAGGACATGGTGAACTCTGTTTTTTAATGTAATAGCTGATGCAAATTCAAAGAAAATGTCACAACGCTCTTAGTGTGAATCATGATGAATAAATAGGACACTCTTTGAAAGGTCAGTTTCTGGGACTTGCTTCCCTGCATATGCCAAAAACAACTACTGAATTAGTTTAAAAGAAGTCCAGGTAAACATAAGGCCTGTGTTAGCCTAGAAGTAGCCTATATGTAAAATTAAATAAACAATGTCCATGGTTATAATAGACCAGTGTACTGTTGTGTAGTGGGTGCCATTTTATTGAATGTAGTACGGGTCGTAATTTAGTGACAAGTTAACTGACAACGTGGTAGTGGTGCAAGGACGTTGGTTTGTGTAAAAGCTATATTTGGGTTGCATAATCTGTGATGTGGTTCATTGTTGAGATCATAAGTAGCTAAAGCACTATTTACATTTGATTTAGACTATTAAATACTAAGTAGTAGCTGTGTGTCCATATGAATGATATCCAACCATGCATGGCATGTCATTGAAAGTTGTTCATTAAGAATCCACATGGTGCTGGTCACATGGTTTCTGACATCATAGGGGCACCCCCTGCAGGCTGGCTTGCTCTGACATATATATAAATAAACATTGTGTGCATAATGCTATAGTCTTATCTTCACCTCAGTTCACTGCACATGATCACTGTGCTTTGGGATACTTTGACAGCATTTGCAAGTTTTGTATTTGTATAAGAGAATTTCATAGCCACTTGATCATTTTAGGTTAAGTCTGACAGGATACTTAATAATTACTGCTTGGGATCTCTAGTGTCTTATATATTGTTATAGCATGGACAATTTTGCTGAAGGAGCTACAAAAATTAAAACAGGTACATGTGCTATACTTTAATGGCATGAATTACTGCATGCTGCAGCCAATTAGCAATTACTGTGTGTGTGGATTTAGTCAATTAGGACATTGTTTGATAGTCACTTGTTAGTATTTGTTGTGCATTTTCTGACAGATGGCATTTACACTCTTAAAGGTTTTCTCAATTAAAATTTAAGAACTTTCAGGGAAAATGTCAAGAGGCATGTTTGTGATTTTGATAATGCCAAGAACATGACCTTGTTCTAAACTTGATCTCTGACATAATTTAATTTGAAAACCCTGCCAAATGGCTGACGTTATGTGACAAAATTTTATATGTGGGAATAAGATTTTGAGTAGCGGCAACTTTGAGGAATTTATGGCTAATCAGTTAATGTAGAAAAGCTGTCTGATTTATGTATGTTATATTCTTAATGACGCTATTATGCATGAGGAGTTATATGTTGATAGTTTAGGTACATTTTTCAAGTTGTAATGACATCTTGTAGAAATATACTGTGACACCAAAATGAGGTCACCACTCATTTATGGCCACCAAAATTCAGGCCACTGTACATTACTTTTTCGTATGCCATTACATTTGTGCGCCTACAGTAGATAATGGGTTTGGTGTAAAAGACAGGACAAAAAGATCTGTTTCTGAGCAATGGAGACTGACCTCATTATGACCTCATTTTCATTATAGATGTCTGTTATAAATGGATGTGACAGTGAATAACTATTAAAGGTGACCTGTCTTACCAATGCTTCTGCCTGGAAACAACAATGACTAATGTTGCCCTTACTGTGTAATAGTGTGTGTTGCATATCTGCTCATTCACAGGAATATTTATTTTGAACTTTATCATTTGTATTTCAGTTGTGAGCAGTAGCATGGTAAGCGCAGCAGAGGCAGCAACAAGCACAATGGCAGCTGGATCTGCTGTCGGTGCTTTGGACCTGGCGGTCATCGGTGGGGTGGCTGCTATCGCCATTTACTGGTTTGTCCTGCGTAAGAAGAAGGAAGAAAAAATACCCGAGATGAAGAAACTGACTGTTGTGTAAGTCTAATTCCTTGATTTGTCTTTTATGTTTTTCTCATTTCTTGCATTAAGGTCAAAGTTTTCTGAGCACTAAGAAGGAAAAATGGTAGATTAATATTGTATGTAAAGGCCTAATCAGGGTTCAACATTAATGCTCATCCATATGGGGTTAAATTTGCAAGCCTTTTTATTTTTATTTTATATTAATATGTGGCTGTATTTGTCTCACCAGTTTTGCATGACCTGTCCTTATTTTGATTCAAATGTAGATTGAATTTTGATCTGCTCCTCATAATATCTTTGTTGATTCTTGCTCTTGGAATGCCTTCCAATGCTAGTTTTTTTTATCACAGTTCAGTGAGTTTTTTTTAGTTTTTATTTGAAGCACAGTCCAATCTTTGTGTTGATGTCAGTGTTTTTAGGGTGTGTGGTTAGCTTCTCCCTTGGAGTATAGCAAATACTCTGACCTATAATTGTATATATGCATTGAAAGAACAGGGTATGTCCTAGATATTCCAACTGCCCATGCCTTAGCTCTGTTATATCTATATAGTGTATGCAGTGAACCATTTGGTTCAACTTTCCTACATGTTGTGCATGTTGAATTCACAGACCAGTACTTTTTTCTTCTTTTTTTAATTTTAATTTTTTTTTATTTTATGAATTAAGGTGCCCAGTCCTATAAAATGACTACTTGAGGCTTGATATTCACACTCTGTTTTGTATGGTTTTAATTGGGGTCAACAACACTATAAACGAAAGTTTCATTGGCTTATAAACATTTTGTAATAAGATATACGATTTTTTTAATATCAAATATCATCGAGGACACTGAGAACTACATTTTGTCATTTCTTGAGGTGTTTGTTGCAATCAACCACTGTTAGCCTGTTTGCCTGTTGCATCTTCCATTTTGTGACCCTGTTCTCTATTGTTTCTTTTCTAGCTATATATATCTTTGTCTTATCATACTTCTGCTTATCAGTAAATCCTTGAATCTAGGATGTTTAATGGCAGTAGCCTTGTATAAAATATGAATATATGTTCATAAAAATAAATTTTTATGACTCCTGTGCAAGATCTTATCACTGGGTTATTTTCAGTATTTTCCTAGATTTTTACATAATTAATTTGGTAAAAATGCGTTTATTGGTGCAGTTGTATATATGTTTTAGTCTTCTCATCTGGCAGTCTTGGGTTTGAATTCTGTTATGGTATGACGCTAAGTGTAGGGAGATGGCTTTCTGATAAGATGTGTACCTACCGACTAATGTCTGCAAATGAAAGATCTTATTTTTTCTGTAATGCTGGGTTATTTACAATGTAATTTGGTGGACTTGCATCTATAGTCACTTCAAAACTAATTTTTTGTGTCATCCTGCATTCTACCTTTTGCAGCTAATGACTGAGAATGTCAATTCAGATCAGACAGATTTTTCAGACTGTCCTGACATCGGAGTTCCTACATCTGGGATAGGTTTAGCTCATTATCACTCATCCTTGTAGACTAATTCCAAACATGACATTATTCTGAGAAATATTATGATAAACCTTTCAGGTCCACATTGTTTAATGTTCTATAGACCACAATACTATAAATGTTGTAGTACTTGAAACAGTGAGAAAGAGCTATTAAAATTTAAAACCAACTCTGATAGAGAATTATAAGATATGCCTTTCCTTATAATTATTCCCTGTTATGCTTTGAATACATATGAATTTGCATCTCATCTTCTTTTTACAGGGCTCCAATGCAAAGATCTGAAAGTTATGATCCAAGTTTTATAAACAAGATGAAAAAGACAGTAAGTGTAGTTTGTAACATAAGTTTTTATGATGCCTTGAAATTTTGTGGAACATATATAAATGACAAATACATGTCTGAAATGTACATAATATTCCATTGCAGGGAAAAAATATTGTGGTGTTTTACGGGTCTCAAACAGGAACTGGCGAAGAATTTGCTTCACGTCTTTCTAAGGATGCTGCTCGGCTTGGTATGAAGGGGTTAGTCGCTGATCCAGAGGAGTGTGAAATGGCAAGTTGATATTTAGCTAACTTAATAACATTTTTCGAAATATAGGTAACTCATTTATTGACATGGGATAATCTGATATATTGCCAGTGTTGGGATACATATTTCGGTTGCATGAAAAATACAGTAATATTCATTCTATTAGGTGACTGTATATGTATATAATAATCTCATAGATTTCATATCACTTATATAAGCTGTATAATAACTCAATTCAAATTTCATTTTGTCATAGATAGCTCAAAGTGATTTGCTCTTTTTTTTCAAAGCATGTGTTAAGTTTGGCACTCATAATGTTATATTATGACAATTTTCGTTCTGACAGGAGGATCTTTCAAGGCTTACAGAGATCGAAAAATCCTTAGCTATATTTTGTTTGGCAACATACGGAGAAGGTGACCCAACTGACAATGCACAAGAGTTCTTCGACTGGCTACAAGATGGCAGTGCTGATCTGACTGGTGTAAATTTTGCTGTGAGTACCTCTGAGAATATATAATCCTTTTGCATACATATTACACAGCAAATTTTATAGACTTGGAAACTTTACTCCAGAGGATGTCAATGTGACTTCTGGACTCCCTTTGGCTGAGTTAACCAATGGGAGTGTTAGATTCACACGGTGTCCTCTGGAGTTCAATTTCTAAATCTATGAAATCTGCTGTAAGTCATATGAAGCAGTGTTAATCACGGTCATTGAAAATCTTAAGACTGCATTCAGATAATTATTGAAAGTATTATGGAACTACAGCGTAATAGCAAAATTATTTCAATCATTCATTGTTCGAACAATAAATCTTTGGGTCGTTTGATCATCAGATTAGAAATCTAAATTTCACATTTCTTAAAATGCAACTTGTCCTTCTGCAGGTTTTTGGATTGGGAAACAAAACATATGAACATTACAACAAAATGGGAAAATATGTGGACCAACGTCTGGAAGAATTGGGAGCTACCAGAGTTCACATATTAGGGCTCGGAGATGATGATGGAAAGTAAGAACTAAATTTTGTTTACTGGAAATTATTGAATATTTTACATTGTACTATAACTTGCAAAAGTGCACTAGTTTAATGAGTATAGTTATGGGTTAACTGATAAGAAATACTGATAAAAATGTCTTTGTCCCAAATGATATGTATAACATAGATGATAACATGAAATAAAATTGTGTGTAACATCACGTCCAGCACAATATCTACTGATAATGATGGTGCTGTCCTAAAAGATGACCTTCATTAAAATTTCATTTCTAAAGTTAAAACTCCAGGTATTTTTTTACCATTTTTATGGTACTGTAGGGCTAATAAATGTGTTTCCAATGTAGCATTGAAGAGGACTTCATCACTTGGAAGGATAATTTCTGGCCTGCAGTTTGTGAGCATTTCGGCATTGAAGCAACAGGAGATGATGTTTTGTGAGTATTATACATTGCTAACTCTGTTTGCCTTATCTATGACTATGTTATTTTAACTGTCTAAGAATTGGGACTACCAACGAATAGGCTGTTCCATTTAAAATAAATGGGGGGGGGGGGGGCAGACCTGAAGATTTTTCAGATATTGGGAGGGCCCCCCTTCAGGTCCGCCCCCCTGGGGAAAACTGATATCGGAGTATTTCTTGATATCTTAATGTATCAAAAACCAGATATCGGGTTGGGGGGGGTCTAAAAAGTTTCAGGACTTGAGAGACTTTGTTTGATAGTTTGTAACTGCTAAGCTTACTTCACACACAAGCAATGACAATATTTGCAATTGTGCTTCAGAATGAGGGAATACAACTTGGTTGTCCATGACGAAACGAATCCTAAAGAGAAAGTTTTTACCGGAGAACCTGCTCGCCTTCGTTCTTTCATCACTCAGAAGCCGTAAGTTGGAGTAGATATGCAAATTAGAAACAACTGGATAGATTTTCCTTTAAAATATTCTGATGCATATGTCTGTATTGCTGTTTTTATACCGTATATTTGGTTTATTTACAGGCCATTTGATGCTAAGAACCCCTTCCTTGCTCCTATCGCAGTCAACAAAGAACTCCACAATGGTGGCGATAGATCTTGTATGCACATCGAGTTTGACATCACTGGTTCCAAGATCAGGTGGGCTGATGACATTTTTCTAACCATTCAATTATTTTGGAGCCAATGTCATGCTGTTGAAATACATATATGGAGCTTTAAATGTCAGTATTGATGGCATGTGTATTTATTTTGTTCAAAGATATGAAGCAGGAGACCATATGGCAGTATATCCTGTGAATGACACTGAACTGGTAGAAGGCATCGGAAAACGATTGTCTGCTGACTTGGATCAAGTCTTCTCTCTCGTCAGTATTGATGGTATGTGTGAGACCTATTATGATTCATCTTTTCATTGTATAGACCCATTGAAATCAATTGTTTTTACTGAACATTCATGAATAATTTTCAGAGGAGGCAAGCAAGAAAAACCCCTTCCCATGCCCCACCACATATCGTACAGCATTATCACACTATCTTGACGTCTCCCACACAGTAAGAACGAATGTGTTGAGAGAGTTGCTTGAATACGCACAAAGTGACAAGGACAAGGAGTTCCTGACGAAGATCACAACGAGTAACCAGGAAGGAAAAGTAAGTCATTCTTAAAAAAAACAGCTCATACCAGTTGAGATACCATGGGTAGAGTCTCATTGGAGACCATAGGGTGTGTTGCACACTTTAAGAGTGCTTGACCCAAGAGTGCCGTAATGGCATGCTGGGTGTATGTTTCCTAGGGGAGTTGAGAAAGGCTCAAGCTTGACACACACACTTGCCAGTAAGCATGATACATATATAATACTTTATGGTTTGTCCTTGCAGGAACTGTACAACGAATGGATCCTTAAAGACCACAGACACATCTTAGCTGTGCTTGAGGATTTGCCGTCTGTTCAGATACCAATTGATCATCTTTGTGAAATGCTGCCCAAGCTACAGCCCAGATACTACTCAATCTCCTCATCTCCCAAGGTAAGGGTATACTACTTCTAGTATTACCTCTACAATTTAAGAGGAATCATCTTGTAAATGATATACTGACATGAGATATCAGAGTAAGAATTTGACAAGAAACTTTATATTTGGAATTAAGGGCTAATTGAATTGATTAATTTAGCTACTAAGTAATGAACTATTTGAGGGTATTATATTCTTTAATTTATGTTTAAGGACAATCCGAGTATAATCTCCATCACTGCTGTACTTGTTGACTGGAAAACACGAACAGGACGCAGACAAAAAGGAGTTGCTACTTCTTGGCTTGCTTTGAAACACCCAACAGAAGAACTGAAACCCAGGGTCCCCATCTTCGTGCGAAAGTCGCAATTCAGACTGCCCTTCAAACCAAGCGTACCTATCATCATGATTGGACCAGGAACTGGCTTGGCACCTTTCCGAGGTTTTATCCAAGACAGACATGCTGCAAAGAGTGAGGGTATGTAACATTTGCACTCTGCTAATCATTCAATTCGTTTCGTAAGACATTATAAACACTGACAGTTTCTTACTGACAGTTTCTTACTTTTCAGCAGAATTGCTACATGCCTGTTGAAGCTATTCAAGTTGTATAATATGAGTTTTTTTTTTTTTATAACAGGAAAGCCAACTGGAAATTCCATTTTGTATTTCGGATGTCGTCACGAGAAGGAGGACTACATCTATCAAGATGAAATGGAAAAGTATCTTGCTGATGGAACTCTGTCAAAGATCTACACAGCCTTCTCCAGGGACCAGCCACAGAAACGATATGTGCAGCATTTGATTAAGGAGCGCTCTGAGGAGATCCACAAAATTTTGGAAGAGGGCGGACATGTATACGTTTGCGGGTAAGCCTTCATTAAATGAGGATTTTTTTCTGTTTTTGAAACCCTGATTAACAATGATGAGACTTATTAAAGTATAACACTAGCCTGGACCTCTATTAAAAAAAAAAAAAAAAAGATACAATTTCTGATCCAAGCACTTTCAGGTTGATGTGATTCACTGAGCCATTAAGTGGCAGATGCTGTGTGTTAACTGTGTACCCCAAGACAAGTGTAAGATCCCACACGGGCCTATAGGTGAAATGTGTAACATTTATTGGACTGCCCTCACTAAGGTTTATAGGCCACCAAGCACTTTAATACTTTAAGAGAGCTGGACTAACTGAATTCTGTTAGAATTTTTGTGCCTGTCATCGAGGTTAGAACTTGCACTAGAGGGTCATACTTATTTTACACAGCGGAATAATCATTGGTGTGGTTTTTATTTTGCAGAGATGCCAAACAAATGGCCCCTGACGTAGACAAGGCCCTTCACGAATGTATGATGAAGTATGGAAACATGGACAGTGCCAGTGCCACAGACTATCTTAAACGATTACGATCACGTGGCCGTTACTCTTGTGATGTCTGGAGTTAATGTCAGACGTGTGAATAATTTTACTGCAATTTATTCAAATATTTATATTATGCAATGTGCATTCCCAGATGGAAGAAAGAACAAGCAGAATGTTTGGTTTGCGAGTCATGTCTGAGAGATGAGAATCTAAAATTTGATAAAATAATTCTATGCTCATGTCTTCTGTTACTACCTCAGTCCATTGGACTCTTAGTGACATGTAATACCACACCGTGCAGAACTGATCACATGTGGGCAGTATATTTTAACTCGTACATATATTTGTGGCTCATACATATTGTATGTGTACATGCTTTTTCCTATCAATCCCTTTACATGTGTAACAATGTGTAAGCTTAGTTGGCGTTTTAATGGGACGTACTGTAGATAACTTTATGTAAATTAAGTTGAAAATGGGCGTAATTGTAGTAATTTGTTCGCTGTCACTTAAAATGGTATTCATAACTGCAAAACAATGCAAGTGAATTATAGTCCTGTGAGATTTGTAGCATTATATATTTTAATCATTTCTATTTGTGTGCCGATTCTGCTTGTTCATAAAGGTATCATCAGTTCTTGCCCTATTAAGGCACAAATTATTAAATAATCTATCCCCTTCTTCAGCAGTGCATTGATTTGGCAAATTTGCTTTCATTGAAAGGCGCATGGTATCCTTTCAAATATGTGAATTAACTTGTAATGAATCAGGCTGTGATTTTAAAGTGCATAATTATGCAGGTTTGGCATTAGTGACCATTCATATCATCTCTTTACTATCCCTTGCTTTGTTCTTGCATGCATCGTATTATATAGAAATTGCTATTTATATATTTATAGTGTAGTTTAATGATGCAGATAATCTTTCTCCTGCATGTTATCTCATGCTGTTACCTATTGAGGTGATGGCACTGAAATCATGTGCATTGGAGGTAGCCTATATAACTAGTTTTTTGTTTAACCGATTTATATCTGCTTGTAATGGCCTTAATACAGGTACTGTGTACAGCAGTTTGAGAACAATGCATAGTTTTATATAAATTTCTTAGTTTCGCAATTGCTAAATATTGATCCAAGTATAAAGTTGTACAATGTCTCAGGTGTCACTTGCAAGATTTTCATCTGCAAATGTAATCATAACAATAGGCTTTTTGAAACATCTTTGATATTGTGCTAAGTATGTAAGATTTAGATCAGTGGAATGTACAATTAGATCGTACAACACGAAGTGACAAATTTTCAGACGAAATGATGCAGTGACACTTCTGACAGTTGTTTAAGACATGCTCCTGACATCATGAGAATAAATTTATAATCCAAAAAAAACTTGCTGCGATGACGTTTTATTTTTCTGAACACAGGCCTTCCACATCTAAGCACATTTTTGACACTTCTCAAATCACAACAAAAAATCTTAAGACTTAAAAACACCTTATACTGTATCAGTACTGCAGATAAGCGAAGTACAATGAATAAATGCCTGTTTTATCATATAAAAACTTGAATAATCAATGAATATATTACGATACAGTAAAATATTTGCAGTATAAACTATGGTTAAGTAAAGCATTAATAAAGGAAACTAAGCTAATAAAAAGAAGACGGGAAGATTGGACAATCAATCTTCTGAACATTGAAGTATCTTCTGGCACTATCTGAAAAAAAGGAGTAAAAAAAACCCAATCATTAGACTAATCTAATCATAATTAGATTGATACAATGTCACATTTATTGTTGAGCTTAATTAAATCAAACACAATTCACAAACATACCTTCTCAAAAGTGATCATCTGAATCATGAAGCATCCATTGCTTTGTTGGGAGTGGATGGTAGATTTTTTGCCTAAAATTAAAAAATGCAAACGTATTAAAAGTTTGGTTAGGGCCGGACAGGGAACCATCATGGCCAGGAGCGGATGAGCGTACATTTATCAAAAAACAAACTTTCAAAGCAATCGAAACACTGAAATTATTGTCACAATGTGTACTATATTTATAAGCTTTGGCTTTCATGGCCACCAGGGGGCAGCACCAGCACGATAATTGAAGAATTTCAGATTTTGCCAATTTTATCAATCAATTTAAAGCTTGCTATATATTCTCCATTGCAATTTTTTCAAAGATCTTGCTTTGGCTCTTTGTCATATGCCTGTACAAAGCATCATGCTGGCCATTTGTACAGTGGCAGCAACTGTTGTCATAAAAAAAACATGATGCCATATTACTGCCCACAGCAGCTGCTCATCCTGTAAAACCCGGTGAGCGATGGCTCACAAGTTCCAAGGCCTTCTTTTGTACGGTGTCTAGAGAGGAGAGAGAGCTAGCCATCGTTACCTCTCTCTTCGTCTTCCTATCGTGGGGCCAACCGTAAGCGGAGTCAGGCATCCAACTACGGATCCAACAGCAACAACAACAGCAGTCGTCCGTACCAACAGCGGATTCAGAGCCAGGTCTCTCGGCCACCGGCCTCTCAGCAACAGCCAAGGCAGCAGCCACAGTCTCGAGGCAGCTATCGCCGGGGCAACAATCAGTCCTTCCGTCGCCACTAGGGGTGTCCCCACCTCCCCAACTGGAAACGGAGGAGCCTGTCCAGTAGGGGGGCAGCTGATTTACTTCTACACCGCATGGGCTTCCTTGGCATCGGAAGATTCTGACCCAGGGTCTGTCACTGAACTTCATAAGTCATCCACCTTTGTCAATGTCTTCAATTGCAATAAAGTTACCGTTAAACCTTGTAAAACGTTACGTTTTGTGAAAAGAAGTGAAAGCCTTACTTCAAAAGGAGGCCTTGGAACTTGTGAGCCATCGCTCACCGGGCTTTTACTCGCACCTGTTCACGGTGCCCAAGAGGTCGGGGGGCTTTCGTCCCGTTATCGACCTGAAAGCTCTGAACAGGTTTATATATTGCCCTCATTTCCACATGGAAACCGACCGGGCCATTCGGTCTCAACTCAGACCGGGGGAGTGGACAACCAGTGTAGACTTGTCGTATGCTTATCTACACATTTCAGTCCACCCCAGTTTCAAGAAGTTTCTACATTTGCACATCCAGGGCCAATCATACCAGTTCAGGGCCATGTGCTTCGGGTTGAACATAGCCCCGAGGGTGTTTACAAAGATCCTGGACCCTGTGGCTTCTCACCTCAGGTCCAAGGGCATTGTGTTACACTGCTACCTGGATGACTGGCTGATCAGGGGATCCTCCCCATCAGTCGTCGCCGACCACACCCAGGTAGTCATCTCCCTCTTCCGGAGCCTGGGCCTACTGGTCAACCGAGAAAACTCAGAATTGACGCCGAAGACTCGGTTCGTATTTCTGGGTATGGATGTAGACCTCGAACAAGCCTGGATACGCCCCACCGAGGCTCAGTTAGCAAGGATAGGAGTTCTAGTATCCACTCTGAGTTCCTGCCATTGCAGCTCTGTTCGAATCCTCTTGTCTTTAATAGGGTCGCTGAACCACGCCGCTCAGTTTGTGCACCTGGGTCAGCTACATATCAGGCCACTCCAGTTCTATGTGAAGACCTGGACTCCGAATCTCAAGGATGGATAGATTCCTCTATCCCCCTAGATAATTCCTTTCACCGGGCATTAGACTGGTGGACGGACCAGCCCATCTGGCAGCGGGCGTACCTCTACACCCACCAGAGCCAGACCTCACCCTCCTGACGGACGCCAGTTTACAGGGTTGGGGGGCTTTCTTGGAGGGCCACAAAAGAGCGGGCTTGTGGACCCCGCAGGAATCGGCCTTGCACATCACGACACTGGAACTCAGGGCAGTATTTCGAGCACTGGAATTGCTCGAGCCCCTGATTACAGGCAAGTGCTTACACCTGTTGTGCGACAACACTGCAGCAGTGTGCTATTTGCGGAACGAAGGAGGCACTCGTTCTCTTTCCCTCTTCAGGAAAACCAGGGATATCCTCCTTTGGTGTTCCCCCCGACAGGTCACCATTCGCCCGTTCTATCTTCCGGGTCACTTGAACTCACTGGCGGACATCCTGTCTCGATCAGCACAAGTCCTGGGCACCGAGTTGCAAAGTATGCCGCCGCTGCCCAGAGCCCTTCGTCTCTCCGGCTGTACCAGTTCCACTGGCGGACTTTCACCAATTGGTGCGAGGAACGGGATATCGATTGTTCCCAGGCCTCTGTTCACCAGATAGCAGATTTTCTCGTCTTCCTGTTTGAGACGAAGAAATTCGCTTCTTCCACAATAGCGAACTATAGGTCTTCTATTGCCTCTACCTTGGGGGATGTTGACGGTGTCCCATTGTCATTGCACCCATGCCTTTCCAAGCTCATCAAGGCAATCTCTTCCTCGCGGCCTGTCCAGCAGCCGCGAGTCCCGGAATGGGACCTCGCTCGAGTGCTACGCTGCTTGAGAGCCACCCCAGTGGGGCTCCAGACAGGACAGGCTCCGATGTACGTGGAAGACGGTTTTTCTTACAGCTCTAGCCTCCGCTAGTCGTCGCAGTGAGCTGCAAGCTATTTCTAGGGACCCCAGAGATCTTATCTTTTCTGACTCTGGCATGTCCATGCGGGTTGTTCCGGGGTTTTTAGCCAAGACGGCAGGACCTGGAATGGACCCCTCCCCTTTTTTCATCCCTTCCTTAGCCCCCTTTTCCGGACGGGATGCTGAGGATCGCCTGCTCTGCCCAGTTCGGATGGTAAGGAAGTACCTTTCCTTCACTGGCGGCCTCACGCCCAAGAAACGCCTATTCTGCAAAGTCCGAGGCGAGGGCCCTCCGTCCTCCCAGACAGTGGCGTCTTGGATCAAGGCATGTGTGAGGTTTGCGCATCAACATCGCCCAGACCTCCATGTGACCGCACATTAAGTGCGTCGAATGAGTGCCTCCTGGGTCTTCCATGGGGGATCCCACTCGGTAGCGGATATCCTTCAGGTGGGCACTTGGGCCTCCCACTCCACCTTCACTTCTTTTTACCTGGCTGACGTTCGTCTCCAGCCAGATGGTCAACACTGCATGCACCCGGTGGTGGCTCGGAAACAGTTGACCAATTTTTAGTCTCCAGCTGTTCATCAGCCTGGAGCATGTTTTTATCTCCCTCCTCGCCAGTCGGCAACAGGGACTGTATGTTTTGTTCTCTTAGCTGGCATTTCTGCCACATTGGAGAACCTCCCCAAGACAGGGGCCTATTCCTCCTCAGTTTCAGGTGGGAGGCCCTTCGGTCTTAGTTCAGCACTACTTATCAGCACAACTTCCGCCACTTTACGGCAGGAATCATTTATTTGGAGTTGTATCTCCAAATCGGGTGAGCTTCCTGTTTCTTTTATGAGGGGGGTCCACCCTCCTCCACTTTGTGAATCTGCATATCTAATCATTGTCATTTGCATGACAATATGTCTGTGGGACCATGAGCGATATAGAGTTGAGGTTCTTCCCCCACGGGGATAGGACCTATCTCTATGAGCTCATGGCCCACAGACATATTCTAGAGGCCCACCCTCCTCCCCTCCGGACCTGATTACTCTTGGCGACTGAGGGGGGAATGAGGTCGCTGGATGGACGCCCCGCGCATGTGCGGGTCACGTGATACGAGTGTCGGGAAAAGTTTTTGGGTTACTCAGCCTTAGCTAGTGTAAAAGAGGGGGGAATGCATATCTAATCATTGTCATTTGCATGACAATATGTCTGTGGGCCATGAGCTCATAGAGATAGGTCCTATCCCCCGTTGGGGGAGGACCTCAAATTTACATATGATTTAGACTATTAAATACTAAGTAGTAGCTGTGTGTCCATATGAATGATATCCAACCATGCATGGCATGTCATTGAAAGTTGTTCCTTAAGACTTCCACATGGCTGCTGGTCACATGGTCTCTGACATCATAGGGGCACCCCATGCAGGCTGGCTTGCTCTGACATATATAAAATTAATAATCATTGTGTGCATAATGCTATAGAGTCCTATCTTCACCTCAGTTCACTGCACATGATCACTGTGCTTTGGGATACTATTGACAGCTTTTTCAAGTTTTGTATTTGTATAAGAGAATTTCATAGCCACTTGATCATTTTAGGTTAAGTCTGACAGGATACTTAATAATTACTGATTGGGAACTCTAGTGTCTTATATATTGTTATAGCATGGACAATTTTGCAGAAGGAGCTACAAAAATTAAAACAGGTACATGTGCTATACTTTAATGGCATGAATTACTGCATGCTGCAGCCAATTAGCAATTACTGTGTGTGTGGATTTAGTTAATTAGGACATTGTTTGATAGTCACTTGTTAGTATGTGTTGTGCATTTTCTGACAGATGGCATTTACACTCTTAAAGGTTTTCTCAATTAAATTTTAAGAACTTTCAGGGATAAAGTCAAAAGGCATGTTTGTGATTTTGATAATGCCAAGAACATGACATTGTTCTAAACTTGATCTCTGATATAATTTAATTTGAAAACTGACATAATGTGACAAAATTTTAAATGTGGGAATAAGATTTTGAGTAGCGGCAACTTTGAGGAATTTATGGCTAATCAGTTAATGTAGAAAAGCTGTTTGATTTATGTATGTTATATTCTTAATGATGCTATTATGCATGAGGAGTCATATGTTGGTAGTTTAGGTACATTTTTCAAGTTGTAATGACATCTTGTAGAAATATACTGTGACACCAAAATGAGGTCACCACTCATTTATGGCCACCAAAATTCAGGCCACTGTACAATACTTTCGTATGCCATTACATTTGTGCGCCTACAGTAGATAACGGGTTTGGTGTAAAAGACAGGACAAAAAGATCTGTTTCTGAGCAATGGAGACTGACCTCATTATGACCTAATTTTCATTATAGATGTCTGTTATAAATGGATGTGACAGTGAATAACTATTAAAGGTGACCTGTCTTACCAATGCTTCTGCTGGAAACAACAATGACTAATGTTGCCCTTACTGTGTAATAGTTGCATATCTGCTCATTCACAGGAATATTTATTTTTAACTTTATCATTTGTATTTCAGTTGTGAGCAATAGCATGGTAAACGCAGCAGAGGCAGCAACAAGCACAATGGCAGCTGGATCTGCTGTCGGTGCTTTGGACCTGGGGGTCATCGGTGGGGTGGCTGCTATCGCCATTTACTGGTTTGTCCTGCGTAAGAAGAAGGAAGAAAAAATACCCGAGATGAAGAAACTGACTGTTGTGTAAGTCTAATTCCTTGATTTGTCTTTTATTTTCTCATTTCTTGCATTAAGGTCAACGTTTTCTGAGCACTCTCCCAAGATCTTATTTTTCCTGTAATGCTGGGTTATTTACAATGTAATTTGGTGGACTTGCATCTATAGTCACTTCAAAACTAATTTTTTGTGTCATCCTGCATTCTACCTTTTGCAGCTAATGACTGAGAATGTCAATTCAGATCAGACAGATTTTTCAGACTGTCCTGACATCTGAGTTACTACATCTGGGATAGGTTTAGCTCATTATCACTCATCCTTGTAGACTAATTCCAAACATGACATTATTCTGAGAAATATTATGATAAACCTTTCAAGTCCACATTGTTTAATGTTCTATAGACCACAATACTATAAATGTTGTAGTACTTGAAACAGTGAGAAAGAGCTATCAAAATTTAAAACCAACTCTGATAGAGAATTATAAGATATGCCTTTCCTTATAATTATTCTCTGTTATGCTTTGAATACATATGAATTTGCATCTCATCTTCTTTTTACAGGGCTCCAATGCAAAGATCTGAAAGTTATGATCCAAGTTTTATAAACAAGATGAAAAAGACAGTAAGTGTAGTTTGTAACATAAGTTTTTATGATGCCTTGAAATTTTGTGGAACATATATAAATGACAAATACATGTCTGAAATGTACATAATATTCCATTGCAGGGAAAAAATATTGTGGTGTTTTACGGGTCTCAAACAGGAACTGGCGAAGAATTTGCTTCACGTCTTTCTAAGGATGCTGCTCGGCTTGGTATGAAGGGGTTAGTCGCTGATCCAGAGGAGTGTGAAATGGCAAGTTGATATTTAGCTAACTTAATAACATTTTTCGAAATATAGGTAACTCATTTATTGACATGGGATAATCTGATATATTGCCAGTGTTGGGATACATATTTCGGTTGCATGAAAAATACAGCAATATTCATTCTATAAGGTGACTGTATATGTATATGATAATCTCATAGATTTCATATCACTTATATAAGCTGTATAATAACTCAATTCAAATTTCATTTTGTCATAGATAGCTCAAAGTGATTTGCTCTTTTTTTTCAAAGCATGTGTTAAGTTTGGCACTCATAATGTTATATTATGACAATTTTCGTTCTGACAGGAGGATCTTTCAAGGCTTACAGAGATCGAAAAATCCTTAGCTATATTTTGTTTGGCAACATACGGAGAAGGTGACCCAACTGACAATGCACAAGAGTTCTTCGACTGGCTACAAGATGGCAGTGCTGATCTGACTGGTGTAAATTTTGCTGTGAGTACCTCTGAGAATATATAATCCTTTTGCATACATATTACACAGCAAATTTTATAGACTTGGAAACTTTACTCCAGAGGATGTCATGTGACTTCTGGACTCCCTTTGGCTGAGTTAATCAATGTCATATGAAGCAGTGTTAATCACGGTCATTGAAAATCTTAAGACTGCATTCAGATAATTATTGAAAGTATTATGGAACTACAGCGTAATAGCAAAATTATTTCAATCATTCATTGTTCGAACAATAAATCTTTGGGTCGTTTGATCATCAGATTAGAAATCTAAATTTCACATTTCTTAAAATGCAACTTGTCCTTCTGCAGGTTTTTGGATTGGGAAACAAAACATATGAACATTACAACAAAATGGGAAAATATGTGGACCAACGTCTGGAAGAATTGGGAGCTACCAGAGTTCACATATTAGGGCTCGGAGATGATGATGGAAAGTAAGAACTAAATTTTGTTTACTGGAAATTATTGAATAGTTTACATCGTACTATAACTTGCAAAAGTACACTAGTTTAATGAGTATAGTTATGGGTTAACTGATAAGAAATAATGATAAAGATGTCTTTTTCCCAAATGATATGTATGACATAGATGATAACATGAAATAAAATTGTGTGTAACATCACGTCCAGCACAATATCTACTGATAATGATGGTGCTGTCCTAAAAGATGACCTTCATTAAAATTGCATTTCTAAAGTTAAAATTCCAGGTATTTTTTTACCATTTTTATGGTACTGTTGGGCTAATAAATGTGTTTCCAATGTAGCATTGAAGAGGACTTCATCACTTGGAAGGATAATTTATGGCCTGCAGTTTGTGAGCATTTCGGTATTGAAGCAACAGGAGATGATGTTTTGTGAGTATTATACATTGCTAACTCTGTTTGCCTTATCTATGACTATGTTATTTAACTATCTAAGAATTGGGACTACCAACCAATAGGCTGTTCCATTTAAAATAAATGGGGGGAGGGGCAGACCTGAAGATTTTTCAGATATTCCTTTCAGGTCCGCCCCCCTGGGGAAAACTGATATCGGAGTATTTCTTGATGTCTTAATGTAGAAAAAAGTGGGGGTGGGGGGGCTGTCAAAAACCAGATATCGGGTTGGGGGGGTCTAAAAAGTTTCAGGACTTGGGAGACTTTGTTTGATAGTTTGTAACTGCTAAGCTTACTTCACACACAAGCAATGACAATATTTGCAATTGTGCTTCAGAATGAGGGAATACAACTTGGTTGTCCATGATGAAACGAATCCTAAAGAGAAAGTTTTTACCGGAGAACCTGCTCGCCTTCGTTCTTTCATCACTCAGAAGCCGTAAGTTGGAGTAGATATGCAAATTAGAAACAACTGGATAGATTTTCCTTTAAAATATTCTGATGCATATGTCTGTATTGCTGTTTTTATACAGTATATTTGGTTTATTTACAGGCCATTTGATGCTAAGAACCCCTTCCTTGCTCCTATCGCAGTCAACAAAGAACTCCACAATGGTGGCGATAGATCTTGTATGCACATCGAGTTTGACATCACTGGTTCCAAGATCAGGTGGGCTGATGACATTTTTCTAACCATTCAATTATTTTGGAGCCAATGTCATGCTGTTGAAATACATATATGGAGCTTTAAATGTCAGTATTGATGGCATGTGTATTTATTTTGTTCAAAGATATGAAGCAGGAGACCATATGGCAGTATATCCTGTGAATGACACTGAACTGGTAGAAGGCATCGGAAAACGATTGTCTGCTGACTTGGATCAAGTCTTCTCTCTTGTCAGTATTGATGGTATGTGTGAGACCTATTATGATTCATCTTTTCATTGTATAGACCCATTGAAATCAATTGTTTTTACTGAACATTCATGAATAATTTTCAGAGGAGGCAAGCAAGAAAAACCCCTTCCCATGCCCCACCACATATCGTACAGCATTATCACACTATCTTGACGTCTCCCACACAGTAAGAACGAATGTGTTGAGAGAGTTGCTTGAATACGCACAAAGTGACAAGGACAAGGAGTTCCTGACGAAGATCACAACGAGTAACCAGGAAGGAAAAGTAAGTCATTCTTAAAAAAACAGCTCATACCAGTTGAGATACCATGGGTAGAGTCTCATTGGAGACCATAGGGTGTGTTGCACACTTTAGAGTGCTTGACCCAAGAGTGCCGTAATGGCATGCTGGGTGTATGTTTCCTAGGGGAGTTGAGAAAGGCTCAAGCTTGACACACACACTTGCCAGTAAGCATGATACATATATAATACTTTATGGTTTGTCCTTGCAGGAACTGTACAACGAATGGATCCTTAAAGACCACAGACACATCTTAGCTGTGCTTGAGGATTTGCCGTCTGTTCAGATACCAATTGATCATCTTTGTGAAATGCTGCCCAAGCTACAGCCCAGATACTACTCAATCTCCTCATCTCCCAAGGTAAGGGTATACTACTTCTAGTATTACCTCTACAATTTAAGAGGAATCATCTTGTAAATGATATACTGACATGAGATATCAGAGTAAGAATTTGACAAGAAACTTTATATTTGGAATGTAGGGCTAATTGAATTGATTACTTTAGCTACTAAGTAATGCCTGAACTATTTGAGGGTATTATATTCTTTAATTTATGTTTAAGGATAATCCGGGTATCATCTCCATCACTGCTGTACTTGTTGACTGGAAAACACGAACAGGACGCAGACAAAAAGGAGTTGCTACTTCTTGGCTTGCTTTGAAACACCCTACAGAAGAACTGAAACCAAGGGTCCCCATCTTCGTGCGAAAGTCGCAATTCAGACTGCCCTTCAAACCAAGCGTACCTATCATCATGATTGGACCAGGAACTGGCTTGGCACCTTTCCGAGGTTTTATCCAAGACAGACATGCTGCAAAGATTGAGGGTATGTAACATTTGCACTGTGCTAATCATTCAATTCGTTTCGTAAGACATTATAAACACTGACAGTTTCTTACTGACAGTTTCTTACTTTTCAGCAGAATTGCTACATGCCTGTTGAAGCTATTCAAGTTGTATAATATGAGTTTTTTTTTTTTTATAACAGGAAAGCCAACTGGAAATTCCATTTTGTATTTCGGATGTCGTCACGAGAAGGAGGACTACATCTATCAAGATGAAATGGAAAAGTATCTTGCTGATGGAACTCTGTCAAAGATCTACACAGCCTTCTCCAGGGACCAGCCACAGAAACGATATGTGCAGCATTTGATTAAGGAGCGCTCTGAGGAGATCCACAATATTTTGGAAGAGGGCGGACATGTATACGTTTGCGGGTAAGCCTTCATTAAATGAGGATTTTCTGTTTTTGAAACCCTGATTAACAATGATGAGACTTATTAAAGTATAACACTAGCCTGGACCTCTATTAAAAAAAAAAAAAGATACAATTTCTGATCCAAGCACTTTCAGGTTGATGTGATTCACTGAGCCATTAAGTGGCAGATGCTGCGTGTTTACTGTGTATCCCAAGACAAGTGTAAGATCCCACACGGGCCTATAGGTTAAATTTGTAACATTTATTGGACTGCCCTCACTAAGGTTTATAGGCCACCAAGCACTTTAATACTTTAGAGAGCTGGACTAACTGAATTCTGTTAGAATTTTTGTGCCTGTCATCGAGGTTAGAACTTGCACTAGAGGGTCATACTTATTTTACACGGCGGAATAATCATTGGTGTGGTTTTTATTTTGCAGAGATGCCAAACAAATGGCCCCTGACGTAGACAAGGCCCTTCACGAATGTATGATGAAGTATGGAAACATGGACAGTGCCAGTGCCACAGACTATCTTAAACGATTACGATCACGTGGCCGTTACTCTTGTGATGTCTGGAGTTAATGTCAGATGTGTGAATAATTTTACTACAATTTATTCAAACATTTATATTATGCAATGTGCATTCCCAGATGGAAGAAAGAACAAGCAGAATGTTTGGTTTGCGAGTCATGTCTGAGAGATGAGAATCTAAAATTTCATAAAATAATTCTATGCTCATGTCTTCTGTTACTACCTCAGTCCGTTGGACTCTTAGTGACATGTAATACCACACCGTGCAGAACTGATCACATGTGGGCAGTATATTTTAACTCGTACATATATTTGTGGCTCATACATATTGTATGTGTACATGCTTTTTCCTATCAATCCCTTTACATGTGTAACAATGTGTAAGCTTAGTTGGCGTTTTAATGGGACGTACTGCAGATAACTTTATGTAAATTAAGTTGAAAATGGGTGTAATTGTAGTAATTTGTTCGCTGTCACTTAAACTGGTATTCATAACTGCAAAACAATGCAAGTGAATTATAGTCCTGTGAGATTTGTAGCATAATATATTTTAATCATTTCTATTTGTGTGCCGATTCTGCTTGTTCATAAAGATATCATCAGTTCTTGCCCTATTAAGGCACAAATTATTAAATAATCTATCCCCTTCTTCAGCAGTGCATTGATTTGGCAAATTTGCTTTCATTGAAAGGCGCATGGTATCCTTTCAAAAGTGAATTAACTTGTAATGAATCAGGCTGTGATTTTAAAGTGCATAATTATGCAGGTTTGGCATTAGTGACCATTCATATCATCTCTTTACTATCCCTTGCTTTGTTCTTGCATGCATCGTATTATATAGAAATTGCTATTTATATATTTATAGTGTAGTTTAATGATGCAGATAATCTTTCTCCTGCATGTTATCTCATGCTGTTACCTATTGAGGTGATGGCACTGAAATCATGTGCATTGGAGGTAGCCTATATAACTAGTTTTTTGTTTAACCGATTTATATCTGCTTGTAATGGCCTTAATACAGGTACTGTGTACAGCAGTTTGAGAACAATGCATAGTTTTATATAAATTTCTTAGTTTCGCAATTGCTAAATATTGATCCAAGTATAAAGTTGTACAATGTCTCAGGTGTCACTTGCAAGATTTTCATCTGCAAATGTAATCATAACAATAGGCATTTTGAAACATCTTTAATATTGTGCTAAGTATGTAAGATTTAGATCAGTGGAATGTACAATTAGATCGTACAACACGAAGTGACAAATTTTCAGACAAAATGATGCAGTGACACTTCTGACAGTTGTTTAAGACATGCTCCTGACATCATGAGAATAAATTTATAATCCAAAACAAACTTGCTGCGATGACGTTTTATTTTTCTGAACACAGGCCTTACACATCTAAGCACATTTTTGACACTTCTCAAATCACAACAAAAAATCTTAAGACTTAAAAACACCTTATACTGTATCAGTACTGCAGATAAGCGAAGTACAATGAATAAATGCCTGTTTTATCATATAAAAACCTTGAATAATCAATGAATATATTACGATACAGTAAAATATTTGCAGTATAAACTATGGTTAAGTAAAGCATTAATAAAGGAAACTAAGCTAATAAAAAGAAGACGGGAAGATTGGACAATCAATCTTCTGAACATTGAAGTATCTTCTGGCACTATCTGAAAAAAAGGAGTAAAAAAAACCCAATCATTAGACTAATCCAATCATAATTAGATTGATACAATGTCACATTTATTGTTGAGCTTAATTAAATCAAACACAATTCACAAACATACCTTCTCAAAAGTGATCATCTGAATCATGAAGCATCCATTGCTTTGCTGGGAGTGGATGGTAGATTTTTTGCCTAAAATTAAAAAATGCAAACGTATTAAAAGTTTGGTTAAGGCCGGACAGGGAACCATCATGGCCAGGAGCGGATGAGCGTACATTTATCAAAAAACAAACTTTCAAAGCAATCGAAACACTGAAATTATTGTCACAATGTGTACTATATTTATAAGCTTTGGCTTTCATGGCCACCAGGGGGCAGCACCAGCACGATAATTGAAGAATTTCAGATTTTGCCAATCTAACGCATGCGCCAATGGGTAGTACATTTGGGTACTATGGAGTTTAGTTTCACGCTCATGTCATGAAGAGTGCCATCGATTCTATAAACATTTAAATTAACAATATCATCATGTAGTAAAGTTCATAAGAATTCTTTTAAGTTTTTTCAGATCAAAATGGACCAAATATTAAGCGAGATAGGGGCCAGAGAAGGCAGGTCAGCAGGCAGGGACAAAAAGCAGTGATTGTGGGTTGAGCAGCAGATTGTTGTTGGTGCTGCCGCAAAAGTTTGTGTCCGCGTCGTGCTAATTTCAATTCACAGATTTTTTATTGTTTCAATAACAAATTTTTTTTTGTAAATAAAATGCCAAGAAAAGCACACTTGAGACTAGATCAGTAGCTCATCCAGACCTAACATGACAAGTAAGGCTCTTGTATTTATGATGTCACTATCGCTATAGTATCCATAGACACGATTCAGCCTCCATTTGAAGTTTGGTGTAACTGTGTAGGGAATGGCACAGAGCACTCCAGGAGCAGCACAAAATGGATAGAAATGTTAAATGTAAATATTTATAAGTCAAACTGAATTTCTAAACTATAAACAATTTAGTGAAACAATCAATTTAAAGCTGCTATATATTCTCCATTGCAATTTTTTCAAAGATCTTGCTTTAGCTCTTTGTCATATGCCTGTACAAAGCATCATGCTGGCCATTTGTACAGTGGCAGCAACTGTTGCCATAAAAAAAAACCCATATGCCATATTACTGCCCACAGCAGCTGCTCATCCTGTAAAACCCGGTGAGCGATGGCTCACAAGTTCCAAGGCCTTCTTTTGTAAGGCGTCTAGAGAGGAGAGAGAGCTAGCCATCGTTACCTCTCTCTTCGTCTTCCTATCGTGGGGCCAACCGTAAGCGGAGTCAGGCATCCAACTACGGATCCAACAACAACAACAACAGCAGTCGTCCGTACCAACAGCGGATTCATAGCCAGGTCTCTCGGCCACCGGCCTCTCAGCAACAGCCAAGGCAGCAGCCACAGTCCCGGGGCAGCTATCGCCGGGGTAACAATCAGTCCTTCCGTCGCCACTAGGGGTGTCCCCACCTCCCCAAATGGAAACGGAGGAGCCTGTCCAGTAGGGGGGCAGCTGATTTACTTCTACACCGCATGGGCTTCCTTGGACCTGACGCCTTGGCATCGGAAGATTCTGACCCAGGGTCTGTCACTGAACTTCATAAGTCATCCACCTTTGTCAATGTCTTCAATTGCAATAAAGTTACCGTTAAACCTTGTAAAACGTTACGTTTTGTTAAAAGAAGTGAAAGCCTTACTTCAAAAGAAGGCCTTGGAACTTGTGAGCCATCGCTCACTGGGCTTTTACTCGCACCTGTTCACGGTGCCCAAGAGGTCGGGGGGCTTTCGTCCTGTTATCGACCTGAAAGCTCTGAACAGGTTTATATATTGCCCTCATTTCCACATGGAAACCGACCGGGCCATTCGGTCTCAACTCAGACCGGGGGAGTGGACAACCAGTGTAGACTTGTCGGATGCTTATCTACACATTCCAGTCCGCCCCAGTTTCAAGAAGTTTCTACGTTTGCACATCCAGGGCCAATCATACCAGTTCAGGGCCATGTGCTTCGGGTTGAACATAGCCCCGAGGGTGTTTACAAAGATCCTGGACCCTGTGGCTTCTCACCTCAGGTCCAACGGCATTGTGTTACACTGCTACCTGGACGACTGGCTGATCAGGGGATCCTCCCCCTAGAGAATTCCTTTCACCGGGCATTAGACTGGTGGACGGACCAGCCCATCTGGCAGCGGGCGTACCTCTACACCCACCAGAGCCAGACCTCACCCTCCTGACGGACGCCAGTTTACAGGGTTGGGGGGCTTTCTTGGATGGCCACAAAAGAGCCGGCTTGTGGACCCCGCAGGAATCGGCCTTGCACATCACGACACTGGAACTCAGGGCAGTATTTCGAGCACTGGAATCGCTCGAGCCCCTGATTACAGGCAAGTGCTTACACCTGTTGTGCGACAACACTGCAGCAGTGTGCTACTTGCGGAACAAAGGAGGCACTCGTTCTCTTTCCCTCTTCAGGGAAACAGGGATATCCTCCTTTGGTGTTCCCCCCGACAGGTCACCATTTGCTCGTTCTATCTTCCGGGTCACTTGAACTCACTGGCGGACATCCTGTCTCGATCAGCACAAGTCCTGGGCACCGAGTGGACTCTACACACAGCGGCCTTTCGCCGTCTCCACCAGCTGTTCCGGGATATGGATGTGGATCTGTTCGCCACATGATTGAACAACCAGCTACCTTGGTTTGTCAGTCCATGTCCGGACCCAGCGGCCTGGCAAGCGGATGCTTTCACGTTCGAATGGGAAGAGATGACTCCGTACGCTTTCCCTCCATTCAAACTAATTCCAGAGGTACTGAGGAAGCTCCGAGTTTCCCCAGTCCGACTGATCTTATTGGCCCCAGCTTGGCCCAACCAGTCTTGGTTCCCCGAGCTTCTGGAGCTACTGTTTGGTTTCCCCGTTCAGCTCCCGGGATGGCACCTACTGCTGCGGCAACCGCTCGGCCAGGCCTATCATCAGAACCCGGGCCTGCTGCATCTACACGCGTGGCCACTTTTTCGGACTAGACTCCGACAGGCAGGATTTTCTGGCCCTGTTGCGATGTATGCCGCCGCTGCCCAGAGACCTTCGTCTCTCCGGCTGTACCAGTTCCACTGGCGGACTTTCACCAATTGGTGCGAGGAAACGGGATATCGATCCTTCCCAAGCCTCTGTTCACCAGATAGCAGATTTTCTCGTCTTCCTGTTTGAGACGAAGAAATTCGCTCCTTCCACAATAGCGAACTAAAGGTCTTCTATTGCCTCTACCTTGGGGGATGTTGACTGTGTCCCATTGTCATTGCACCCATGCCTTTCCAAGCTAATCAAGGTGTTCTCTTCCTTGCGGCCCGTTCAGCGGCCGCGAGTCCCGGAATGGGACTTTGCTCGAGTGCTACGCTGCTTGAGAGCTCCGGAATTTGAAAAACCCCGGTGGGGCTCCAGACAGGACAGGCTCCACCGTACGTGGAAGACGGTTTTTCTTACAGCTCTAGCCTCCGCTAGTCGTCGCAGTGAGCTGCAAGCTATTTCTAGGGACCCCAGAGATCTTATCTTTTCTGTCTCTGGCATGTCCATGCGGGTCGTTCCGGGGTTTTTAGCCAAGACGGCAGTACCTGGAATGGACCCCTTCCCTTTTTTCATCCCTTCCTTAGCCCCCTTTTCCGGACAGGATGCTGAGGATCGCCTGCTCTGCCCAGTTCGGATGGTAAGGAAGTACCTTTCCTTCACTGGCGGCCTCACGCCCAAGGAACGCCTATTCTGCAAAGTCCGGGGCGAGGGCCCTCCGTCCTCCCAGACAGTGGTGTCTTGGATCAAGGCATGTGTGAGGTTTGCGCATCAACATCGCCCAGACCTCCATGTGACCGCACATCAAGTGCGTCGAATGAGTGCCTCCTGGGCCTTCCATGGGGGATCCCACTCGGTAGCGGATATCCTTCAGGTGGGCACATGGGCCTCCCACTCCACCTTCACTTCTTTTTACCTGGCTGATGTTCATCTCCAGCCAGATGGTCAACACCGCATGCACCCGGTGGTGGCTCGGAAACAGTTGACCAATTTTTAGTCTCCAGCTGTTCATCAGCCTGGAGCATGTTTTTATCTCCCTCCTCGCCAGTCGGCAACAGGGACTGTATGTTTTGTTCTCTTAGCTGGCATTTCTGCCACATTGGAGAACCTCCCCAAGACAGGGGCCTATTCCTCCTCAGTTTCAGGTGGGAGGCCCTTCGGTCTTGGTTCAGCACTACTTATCAGCACAACTTCCGCCACTTTACGGCAGGAATCATTTATTTGGAGTTGTATCTCCAAGTCGGGTGAGCTTCCTGTTTCTTTTATGAGGGGGTCCGCCCTCCTCCACTTTGTGAATCTGCATATCTAATCATTGTCATTTGCATGACAATATGTCTGTGGGACCATGAGCGATATAGAGTTGAGGTTCTTCCCCCACAGGGATAGGACCTATCTCTATGAGCTCATGGCCCACAGACATATTCTAGAGGCCCACCCTCCTCCCCTCCGGACCTGATTACTCTTGGCGACTGAGGGGGGAATGAGGTCGCTGGATGGACACATGATACGAGTGGCGGGAAAATTTTTTGGGTTACTCAGCCGTAGCTAGCGCGAAAGAGAGGGGGAATGCATTTCTAATCATTGTCATTTGCATGACAATATGTCTGTGGGCCATGAGCTCATAGATATAGGTCCTATCCCCCGTTGGGGGAGGACCTCAAATTTACATATGATTTAGACTATTAAATACTAAGTAATAGCTGTGTGTCCATATGAATGATATCCAACCATGCATGGCATGTCATTGAAAGTTGTTCATTAAGACTTCCACATGGCTGCTGGTCACATGGTCTCTGACATCATAGGGGCACCCCATGCAGGCTGGCTTGCTCTGACATATATGAAATTAATAAACATTGTGTGCATAATGCTATAGAGTCTTATCTTCACCTCAGTTCACTGCACATGATCACTGTGCTTTGGGATACTATTGACAGCTTTTGCAAGTTTTGTATTTGTATAAGAGAATTACATAGCCACTTGATCATTTTAGGTTAAGTCTGGCAGGATACTTAATAATTACTGATTGGGAACTCTAGTGTCTTATATATTGTTATAGCATGGACAATTTTGCAGAAGGAGCTACAAAAATTAAAACAGGTACATGTACTATACTTTAATGGCATGAATTACTGCATGCTGCAGCCAATTAGCAATTACTGTGTGTGTGGATTTAGTTAATTAGGACATTGTTTGATAGTCACTTGTTAGTATTTGTTGTGCATTTTCTGACAGATGGCATTTACACTCTTAAAGGTTTTCTCAATTAAAATTTAAGAACTTTCAGGGATAATGTCAAGAGGCATGTTTGTGATTTTGATAATGCCAAGAACATGACATTGTTCTAAACTTGATCTCTGATATAATTTAATTTTGACATAACGTGACAAAATTTTAAATGTGGGAATAAGATTTTGAGTAGCGGCAACTTTGAGGAATTTATGGCTAATCAGTTAATGTAGAAAAGCTGTCTGATTTATGTATGTTATATTCTTAATGACGCTATTATGCATGAGGAGTCATATGTTGGTAGTTTAGGTACATTTTTCAAGTTGTATGACATCATGTAGAAATATACTGTGACACCAAAATGAGGTCACCACTCATTTATGGCCACCAAAATTCAGGCCACTGTACATTACTTTTTCGTATGCCATTACATTTGTGCGCCTACAGTAGATAACGGGTTTGGTGTAAAAGACAGGACAAAAAGATCTGTTTCTGAGCAATGGAGACTGACCTCATTATGACCTCATTTTCATTATAGATGTCTGTTATAAATGGATGTGACAGTGAATAACTATTAAAGGTCACCTGTCTTACCAATGCTTCTGCCTGGAAACAACAATGACTAATGTTGCCCTTACTGTGTAATAGTGTGTGTTGCATATCTGCTCATGAAGCTATTCAAGTTGTATAATATGCTGCTCAGTATTGATGGCATGTGTATTTATTTTGTTCAAAGATATGAAGCAGGAGACCATATGGCAGTATATCCTGTGAATGACACTGAACTGGTAGAAGGCATCGGAAAACGATTGTCTGCTGACTTGGATCAAGTCTCCTCTCTAGTCAGTATTGATGGTATGTGTGAGACCTATTATGATTCATCTTTTCATTGTATAGACCCATGGAAATCAATTGTTTTTACTGAACATTCATGAATAATTTTCAGAGGAGGCAAGCAAGAAAACCCCTTCCCATGCCCCACCACATATCGTACAGCATTATCACACTATCTTGACGTCTCCCACACAGTAAGAACGAATGTGTTGAGAGAGTTGCTTGAATACGCACAAAGTGACAAGGACAAGGAGTTCCTGACGAAGATCACAACGAGTAACCAGGAAGGAAAAGTAAGTCATTCCTAAAAAAACAGCTCATACCAGTTGAGATACCATGGGTAGAGTCTCATTGGAGACCATAGGGTGTGTTGCACACTTTAGAGTGCTTGACCCAAGAGTGCCGTAATGGCATGCTGGGTGTATGTTTCCTAGGGGAGTTGAGAAAGGCTCAAGCTTGACACACACACTTGCCAGTAAGCATGATACATATATAATACTTTATGGTTTGTCCTTGCAGGAACTGTACAACGAATGGATCCTTAAAGACCACAGACACATCTTAGCTGTTCTTGAGGATTTGCCGTCTGTTCAGATACCAATTGATCATCTTTGTGAAATGCTGCCCAAGCTACAGCCCAGATACTACTCAATCTCCTCATCTCCCAAGGTAAGTGTATACTACTTCCAGTATTACCTCTACAATTTAAGAGGAATCATCTTGTAAATGATATACTGACATGAGATATCAGAGTAAGAATTTGACAAGAAACTTTATATTTGGAATGTAGGGCTAATTGAATTGATTACTTTAGCTACTAAGTAATGCCTGAACTATTTGAGGGTATTATATTCTTTAATTTATGTTTAAGGACAATCCGAGTATCATCTCCATCACTGCTGTACTTGTTGACTGGAAAACACGAACAGGACGCAGACAAAAAGGAGTTGCTACTTCTTGGCTTGCTTTGAAACACCCAACAGAAGAACTGAAACCAAGGGTCCCCATCTTCGTTCGAAAGTCGCAATTCAGACTGCCCTTCAAACCAAGCGTACCTATCATCATGATTGGACCAGGAACTGGCTTGGCACCTTTCCGAGGTTTTATCCAAGACAGACATGCTGCAAAGAGTGAGGGTATGTAACATTTGCACTGTGCTAATCATTCAATTCGTTTCGTAAGACATTATAAACACTGACAGTTTCTTACTGACAGTTTCTTACTTTTCAGCAGAATTGCTACATGCCTGTTGAAGCTATTCAAGTTGTATAATATGAGTTTTTTTTTTTTTATAACAGGAAAGCCAACTGGAAATTCCATTTTGTATTTCGGATGTCGTCACGAGAAGGAGGACTACATCTATCAAGATGAAATGGAAAAGTATCTTGCTGATGGAACTCTGTCAAAGATCTACACAGCCTTCTCCAGGGACCAGCCACAGAAACGATATGTGCAGCATTTGATTAAGGAGCGCTCTGAGGAGATCCACAAAATTTTGGAAGAGGGCGGACATGTATACGTTTGCGGGTAAGCCTTCATTAAATGAGGATTTTTTTCTGTTTTTGAAACCCTGATTAATAATGATGAGACTTATTAAAGTATAACACTAGCCTGGACCTCTATTAAAAAAAAAAAAAAAGATACAATTTCTGATCCAAGCACTTTCAGGTTGATGTGATTCACTGAGCCATTAAGTGGCAGATGCTGCGTGTTTACTGTGTATCCCAAGACAAGTGTAAGATCCCACACGGGCCTATAGGTGAAATGTGTAACATTTATTGGACTGCCCTCACTAAGGTTTATAGGCCACCAAGCACTTTAATACTTTAGAGAGCTGGACTAACTGAATTCTGTTAGAATTTTTGTGCCTGTCATCGAGGTTAGAACTTGCACTAGAGGGTCATACTTATTTTACACGGCGGAATAATCATTGGTGTGGTTTTTATTTTGCAGAGATGCCAAACAAATGGCCCCTGACGTAGACAAGGCCCTTCACGAATGTATGATGAAGTATGGAAACATGGACAGTGCCAGTGCCACAGACTATCTTAAACGATTACGATCACGTGGCCGTTACTCTTGTGATGTCTGGAGTTAATGTCAGATGTGTGAATAATTTTACTACAATTTATTCAAACATTTATATTATGCAATGTGCATTCCCAGATGGAAGAAAGAACAAGCAGAATGTTTGGTTTGCGAGTCATGTCTGAGAGATGAGAATCTAAAATTTCATAAAATAATTCTATGCTCATGTCTTCTGTTACTACCTCAGTCCGTTGGACTCTTAGTGACATGTAATACCACACCGTGCAGAACTGATCACATGTGGGCAGTATATTTTAACTCGTACATATATTTGTGGCTCATACATATTGTATGTGTACATGCTTTTATGTAAATTAAGTTGAAAATGGGCGTAATTGTAGTAATTTGTTCGCTGTCACTTAAAGTGATATGATGTCTCAGACCTTCCCAGGCAAATCCAGCCCTTAACTAAAGAAATAGGTACATCTACCACTAAACTTACTTGTTTTGTACTTTTTTGAACATAATCTTGACAGTACACAGCATCAAAGTACTGGTAAAATCCGTTAGGCAAGATTTGGGCATTATGGAGGAGTTACTGTGTGACTGGCTGCTGCTGCTGCTGGCTATGGGGTATTATCATAATTTATTCATGTGGCCCATGTGGTCAGAGCTGTCAAACTAACAGAAACAATTAGATGGGCTTGTCCTTCATTCACAGTGTATCATATTTACTCATATGAATTGTGAAAACAGTTTACCTTGTTCAAAATCACTTTTCATAGCTTCAATTAATGTATAAACACAATTTCCAGAGTAAACAAAACCCTCGTGGTTCCTGGTGGTTGGAATTTAGCTCTGCCTGGCTGTGGTCATGTGACCCAAGCCAAGTTTCAAATTATTTCGGTGTACACCAAAATCACTAAAGCCGATTTTAAGACTGAAATACTCATTACTAACAAATGGATGTGCAAAGCAAAGTGGTTTCTGACAATACACATCCTCCACTATCATTCAGTGGTAAATTAAAAGAAACTTTCACTTAACCTAGATATGAGACTTCATATCACTTTAAAATGGTATTCATAACTGCAAAACAATGCAAGTGAATTATAGTCCTGTGAGATTTGTAGCATTATATATTTTAATCATTTCTATTTGTGTGCCGATTCTGCTTGTTCATAAAGATATCATCAGTTCTTGCCCTATTAAGGCACAAATTATTAAATAATCTATCCCCTTCTTCAGCAGTGCATTGATTTGGCAAATTTGCTTTCATTGAAAGGTATCCATGGTATCCTTTCAAAAGTGAATTAACTTGTAATGAATCAGGCTGTGATTTTAAAGTGCATAATTATGCAGGTTTGGCATTAGTGACCATTCATATCATCTCTTTACTATCCCTTGCTTTGTTCTTGCATGCATCGTATTATATAGAAATTGCTATTTATATTTTTATAGTGTAGTTTAATGATGCAGATAATCTTTCTCCTGCATGTTATCTCATGCTGTTACCTATTGAGGTGATGGCACTGAAATCATGTGCATTGGAGGTAGCCTATATAACTAGTTTTTTGTTTAACCGATTTATATCTGCTTGTAATGGCCTTAATACAGGTACTGTGTACAGCAGTTTGAGAACAATGCATAGTTTTATATAAATTTCTTAGTTTCACAATTGCTAAATATTGATCCAAGTATAAAGTTGTACAATGTCTCAGGTGTCACTTGCAAGATTTTCATCTGCAAATGTAATCATAACAATAGGCTTTTTGAAACATCTTTATTATTGTGCTAAGTATGTAAGATTTAGATCAGTGGAATGTACAATTAGATCGTACAACACGAAGTGACAAATTTTCAGACAAAATGATGCAGTGACACTTCTGACAGTTGTTTAAGACATGCTCCTGACATCATGAGAATAAATTTATAATCCAAAACAAACTTGCTGCGATGACGTTTTATTTTTCTGAACACAGGCCTTACACATCTAAGCACATTTTTGACACTTCTCAAATCACAACAAAAAATCTTAAGACTTAAAAACACCTTATACTGTATCAGTACTGCAGATAAGCGAAGTACAATGAATAAATGCCTGTTTTATCATATAAAAACCTTGAATAATCAATGAATATATTACGATACAGTAAAATATTTGCAGTATAAACTATGGTTAAGTAAAGCATTAATAAAGGAAACTAAGCTAAAAAAAAAAATAAGACGGGAAGATTGGACAATCAATCTTCTGAACATTGAAGTATCTTCTGGCACTATCTGAAAAAAAGGAGTTAAAAAAACCCAATCATTAGACTAATCCAATCATAATTAGATTGATACAATGTCAAATTTATTGTTGAGCTTAATTAAATCAAACACAATTCACAAACATACCTTCTCAAAAGTGATCATCTGAATCATGAAGCATCCATTGCTCTGCTAGGAGTGGATGGTAGATTTTTTGCCTAAAATTAAAAAATGCAAACTTATTAAGAGTTTGGTTAAGGCCGGACGGAACCATCATCCCCAAAGCAGGCCAGGAGCGGATGAGCGTACATTTATCAAAAAACAAAGTTTCAAAGCAATTGAAACACTGAAATTATTGTCACAATGTGTACTATATTTATAAGCTTTGGCTTTCATGGCCACCAGGGGGCAGCACCAGCACGATAATTGAAGAATTTCAGATTTTGCCAATCTAACGCATGCACCAATGGGTAGTACATTTGGGTACTATGGAGTTTAGTTTCACGCTAATGTCATGAAGAGCGCCATCGATTCTATAAACATTTAAATTAACAATATCATCATGTAGTAAAGTTCATAAAAATTCTTTTAAGTTTTTTCAGATCGAAAATGGACCAAATATTAAGCGAGATAGGGGCCAGAGAAGGCAGGTCAGCAGGCAGGGACAAAAAGCAGTGATTGTGGGTTGAGCAGCAGATTGTTGTTGGTGCTGCCGCAAAAGTTTGTGTCTGCGTAAAATAGGCCTAAGCGCGTCGTGCTAATTTCAATTCACTTGGACTCATAAATTTTAGCTTCCATAAAAAGATTTTTTATTGTTTCAATAACAAATTTTTTTTTGTAAATAAAATGCCAAGAAAAGCACACTTGAGACTAGATCAGTAGCCCATCAAGACCTAACATGACAAGTAAGGCTCTTGTATTTATGATGTCACTATCGCTATAGTATCCATAGACACGATTCAGCCTCCATTTGAAGTTTGGTGTAACTGTGTAGGGAATGGCACAGAGCACTCCAGGAGCAGCACAAAATGGATAGAAATGTTAAATGTAAATATTTATAAGTCAAACTGAATTTCTAAACTATAAACAATTTAGTGAAACAATCAATTTAAAGCTGCTATATATTCTCCATTGCAATTATTTCAAAGATCTTGCTTTAGCTCTTTGTCATATGCCTGTACAAAGCATCATGCTGGCCATTTGTACAGTGGCAGCAACTGTTGTCATAAAAAACGTGATGCCATATTACTGCCCACAGCAGCTGCTCATCCTGTATTTTCATCAGATCACAGGCCCTCTGCCACATAACAAATGGCTTAGGTGGTACCCAGGAAAATATGGTTAGTACACATATCAGATACTCACTTTTTTAGGGGTAGCTGGCTCTTCATTTATGGATTGCAGAGACAGCCTTCTGATGCGTTTACTCCGTCTTAGACCTGGCGAACCCTCTTCATCAGTGGTCTCTGCAGATGGACTTCCTAGACAGTCAGACTTCAATTCCTCGATCCTGGAGATTTTCACAACAGCTTTTTTCACAGGAGTGTCTTGTCTGAACTTCGAAGGCGAAAGGGGAGTAATTTTCGCAGGCATACTTCTTCGCCTGTCATTCTTTGCTTTAGTCTGTTTGCTGTGGGATGCAGGACTAGATATTATATCCAGGATGTCATTCTGATACCTTTTAATAGGCGTCTCTGGCTTGGTTGAGGGGACTGTATAAGTTTCCTTTGACATACTAGATATGGTTCTCCGTCTGCTTCTTGTTGGTGTCAAGTTCAGCTTGGCTTGAATTTCTTGAGCCTGAGCATTGTCACTTGATGAGTTTTCTTCCATAACATCTCCCAGAACAACAGCGAGTTTTTTTTTTATATGTTCTCTTGTTAATCTCACTGGCGACAATAACTGAGCTACAACACCTTCACTTTTCTTGGGAGTCACAGCTTCTGTAGGCAATGCCTCAGATTCAGATGATTTCCTTCTATCAGAATGGCTTTTTGAAGTTGAGGTCACATTTGATGATTCAGCTGGTGATTTAACTGATGTCCTTTTGCTAGGCGACAAACTCCTTCTCTTTGGTGATCCCGGAGATACTTTAGTTGGAGATGATGTCCTTTTTGTGGGAGGCGGTTGTGGAGTTCCATTCGGAACTATCGCAGGTTTCGTTGCATTTTGATTCAGCTGCTTTGATTGTGCTGTATCTTTCTCAGAGCTGACAGGCCCCTTATCTGAGCGTTCACTTGAAACACTGGGAGTCCTTCTGGAAGTTTGTTTCTTGGGTGACGCTGATGAACTTAGCTTCTTAGCTGAACTTGATAACCTTTGTTTCTTAGGTGATACGGTCTTCTTGGGAGAGGCTGGTTTCACTGGGCTTCTGTCTACAGCATTTTTTCTGCCCTTTTCTGGGGTCTGTGATAATTTTTCGATGTCACTCAAGCCTTCGTTTGACTGTTTCTTTCCATCTGAACTTTCACTCACAGAACCATCACCAGGTGTAGCATTATCTTCTTTTTGGTCATCTTTCTGAGTTACACTCTTGTTTTCTTCTTTGGTTGCACTTTCATTTTCAGCTATAATTTTACTTTCACTTTCATTTTGCTCCATGTTTTCACTACTGTGATTCCTCTGAGCATCTTCTTCCTCCTTACTCTGAACAACTTCATCAAGGGCACTTGCTGTGTTTGCCAAAATATCTTCTGGGTGGTCCTCCACCAGGTCATCCTGCAACATATTTTGAAATTAGCGACTCCCAAGAACCTACTGTGAACCTAACACATAAATCACACACTTCTAGAATAATTACTTACGTTGTCAGAGCTGACAGGCCCTTTATCTGAGCGTTCACTTGAAACACTGGGAGTCCTTCTGGCAGGACTTTGAGCCATGGAAGGTTTGAAAGGAGAAGAATTTATGAACGATTTTCTAGGTCTCAGCCTCTTGCCAATTGGTGAAATCAAACGTGAACCATCATCTTCAGAATCTGCTTTAGACTCTGTTGCTGAAGTTTGTTTCTTGGGTGACGCTGATGAACTTAGCTTCTTAGCTGAACTTGATAACCTTTGTTTCTTAGGTGATACGGTCTTCTTGGGAGAGGCTGGTTTCACTGGGCTTCTGTCTACAGCATTTTTTCTGCCCTTTTCTGGGGTCTGTGATAATTTTTCGATGTCACTCAAGCCTTCGTTTGACTGTTTCTTTCCATCTGAACTTTCACTCACAGAACCATCACCAGGTGTAGCATTATCTTCTTTTTGGTCATCTTTCTGAGTTACACTCTTGTTTTCTTCTTTGGTTGCACTTTCATTTTGAGCTATAATTTTACTTTCAATTTCATTTTGCTCCATGTTTTCACTACTGTGATTCCTCTGAGCATCTTCTTCCTCCTTACTCTGAACAACTTCATCAAGGGCACTTGCCGTGTTTGCCAAAATATCTTCTGGGTGGTCCTCCACCAGGTCATCCTGCAACATATTTTGAAATTAGCGACTCCCAAGAACCTACTGTGAACCTAACACATAAATCACACACTTCTAGAATAATTACTTACGTTGTCAGAAATATCAATTTCTGACTTCTCCTCTCCATTGTCTATCTCCGTCTCTGCTCCATCACCTTCACCATCCAAGCTACCACTCTCTGCATCATCATCCTCATTGTTGTCTTCAAAGGTCAACTGGAATAGCAAAAATATATAAATGCAGATCTGAGAAAAACGGCATTCACTGCTTTGGTATTCTCATATTACATACAATGCAAGATCGCAACACCAACTTACTTGCTCACATCATTCTAAAAGAAGGAGCAAATTTATATTTAAGTGATCACACAGGGCAATGCTAAAGCCAAAACAATATCTTTCCAAAAAATCATGAAAGTCAACAGGCTACTCGAGATGTCACCTGGAAAATATCTTGAAGTCAAATTTATCGTACCTCAACAGTATCCCTGATATCTGCACTGGCTGTTTTGTCAAAGAAGTAAAGCTGCTCAGTTTGGGGTTCTGTCTGTGGTTCGGCTCCTTGGTCACTGCTCTTGGCCGTTTCTTCCGGTATTTCCTCTGGGTGTCCAACATCTTCAGTGACTAGCAACTGGACATAAAACAACAAATATTTAGTCAGACTGAAGAACACCGCTGTGTAACCATTGATGTCATCTATGTGCGAAATGAATTTAGAGTGGCTCAAGTCCAAAGAAATCAGTCCAAATCTTGGCATCTTGCATGTGCACGACAGTGTCATCGTCATTAACATCACCTTTAAGTTCTGGCATATTACCTGTAGTAAGCTTTCCAGCAGCTCATCAGAGGCTTCCTTGTGCAAGAAATGAGTAATTTGCACTCCTTTGAAATGCTTAGTCTCTGGAAACTCATCCAGTAACGAGGGATTTTGCCTTCTCAACCACTTCAGATAATTCTTAGGAGCAGGGACAGCCATTACAAACTGAAACAAACAAGTGACAATCCAGTCAATACTGTCAAAAGGTTAGGTAAAGCTGGGTTGTGTATTCCTTGAGTTGAATATGTGGTGATTTTTTTTAACACGATACATGTGGGAGATATAAGTATTCTTTCTGGGCTGACTACTGTGACAAATCTAAATTTTTTATCATTCAGGATTTTCATCTGCATTCCTCTATATATAAGGGCATTGATAAATTTAATACAGTGTAACCTTGTTACATCGCGCCTCTAATTAACGCGAACCTCCGTTATTCGCGGGACCCGCATGTCCCCCAAACTGACCAGACATAAGATTATGTAATGTTATGTAATACAGACTAAAAGGCGTTTAGGTGCAATGCTCTGCACACATTGCCGTCACGCTATTGGCCGTCTTAGCTGAATAATTCTTTGATATGGACTGTTAATGGCTCTTTCAATAGCAATTCGCACTTAATTGACTGTGAATGGAAATCGTCAGTTGTAAAGTGCAATTTAAACAGCTGATCACGAAGACCTAATTGTGATGAAGTTAGGCATGACCGTGATCATTCCGGTTGAGCGAATACGCCGTAAATCTCCGCTAGGGGACGTGGCAGGTACACCGCGTTAATTAAAGAACCTCTGATATATCGCGGTTGTGATAGTATGTCCCCAAGGACCGCGATATGTGGAGGTCAGACTGTACAACCTTCTTTACAGGCCTATCAGCTGCAATAGTGAAATTTTACAAGCAAGATGTGTAAGATGAATGATATTATTACAAATACCTCCTCAATTTTTTGGTGGAGGTCATTCAACATGCAAGCTTTCATGTGTCGTACACAGCATACATATTTTGTGTATTCCTTGAAGCAACCTTTCCTTGGATACTGAAGCAAGGCTTTCCTGGACAAAGAAAAAGAGAAACAGCTAATTCAGATGTAACACTCTTGTTTAAAAACAGAAAATAACATGCAGTCATCATAACAGAATAGTTTCTAACTACAGTCATAATCTAATGAGGTAACTTGATGCAAGCAACTAGCTCGTATTTGATAAATTATTTACCTCAACAAAGGCTGCAGTAGATACTTAGCACATTGAATAAGGTGATTGGTTAATTGAAGAATAACTTCCAGAAGATAATTTGGCCATCGGTCCAGCAGCTGGGTCACTCGACTTGCAATGCGTTTTCCCTTCAAAAGCAAGCTTTCATCCGTCTCCTTTCTAAAAAAAAGACAGCAATACACAATATATGAATAATGTATTACCACTGAGACATTGAAGTAGAGTGGCTAGGCACCAGATTTTCATTAATGATAAGACCTTGTAATAAGACCATTTTTAAGACGCGGATTTTTCAAATGAAGGCAGCTTTAACTTATCATAGACAGTGATAAATAAACTTGTTTATGATAACAAACTCATCTATTGAAACCTCATGTATTGAGCATGACCACATGTGAACACTATCCATTCTAAAATTTTCTTAATTTCAGAGTTTAAATATATATGAAACATAATAACCATGCTTGTAAGTAAGATTGATGTCTAGCCCTGCTAACCTGGCTTCAATATGCACTTCAGTATCTTAAATTAAACAACAAGAATTGCATCCACTTACTGATAGCACCATATCTCCATATCAATGTAAACAGACAGGAAAGATGACATATATTCCTCATAAGATGGCTGCAGCACAGTCTGTACAAAGGAAAAAATACAAATAAATATTACACATTATTTTGGCACCATGACTAATTGACTATAAGTTAATGCTGCTTCAAACAAAACATGTATCCGACTTACATCGGTGTCCTTTAGTCCTTGAGAAACAGTGTGACAGAACAAGAGGAACTGATAAAATGAGCTTTGTAGTCCAATAATTCTGCAAAGGATATATTTAATGGAATTAGAAATGAACAGCCAATGATGCAATACATGAGCATCAACTACGAAGGAGGTAAAGGGGCGTTCACACTATCAAGTATAAGACCTACGTATGACCACATACGTCAAAAAATGGCTATACGTGCTCACTCGTGGCTCTGTTAATCACATATAACTTCTTCTAATGAGCGTACGTAGGGCAATTATAGATCTCTCCCCAGACGTCCGTAAAATGCTCGCCGGACGTCCGAAAAACGCTCGCCGGACGTCCGAAAAACGCTTGCCAAGCTCATGCGAGAAATCCATGAGGCACTCGTACATCGCACGTAGATCGCCTGTGCGAGTGAATGGCGAGTAAATACGGTCGTACGTAGGTTGTACGCAGGTCATACGTAGACTGACTCCCGAGCAAGTTGTAACAATTCACTTGTAGAACGTCCCCCAAAGTTTCAAAACATGTTTAAAAATTTTTTTCCCTCTCCACGTATGTCCGTGAGTGGTCAAGCGCAACCAGGAGTGATCTACGCATTAGCGCGAGTATACCTGAAACGCTCGGTGGGTGAATCATGTATGGACAAGGATGAGCAAGATGTAAACAAAAATTCCAATCCGTTGTCATACGTAGGTCTTTTTCGTGAAATCTTTATGCATTTTGCTACTATTTACCTTTTCCTACCGCAAGAAAAAATATCCGAAGTATTTTCCACAACTTTACTGAAACAAAAATTCCCAATGCATTAGTGTCACACAAAATGGGAATTTCCCAAAGAGCAATATATTATTAATAGTAATAATGTGATTCACTGAAACAATGACGAGACAAGCACATTATGCAGCATCCTACCTGTGAAAAACAGCCATGATTTTGTGCAAATTCTCAGGCTCTCCTAATCTTCCTATACTGAGTGTGCATAAAGACTGCATACGCTTTAACCATACAGCTGGGTTTTTTTCCTGTAAAGAATAAGCATAGCATAATATTATGGAATGTGTAAATCTGTCTCAGGCCACATACAACTCATGATCAATCACTGAGCAGCAGGAGCCGCCACAGTCCAATAATTAAAAAACGTTGCATAACTTCTGGCTTAATACACGTATGACCTTCAAAAGGCAATGAAAGTATCTTTAAAATGTGTATGATCATCTGCAGGTACGAAAAACCATATACAAAACAAGTCTTTAGGTTCACTACTGAAGTCGGTAGCGTTAGCAGTATTCCTAATACCTCAGTTACCAGACGTCAGGCTTTACCTGAACTGCCGACCGTCAGTAGCTGCTGTATTCGTGCAGCCTGATAGATATCTAAATGCTACATTTCCCAGCATGATGCCAGATTAATAACTAGAGCCCATAAGATGTGCAACAAAGGCGGTTAGAGGACTGTTGTATACATGTTGACTGGCGGATTATTAGTAATTAGAGCAGTCTTCCTGAAGATCCAGGTGACGTTGGCGGCCTTTCGGCCCTGCAAAGTGGTAGCTGTGGCCGGACTGAAAGAGTTTTTGCTGGACCGAATACTCAATTTTAACACGGACACTGCATCAATCAGAAATGACAACAGACCAAAGATGAAAACCAGTTTTTTAAAAAAAGGGACATGCATTCATAACTTTATTTAGACATATTATATGTAGCATTAGGCCTAATAGTACATGTGGCTCATTTAGGTTAAGGTATATATATAACTGAACTGATACTAAATTCATATCAAGTAGTTCCATATCAAAGAAGACAAGTTTTCTAATTTAACACTCTTTTGTGATTTTTGGGGTAGCAGGTCTCTGCGCGATTCGTCCCCGCCAAAACGGGTCCATTCGTCACCCTAAAAAAGTCTGTTCGTCACCCGAAACTGGTCGATTTGTCACCCGCATTTAAAAGTGCTGAATTACATTATTGCTATATGTACTAGCGAAAAATAAATATCCAACACCAATTTATTTATAAGCATGTGATGCCTGATGGACTAACTATCAAATGATGCATAATAATTTCAATAAAGTCGTGGAGAACCACAAAGGCTTGTTCTATACTTTTTTTCCTGTTCAGTATTATCCTATTGTTATCTTAATTCAATTGTGGATATTGATATAAATCACTCACTACTCAGTGTAAATTGTATCTAGTCTAAGCTGTATAGCTCTATATCTATAAATGGCTGATTAAATTGTGCATTTAAATTTTTATATTGTTAATAAAACGGTGACAATTGTATCTAGTCTAAGCTATATAGCTCTATATCTTTCAATGGCTGATTAAATTGAGCATTAAAATTTTTATATTGTTAATAAAACTGATTGTTAATAAAAATTGTCAGTTGTCTCATTGCCGTCATTTTTGCGGAATTTCATGATCCTAGTATAATATAAAAAAATATATTTATTATATTCATTTAACGAATAAGTAACTTAACTTTGGTATTAAATAATTACTCGTGGCCAATCTCTTATTCCGAATCTGTTTAAATTTTGGATATATGTTAACTTGAAGTTAAGTTACAGTATTTTAATGTACAAGCCTGTACAGCTTATTTGAGTTGGGCCGGGGGCAGGGGGGGGGAAGGGCGATGGCCGTAGAGTAGGGCTACCGGAAGACGGCCTGTGCCTGCAATTATATAATATTTTTAAGTGGCGAACCGACCAAATTCAGGTGACGAATCGACCAGTTTCGGGTGACGAACAGACTTTTTTCGAGTGACAAATTGACCATTTTTGACTAGGATGAATCGCACAGTGACGAATCTACTAGAAAGAATTTTTGGTGGCCTGTGACTGGTAATTGCAATTCTCGACAGCTCAAAGAATACTGGCATGAACTGTCTCAATTGCTATTTTTATCTAATGGCAATTCAGTTTTTAATGGCAATCGTTATGCTTCGTTGCACACGCTAATTTCCCACGACGACCGAACCGCATAACTTCGTCAAAAAGTGATCAATCTTCACAAGTTATACATTAAATGAAAGCCAGAATGTCATGGAATACCTTTCTGAACAAATACGGTATCCACTCCCTCGAAACTGCAAAATTCACCGTGTTATGCGGCCATTTCCACGGGCATTTGGTTCTGTTGTAGCAGTGACCTACGTATGCGCGAATTTATTAAAATAAGGAAAGAGGCCCCTGGTGGGTTTTCACAATTGAGCGTCCAATGAAAGGTAATACACTGCAAGAATTCCCCGCCAGGGGCCTCTTGACCGAACATGCACGGAGCTGTACAACGCACTTTGGTCATTTCCGTCGGAGTTCGCCATCTTGTTCATCAGAGAGGCACAGCGTGAATGATGCATCTTTTTACCGGCGATTTGCTCCCACTTCTACCCGACGAAATGCTACCAAAAAGTATACAGCTCTGAAGAAAGAAGTTGCGTGGCAGCTGACAAAACGGCAAGTGTGAAGAGTCATTTCTCTGGCCTGAATCGCGTCACACACGTGTTTTCATGCTCATTGACTTAACATACGTTTTCAAATTTGCCGCTGACCTAGTTGTAAAAGCGGATACAACCCCTCCGCAATATTCTTCCAAAGAATGATGCATACAAAGGTCGGCAGCGCTGCTGCCGCCTTTGAATGACATTTATCTGTAAGAACATTTGATAACATTCTCACATTTTTCTTGATATTTTCAAGCAGCTGGAGGACTTCTTCATGTGACAGATTCTTGATTTGTTGATGCACCAAGCAATTGACTGAAAAAGGAAATTAGAAAAATTCAATAATATAGCAATAACAGAATTTGCAATAAACTAATTCCATTCAAAGGTCTAAACAAATTTAAAGCCACTCACAAAGTTTTTCCTGGTAGTCTGGTTTTGCCTTTTTATAAATTGATATACACCTAGGTTCCCTATAAAGATTGAATGCCAGAACATCTTTCTGCAACCTTTTCTTTCCTTTCCTTTTCTTTTCTTTCCTTTTCCTTTCAGTCCCGGTTTTTTCCACATTGCTTTCTGAAGTTTTAGCTTTTTCTTGGGCAAGGCTGCAAACAAAAAAGCTAATATGAGGTTTAGGCAGACCAATAATAGACAGAAGCTTTGTTGTGATTTAGAAACTTTTTAATATTCAACTTGCAATCACCTTTTTAAGTAATTAATATAAAAAGTGGGATGCCCAGTCAGTTCTTCTTTTACTGCATTGTTTGACAGATTTTCTACTGTCTTCTTGAATAGTTTCAACAGCTTCTTCTTGTTGACAGGTGCTGCAATCAACACAAAAGAAAGGGTTTAGTGCAGTATAGCGGACCTATATTATTGACCAAATTTGGCGTCCATGAAACATGAAAATAATCTGAATTTTTTACCAAATTTCGTTTTGGCTTACAATAAGAATACATTTGTGCAGGGGTTTGGGGGCAGCCCCAAGAAAAAGGAAAATAAACTATGATAAACATTCGTTCTGGTCTCAGCGCCGCTGTTAGTTTGTGACGTCACTCATTGAATTCAAGCATTTTACGTCATAGGCCTGGCAACGAGGCTCGCTATATATGGTCAATAATTTGGGTCCGCTATACTGCACTTTTTCCAAAAGAATATTAAAGACATACCATATAAAACTTATTTTCTCTCCTGGACTTAGATGGTTATTTACGTCACTCTATGAACCCAACCACATTTTTTTAATTGGATTGACACTGAATTGCTAATTGCAATTTCGTTGACTAGGACTGCTTTGGAGATTTGCATGCGATTCAAGACAAGAACCACGTACATGCAGATTTCATCAATGCCTCTATATTACCTTCATCAGGAGCGGAGAGTCCACCACAAATAAAATAAAATTTGTAAATTTAAATTTTTTCCACTACTATAGTCAGCCTGACATAGAGTGTAGAATCACCATTTTGTAAAATCAATGGTTTACATCGATGAAGAGATGATAAAATGCAGACCATGATGCATGATGCTGTCAATGACCAAAGGAAACTCTCCGATATTCCTCATCACTAGTGATGATGGGTCACATCAGTGACAGACCTCTAGAGGCTGCTGGTTGGGTCTCTTTAGTGACAAGGAAACCGACCATGCATGTCGGGCCTCATCACTGATGGGGGGGGGGGGGGGGTGATTAGACCAGTCTTACCACTGCGCTGCGAATGTGTTCAAATCTCGCTTTCGCAATCATGCTCTGTGGCATTAATATTAAAAGGCATGCCAATGGTCTACCAGAAACATATGGCTTTGATCCTAAAGCCCCGACATAGTCTACCATCTAATGCAGTGTGACTGTTTCCTGGATGGAGTATCTATCCTCTGTTCCCAGAATGCACACTGCAGTGTATAGAGTTTAACGTGGCTAAGCTGTTGTTGGCTTTTATTGTACAAACTGGTGATCTAGTGGTGGGATGATCATGATGTTCCTAAATCTTCATGTTAGTCTGTAGTAAGCAGTTAGTAACTTAGTGTAGTGACTAGTGTGACTATTGCATGCAAATGAAATGGAATTATGAATAGGGCTTCAACTTATGACGTTTGACACTTTATACTTCATGACATCAAGTTGTATACCTTGCTCTACTTGTTGTCTAAACAATCGCACAAACTGTTTGGCTTCTTTTCTAATATTCGTCATTTTCATGCAGTCAAGGGCCCACGCGGTCCTCTGGCTCGGCTCGATGTGCAATGAAAAACTATTGCGAAATGACAGACCAATCAGAGCGCGGCTTTGACAATGCAAGACTTAATTATGCTAGCTCTACATTCAATAATAACCATATTAACATAATATTGTAAATATCTCAACTGATTTATTTACAAGAATGATTATTGGTTTTATTTTTAACATAAAACTTAATGAAACTGTGAGTAAAGACTATTACGAAATTAAAATAGTGCAGCCGCAAAGAATTCTGGGACATGTTGGGAGTTTGTGGTTCATGGATGCCGAGGAGGCGCCCGTGACACCGCTATATATTTATATCGTTTAGACGATTAATTGGGACAATTGAGAAGCCGATGAAGCGGCGGAGCACAGTTAAGAACTTACTGTAACTAGTGTCTGGCATTTTGTCGGCAGGAACAGCTAGATACTGCCATGGAGGACTATCGAAGAAGCGATGGTGATCCAAGTAAGTATGAGGTCCACCGCGGTATGAAAGAGCCAACTCCAAAGACGCGCTATTGAGTTCGACGTTTCGGACGCAATTTGACACATCGCTGTCAAATGGTTGTGTTTGTCTTAAATGGCACAACAGCGACAAGAGTGCGATCAAACTGTAGCAGGCTGTAACTTCTCACTGCTTTTAAATTGATTTTTATGCTGGCTGTCAATAGTGTCAGTAAAATATACTCTTTCAATGACGCTCAGAATCTGATTGTTTACAAATAGATTCACTCCAACTTAGTAATACAAGTTTGTGTAAGGTCAGTTATGCTGAGGCAGGAACTTTTTTTATGTAGTCTTATTGGTTTATTTTTCAGATCTCAATGGAATGGGCAGACCAGGACCTCCTGGGGAACGAAAATACAAAGCGTACAAACTTGTGGTCGATCCTGCAATGCGCCAGGGGCCAGCCAAAGTTTATAGATTTGATGGAGTTGGTCAGCCAGGGGTAAATGTTGGAAGATTTTTGCCTCTGGGCAACATTTGCACACATGCACCAGCCGGTTATTTAACGTTGAACTACACAGAATAAATAATTCCAAGAAAGTTATGCAGACATTTAGCAAATTAGGGCCCAACACCATTTTGCACATTGGCAGGGGATGTTGGTACCATGTAGGCCCAAAATAGGGGGAATTTTGACTACTGTACAGTGTACACACGTTACGCCAAAACGCCGATGTTTAGCCAACATAGTACCAACCTGTTGAAGTTTGGCCAACCCCTTGCCAATGTGCAAAATGACATTCAACCAAGTTTGTCTGCCAAAGATCAACAATCTGTTGTCTGTTGAAGAGGCTAAAAACTTCAAACTACTTGGAACTCACAATTCCAATGATTTAAAATGACTTGTAAGTTCTAACGCCATTATGAAGAAAGCTCGCTAGAGATTGTACTTCCCGATAACACTTAAGTCTTTCAAGGTGCAGCACACAATTCTAGTCCACTTCTACCGTGCCATAATTGAAAGCATGTTAACGAGGTCTATTACAGTGTGGTTTGGATCAGCTGGAAAGAAAGATATTAACGAACTAAACTGTCATTCGCACTGCATAGAAAATAATTTTGGACTGGCCTACCATCGCTCTACAGTATATACTAAGAAAGGGCCAAAAAGAGCACTGCTACGATACCAAAAAAAGATTGCCAATCCGTGAATTATATTTTTGACATTTTAAGATCCGGTAGATTTCTAAGGACTTTCATTGCAACAAACGTTTTATTAATGGTTTTTACCCCTCTGGTGTACGCATTTTTAATAATATGTCATTTTTGTGATGTTTTTATGTTTATTAATTATTAATTTTGGCCCAATATCTGCGTGTTATTTGGGATATAGTTTGATGAATAAAATTGCTGGCTGACACCTGTGATTTGCAACACATATGCAGGCAGAAGTCTGTGATGCTTGCACAATGAACTTTTCATTACGAACCGACAGAGCCGCCAGCACGGTGGTCCCAACCATTTTTTAATGACATTATAAGGATATAGAGTGCAGTTAATGATATCACATATAGATGACATAATTAGACTGGCTGGACTGTGTTAATTACATTCATCTTAATTGTTTTAAGTTAAGAGTTGCTAATACAGGTGATATGCTTTTCAGGATCCACCCGTGTTTGTGCGAGATCCAAGATCACGGATGAAACGTTTCTGGACAAAACGAGAAGGAGCCAATTTGCCTGTTCCTAAATTTGTGGTAAGATGGAATAACATGATTTGATTAGTCATTTGTCTTGTTTATTTGTTATCAATGTTTGATGCAGGAATTAAAGAAATATTGTCTTATATGTGCACTGTGAAATTACTCTTTCCAGTATGATATATATTATGTTGGCACACCACTGCCAAAGGAGGTCACATTTACTAATCTCAATGACAACATAGATGTCAACTTCCTGGAAAACATGTGCAAAAGCTTTGGAAACATTGAGGATGTTAAGATTTACTTCCATCCAAGAACTAAAAAACACACTGGTGTTGGAAAGGTAGGTGGAAAAAAAAGTTGATTTACTGTATGTTGGTTCAGTGATGATGGTACTTAGATTGGCTGAGTTCTAATCATGCCTTGTTATTGCACAATTCCAGGTATTGTTTAGTTCAACTAGATCTGCCAGGACCTGTGCAGAAAAGCTGCATAATACATCGAAAATGGGAAACATCATCACAGTATTTGTTGATACCATGGGTATGTGGCGTTTGGCTAATCCACTGTGGCATAGAATAATTGAGTAGTGCAAATGATCACCCTCTTAATAAAATAGATACATATTGTGATTATTAAAGTGTCACTTGAAAAGAATGCATTTGATATTTCGCAGGCAAAGAAAGACAGAAGATCTTAGAAGAGCTGACAGCTGAGAGAGAACCACCACCTCCTCCTACACCTCCTGTACCATCTACTAGTACTAATGAAGCTCGCAGAAGTTACCACGCTGCTCGATTTAGGGATTTTGAACCAGGAAGCCAGCGAAACCATCTTCGTACTCCTCAGTCTGATGTTTCTGGATACAGCAGTGTGTCAGATCACATGTCTGATAAGATGTCTACTGTTTCTGACTCTGGTTATTCTATGGGCCCTCCTGCCACACCTCATACACCACATACCCCCCAAGGGATGGGGTTCCAAGACAATTACACTCAGCAGCATTTTGGGCATGGCTACAATGCTCCAACTCCTCAAGTTATGACCCCTAATGTTAATATGCCACCCCCTCCTCTTGGTGGTCCGGGGTCAAACTTCCAAAGCTGGAACACACCTCAGCAACCACCTGTTCCTGAGCTGTCCCCAGTATACAGTCAGCATTCACATCATCGCAACGACAGAGATAATTGGGAATCGGAAAGACACAGTAGAGGGGGCAGGGATTACAGAGACAGGGATCGGAAGAAAAAGGATCGCCGGGATTCTAGGGAGAGTCATGACCGAAGTCGGAGACACAGAGACAGGGATCACCGCAGCCACAGCAGCCATAGTCGTGAAAGAGATGAAAGAGAGTGGCGACACAGTCGCTCACCCCCTCCCAAACCCCCAAGCCCAGGACCTGGTGACAGTTTCAACCGGGGGCTAAGTCTAGAAACTCGTATTCAATCACTCTTACAGAGCCAAGGCAGAGACAGTGACTCTTCATCCGCTCAGCAGAGTGAGGATGATCAAGAAGGCAGCCGTAGACGTCATTCCATTGACGAACACTTACCTCCCCCTCTGCCTAATGAAATGCCACCTCCCCTGCCTGTTGAGGAGGCCCCTCCTCCACCTGATGATGAACTGCCGCCTCCTCCTCCTCTACCTCCAGAGCCTCCAGAGGAAGAACCTGCCCCTGCGCCACCTCCCGAACCCCCTGCTGAGTCTCCCACTGAGCATAAGACTCTGTCCCTGGAGGACAGAATCAGAGCGCTCACTGGGGAGTTAGATGAGGAGGTTGTGGAGGAGACAGTTGTCACGGAGATGGAGGTATCTACTGAGGAAGGTGGCAGAAAGGCAAGCGCTGAGAATGACGAGGATGATTGTATGAGTTTGTCCTCAATAAGCAGTGGTGGGGAAGAAAGGCTGGAGTTGAATCCATCCAATGAGTCAGTCATATTACCAGATGTGACGAAACCACCTCCAAACCTCATCCCTTGGATGAATAACTCATTTGGCTTTAATGATCAACAACAAATGATGAATTCCAGTCTTATTATGACACCACAAGATGAGGTAGGTCAATTTATGTTATATATCAATTACAGCGTAAATAAGAAACGTGTTCCCTGTGTGTGTAGACTTGTAACTGCCAGGGAGTTCATTCTACTTGTCAATTCGTAAATTTTGTCTTGCAGGCTAATGAAAAGATGTTCTATAATGCACTGGAGAAACTGATAATTGAGTTGAAAGACATCATGAAGCGTGACCTTCAGAAGAAGATGATTCAGAACTCAGCTTTTCAGTCTTTTGATGCTTGGTGGGATGCTGAGGATGAAAAGCACAAGGTTGGTGCAAATAGATATTTGTCCCTTTGTTACAGCCACTTACTATGTCTAAAACATGGATCAGTAATATTGACAAACCCATTTGAAACAAACTCCTGTAAAAAGAAGTATGGATACAACAACGTAATAAGCTGAGAAAACACCTTTGTTTCTCCAGTGTTTTGTAAATGTGACCAAGATATGTAATCGTTATGTGATACCTACTGTGTATGGAATTAGAGGAACAGCTTATGAACTATGTAAGAGCTATTTACTTAAAAGAAAACATGTCGATATTGATGGAATAAAATCAGAAATGTCAGAAATTGATACTGTAAAACTGCAAGAATATAAGTTCATACATAAATTAATTAACAAAAGATTACCAAATTTCTTTCAAACATTTACATTCACCAGGCATGTTGACATCCATAACTATGCTACTCGCAGAAACGATTTGCTAATTATCCCCAGAGTCAAATATCAATCTCCATTTGCTCTATTAGATATTGATTAGCACATATTATAAATGATGCACCACCATCCATATCAAATAGAATGAATACTTATAGTATCAAAGGTGTATGCTTTTATTAAAAAAAATTAGCATAGAATCCTACAAAATGAGCTGCAGCATCCAAGGATGCTTTGTATGTAGCTAAAGTGACCCACCTGCCAGTATAGGCCTTTGTAAATGAGCCTGGAAACTTTGCCAACTTCCACTTACAGTCTCTCACAAACCCTCCACTGTATACTTATATAACAAAAATGATATTTTCATTAATTATGAAATTTCCCTCTAACCACTTTTTATGTTAATTCAGTTTTATTTATCTTTTATCTAATCCCTTCATAGTGATGTATTTACTAATGTTAAAATGTACTTTCAAATGAAATCCCCTGGTGGCAGACATGCTTGCGGCTGTCTGCCGAAATGTCTGTCTCCAACACCATATTTAAAATTATTGTATACAAATACTCTTATTGTAAAAATGATTATGATTATGGTTGGAATAAATGCATCTCTCTCTCTCTCTCTACTTAAGATTAGACCTGGGTACATTTTCATGGTCCCAGGTACTGAGAGAATTACTAATAGAGAATTCCAGGGAAGGCCTACTGCATATGAGATACACTGACATGTTTGTCTTCTTTGCAGCAACCAATACATCCGTCAGTATCATCATTGAAGACTCCAGTAAAAATTGGTCTTCACTCAATGGCAGCAGGAGTCCACACTCCCCCAAAGAGAGACATGTCTTCCACTCTTTCCGCTCTCTTTGACAAGGACAAGGGTATGGGATCTGGATTTGGTATGGGGGGTCTGTTGGGTCTCCGAGGAGGGCTTCCGAAGTTACCATCATTCCGTGTCACAAAGGTATGATTGAAACCTGTACGATAAAGTCTATACATAGCATTCTGGTTACATTTAGAACTTGGGTGCAATTCACTTTAAATAATGGCACTTGAATACCTAGCTGACCTAGCCTCAATTGATATTAAAGTCAAGTTTGAAAACAGTCGATGAATGTTATGATTTTTACTCCATACAGCGCTTCCGTCCACCATCTCCATCTCCTGAAGGAGGCACAGTTGGTCCGAGAACACCTGCAGAATCTGGTAAATCAAATCAACCTCTTTCCTTGATACAGTTGTTTTTATAGAATTGTTTTCTGCTCAATGAAGCAGGGTAGCACCATGGATCATCCTTTTGCCTATTTTTCTTTCTCAAGATGAAGAAGGTGACGGAACAAGTACAGAAAAAGCCAGGCGTCCCGTCATATACAGCAGTGATGATGACAGTGAAAAGTCAGAGTCATCTGATGGTGAGTGTGGGCTGAATTCTCATCTTGTGCTACCTGTTGACTGGTGTTGATGTTGTTAATTGAAGTGCTATCTAAACTTCGAGTCAATTTCAAGGCCTCAGGCACGCTAAAGTTTTTTTTAATCAGTGTCTGTCCCAATTTTAAATAAATTAATAAGTTTGGTTCACCTTGTAATTGTGCTGTGCATTGCAGATTTTATTCCATGAGCAGTATTTTGTGTGTCATACAGATTTGCTTGTGTTTCTACATTGTATGTCTCACAAATTGATCAAATGTGATGTCTCTTACATCAGCAAAGTGATTTGAAAGCCCTAAGAAGAATATTGACTCATGGGATTGTTTTAATTTGCAGAAGAGGCAGGTAGTGGAGAGAGCAGTGATGAGGAGGAGAGTGAAAGTGGAGAAGACTCATCTGAAGATGAAGAGGAGGATGAGGAGGAAGAGGAGGAGGCAGCAACTGACAGGTACGTTCACAGAATGATGGTCTTGATTGGCAGAAATGTATCAAAGTAAAAGGCAAAAAGACCGGTAGCAAAACAGTAGAAGAATATTTCTGTATAACACCAAAAACAACAGAAGGATATACCCAATGGCCTTGATTTTTTGGCTTAGTATTACTGATTTTGTGATCAAGATGCTTCTACCATGGATTTTACACTATGTGCAACTCATAGCCATATGTGCTCCCATTTAATAACTGAATTAACGAATCCATTTCTTTTCCGTTTTAATATGCAGGGATGACAGTCAGGTGGAGAGCAGCGATGAAACTGGTAAATTTGCAACACCCAAGGCTCCATCACCAGCCCCAGCAACTGCAAGTTCTTCTGGTACCAAGGCCGAGGAATTTGCTGCCGAAACTCAAAGCAAAGAGGATGCTGATGATAAGTCTTCTTCAATAGGAAAGAGTGCAGGGAAAGATGTAGCTGAAGCGTAAGTGTTTCAACTCAATAAGCAAATACATGTACTTGTTTTGTAGTCAGCTCAGTTAGGAAAACTGTAAATGCTGTCTGTTTGGGATTTCCTAACCTCTTTCTTTCCCTCATTCACAGGTCTATCAAAGATGAGCCAATGGAAATAAGCACACCAGAAGTGTCTAATGAAAAGGCAGCAGTATCTAAAGAAAAGGAAGAGAATGTATCTGAACGTCTCAGTCCAGATATCAAGACGGAAAAGGATCTTGATGTATCAGAGAAGGAAGCGGGTCCAGCTACTAAGAAAGTCAAGCGGCTTAGTGACAGAGAAAAGGGTGCTTGTGATATGTTGTTAGAAATGCAGATGCGATCCCCTGATATGGTGTCCCCAAGTGCAAAACAAGAGCCTAAAGATCAGGACCCACTACGACGACCCTCCCTGACCTCGCCAGAATTGCGATATCCAAGTGAAATTGCAGAAGGTCTGCGAAGACCGTCAGTGGCAGCAGAACAAGTCGTTGGTGGCCCAGATCAGAAAGAAAACGTTGACAGTGTGCTCGAAAAAGATGCAGTGCTTGCCCTATTACAAATGCATGAACCTATCCATGTACCCAATGGCTTCGTTCCTCAATCTGCTGACCAGAAACCTCAGTCTGAAGGAGACTCCAAAGCTACAGAAGTGGCCAATGCAATGGCAGCAGAACATAATTATTTCCAGAAGCCGGCTGATGGAGTAGAATCTGACCAGACTGACTCAGCCTCAGAAGGCGAACAAGATCTTGTGCCAACCTTACCTCCTGAGATACAAATCGATCACAATTATTGTGTGTCATTCTTCCCTGAAGACCAAATAAAGAAATCAAAGAAAGAGGAGAAGAAGAAAACAGAATCCTCTCTTGATGAGATCATTAATGCAGTGATTGCTCGCAGTCAAGAGGAGCAAAACTTGAAGAACAATGACTTTCTTGCTCCTGAACCTCCTGTGGAAACTAAACCTAAGAAGCAACCAAGACAGAGGAAGGACTCAACTCGTAAGAAAGAAACTGCGAACAAGAAACTAAAGGATGTCACAAACTTGAAAAAGGAGGTAATTGTACCTCCAAAACCTAAACCTACCTTCATAACCCGTGAATTGCAAGAAGAGATTCAAGTGACTTACGATTTTCTTATTAATGGCATTGACGAAGAAGACTGTAACCTCCTTAAACGAAGGTATGATGAAATGTTGGGCGAGGATGATGTCCAAACTTATTGGTTGAATGATACTCACTGGGTGGACCACACACAAACATTAATTCCTGATCCACCTAGGAAGAAGAGGAAACTGGAACCTCTTACCAAGCATGTCACAGGTGTGTATGGTGATAGATGTTAAGATTTCATACCTTGCAATTTGCTGACCACATTTTTTAAGAATAATGAATGAGAAACTGACTATGATAGCTGTTCCTTGTATTCTGTATAATCAACCAAATATGTGCTTCCAGGCAGCGCAAGAACAGAAGGTTACTACAAAATTACCAACCGGGAGAAGGCTCGGTATCTACACAGCGCTAGAGGAGTCTTACAGCAGGATCATCCCGATACAAATCCTGATATGAAGATGGTAATTGATGATATTATATCCTGTAGACAGCATTACATGCTATATTGCTACAAACATAATTAAAGGCCGATAACTCAGACAAAAAAATCCTTTAATGTAAATGCAACAATATACTTTTTCAATATAATTGTTCTTCCCTGATGGCAATAAGTTCCCTAATAAATTAGATTTCATCTCCAATTTATCGGAATTTCCATTAACAAATTATCACCAGTTATAACCTCCTTGCATTGAATCATACTCTTAGTTTGATAACTTGATAGTTTTGTGACCAATTACTGAAAAAGGATTCTTTAATATATAAATAATAGTAAACATTAAAATATGTAAATTATAGGCAAAAGAAAAAGGTACCTTTGCAAAGATATGTTTATGGTAGTCAAAAGATTACTGAACGGAACCACTTCACTACAATTTTGATGCTATTGTAACTAAACACTTTCATACTGCTGTGATATTGAGTATTCATGGTTACAATTTCTCTTATTCAGGAGGACAAGGATAAAGTGAAGAAACAGGCATCAGTGTCTCGAGAAGCTCGGTCTGAAACCAGAAGAATTCAGAATGTGCTGTCATCAATGGGAGAAGACTTGGGTGACTTGTTGAAGTTTAACCAGTTGCAGGTCAGTAGATCCATGTAATGAATTGATATGCTAATTACTTGTTAAGATAATATGATGATATGGAAGGTTAAAGGTTTTAATTGGGCAACTTGCGTTTTTGTAATCTGATGCATATCTGGAACAGTTAAGATTTGGTAATGGCATTGATGCCAAGCTGTACAATTATATGTTACCATAAATGACATCAGCTCCAATACTGCAACTTTTAAGTTGCAATCAGATTATACACACATAACAAATAAAAAAGACAATAATTTTGTGCATAATGTATGAATGTGAATGGGTGGTGTCCTTTTGCTCCTTATATTATCAGACATTTGCTTGCAATTATGGTGGTCAAGTTATATAAACTAATGTAATAGCCCAATTTTTATGCAAATACTATTTTGTCGCAGTTCCGTAAGAAGCAGATGAAATTCGCCAGATCGGGCATTCACGACTGGGGTCTCTTCGCCCTTGAACCCATCGCTGCCGAGGAGATGGTAATAGAATATGTGGGAGCAATCATCCGACAAAGTGTGGCAGATTTACGTGAGAAACAGTACGAGAGTTCTGGAATTGGCAGCAGTTACTTGTTCAGAGTGGACCACGAAAATGTGATTGATGCCACCAAAGTTGGCAACTTGGCTAGATTCATCAACCACAGCTGTAATGTGAGTATATTCATTTACGTGTATTTGATAATATTCTGCTACTTGATATTTAAGGAACCAAATGGGTCCTTTTTCATATGAAGAATAAATAAATATTTTGTGTTTTTTTCTTTATTTCAGCCTAATTGTTATGCTAAGATTATTACCGTAGAGGGGAATAAGAAAATTGTCATATATTCTAAAAGAGACATCAATGTTAATGAAGAAATTACATATGACTATAAATTCCCATTGGAGGATGAGAAGATACCTTGTTTGTGTGGTGCTGTTGGATGCAGAGGAACTCTCAATTAAAGGAACAAACTTATTTGTAATTATTGTACAGCTCTGTATATAATATATCATTGGAATATTGTAATTATGTCTGTATAGATATTTTGTACATATTATTGTTGTTTTGGTGCTGTGTGATAATGTAAATTTGGGTAAATATCTATTAATACTTGGCAGATAAGTTCAGGGGTGTTGTCAGTTTCAGGGTACAGACTGTCCGGAGACAACTACGTGTTAATAAGTTATACATGATTTGTCGAAGATAATTGTTGATGAAATCTGCGTTATGAATTGAACACTTGTGTTATGCTTGAATGCAAATCATTTGAAGGAATGAAGAAATTAAGTGTGCATGGCTTTAACCATTAATTAAGTTACAAGACTGTTATCATTGTTTTTTTTTTCTGAAGAAAATATCCAAGCTATTGCTAATATGCACTTCTTTGGGCTGTTTAAATGACAAGCCTCACATTATGCAGTGTTGCCTTTATTTTATCTAAATTTATGATGTTAGTAATTAATTCTGATTTGGCAAGGAAATAGATCATATTTCCTCTAGTCACAAAAAGAAACCTGGCAAAGGACACTGAATATTGCTATCAGTAACTGATGAATGTTAATCATCACTTTGATTACCATGCTGAATCTAAATCTAGTAATTTATTTTATAAATTTATTGCGTTGTTTCTGTCATGCTATATATATTGCATGTTTATTTTGAATGACATCTCATTCCAATTTGGAATGAAAGAATTATTTAATTGGGAACTATGCTTGATTTTAGCACAAATATTTTGTAATCCTGTTGTTGGCTGCTTGCTGATGTGTGGTCATATATTTATAAAACGAAGTTACTAATTTAATTCTTCGTACAATTGCAAAAGTTAGAATATGTTAAGATTAGCAATAAGGTGAAACTGCATTTTTCTTCTGTGTAATCATATTCAGTGTAGCAATCATTGTGCACATACAATATTATTTGCAGTCTTCCTAGCTTCTTTGATGATTTTGAACTTATAAACGCCGATGCCTGGAATAATACAAGTTGTTGTAGGAGTTACCCTTTGTCTCAAATTTGAATGCCACCTGAGCGTGTATATATTTCTCAATGCATTGTTTGCTTGGTTGTAGCAAGCTGTTGTAAAACTTGTAAAATACTACGGGCCATAGAGGCTATGGCTAGTTCTTGTAAATTTATATGGCTATTTTTAAACTGACATAAAAAAAGTAAATAAAATGCAGCAAACTGGAATCCCAAAGATTTATTCTTTCAACTGTGCATATTTTAAATATGTTGCTAATACAAAAACTGTGTCTGCCAATTGGATCTCACTCTGCTCGAGTCTGAAAAAGAAACGAATATAGTCGTAAATGAACAGTGACTCTGGCTGGAGAAATACCACATAGGTAATTTTGGCAACATGTTGAGAACTCGATCTTTTACACCCAACTCATCAAAATGACATGGGATCTGTCTATAGTGCTGGCCAATTAAATAAGTTATTAAAGTGAGCAGTGCTGGCCAATTCACTTACTAAATAAAATGTAGTCTAAATAGTGACATTCTTAGTGAAACATTTAAACAACCAGCTTAGGATGAGTGTAGCAGACGCTCAAGAATGCAAACTTTATATGACCAGCATCCAGTACGACGCTAATGATAAAGAAAGTATGCACCAAAATACTAACTTTTTGGTAGTGTTTTTTATCAATTCAAGCTGAGCTTTTTCAGCGGGTATTATCAATTCCTCCACTTCCTGGCGTTGGACTTCATCGGCACCTGCCTGTTCTAACCCACCAAGTACAGCTTCTACTCGCTGTTGCTTGTCTAAGAGACGCCTGGGGAACAGATACAAAAAGATTACATAAAATCATTACATTTCACAAAAATATAACCAAAATAGGCGTATTCACTATTCAGTTTGTTTGAAGTTGCTGACTTACTTATTTTCTAACAGTTCATGATGTCGTCTGGTAATCAGGTTAAATATGGCCTGAAATGAAATAACAGCAATCTGTCAGACGATCATAGCAATTATTTTAATTAAGTAAATTGAAATACATGTACTACAATAGTTTTCATAACTATCCACAGATATGCTTGAAATATCTAGTTCATCAAGAAAAAGTATCATGTACTTATTCTTGAAAGCATTGCCCATAGCACCATTTCAGAATTAAGCATACCTTGTATGATGTGTCTAGCAGCATCCTTGCTATTGGATCAATGCTAACAGAAAACACGTAGAATGTCCGCGATGGAGCATAATCTGGTGTCTTGGGAACCTCCTGTATAAATTACGAATGGAAAAAAAACATCAACTGCGTGAAAGCACAAAGTGTGTAATTTATTATTTCAGCAACTCCATTCACAATTGGTACATACCGTAAGTGATATGAACTTTTCTCCGAACATCTTATACAACATTGCTTTGACTTCTTTTGATTGGATCATGACCATATCTTCAATCTGCACAGATAAGTCATCTTAATTTTGAGCTTAGGGCACAAAGATTAAACTATATTTCTAGCTCTTTATGAGGTCACCGTTATTTTAAAACTTAAATAGGAGGTCCCTTATACTCTGTGTCTATGCTAAGGCAAGTAAAAGACGCCATCCATGGGGTAAATGAACCCCTGTTAGCAGCAAGAACATGACGTACAGGGCTGCACTTTCCATATTTACCTATTTATTTATCTATTACATGGATTTGACCTTACCCATGAGGTCTTATCAGAACAACAAATATACAACAATTCACTGCAGTTTTTGGATCTGATTGAGGAATGGACCGATAATTGTATTGATCAGATGGCTTAATGCACTGACATCTCACACTACCAACCTGTTTCTGTTCAAGCTGCTTCTTCAGTAATAACAACTTGAATATCCGCAAACATTTTGACCCAAATCTGAAACAAGTAGGGTAAATTACAAAATACCTGCTGAAGTCAATTAATACAAAAAAGTAAATACCATACAAATGATCGTTACTTACTTTTGCTGTACAACAGACTCAATATGAGCTTGACATATTGTTTTCAAACCTTTCTGAAAATCTTGATTCAGTTAAGGTCATTCCTCAGGAAGTTTGAAGTGACATTTAAACAACATCAGCCAAAACAATTAACAATGGATCAAAACAGACTTTTTAAAAGAGTATCTAACTGATATGCAAGGATACGAATAGCAAACATTCCTCCAGCATTGTCTCCAGTTTTCAAAAATAAGTCCATCTGCAAAAGAGAACATCAAGATCTTGATTTACTGGAGATAAAGATTATGCAAAATAATGTACAATAAAATACGATTGAATACGTGAAACTTCGATAAAAACTCACTGAGTCTTCAGCCAAAAGACTAAGGTACTGATCCAGGACTGTTCTACTAATACCTAGATCCTTCGGTAATGCCTTGAATACCTGGATTAAATCATACACATATCTATAACAGTGGTCCAGCTAGGATTTCAATTGGGCATGGCACACATGGATATTAGGGCACCTAAATATACTCATGTAGGGCATGTAGGGCGCTCCAGCTAGTTAGAAAGCCAAAAAAAAAAAGGTCTTTACTTCGAGCATGGCGCTAACAAAATCAGGAATGGTGCAAGGGGTGTTGGGCCAGGCACAAGGGGTGTTGGGCATGGCGCAGCGCCATGCTCAAAATGCCTAGCTGGAACACTGTATCATAAATTCCCAGATCTCAAATAATCCCATCCCTCTAAATAAATTCTTAATGATGTCAAATATAGACATTACCTCATTTGCAGAGACTGGAGTTGTCACGACCGCATCTGGACTTGTTACCACTTCACTTAGTCTCAAAACAGCTCTCATAATTTCGGCTGCTTTCTAAAGTACACAATAGACAGGTCTGCATTTAATGTCATTAAAAGAATCAAAATCAAAATTATCAATAAATCTACAGAGTATCACACCTTGTCTATTTTTCTTGTTACTGCATTGATGATTGTCTGATCTCGCAAGTAACTGAAGAAACGGGTGTAATTGATTTTCCAAAATATCTTTTCATCCTCTTTGGCAGCCTCTTGGTCATCGAGCTTTAAACGCTTTGATGAGGACTCTTCTGGTGATTCTGATCGCTTACGCTTCTTGGCAAAAGCTAAAATTGTAACAAACATAAAAAAAAAACTTTAAAACCGCCATTGAACAAACAAGCTCAAATATATATTCAAGTTTTTAAAAATCCATCTAATTGCCAAATCCACCAAACTGCCTTTATAAAAAGTGCAATACTGGCTGATATTTCGTTCAGTATAGAACAGGTCAGTATAGAACAATTCAAGAAAACAAGAGAATACCTGCAATGTTGACCTCAGGAATCACAAATTCTTCCTTAGATTCAAAGCTAGGCACGGGTGGCGGTTTGCCTTCATGGTGCTCTACTTCTGCACATCGTATCACAAATTGTGTCTTTGTAAGCTGCTCGAAGGTTTCTCTGACATCCTTCACGTCAAATGTCTTATTTTGGTCTGGAAAAAATAATTCTGAATCATGAATCATTGGAGTGCATGGATACATCTGAGCTTTAATATTTATTCAGAGAGACAATAAATTTAATTATTCCCAGTTCAGTTTTTACATACATTTGAATGCTTGGTTGAGTTTTTCAGTTACTTTGCACACAAGCCTGCTCATTTGAATCTGACCATGCTGCACCATCTCCTCCATCAGTAGTTCTCCACTATCTTCATACAGTAGTTTCGTGATGTAAATTAATCGAGGAAAATGCAACCTCATGAGAATATTCGCAGGATCAAGGGAATATTCAACAAATCCCCTCTTATTCATGTTGAAGGTGACCATGTTTTGTTGAATCAGTGTGTACAAAGCCTTTTTCACCTGGTGAAAAAAAGATGTGTGTAAATATGTGATAACTACATATGTATTAAAGTAGGGTCACAACGGCCACAAACCGTAACGGCCACAGACTGAAACGGCCACAATGTTTTTATAGCACAAATGATTTTTACTGTTATTTCTGAAAAGGAAGAATATTTTAGCTCATTGTCTTCTCCACATGGAAATCAATGGAAATTGCTGACAAAAAGCCCTTTCAATATAAACTGAACAACTTAAAATAAATCTGTTGTCATTATTATCAGCAATTCAATCCAACTGGAATATATAAGCATATTTTTGTGTGCAACTTTCCTGCACCTCTAACAGTTGAGCTAAAGAGCAGCTGCCCATTAGCCAAGTGCCAGTAGGCCAGGTAGTTTTGTACCGAGATCGTAATACTATAATATTGCTCCAATGGCTGGTAGTCTGCAGTGAACTCTACAAGTTCCATAAATGCTTTTGTATTGTTACATCTAAGATGAATTCAGACTAATTACCATTTTTGTCAATAGCTATAGATTGATGTCTATAAATTGTTTAAAGAACTCTATGACAATTTAAGCAGTGAATTATAGCTATTAAAATAAACTTTTAGCCCCTTTGATGTGCTGATTCTCTGAAAGCTCTAATTGTCAGGTGCTTTTTGATGATTGATGAAAAGAAAACTTAATTTTTTTCTAAACATTTATATTAAGAATAAGTTTGGATACACTGACTATTGATATACTATGTGACCATTAATTTAATGGCCGTTACAGATCTGTGGCCGATTACTACTCAGGGTTCCCACAGAAATCAAGAAATTAAATTCCATGATTTATCACAGAATTTCCCCGACTTTCTTTCGATAAAATCTGCACAGCAAAGTAAAAAAAAAAAGATTGCAAATTATAACCTTATTGCAGACATGCTTTTTTTTTGCTTTCTAAAATTGCATGACTTCTCTATGACCCCTTTAAAATTTCTATAATTCCACGAGTTTTCCATGACAACCAATTTTTCCAAATTGTCCATGACCGTGGGAACCCTGATCTATTGTGGTCGTTTTGGTTTGTGGCCTTTCTTACCAAACCCCTATCAATATGACTGGTAGAGTATAATGTATAATGACAGGTCCAACAAGTGCAAGATAATAGTAGCACCAGTGTCAACCCCTCTTTAACAAAATTTAAGCCATTTTTCTGCCTTATGCAAGTTATGGTCAACAATGAAACATTTTAGTTACTTTTCATTTGGCCATCATCATGGAAATACGTCCCCCCCCCCCCCCCCCTACAACATTTCTGCAAACCCAAAGCATGCAATGATGCACATTTCATGAAATTTCATCATCACCTGCTTCTGCTTGACTTTAGCGTTAAATGCCAAAAACCTCATTGGCGTCGGTCCTTTCTTCATTAAATAGACTCCTACTTCTTCTATCACCTCTCCATGATACTCTCTGAGAATGGCACCACACAACAGGATCAAATTGCGAGACATTTTTCAGAATTCTCATCAACATTTGTCACAATTTCTTGCATTTCACGTGTGACTGCGCAAGTGGTTCCGTATGAATTCGCGCACGAGATTGTGAAGATAGTCAACATAAGAAGCAACCGCAACTGTTAGTAGGTGTGAGACCGTTTCCATCGAAACACATTTTATATATATATCGTCTTTAAGATGCTGATATCATGGCAGTGATATGTCAAAAGACATGTCAAGATGACAAATATATGGTAGTTTATTTCATTTATGCATTGAGTTGAGCGATAATGAGTCATAGCAGACAACTTAGCAGACGACGTGTTTTTAGTCTGTGGTTTGCTTTAATTTAATTTAAAGAAGAGAATAATTTGTTAAACTGGAATGATATAATCTAATGTTCTCTCAGCAACCCGGACCGACCTGTAGTTTGCTAGTTACTTGCAGATGGAGTGTCATCTTCTTAATTAAGCTATCAAGTTAAGAAGATGACACTCCATCTAAGTTACTTGTATACGTCTTACATCTTTGGGAACACAATGCTGAGCCGGGTCCTCTGCCCCGGAGGGTCTCTTGAGCCATGTGACCCATTCTTAAAAGCTCTTGTATGATATACACTGCTGTGATTGCCTGATAATTATTTTGTTTGTGGTCCTCTATGGTTTAATGTAGAAGACAATGCAAAAACATGGCTACTGAAATATATGTCACAATTATACATATGAAATTATAGGGGTCTCAGTTTAAAGCCATATGGTATCTTCAAGATCCAAATAGTCCCAAGTACTGGCACTCGAATGCTATAAAGAGTGAGGCAGAATTGAAACCTTCAGTGAAAGACAAAGTGTGAAAGTGTTACTTCAATATAGCAGACAATGTTCTCTCCTAACTTTTTGCGTCGTTTTGATATTAGGTCCATTGCTATGGCAACAAATAGGGTGCTGGTGCACCTGAAAAAGAGCGCTGATCAAACACCTTGCAAAGTGAGGTTTATTCAGGTAATGTGTTATGAATTATTGCTAATTTCGTCAATTCAGATATAGAGATATAAGTGCAAGCTGGCTCTATAAATAATTTTCATTTTTGGGTTAACGTAAATGCTATTTTTCATGTTTATCGTGTATGCGGAGTGAATAATGTTTTCTCTTTAAAATTACTTTCAGTCAGTGGTTAACCTCTTGAATGAATCAAATGTGAATAATGAAGCAACAGTCTTCACCAAAGTGGAGGATGGCAACTTTCTTGTATCAAACCGCAAGCTTCATGGATTTGAGGGACCTTCAAAACTGAAAGTCAGTAATCTGATGATCTGGAAATAAAACATTGATTCTGCCAATTTTAGGTGAAAAACAATTTGTGCTGTTTCCATTCACACTAACAAAATTGCATTCTGTATTTCAGAGACCAGCATTTTGTCCAATCTCTGTTATTGGCAAGGATGAGGCGGAGAAGCTACCAAAAAGTACTCAAGAAAGAGGGGTTGACACTGGTGCTGCCATTTTGGTGGAGTCAAGTGATGGGAAAGTCCTAATCATAAGACGAGCTTTGCAGCTGAGAACTTTTCCTGGAGTCTGGGTGCCCCCTGGAGGACACCTCGAAGTTGGGGAACAGGTTAGTATTGCCAGAGTTTTACGTAGTCAAGATTGCATTGTGACCAACTCAACGATACTTATTGCATCCTTAAGATTTGGACCCTAGCGCTTATCATTTTGTAAATTATAGAGGTTTGATTTTTAGCGACTATTTTGTGATGGAAAATTGTCTTACAGGTTTGGGAAGCTGCATTCAGAGAATTAAATGAAGAAACAGGGATTCATCTGACGAGGGACATGTGTGAAAATGAAGAGAGTCCTGTTATTGCTCTGTGGGAGGTAATTATTCTGACAGACAAATGAGGCATTTATTTTCTAAAAACCTGAACAAGTATACGCTATAAAAAAAATGTTGAGTGTGTTAATTAAACCTTCCATAGATTACCCTAAAACAATATTATATATGTTCAATTTCAGTCAACCTTTCCCCCATTATTGTCAATTGGGCATCCAGTGCGTCACCACATAGTCACATATCTTTGGGTCAAACTGAAGGAACCATACACCAGTTCATCTATTTTCGTGAACCCAGATCCTGAGGAAGTTGGTGCTGCCACCTGGATAGATCAGAACTTTGTCAAGGCCATAGTCAACTCTCACGATAATCCCGCCTCAGCATATGACATGCACAATTTGAATATCACAGAAAAAATTAGGTAAGTTTTTTTTCTATGTGAAATTGATTTTTGTCTGTTTAACTAACAGACGAGTACTCACTCGGGGGGTATGATATGTTGAAGCATGGTTACTTCTATAAGAACCAAGTATGGGATTTATTCAGGGATGGGATACGGAAACTTATGTGGTTGTCTTGGGGTAATCACCCAATGATGGTAAGATACTGTAAATTCTGTTTGGGTGATCGGATTTACTTCAGATTTAGTTTGTAAACTTTACAGGGTGTAAGCATCATGTTCTAACACTTTTAGGGTTGCCGGAGGGTAATTACCCCATAATGGGGTAAAGTGCTCAATTTTGTTTGAATACTGTGCATAGTGTAACACTTTTATGGTTGCCATGGGGTAAAATGCTATAACTTCCGTTTGGAAGATTGGATCTTCACCGAATTTGGTTTGTACACTCTACATGGTGTTATGATCATATTGTAATATTTGTATGGTTGTCTTTGGGTACCATTACTTTGTATGTCTGCTTGGCGGCAATAACCCCCCAGACCCTGAAAGAGCAACGACCGTGGACAGTGTAAAGCAAGTAACATGCATAAAATAGACGAGCGTCATCACCGCTCGTGGTTATATTTTTTATAGTGAGCTCCTTGCTCTTTAAAAGGGTTTGTGGTCATTGAAACATATGTATGGAGTGTGTAAAATTTAGATTTAATAACTTTTAATATAGTTGAGATTTGCTCAAGAGCTCTAGATTGTTCTTGAACCTTTCTATTAACAGGGTTCAAGGATGTCTTAATAGGGGCATAACCTAATCTGGTAATTGTTTATAAAGATAAATCTTTAAACCTTATATGCAGAAAGTAAGGACAAAATTGTGAGGCTGTTTAAGGAGTGAATGTTTGTCAAAAAGAGTGTATATTGTGTCTTCCACTACTCTGATAGATTGATTATATGTCCCACTTTTCAGGATTTTAATGGTCGAAAGAGGAATTCCAAATTACACAGTGGATTATGATGCTGCAAAGCTATTACAAACTGCTGTAGAGACTGACCCAGATAGAGAACGTGTAAGCACAGGAACCGTGTGGGCATTGAAACAATGGCTAAATGCCACAAATGCAAAGTTGTAGAAAAATATAGTTTTTGCTTATCAACTGTGATAGATACAAGTTTATTTGCTTTTTATATATGTAAAAATCTGTGTAAAAACTACAAGACCTTTTTTTTTTTTTTAACTTTAAAAGGGCAAGGGTCTTGTAGTTTTTAGTATAATTTTACTTTTTATAAAAGAAAAAAGATTGTACATTTTATTTTTAATATTGAAATTGTGTGTAATAAATATTTAAGACGTGTATTCAGAAATTCTTATTTTTTCATCATAGAGACAAATATTCATCTTTTTATATAAAGATTTATCTGTTTCCATTTTTTCCCGTTGGGAGCGCCACCATACAGCATGCAATGTTTGCTACTGCCATCTATAGGTAAATTGCCACTAGTAACTCCTGCCATCTAGGGAGAAGTGATCACATTATGATTAACTTCGCATGGCAATGGAGGGAAAACGAGTTTTGGTGCGTGAATATGAAATACAGCCTTTTTAATGCCTGACGTAATTTCTGACATGTAGCAGTTGTAGATTTGTTACTCCATTCGAGTGTTCATGGGTTTCGTGCAGAGTCTGCATATCAGTGCATGCTGTTGCGTTGTCTTGCTCGTACGTAGGCCTACTCGAGCTCTGTAAATGCCCGATCACCAACCAATGACCCAATCTGCATTATTCCTTGATCACGCATTTGTTTCTTTTGTTTTTTGGCACCTGAACATGATTTTTTCAGGGTGTTACATGCGTACTGCAAGATGTCACTGATAAATATGGCATGCACGGAATGGTCGATGCATTTGAATTGACCCTATAGGCTATAACATTCTTCAGTGCAGTCAATGTTTTTAAGGGTTCATACACATTACATGTGATTCCAACTGATTCCCACCCGACTCCGCCAAGTAAATACTCCACAGGCAATATTACTTGAGTAAATGTCAAAAGCATGTAATGCCATATTGACGCCAAATATGGGCATAAATTTGCGCTATGCTGCACTAAACCCGGGACACTGTCTGGTAGTGTTAGTTTGGCCTTTCTCATTATAGGTTTGCTGGTCCCCTGAAGTTGAAATTCCAAGCAAATGCTTCTCTGTGTCATCTGCACACGAAATTGTGTGATTACCAATAATTAGGTATCGAGTCACTTCGTAGACACGCAAAATCGTTGACAGCAAATTCGTTGACACCAACCTGTTGACATAAGGACGACCAACTCGTTGACAAAATATTTCTTCGGACGACAAACTCGTTGACAGAAATTCGTGGCTATACCAACTCGTTGACATGTCGACCAGTTGGTTGTGCCAATTCGTTGACAACTTTTTTATTAGTTCATGAAAATTAGCCAGATGTCGCCCCAGTATGTTATGTAGTTATTAAGTTGCTTAAATCTTTTTTATTATAAAATATCACAAGTCAAAAGAAACACACTTCTGATCCACTTAACAGTGTGGATGATTCGGTTTAAATTTTTATTATAAAAATATCACAATTTAATTGATAGCATCTTTATTTTCAAATAACATTTGTCGCAACATAGGGCATCTTGATCCTCTATGACATTCTTCTGGCACACTACACGGGTCCAAAACAGCAGTAAATCGACGTATTCCAGACATGGCAAGTGATCTCTTGAGCAACTTGGCATAAAGTGAGGAAGAACATTTTGCAGCCAGCTTATATATTGGGATTGACACTTCACTAATTGTAATTAATACACAAAGGGTTAAACAATAGCTAGGCTGCATCTTATTATCAAGGGATGACTTGATCACAGACAGCCAAACCTCATTGCAATCTCAGTGTTCAGTACCCCGTGATTGGCTTGAGTAGTTCATTTGAATTGCAATTGCGTGACATCTGCCACTGTTGTCTAGTCTGTGATCATGGCTTCTAACAGCAATTGCATTTAAATTTTTAAAAAACTGTTGCCTTTGCTGCCCACCCCTCTCCACAATCCCTGTTGTGCCGTTTTCTACCGAAAGATGGCGCTTGTCTGGTGCGTAACACAGGATCGTAGCGCCGCCCAGAGTTTACCGACTTGTCGACGAAATGGTACATAGCCAAATTGGCTGTCAACGATTTTGCATGAAATTGTCAACGAGATGGTCATGACCTGTCAACGAGTTGGTTTAAGCGGTTTTAAGTTTGTCAACGACTTGGTCCCTGACAAATTTATACGAGTTGGTTTGTCAACGAATTTGTACATGACCCTAAAAAGTGTCAACGACTTGGCATGTCAACGAGTTTGCGTGTCTACGAAATGACCTGTATTCCAATAATTACCATGCCAATTTTCTTTTTTATTCTAGTGTTTATACACTGTCAACTAATGCAGATGTTTTCTTTTGCCTAAAACGGTATAAACACGAACTTGTGGCGAGAATTCAACCAACTGCGTGAGGTACTATTATCATGAAAGTGACTGAACAAGCATTGCAATGGAGACTGAAACTGTTGCAATGCTATTTTGCATACAATGCCTTTTGCCACACTTTAGAAAGACTGGTTCACTATTTTCCAGACCCGTATAACTATTACTTCAGATGGGCCAAGTACTGTGAGCCAGCCAATGCACCAAGTACCGGCTGGCTGACAGAGAAATCGGCTGGCTACATCAGCTACCTCAAAGGCGGCTGAGGCTGGCTGCCATAATTCATAGGTGGCTACCGGCTTGAATCGGTTTAAAGTGTTTAAATGCCTTGATTTTGCTGATATGTTTAATATTATGATAAACATAAAATCAGTTCTGACAGCTCATGACAATGACAGCTTTTCACTTGCTTCAGCATACAACTAAATTCAAAATATTGATTTGTCATCCGTCATACCTAGATTATGATAAAAAAAACCAGACCTCAAAAAGAGCCAGCAAGACCAATAAGCCACTATAATCCCTAACTACATCAAATAACATCCTTAATTTCACTCAAGTATGTCTGAAGCGGAATTTGAACCCAAAAAGTCACTGAGCAGTCATAAACAGACAAGTGCCTTAACCGACAGGCCACTTCTTTACATAGCTGCAGTTCATAATGATCACAATTACGCTAACATAGAAATTAAACTTAAAAAATATTTTATTTTTCTTTAACTTCTATATTTTTTAACATTTAGGCCTATCTGGTCCCCTCAAAAACACAGTGCACACGCTAGTGTAACATGACATCCAATAAACATTTAAATAAAAGCATTCAATATTTCTGATCAACAAATGATAATTTCTTCCAACTGTGTTCAAAACTGACAGCTAGTTCCTTTTGAAATTAATGTAGATGGACATAGATAGATAAATATAGATAGATAGATTCTGAAATCTTCCAGTCATAGATTGCAATTTACTTCAGTGAAGGTGTGAGGGTTGAATTGCTTCTTCAGGGTCACCTTCCTTCAATTGCAATTATAACTGAGTGTGACCAGAACAAAAGGGTAAATCAAAGCCCCCTGTTAATTGCTATAACGAATACATTACTATAAACGAATACATTGCTATAAACAAATACATTGTTGTAGGCCTATTCATGTCAAAATCTCTATTCCAATGAAAGCTATGAAGTAGTTGGACTACTGAGCGGTCAGAATCCACCTGGCGCCATGACGGTGATCGGCGTTCAAGGAATTGGTGGCGGCTGGCCAGCTTAAGGCCTTTTTTGGTGGCTGCTTGCTTTTCAAAATTTAAGGGGCTGAGCCGACAATCGGTGGCGGCGCACAGGTCTAGATAGGCCGGAGCTCAGCCAAAAAGACCTGGGCAACAAGCGCCAGCTTTCGGTTAGAATTGGGTATTGGCAAAGGGGGCAAAGATGGCTTATAATGCAACACCGCAAGTCGGACTAGAAGTCTTGGCAAAATTCTGAATACAGTGCTGGTGTATTCTGTGTACACTGCTTTAAACTAGGTCGGGTGTAATGTGTCATACTGACCTAATCCTGAGTATATAAAAATTATGTTTGTGAGTGAGCATAAGTTTTTTTTTTACTTTGCAGGACTAACTTAGTAATGGACTGAAGCACTGCAATAGACACTATGAACAACAATATAATGGCAAAGTCAAGAGTGCCATACCTGCAGTTTTTTCAAAGGAAATATTCCAGTCCTCAAGATGCGAAGTTGCAATTAAGACATTGCAGATGTGTCTGTCAGCAGCAATTGAGAGAGATGCAGACATCAGGATGGAGTCACAATCATGCCTGGTATGCCTACGTGAAAATGAGAAAGTATGGATGCACGTTTGGGACAGCTATATCATCCATTGGTGGCATGGTGTTTTCACGAACAGTGGCAAAGGAATGTGTCAGCTCTTCGACTGACCCAGCCAGCGTGTTATGGCGAGGGCTACGTTTATACTCAAGTACATCTCATGGGTCAGGAGTTATTCCATTTCAGAGACATACTGTGGAGAAAAAACAAAGGAAACGAAAACCAGATGTACCTCCCCCTGTTTCACCACCTTTGTCTTACTCTAGCTTGCCGGATGAAGTAAGAGCGGACTTACAGTCACTGAATCTCTTTACTGGTGCTGATGACAGTAAACGGCAACTTGATCCTCAGGAGTTCAGTGCAGTGAATAGTAAGATAATCGAGGAATTCTTAAAAGGAAGTGATGTCCCATATGAGCGGGGGCACACTTGTTTCTTCATGAAGTGTCCTCGATTTGTCAAGGCTCGTGCTGTGAAAGCCTTGAAGGAGAATAGTCGGCTGTATGTGAATTCAATGTCAGGTGAGCTTTTTGTGTTATAAGCTTTAGATTGTTCACACATTATTGATGCAACATGTTGATTCTGAGACATTTCTTAAGTTCTCTGTTCACCCTATTTTGCCTTGCAGGGTTTTTTGAATGTAGAGCTTGTGGAAAATCAGGAAAATGGGATGCATTAATGCAGAATATGAATGACATTACCAAGAGGAAGGGCAAGTGAGTATTATTTGTCATGTAGATGGGGCTAGTCATGTCACTGACAATTGTCATGAATGCATGTATATATGCACATATTTTGTGTTGTAAAATTTATACAGTTTTGCTAGTACTTTTCAACATTGCATAATTTCTTTGGTTTGCAGAAAACCTTCGGAATGCTTTGCTACATTGCCGGTTGATACAAGACCTTCTCAGGTTCCTGGGGAAATTGGTAATCTTTACAGCAACTCGACTTCTTTGTCTTCATTGCCACAGACTGAGCTGGCAGAAATTTTAGAAGTTTTTTGCATGCAGGTGAGTTTACTTGGAATTCTGAATGAGTGAAGGTGCCTTTCGTGGTATCTGTTCTGGTGTGTCACTGGTCATGTGTATTTGAAGATCTGCACAACATAAAAGCGAAGTCAGATGACGCCAGTAGTACGTTTGTAGGAATGAACATGATATGTTTATATGTAAGGCAAATAGATATTTTGGCTGTAAATGCTTAAAAAAAAAAACACCCTTATCTTATTTCATTAATTTGTAAATGCTTGATGTTTGTGTTCCAGCTAGGCCATTTGAGCATGGTGCTGCCCCATGCCCGATGCCCCTTGTACCATGCCCGATGCCCCTTGCACCATGCCCGATCTTTTTCAAGTAGCTGGGTGCCCTTTATGGGTCTATTTAGGTGCTCTAATATTCTTTTGTGCCTTGCTCAATTCAAATCCTACCTGGAACACTGGATGTTATTGTTAGAAATGAAAGCTGAGCCCTTGATCAATGTCAGTTATAAATATATATATATATATATTTTTTCTCTTCCATCTTCCAGAAAATAAAACTTCAAACTCTAGTTCAACATGGAGTGACATATGATCCCCAAGCAGGATCGTTATTGTTTCCTTACTTCGGTTATGACAAGCAGTTGGTCGGCTTGAAAGTCATGACACCTGAAAGACCGGCTGCTGCTGTTGCTGCTGCTGATGATAGTCTGGTTGATGCTGAGGAGGACGAGAATGAAGCTAGAGATGGGGAGGAGGAGAGCTTGGAGCAAGAGAAACAAGAGGTCCACATGAAGACCACTCTGATGCCATGGTAACAGAAATTTTGACATCGGGAATTCAATGCAACTTTTTGTAATTGACTTATGAGTTTTCTAAATTTGATTGTTATCCTGGTAGAGGTGTGTTTCCTACCTTTAGTAGATGTGTTTATTAATTTCATACACTATTTCTCCTGGTTACCTTGATGTGTTAATTATGGTATTCCACCCTTCTCTGTCTTGGTTTGTTTCAGTAATTTGGTCGGGCTGTTTGGATTTGCATCAAAGGGCAATAAAAAGAATAAAGAGGTTATCCTAGCAAATTCTGAGGTGGATGCCATGGCTGTTAGTCAAGAGACAGGGCTTCTGGCTGTCAGTTTGCCAAATGATGTGGAGGGAATGAAACAAGAGGTACAGAATTCTTGTTGTCAAGTGATATATGAATTATAAAATTTTTGTTCATGAGTGGCGTTGCTTGGTTACCAATGATTTTGTATAAATATTGTATCTGCTGTCATCTAAATTGATATATACAATTGTTTCTTATAAAATGTTTTGAAGTCGCAACTAATTTCTTGATGGTATCATCAAAAATTAAAACTGGAAATGTAATTTATGTAAAAGTGAATCATCTGTTGCATCTTCAATGTGGCATTCTTAATCTGAGACAAGTGTTTAATGCTTTGCTTCCTTCCCAGGCACTGCCGATTTTTGAAAGTTTTGCACACGTGACCATCTGGTTTGGTGGTGACATTCAAGGCTGGGACGCTGCTAAAGAGTATGGTTGCCGCTTGAATCAGAATAGATGCTCCATCATCAGGTAAATTATGGCCTTTAATGGTCATATTCACTGTCACATTATTTTTCAGATTGCATGCAAATGAATGCAAGAATATACTTGAAAAATTACAATACAATTGATGCAGATAAGAGTATGCTTCCCATCTCTTTCAATCTTGATTTTAAACTGTCATTGTTCAAAATTGTGGAAGATTTGATCCTAATCAAGCAGCCATCTTGCCAAGAAAATATCTGTGTTAAACACCTTGTCATGTAAATATAATATAAAATACTGATCGCTGTCTGTCTTGTTATATGTGATTTGGTTAAAATGAACTTCATATCATTGCATTTTGTTTCTAGGCCAGATACGGAGAACTCTAATGCATATCAGTGCTTGTTGAATGGAACAAAATTGAAAGACATCTTGAGCAAAAAGAGCGAAATGGTCCACAGAGCCATCATCGACTTCCGAAAGTTGCGGAGGGAGGTCTACACTGAGATGTCTCAGGAGAAGACGGTTGCTGGCATTCAGGTATTGATGGATGATTTGTTATAAATATTTGAGGAGAAGGGAATGATACCTTGAATACCAATTTTGCAATTTTAATATTGAGTAAACACATCACTGCCTTGATTTTAATTCTCAGTGGCAGAGGTACTCCGCTCTAAACAGAGTTATGAAAGGTCACAGACGAGGTGAACTGACTGTATTTACTGGCCCTACTGGAGCAGGAAAGACTACGTTCATAAGTGACTATTCTTTGGATTTATGCATGCAAGGGGTAAGTTGTAGAAGAATGGGAAAATTTTCTCTTATGTTCATGTAAGATATATTGGAGGAAGATAACTGCAGATTTTTTTCAAGACTAGCCTCGCAGAATTGGTTCGATATTATGTTGAATAAAAATAACGAAGTGTCTATTCACAAAGCCCGACTGTGCTCATAGGATTATTGTCTATTCATACAGCCCAAAATCAAGCTGTGTGAACAGTTTATGAGTTCCTATACACAACGCCCGGAGGTGCCAACAGTCACAAAGGTCTATACTGCGTGATTAACAGACTTGTGTGTCATTAAGATGATCTGCACCCGCCCAGTCTTGTCATTAACATCCCAGCTGTGAGATTGAAAATATTTCTTTGCTTCTTTCTCACACCACATGTATATTGTACAGAAGTGGATTTTCTTTTTTTCTTTTTTTTGCCTATCACATATAAAAATGAACATGGCATCCCAATTAGCACACTATGTTATTTCTACTTTGCATTATTAGTGGCAAATTGGAAACATTGCTGACGGGGTGGCAATGTGTTATCCACGTTGCATTACGTACGCAGCAGTAGGCCTAAAAAGAAAGTAAAAGTTGTTTTTATATCCAATGCAATCTGGGGCAATCCTTGTTATATTAACAAGCAAATTTCCAGTATAAATGCGAATCGCTACGTGATGTTAATGTGTTAAATAATATTCACCTAGCATAATAACCATGATAACCTGAATGGTTAGGCTGTTGGATAGACACACACTGTTAAGTTGTTAAAAAATGTTTTACCTGATGTTTATTTTTCATTGAAATAGTAAAGAAGCTATGTGAATTTTTACATACAGAAAATGTATATTAGTGGCAGATTTTCCAGTTTGCTACATCCTTGACACGCAAGAGGCACTCGCCAAGTCTACAGAAATAACATCTAAGTGTAACACAGTAACAAGCTCCTGAGTATGACTTCTCTCACAATTTCCTTAAATAACAGAAGTCAATCTTGCAGGAAAATACAAACTTTCTGTGGTACAAACTCCCACTACAGATTGGTCAGATACATCTTCAAACAATGGACATTAATCTCACGGATATATTCGTGTAATACAACAACAGTCACCTTTAAAAAGCATGCTGGAAGCACATACACAAAACAATACCCAGGAAAACTTGCTTTACTGTGTTTTAGTCCTCATAATAGAGTTGTTTTGGTATCACATGTGTCTTTCCAATTCTTTTTAAGGTGCGCACTCTGTGGGGCAGTTTTGAAGTCAACAATGTCAGACTGTTGAGGACGATGCTGTCCCAGTATGCTAGGTATGTGACTGTGTTTATCTTGTGTATCATGACTATGTATTGATTTTATATATTGTCTCGGAAGAGAATAAAAATCGTCAAAAATTAGGGTAACTTATCCCGTAAATTTTGTATTTGACCCTACTTGGAATACAGAATTCTTCGGCTATGCCGCTTGAATGTGGTGAGAACTACACTACATCGTCTTGAAGGATTTATGCTGATATATAGTTTTTTTATTTCTTCAGAGAGAACTTGAGTCATAATCTAGAGAAATTTGACCACTGGGCGAACAACTTTGAAGAACTTCCAATGTACTTCATGACCTTCCATGGTCAGGAAGAGTTAGAAGTTGTCATTGATGTGAGTTCCTTTAACCTTACTCATTGCTTCATCAACATTGATTTCCGGTCAAACCTTCTTGAGAATGTCTAGGACTGTCGTAAAGTCTTCAGTCGTAAAGTCTTCATTATAACGGAGTTGCTCATGGGTTACAGAGCACTCTGGTGTGATAAATTGGCAAAAATAACTGGAATTTCATAACAAGCGTGCTGGTTATAATGGGTCTGAAAGTATTGATTTCGAGAATATCAAATCAATACACAAAGTTTTTCGTGTGAATCTCTCAATGCAATTGAATTGCCTGATTGAAAACAGCGCTGATGTAAAGTTACACAAAATAATTGGAACATAAATTAAACATGGTATATATTTGCAAATCTTGCTTTTTTTCAGACAATGGCCCATGCTGCCTATGTTTACAACATCCATCATGTTGTGATTGATAATTTGCAGTTTATGATGGGCATAGCCAAAAACGCACTGGATCGGTTTTTCCAACAAGATCATGCAATCCAGAAACTGCGTCAGTTTGCTACTGATTACAACATTCATGTGACACTTGTGATGCATCCCAGAAAGGTATACTAATTATTAGTAATTTTTGCTTGCCTCTGTATAGACCTCAGGCAGCTGCTGCAAGTTCTAGGTTTAAATCCTGGATTTGGCTTTTACTGTGAAATCTTATCTTCAAATATTTTGTGTGAGGGTGTAAGTTGGTATTGCGCGAGGATTTACCTTTCACATTGCCTTTTAAAGCTCCACTGTCTTTCAAAAATACTATTTTCTAAAACATCAAATGATTGAAAATCACCTTACAAAAAATAGATGATACATTGAAAGAAATCAAGAACAAAACATTGGAAATACAATGAAAGGGTCATCATCAGGGTCATCATCACCCATTGTGGAGTATTGTGACGTCATCACTTGGTTTGTTTACATTTTGGATTTTTGATGGCATGAAAAATGAAATAGGTCAAGGTTACTTATTGTATTGAGAGATACTGAACCCAGCAATGGATGTTAGTATTGTCATATTGAGTGACAATCCAGCTTTAAGTTTTTATTATTATATTTGGAGGCTATAAAAGATGCTTGGGAAATATGTTGTCCAAGCCTTGATGTTTGTTTCTGGTAGCCAGTAGCATACGGTGACCAATCTAATCTTCAAACTGGCAAATAATGAGAGAAAAAGAACCCTCCCCTATGAATTACTAATTGTTGGATAATGAAGCATTTCTTTCTTCTGTGTTTTTAGGAAGTGCCTGGGGAAGATCTCAGCCTAGCATCCATCTTTGGAGGGGCGAAAGCTACACAAGAGGCAGATAATGTTTTTATTTTGCAAGATAGGAGATTAGTCTCAACCAGAGGGAGAAAGTATTTACAGGTATTTCATTTATATATAACTTTTTTTTATGCATTATAGGTATACATGTATCATTGTACCACCTAATGATGTGATGTAATGAAATTAAATCAAAATCAAATGAAGATGTTTATTTCACAAAAGATATGGATACCTAAAAGACAAAGCCAATTAGGAGTTGACATCCTGTAGGTTACAAAGTACTGATTGTGTTTATTTTTTCATAGTAATCAGATAAGTTGAGGCTGACTTCTAGTGCAAAGTATCAAATTCTAAAGAATTGTTGGTGATCTTAATCTTGCTGTTTTTTTTAATGTATATGTACTAATGAACCTTCTAATACTCAGATTGTGAAGAACCGTTATGCAGGAGAGTTGTCCATTCTTGGCTTAAAGTTCAACAAGGAATCAATATCCTTCGAGGCCTTGTTGCCAGAAGATAGAAGAAAGAAACAAAACGATGGAGAAGAAAGCTCCGAGGGTGAAGACAGAGAAGAAAAGGGTGCTAATATTCCGGAAGAAACTCCGTCAAGCTCCAGTGCTTTCCAAAACATATTTCAGGGCTGAATTTGTAAACAATGAATTTTGTACAATTGTTCAGTATTATGATTGTGTACTTACATGTGGCAGCATTATTTTGCGAATAATGATCTTTGGAAAAAGGTAGCCGTTTGTTTTACTTACCTTCACGTATAAGGCATCTGGGATTTAAAGGGGAACTAACACCTTCAGCACTTTACCTCTCAGAAGTAAGCTTGGGTCCATTGAAACACATCTACGCCTTTCATAATGTGTATATATGCCCTGGTAAAGTAATATCCTGCATTTATTAGCTCTGTTTTGTGAACTACGGAGGCCGCCATATTTGACTGTCGCGGGTGTTTTGAAGTCGCCGGAAATACGTCACTGTTGTACATTCTAGATGCTCTGCATTGCAATTCAATGCTCAATGCTTGACCACTAACCAGCTTTAGAAACAGGTGTTAATTGCACTTGAGCCTTTGTCAAGAGCATGCTAATAGACACTGTTCTCACTCAGTGTCTAGTAAATTGCCATTAGACACACATTATTTATTTTAGGTCAATTGGCTATATAATACTTATGAGTGACAGGTATCAATTAATGAAACTATGTTTTTAATTTCTAGTCATTTCAACCCTCATGGTGGCAACAACATACATATTTTAGTTTATAAAATCGTAAAAAGAAAACTATATATAGGAGTATAATCAATAAGTTAGTAGGCTTTTAAATTGAACAATTGTCCTATAAGTGAATGTGAAGGCATTAGAATCTATCCTCTATGTATGTATGTATGTATCTATCTATCTAGGGATCGCCCTTTTCAATAATGAAATTGATTATTCATTCAAGAAAACTAAATAAACATTTGAAACAGATTAAATGTTAGGAACAGGTTATGTACAGTGAAATACAGAACGGTGGTCAGAGGCCTGTGATAAGTGCCAGGAATAACAAGTTTTTCCCCAGGCACGGGTATTCAATAATTTTCAATAATGAAATTGATTATTCATTCAAGAAAACTAAATAAACATTTGAAACAGATTAAATGTTAGGAACAGGTTATGTACAGTGAAATACAGAACGGTGGTCAGAGGCTTGTGATAAGTGCCAGGAATAACAAGTTTTTCCCCAGGCACGGGTATAATGTCTTTTTTTTCCCAGGCACGGGTATAATGTCTTTTAGTTATTCAATAGTTATTCCCCATCAAAGGGGTTTAAAATAAATAAATAATTGCAGTTCTAATTTCGACTATGTTAAATATTACTATTAGATAAGAATGAATTCAGCTCAAATTAAGTATCACCCTTTGAACATACCCATGTTAGTTCATTTGAATATTGCTTTGTTTTGCACTCCATGTGCATACCTAAATATAATTTTTAAATATAACTTTATTGCAATCAGTAATTAATTGAAGAAAATTCCCAGTAATTAATGAAGTACAATTACAGCTGGTGTGTTATCTGTTCAGATTGTTCTTTTCAAAATTGCAATGAATGAAACGGATTACAAACTGTATTATGAGTTGATTTGTAGGGCTGACATGTACCTACAGCTCAGTTCTTAGGACATAAGTGACGTCACGGCCGTGCGTGTCGTGCGCAATAATGGCGGCCCCCAGCGTTGTGGCGGGTTGTGCAAATTGCATTCTTATATAAGCTAAAATTCATACCAAACTCGTCTTTTGAACAATTTTTTTCACTGCAATTGATTTTTTAATATCTAATTGATCTTTTAAAAATAACTTACTAATTTCCTTTAGTTCCCCTTTAATGGTATTTTCAGTAATATTAATCATTTAAAAAATCTGTCTTATGATTTGTGAGTTTCATCAAATTGATCCCCCCCCCCCAAAAAAAATTGTCTGAAAAATTATATTAAAAAAACCTGTGTTATGACTGAAACTACTGTCTTACAGCTTGCTTGTAAAAGATCTGTCTTACGATTTGTGAGTTTCATCAAATTTAACAATCACCAAAATCTCTTGATTTGTGAGACCCATCAAAAGTATAACATTATTAAACTGTCTTATGATTTGTGAGTTTCATCTAATTAGTGCTTGATTTGGAATAACGAGCACTTCTGGGTTGTCACAGCTACGGACTCCTTGATACTTTCACATGAATTGAGGCTCATGTGCAATGGTTAATACTTGTCATTGAGTCATAATTAAAGTTGTCATTTTGTGTTCATAAACATCTGCACATTGAGACTGAGCATTTCACAAAACCTGTTCATTTTAGAAGAAATTCAGCAGTGTCTTATTTTTTTCTCGTTTTCGCTGAAAATTTATTTGAGGTATAATTTACTAACTTGACCTGTCAGGCCCAAGCAATTTTATGCAGTGTAATATTTTGTGGAAGTGTACTTACTGTACGATTCCAGCGTCGTAACGTTGTCGTATGCTTCGTATGTATTCGGAATACACGTCCGTACGATCTCTTGGTCTACGCTACTGTGATCGTCCTCCGCCACGTCCGCCAGGTGGCTACGTGTCTCACGATGGTGGCGACCTCTGCCACACCCTTCTCCCTTTTCTTCTGTGACCCACTAGGGGGTCAACCCTCCTCTCGGTTGTCTCCTCGATGTCGTCAGGATGGCCTACGCCTTCCTCCCCTCCTCCATGTTGTTCCTGCCAATATATATATATTTACAGTTCTGCCCCCCTAGTTATTGTCGGCAAACAAATCCTACCGAGTCATAGTTCACTATGTACAACGCCAAACTCCGTTGGCATGTGCTGCCCTAGCTGCCTCCAATATTTAAATTACTATACAATTTTACAGTTATTATGTACACTGCCAATCTACGTTGACATTTGATGCTGCTCAGTTCATGATGTTATAGAACCTACTGGCTGCATGGGCAGTTGCTCCTAGGATTGCCCTAGTAGGCAAACCTCGAAGTGTTGCCAGCCAGTCTGCTTGTCTCTTGAGACAGTAGGGACTATTATCCTGGCCCTTAGTTTTCAGGTGTGGAGCGTCCGATTCCAATACCACCTTTCTGCCAGTTTAGCAAATGACTTGCACGTGGGTGTTAAGATGGTCCGCATTGAAACACCAAAGATTGTCTTTGGCTGTTGCCGGATCCATACCTTGTAATCGCTGTGCGCTCCTGTGAAGGTGTGAAAATGAATCGGGTGCTCCGACCCTAACCTCTCTTGCCTTAGGATACGGAGGGCTTCCTCTATCAAGGGACCCATTGCAGCTCATCCAGGGCGGAGGTGGAGCACTAACGGCTTCTTCAGACTCTTTGCAAGGCGCACTTGTCGTCGGAACAGCCTACGCTGTCCCGTTGCCATTTTTGTGTAGTCTAGCCCACACTCACCAACAGCCTTAGTTGATTCCAGGCGAGCCAGCCTTTCTACTTCCTCCCACTTACCCTCACCAAGGCTCATCGATGGATGTAATCCAATGGTTTCGACCACGCTCACCTCCTCCACTGGCCTGCCTTCTTCCTCCTCCATGATCACCTGATGCCTCCCTCCATAGCTGTTCTGTAACTCCCCGGTGAACACCCTGTTGTCAACAATTCCCACCAGTAGAGGGGTCTCGAACTCGTCCTGGTCCTGCAAACTCTGGAAACTACGTTCCAGAAAATTGCTGACATCACCCTGATGTCCCACACAGCTTGATAGGTGGCAGTGGCTGTCAACTGCTCGTGGAAACCTCAACTGGATAGGGAATCGGGGGTTGCAGGGCAACCTGTAATTATCCAGGAACGGTACCATTGGGAGCATCTGCCTCTTGTCCGCTTCCAAGCTCTCCACAAACATCATCAATGAGGACCAGTACAGGATCTCAACGGGGTGTCTGGGTTTGCAGGGGTCCAGTTTCTGGAAAACGGACATCCCTCTTTTGGGGCTCACAGCCATATACCAGGAGAGATCCCGAAGCATGGCCTCCATTACTGGATTCCACCGCTCACCAGATACCGGCAGCCATCCTTTCCCCTCAAACCGCCCTGGCAACGCCGAAGGACTCTCGCACTTCGCCAATTTCATGACCTGTAGCACGAAGGTTTCCATACAGTCGACCCAACGGAAGTAGTCCGCTGTCTGTAAGGGGATCTCCGCCCCATGAATTTCTTCTTGGTGCTCCATTCGGACTCTGGCTGATTCGAAAACTTGCTCGCAGCGCAAACAGGCGTTCTCCAGCTGAAACCAGAAAGGAAGGTGCTCCGATAGCACATGGCGATGTAGATGGGGCGGTCGCTCATGACAAATCAAACAGGGGCGTGGTTGTCGGCACCTTGCCTCTACCGGACGCGTGGTTTCCTCCTTCCGTAAGCTCTGGCGTTGTTTTGATGCTATCCCCCCCGTACGCAAGGTTATGACTGGGGCCCCGTCTTTTGAAGCTTCTACAACTCGCACCATCGGGACCAGACTTTCCTCCAAGGAAGATAAAATCTCCTTTACCGGAAATAAAGCCCCGCCGGCTTGAATGTAAAGCTTGTCTGCCAGTTGAGGGTTGACTATCTTCAGTGCAGTCTTCAGCTTTAGTAGATCTTCCTGTTGAACACCAGACTCCGCTAGCCACGTTAAAGGTAACTCCATTCCTATAATGGTACACAAAGATTAACCTCTGTGCTGTCCTACCCTCCAATGCAACCTCACCATGTGTCATAACGTGAATACCTGTGCAACGAGTAGTGCGGTGTTAGCTACTGCCGTGCATAAGATCCTTGTGCCCCTAACATGTTTTGCATGAATATAACATTCGGTCGGAGACTACGCCGACCGTGAACTTACCAGGATTGTCCTATACAAATTGCTCCCCATTGGCATAGACATCATTCTGTCTATATCTGGCCGGGGGAATAATTCGACGACCGTGTCTAGTGGTGGTAATTTTTTTCATTCTTACACTGTCCCCCGCCTCTTCAATCAGATCCAGAGGAACTATTAGCTCCGGTTCCACTGTTTCACCCTCTGTTGTACCTCCTCAATTCCAAATAGATGTTGTACATCTTCGACGGGATCTGGCCCCTCGCGATCTTCATTCCCATTATGACCTAGTACCTGTTCGCACATTCTAGGGACCCACATGGGAATGCAACAGTCTTCACATAGTCGCATCTGATCTTGATGTACTACTGCCGATCTTCGTCGACCTTGTACTGCATACAAGTGACGTGATAGTACTTCACGCACCACAAAAGGCCCCATCATTAGGGGTTGCAGCTTGGAGCTGTGGCCCACTTGGGTTGAACTATTGAGCAAGTAGACTAGGTCTCCGACCTCATACGCTCGTTCTCGGATGCCGGCCCGTGTGTTGTAATCAACTTTCTGTCTTCGCTGAGCCGCCTGTAACATGGCTCTAGTTAGGGCAAAGACCTCTCTCATGGTTTTATCCAACCCTTGTAAGTATTCCGCCGGGGGTCTCTCCATTTCCTGTGTAGCTATTCCGAACATGATGTCCATTGGCAGATTGACTTCTCTTCCCAACTGCAACATATTCGGCGTGAACCCGGTATTCCGATTCACAGTAGACCGAAGGCTCAATCCTAACACCGGGAGGTTATTGTCCCACATGCTCTCATCTTCCTTCAATTGGCAGCAGATATATGAGAGGATCAGTTGGTTATATCTTTCAACTTGACCATTTGAGCTTGGCCAGTATGGAGTTGTCCTCATCTTTGTCGCTTCCATCAGTTGACATAAATCCGTAAACAAATGGCTCGTAAAATTTCGCCCTTGATTGGTATGTATTTGCAACGGCACTCCAAACCGCGCTATCCATCCCTCAAAGAAGGTCTTTGCCGTGATCAATGCTGTTTGTTCCGGTAGCGCATAGATTTCAATCCACTTGGTAAATTGATCAACAATTGACAGGATGTATTTGTTTCCCCGGCTACTGGTGAAGAATGGTCCCAGAAAATCCAAGTGGACCCGTTCGTTGGGAACCCCAGCATGATAGGACACCAGTTGTGCACGGTTCTTCGGGTGGTTCTTATTTGTATTGCAGGTCGCACAAGTTTGTATAAAGCGCCAAGCGTCCTTGTCCATGGCCATCCAAAAGAACCTATCCCGCAACAGTTTTGTCGCGTCCCCAGTGTCCTCCAATTACTCCATCATGGGCGAGTGCTATCGCCTTTTCTCTCAGTTGGTGGGGAACAATAAGTTTGGCGGTAGTTTTTCCAACATGGTCTACCCAATTATAATAAAGAACTCCGTCTATCATAGTCACTTGATCTCGGCATCGCCACAATGCTTTTGTCTCTCGACTCTGCAGAAGTATGTCACCTTCGGAGGGACGCTCTCCTGACAACCATTTCAAAATGCTGGCTAATGAAGAATCATCCTGCTGTAATTGCTGTAGGTCTTCATTACTGTATCCCCTCAAACGAATTCCATTGTTACTGCTGTCACCCTCTCCTTAATCCGTTATCAGCGTGTGTGTTTGTCCAGCATAGTCTTGGTAAGATGATTACTCTCCTCAGAAAAGTTGCACCAAACTGATTTCTCATCAATCTTTTAAAAGGAAATGCTTCTGTGCCAGCCGTTTATAACAGTCTGCTGACGTGTCATCCTTCAGCCGATTGCCAATTTCATGCCATCTCATCCTCTGCGAATGGAGGGCGGGGGCCTAGCTCAGAGGTAGCGCTCTGGGCTTCCAACCGTTGGGTCCTGGGTTTGATTCCTGGTCGAGCCTAAGTTGGATGGCTGTTTCATCCTTCATCTCATTGCCATGGTCTCTGCCTGTCCTAATTAGCCCAACTGGTGCAGAAATACAGGACGTAAAGCCCTAATCACCCACCAACCCACCTGCTGGGAGCCCGTGATGTCATCTCCTAGGAACTCTAACCAAAATAGATGCGACATAAAATAGCTGACATAGTCCAGACTGCTCAGCAGACAGCTGCAAGGATTGACCAGCACATGAAAGCCATCGCACAGCCTCCTCCTCCTGCAGATCCAAAGACCCTTAGAATGTGTGCGATGACTGACTACATATATTCTGAGTTTCTTCAGTTGGACTTGGACACGTATGACGACGTCGAAGCCCAGCTGATGTCGTTCTTCCTGCAGCTAAAAGCGCAAGTCAGGAGGAAGCAGCAGCAGGCCCAGATGTTTCAGCCGACGTTCAGCCAGTTCCAGCAGGCTACTCCTGAGAAAGAACGGACTACCTTCTGGAGGGGTACAAGGATCCTGCTCTGCCTCTGTCCTGTTGTCACTGAATTTAATACAACACTGAAGAGATTAATAGTATTCTACTACAGTGGTAAATATTTACCTAATATCTGAAGATGAGTTATCGACTGAGCTTGGCTTCTTCAAGGGGTCAGCCCTCGAAGGTCCTGGGCCTCCACGCGGCGAGGGTGGAAACACTTGGGGTGAAGTCCTCTATCCTCAGTGGCTAAAACAGGACAGTGCGCATCGCACAAGCTGCCCAAGCTATCTAACGCATATGCTTATTGATTTTTTGCATGCTTCTGGTTTCTACTACCAACTACGGATGATCAATCTTACCCTAGAGAGCCTCTACATAGCCCACTCAGGTGCTGATGAGGCGTTAAACAATAACACTACTACTACTACTACTCTTCAAGGGGTCACTAGGGACTGCAACTGGTTCTGGAGGGGGTACAAGGATCCTGCTCTACTGGTGCCTCTGTCCTGTTATCACTGAATTCTGCGGAGGTCCTGCAAAAGATGAAGAAAGAAAACTTAATACAACACAGAAGAGATTAATAGTAAACAGGCCTATTCTACTACAGTGGTATATATTTACCTGATATCTGAAGATACAGTAGATATTAATCCTAATGTGATCAAGCTATTTTCATCCAACTACTTTGTATTATATATATCATACTTGTTTTTGGCTGGCAGATAATCGCAATGTTCAGAAACTCAGTCTTCATAAGTTATATGATACCAAAAATTTTACAGATGTCAGGTCCTGGTCATGTCTATGAAGTAGAATTACTCTAGATTTTCTTCAATGATGTCTTTAGTTAGATCAACTATCATAGGATACTGTCAAAACTGGAAATGTAAATGGATAACTATGAATATTTGGCAGTCTCAAGACAATATTATAACTGCATTTTTATCCACTGAAACTCACTTTGCAGGGAATCCCTTCAGCAGAACTACATCTGGTACATTTTCTTGCATTGCTGCCAGGTGAAACATACTGAGCATTTTCCCTCAGTTACGGGTGGGGGCCCAGCTCAGTGGTAGCGCGCTAGGCTTCCAACCACTGGGTCCCGGGTTCAATTCCCGGTCGAGCCTATGTTGGATGGCTGTTTCATCCTTTGTCTCATTGCCATGGTCCCTACCTGTCCTAATTAGCCCATCAGGTGCAGAAATACAGGACGTAAAGCCCTCATCCACCACCACCACCACCACCACCACTCTCCCTCAGTTACTGCTGCTCTTATCTCATCCTGTAGGGCGGAGGCCTAGCTTAGAGGTAGCGCTCTGGGCTTCCAACCGCTGGGTCCCGGGTTCGATTCCCGGTCGAGCCTAAGTTGGATGGCTGTTTCCTCCTTCGTCTCATTGCCATGGTCCCTGCCTGTCCTAATTAGCCCAACTGGTACAAAAATACAGGACGTAAAGCCCTAATCACAAACAAACAAACTTATCTCATCCTGTAAAACTGCTTCACATCTGTTCTGTATTCTCTTGAAAGGGGTGGGGGCCTAGCTCAGTGGTAGCGTGCTGGGCTTCCAACCACTGGGTCCCGGGTTCAATTCCCGGTCGAGCCTATGTTGGATGGCTGTTTCATCCTTTGTCTCATTGCCATGGTCCCTACCTGTCCTAATTAGCCCATCAGGTGCAGAAATACAGGACGTAAAGCCCTCATCCACCACCACCACCACCACTCTCCCTCAGTTACTGCTGCTCTTATCTCATCCTGTAGGGCGGAGGCCTAGCTTAGAGGTAGCGCTCTGGGCTTCCAACCGCTGGGTCCCGGGTTCGATTCCCGGTCGAGCCTAAGTTGGATGGCTGTTTCCTCCTTCGTCTCATTGCCATGGTCCCTGCCTGTCCTAATTAGCCCAACTGGTACAAAAATACAGGACGTAAAGCCCTAATCACAAACAAACAAACTTATCTCATCCTGTAAAACTGCTTCACATCTGTTCTGTATTCTCTTGAAAGGGGTGGGGGCCTAGCTCAGTGGTAGCGTGCTGGGCTTCCAACTACTGGGTCCCGGTTCAATTCCCAGTCGAGCCTATGTTGGATGGCTGTTTCATCCTTCGTCTCATTGCCATGGTCCCTACCTGTCCTAATTAGCCCATCAGGTGCAGAAATACAGAACGTAAAGCCCTAATCCACCACCACCACCATAGCCCACATTCACAGCACATTGGCAGCTTTAACATGTCAATCATCCACAGCAAGAATGGCATGCTATTTATCAGAGCATTTAATTGTTTATTTCTTTGATAAGCAGCACACATTATTTATCACTGGCATATAATGACAGCATAGCAAAAAAGAGCATCTGGTACGCAGGCTTACAATAGGCCAACTAATCACAATAAGAGTTTCATCTCTGGGCTGCCAACCGCTGGGTGTGGGGTTCGATTCCCGGTCGAGCCTTAGTTGGATGGCTGTTTCATCCTTCGTCTCATTGCCATGATCTCTGCCTGTCCTAATTAGCCCAACTGGTGCAGAAATACAGGACGTAAAGCCCGAATCACCCACCCACCCTCTACCTGTTTTGCCATGTGCTTTTGTTGAGCGGCCAATAAATCTACAAAAACCTCAATTTGCCTTTTGTTGACGTGGCAGAAGTGTAAACAGACTTGATCCTCCTCCCTTCCCTGCATATTGTCTCCGGAATGCTGAAAGAGTGAGTTTACTATGGCGGTGCTGCACGGAGTGTGATTACAATTAACCATGTTCTGGTAAAGTAATGTACAGATTTACCTTAGTTACTTTGCCTTGAGTGACACTCTGGTCTTTGATGGTGATGATATTGCTCTTGCAATAGTGATGACTGGCTGCAGTAGTGTTTAGGCATAATCTGTAATCTCATGTGAGATGTGGATCACTTTTGATGTCCGAATAAATGAACTGAAGGGGCTCACTTAGAAGACTCCATGGGTGAGGATGAACTTGAAGTCATTAATGCTGTAAAACATGTAATTTTTAAATGAGACCAAGACAGATATTATTCTTTTAATTTACATATTGAGTTTTATTGTTTATTGAGTAGATAACTCATCCAAAAGGCATAATTTATGGCACTGTAGGGATGAGGGTGATTACAGAACAAAATGTACGGAAGAAATCGAGTAGAAATATAGTAGATGCAGAAAGTCAGCGTAATTTAAAAAAATTGTAGATGTTAACATGAAAGCGAACATTAATAGCAATTTGATAGATCACATTCATCTATGTATGTCTGCAATGTTGTCACCTTGATATAGGATTTGTATCCATTTACACTATGTTTGTAGATTTTTTCTTTAATATTCATAGGCATGTTATTGAAGATAAGTGGGTATTTGTTTGATATGCAATGTTTGGCAAATTCATGTCTCACAATGGGTAGTTTAAGATTATTTGTTTGTCTTAGTCTAGTTAAATATCCATGGGTGTTTTGTTGAAAAAAAATTTTCATTTCAGTTATGAAGTAATGTGGTAGCATTGAATGTTCAAATTTGAAACAATTTATAATCCTGCAGTGCACACAGATCAGTTTTTAGCACATTTACTTTTTGGAACAGATTTGTGGTGTGAGCTCTAAAATGGCTCTTGGTCATGACACATACTGCTCTTTTTTGCAGCGTTATTAATCTGTTGGACTTCCAGCCCCATACCATCAGTCCATAATTCAGGTGTGGAAGTATCAATGTATTATCATGTAAATTAATGCTGGCAGCCATCTGGGTTCTGTTCTATTTAAAACGCTATCTCCTCCCTAGATAATCCTTTTATATCCTTCCCACTTAGCCAGGACCTTCTACGCGTATTTCTTAAGGGAGCTAAGGTCCGGCTTCCTTCCTAAACCTAAATTTGTTGTTTTATTTACCGTTATAAATTAAATTAAAAACCAGAAAGAGGCTGACTCCCCTTATGACCATGCTTGCAAGTAGAATTAAGGCTCTTGAATGAAACTCAGAATGAGGCTGAATGGCAGGTCACATGACCTCACAGAGCAAAAGTGATCTTTTTGAACTCTTGGCTGAATAGGGGCAGTGGCAACATTAGGTTTTTATATCACAAACTTTTAGGGCGGGGGCCTAGCTCAGAGGTAACCACTGGGTCCTGGGTTCGATTCCTGGTCAAGCCTAAGTTGGATGGCTGTTTCATCCTTCGTCTCATTGCCATGGTCTCTGCCTGTCCTAATTAGCCCAACTGGTGCAGAAATACAGGACGTAAAGCCCTTATCACACACACACATCACAAACTTTTAAATCCAATAAATTTTAATGAAGGCCATAATGGATACAAAATTGTATTAATTACGCTCCTGGCTTGAGGAGTTTGATAAAAGTTCAAATGCATGTATTGTAGGATCCCTTAAATCAAATTAAAAAGTACTGGACAAAGGGGGCAGAGCTTACTGGGTTGGATCCATGCATTGACTACTGGTCATTGAACCAGTTACCTCTCGGGCTAATCATTCTGCTCCAGACGATCAAAATCATTTATACTGTGTCCTGTCCACCAAGCAAGCATTGTCTCAGACCTGCTGGGGCACTCAAGCTGGTAAATTAACATTTAACCTTCATATTATGCATTAATTTATATGATGCGACTTGACAATTACATTGCTAAAGCCTTTTATAATTATTTTCATTTTTCATCATATTTTCAAAATGTACAGTTTTTCTAGACAGCTAAGTTACCAAAAAATAAATAAATATACATCAGGTCCAATTGTAGTGGTAGTATGCAAAATCATTCATTGTGCAACAGTGTGTTAAAGATTTACCCTGGTGGCAGATTGCCCATAATATTTCAATAGCTTGGTCCTCTCTGGTTCCCTGAGTGAATATCACTCAGGTTGGTTCTGGCGAGTTCTCTGACATGATTGGCTGATATCTAGCATCCAAACATTGTGACGTCACTTTCCGATTGACAGACCCGACCTGTCTCCTCACTTGAGATGGGAATGAGTCAGAGCTTGGTCAGTCCCTAATAAATGGAAAATTCAAAACCAAAAATAGGCTGAATGGATGTAGTAACTGCCTGTGGGTCACATGACCTCCCTAACAACCATGAGGAAAACCTATTAGGAACAGCCCATGTGGTATCTATTGTGATCCACCATCCCTAATTATAATAAATTGTGTTCCACCATCCCTGATTTACATATTGGACGGACTACTTTAGGTTGATCAGTTTCACTTTCATTTTCACTTTCACACTAAAATCACAGTTTCGCCTATTATATAGACTACTATTCATGAACACAAACTAGGTTTGAAGTAAATTTGCTATTTAAAAGTAATTTTGAAAACTAAAAGTTATTCGTAGCGGTCATTGGTCATGTCTGGACGAGACTGCAGTTCAAAGCACTTTCACTTTCAGTTTGCCCATTAAATCTGGAAAATGGCCGTATTTTCGTCAATTCTTGACCGATTTTGACCAAATAAAATTGCCTTGAAGCTTAGTTTCTCTACTCTTCAAATCAGCAAAAAATTCCTATATATATAAATGGAATAGTTGATTTGTACCGGCGATTCGTTTTTGCCGACGATACAATCTGTTGATCTCAAACAGTCAGACATCCACAACATTGAAATTGCCATGGTCACAACTTCGCCAATTCTTGTCCGATTTTTACCAAATCAAGACTGGCATGAAGCTGAATCTCTCCTCGTTCCAAATATATTATATATGTATAATTCGTTGTTTATCGGTACCGACGATTTGTTTTTACCGACGAATCTGTTTGTTAAACTCAAACAGATAGGCATTCAGTGTTGTTGCCATGGAGACCAAATGCACATATACTCATATTTTTCTCATTAAATGATGAAATACATATTTCTACATGAACAAAACACAGGTTTCCATAACAAACACAATCTATCAAATTCCTATTTTTCTGCTAAAAGCCTTAAAACCTTTGAATGGGATGACGTTTTGATATCTGTCTGTGTGCTAGGTTCTCTTCTGTGATTGGCTGCTGAGATGTTTATGAATATTAATTAGATGTGTGATCCTCACTGTTTGTGTAGGAATATCAACAGGAAAAGTACAAGAATTTGGTCAAACATTTCTTGATTTATTAGTTTTCTCAGCTAAAAATGCTGTAAAAGTGTGGGATATAAATAAAACCCAACCACAGTGGTGGATTAGCTCATTGAAACCCATTCGTGAGCTGAGTTCCTCCGCCAGACAGCTCACTCATGGGTTTCATTGAGCTGATCCACCACTGTGGTTGGGTTTTATTATATTATCTAACATCTTGTTGAAATCGTGGTTCTTTGTCAATTATTTTTTCCAGATATGCTGGCAGAACCTCAAAGTTGGGGTGGCAGAAAACGTACAAATTAGTGACATAAAGTGACAAGAAAAAAGGATACAAATAATAAAACCTTGTTGTAGAATTCAACTGTGCTAACAATAATTTGCTGTCTTTAAAACTTATTGCAAATCCATTTTATATAGACACTAAAGGCTCATTTTCTCTACTTTAAGCAAGATTATCTATACTGTGTTTATCTGTTCAAACTGCATTGTACATTGTTATGGGTTTTGCTAGTATTTTATATTGTTATATAAAGTCGACATTATTTATGGCCACAAGACCCTCAAAAGGCACATCTACACTTTTTTAGACATAATGACGCAGTAGTGACAGAATTCTGCATTAAAAACGAAAACTTTTTTTTTTCCCCAAATTTTATAAAATGTAGGCGATATGTCAATTTGACCATCAAAAGGCTTAAAATTACATGATAATAAATAAAATAAAATAAATTGTATAGCACCTATTTCAGAAATGATTTCTGCTCATCGGCGCTTTGATTAAATATTCCTAAGTTGTTCATGGGAAGATCTGAATAGATGAGTTTTTTTATTTTCTCTTAAGGCCATCATTGATGGAAATTGGTTGGATATTTTCCACCAATTTATTCCCGCAGTGAGGGGCAATGATTGAGGAAGCGCAATCTCCCAATTGGTTCCTAGATGCCAGCACTACAAGTTTTGGAATGATTTGACACTTGTGACCTTGAACTCGTCTAAGGTACCCTCCTCCCCCCCCAAGGGCAGGGGGCCTAGCTCAGAGGTAGCGCTCTGGGCTTCCAACCGCTGGGTCCCGGGTTCGATTCCCGGTGGAGCCTAAGTTGGATGGCTGTTTCATCCCTCATCTCATTGCCATGGTCCCTGCCTGTCCTAATTAGCCCATCAGGTGCAGAAATACAGGACGTAAAGCCCTAATCACACACACACACCCCCCCCCCCCCACCTTCAAGCATAATCTGTTAGTTACATGACCCTAGGATCAATGCATGGAGTTGCTTCTACAAGGGTTATGGACAGACAGACAGCAGGACAGACTGTACAGACCAACATGCCGCTGGCAATCACAATACCCTAGCTAGAGTAAAAAAGAAAAAAGATGCAATAACAATGTAACTTCCTCAGAGGTAGCGCTCTGGGCTTCCAACCGCTGGGTCCCGAGTTCGATTCCCGGTCAAGCCTAAGTTGGATGGCTGTTTCATCCTTCGTCTCATTGCCATGGTCTCTGCCCGTCCTATTTAGCCCAACTGGTGCAGAAATACAGGACGTAAAGCCCTAATCATCCACCCACTGGTACTCAGTGTTGTATGCAGTGCAGCCAACTGCTTCCCCAATAGAGGGGGCCCAGTCCACATAGCTTGGGTCTGCAAGTAATATTCAGCAAAGATTCCAGGAATTATCAGCATGAAAACATAAACAACATTACACAAAAGGATGGTACTTTAGTCAACTAATATCTTACATGGGTCTCACAGTTTCTCACAACTTTCCAAACATTTTCCATGCAAGTAAGCATTGCAAAGAGTCTTAACAAAATAAAGTCATAGTCTTATTCTAGAGTAAAAGCTTAAGTAAACTTGGCTATCAAACATCAAAGCAAAACTGGATGATTTCAAGTGCAGGACAATTATGTAATGAGGCAGCCAAAGGTATGAAATAAATGTGGAAATGAGGGTCATATAGTAAAGATATATGTTACTGCAAAATACTCATGCCTGCAGGTATGTCACATGAGGTTTGAGTGACACTTTCTGGTACTCGGTATTATATGCAGTGCATCTGGAAATAAATGTGCCATGCCCACCCCACTGCCAGACATGCATTCTTCCCAGTGATAGCGATACACTCTTTTAACTTTTTTTGCTAAGGGTAACAACATTAGCTAGGTAAGGCTATCCCAGTTTCCTCCCTATGTTACCTAGAGAAAGATTAAGGCCTTGTGCCCATATATACACACACACATTATTATTAACACCGAAGTCTCTAGCATGTGGTCAAGTAATAATTACCAAGTCACTGCCAATACAGCTGTTTCGATTTTTGACCAGAAGGCATTCTGATCTACTGGTTCCCTTCCTTCATCTGCTCCAGTCACATCAGACACTGAAAAATAAGTAACATATGGTATAATTGTCATTTATTGCATAAAAACCTATCCTTTCAGTCACTCTATCTTGATCATATTACATCTCCTTCCTTTCATGATCCCCAAACTTAAACAACAATTACATTTGACAATTTTACTTCTTTCAAAGCATTACTTTCTGTATGCCTTAAGGATAGTACAATGTTTTCTTTTTTATTGTATATAAATTTTCCCTAATCTTCATGTTTTTATAATTTCTGTGTACATCTTCATTTGCTGTCTTTGAAGTTTCAAACCATGTGTAATATTACAAATAATCTATGAGAAATACACTTCAGCATGTCACCCTATGAACAAAGACATAGTAAGTAATGAAAGGTGAAGAACTAATATTGACAGCTGGTTATGGAATTTCACATTATACTAGCAATATACTGCAACACTCACAGTTCAGTCTAAATGCACACTTCTTGTTAACATCTGTAATTATGACAGGCGGGTAAATGCCACAATCAATGCATATATAACTATATGTGTGATTGCATCTGACTTCATACAGGAAGTACCCATTGAGAATTTCCTGTGCGGCAGGATACGCCATGTTGTGATAATATTGCAATTTCTGAATTTCAGCTCCCACTGCTGTGTGCGTCTGAAAAAAAAAAAGCTAACAATATTACCTGTACTTTTAAATGTAAACTTTCATTTGCTACAATACTCATAAATAAATGCAGTAAATACAATAAAAGAGCACCACATGTGGTGATGACTCATGCCTGTTTCATATATGCAAGTCTTGTCGCTTTACATTTTGTCAAAACATTTTTACCCAGTTTTTAAAATGGGAACCCAAAGGCATCATACAAAGCAAATTTAGTGAAAATTCGATCACCTATACAGCATTTTACCCCCATCATGGTTAATTACCTCAAGGCAAGCTTAAATCTGAAGTTGTAAAATGGTTATTGTTTCTACAAGGATGAACTTGACCAACATGACCTCAGCATTTCAAAACATCACTTCCTTACCTGGACTGCAGGGGGCGGAGGCCTAGCTCAGAGGTAGCGCTCTGGGCTTCCAACCGCTGGGTCCCGGGTTCGATTCCCGGTCGAGCCTAAGTTGGATGGCTGTTTCATCCTTCGTCTCATTGCCATGGTCTCTGCCTGTCCTAATTAGCCCAATTTTTGGATGTTCATTAACATCCCATCCTGCTCGTTTGGCTTTGGCTCTGAGTCTGAGAGAGCATGAGGTCATAAGTTGCACTGCTCTTTCACTGGCCACTGTTGTGCAACTGTAGCCAGTTGCCATTGGCTTCTAAACAAGCTGCATGAGTTGTTGCTGGCTCAACATTTAAGTCAGCTACTGGAATTAATTCAGAGTACTTCCGAGCTCAAAAGTTCAGCTTTGGCACTTGGAACTTTCTGATGTTTGGCAATTTTTCAGCTCTTGCTTTCATAATCAAGTCAACAGCTTCCTGGTGTACAGCCACATCATCATCAGCCAGCATGGCAAGGAGTATTCCCTCTGGATGCGCATGGAATCCATTCACTTGTGTGATCTTTCTCACAATGTCCAATGACTTGGCATCCCTGAAATTACATGAAAACTAAAAAATAGCTATCATCTTAACCTTGCCTTTATTCTTTTTTTTAATTTCAGTATTATGCTGATAAGACAATACACATACTTTACATATTTGTTTTGTAGGTTGATCTAATGAAAAATTATTCTTGCCCCATGAACAACATCATTGTGCAGCTTCGCATAGTCGATGGATGGATAATAGACTCCACAAATATACTTCACAATAGTCATCATTTTCTTTGTGGGTGTTTTCATTGACAAATACAATCTTAGAATTCTTGATGCAAGAGTCATCCATCGAGCATGGTTTAATTGTCCAATTCTGTATGATGCCAGTTGTTCATTGCAGGAACCTGAATGCTGGTAATTGAAGAATTTGATTTAAATTCAATACACACTGTACCAGTGTACCACATGGAACAATGAACTTACCTGGCCACAAGGAGTTCCTTTATACTTCCAAAAATATCTTCTGCTTTTCCAGACTTAGGGTTTGCATGCCCAATGTCTTTTTGCCGTCAAACGCAATGCCAAGCATTTTGTTTCCTGACACTTCCTCTACATTTCTTGTCTACTTTTTCTTGCCAACCTCTTGACCTGGGTGAGTTTTATCAGGTCATGCCTGTTCTCTTCATTGATGATATCATAATTTTGCAATACAGCATCAGCTATTTTTGTAAAGACATGGGGTGTGACATTTGTCTCATCCATTACTTCAAGAATCTTGCTGCTGAGTTTTCCAACCAAGGTACTGTACTTCCTCTTTGACTCTTTTGGTCTGTACCCCCCTCCTTCTGTGTCAAGTGGCTCATTATCAGAGGAATTATTTTTTTCTACAGACAAAAAACGCTTCTGCCTGTTGACTTCTTCCTTCTTCTTCATTTTATCCACTAAGTTCTTCTTTTTCTGCAATGTTTTTTCTTTTCGGGATGAGTCCTTATCAACCTTTGTTGAACTTATCATTTTACGTTCGTGCCTCTGGTCATGAATGAAATCTTTTTCTCTAGAATGGGTTAATTTGTCATTCACCACATCAAATAACTTATTGCTTTCTTTCTCCATTCTTTGGCGGGATTTGTTACCCTAGTCTTGTCTTTGGATGAATCTTTGACAAAAGTTTTCTGTAGCTGTGGTACAACTTGAGTATTTTCATTTTAATGAAATCCTTCATTTTTGCTTTAACAGTGGCAAAATCTTATACTCCAAGAATATCCTCAACCAACTGGCTGGCAGCATTTTATCATTGAAGTGGTGTTGCCCTTTCCCTTCATGAACCTCATTTCATTGTATATAAAATAAAGCCCTCTCATCACATCTCCAATTCTTGGCAACTGATTATGTAATGTGGCAGTTGCACAGTCAAACCATAAATGTCCAGTTTAACTGGTCTTCGTGGTGACATTTTGGTTGTCATGATCCTCTGTGATTATCACATATAATCTGTTTGGACTAATCAGCAGCACCGTTGTTGCCCTTCCAAACTCCTGCTGAGGGGCAGCTGAGCAGAGCTTCTGAAGAGCTTCCCCTCCCTAATGTCAACTTTTTGCCCACACTATCACTTTCCAAAGTTAAACTTACCTCCATTTACACGAAAAATGAAATGGTTACAGATATTCCTGCATATCTACCTGCTTATGTTACATTATGCTTATTGAATGGTGGTGATTGCTATATATAGCACTCTACAAAAGTTACTTTTTGTGGAATAACTAAAAAAATATCGAGTTTAGGGCATCAATATGTATTAAAGATGAATATAAAAGTGGGTATTCCGGATATTTTGGTACCAATTTCATGTATGTATCTTGTATAGTTCTTGAGATATAGGCATTTTTCATGATTTTCGGGGCGAAAAAAATTTTACTTTACAAAATGGCCTAGGGGCCTGGGTTTTTTTCATCAAATTTTAAAAATTTTGGTATTCTTGTACTTCATAGACCTAAATGCCTCAGAAAATGATGATGGAGCAAAACATTCTGACAGTTTTTGAAAAAGGGCCCACCCTAATGTGCATCACTTCGTGCTGACCAAATTTGTCCAATAATTTGTTGCTGATTGCCAAGGTACTAGTTGCAGTCATCAATACAACGGGGACATGGAATATAGATCTTAGGTTAGGGACCCTATCAAAATCAGGTCAGAATTCCCAGGTATCCCTTTGGAAAAAGCAGATAAAACGGCATTTAATAATGTAAACTATAAATTTTATACAGTTCATAAGTGGGCTTGCCTGAAAAGGCTTTGAAAAGAATTTAGATGTATGTTGCTGAGGTTTGCTGCATAGCAGTGCTGTGTCTGTTATTACCATAACAAAACTCATCCTTCATCTCATTGCCATGGTTCATGCCTGTCCTAATTAGCCCAACTGGTGCAGAAATACAGGACGTAAAGCCCTAATCACCAACCCACCATAACAAAACTCGAAAGTCACAAATCCTGCGAGTATTTTGGTTTATTTATGATTTTCAGGAATAGTTGAGGACATTCTTGTGTCACAGTTAAGTTATTGGTTGTTAAGCGTTATTTCATGAGTGATCTGCCTTTTTTTCTGACCAACCCTATTCATTACTAAACCTAGCCATTTTCTGCTCACCATTGCTGAAGGGTCAGCTTCCCCTTGCAGGCCCGGCGGAGGCCTAGCTCAGATGTAGCGCTCTGGGCTTCCAAGCGCTAGGTCCCGGGTTCGATTCTCGGTCGAGCCTAAGTTGGATGGCTGTTTCATCCTTAGTCTCATTGCCATGGTCTCTGCCTGTCCTAATTAGCCCAATTGGTGCAGAAATACAGGATGTAAAGCCCTAATCACCCACCCACCCCTTGCAGGCCCTATGCAGTGCCCCTGGTGGCCGGGGTTAGTACCCACTTTGCACGGCGTTTTTTTAAAAGCTTATTTCAGCAATAACCTTCATATTTTCTGATAACTGGAGCCGAAAAATTTTGCCCAGGTGATGCACAGGTGTTCTTACGCTTACTGTGTGCTGCTCAGCTCAATCCCTGATAAGTTATATTATTTTCTCATAGTTTGAGCTTGTTTTGCAATAAAATACAATAAAAACAAAGAAAAAATAAACTGAAGAACTAGTGCATTAATACATAACTTTTTACAGGCCTTTTTCTTAAAGTAAAACAAAACTTCCATCTATTTCATGTTGGAACACATACCATTCTATGGCACAGTGGACTTCATCCACATAAATGGCCACCACTCTTTCTTAATACACTTTGGGTAGGACTATCCGCTGCCATCGTTGATTTTGCAGGGCTTCTGGAGATAAACACAGAATGCTATACTGGCAAGTTTTCAAATCTGTCAGAGATAAAATGAAAATAATATATATTTTTATACAAGAGGGAGTCGAGTGGAATACATTTTTCCAAATGCACTGATAACGACTGACATACCCAATCTGATTCATGAAACCTAACTATATACTTCAATAAAATTATATACTTAAACATCAACTTAAACGCATGCAAGTGACCATTGGCTATAACCTAATTAATAATGAAAATCAATTTAATGAAAGATTCCTTTGTTTTCCTAATCTCTATTTTTATTCTCATACATTACTAAATCTAAGTCACAAAAATGGGGGAAGTATTTTTATTAACAGATGTTTTTTGCCGACATTTAAAGATATTAAAATAGAAAAATTGTGCATTCTCACTTTCAACCATTTCATCATCATGTGACATGTCTGCTCCAATCAGACCAACTGAAATGCCCCTGCTCCCAAACTTTTCCCTGATGTCGAACATTAGGCTCTTCAGGGGGCAGATCACAAGAGCAATGTGACGATGACCATCTGGCAAGGGATGAAGCTGAAATGACAAATAACACATTTTAAAACATCCATATTCAGTTTCAAAACTTTGTAATTTCAATTGTCCAATGGCAAAAATGGATTCTTAAAATCGGTTGTAGTGGACCGATGCACCTCTGGAAAGAGTTTTGCTGAGTGGAAGATAAAACTTAATTAGTGGCTGGCACTGATACTTCTCAGCCAACAGATAAGTAAACAACCAGGGCCTCAGTTTAAATTGCACATCATCAACAGCATATATATATAAACAAAATTGCAGCAGTTTTACAAACCTTGTCATGCAGGATTGGCACTGCAAATAGCTCTGACTTACCGGAGCCAGTCGGTTGCAGGAACAACACATGCTTCGAATACAACAGTGCCTCAAAGCCCTTGATCTGGCATGGCCCGTATAGGAAAGAAAAATATAATTAATCCCCTCAGTGGAATTTCCTGGAAATAATGACACACAATGTTTACACAAGCCCAGTTACTAGGAAAATGTAATAATGTGACTTAGTGGTTTGCGTGTTTGGATAGCAATTTACGTTTGTGTGCAATTGTGATTTTAATGATTTTCACTAATTTTTTATTTAATATAATAATAATAATAATAATAATATTTCTTTCTTTCCCAACTTACATTGTACAACACATGGTATGAAGACAATATAATAATGAATAATAATTACACCATAAGTAAGTTGAAGGAATGCACCCGAGTAATTTATTACTATACCCGAAAGTGGGGTGCATTTCCTGTGATAACAATCAAAAGATTAGTGCATATTTATGTAAAAAAAAAAAAAAAAAAAAGGGAGAAAAATAAAATAATGATAATAATAAAAAAATAAAATAAAAATAAAAAGTCTGGTTGCAAATGAATTATCATTTTCTTTGAAATTATATATATACAAAAGTGGATTACAAATAATATAAATAATATGGATAATAAATAATATATCAATAACATAATACAGTTGGTGAGGCATCTACATCTAACCTATAGTTGATTTAATTTGTATATAACAAAGCATTTATTAAACTTCTTCATATTCGAAATATCTTTTAAATCCCTAGGTAGATGCAGCCAAAGATGAGGTGATCTGCCCAGAAATTTTTTTATTATAAATATGGGTTGTATGTGGGAGTGCCTGAGGTAAACTTCTATTTCTAGTTCCATGGTTATGATTGACATTTTCAAATAAATTGACAATTCGCTGGGGCAGAACATTTACCATGTACCTGTGGGATATTTTTACCAAGGATAATTCTATTATACTTTTAATGTCTAAAAAGCCTATCGTCAGTAGTTTTTGAGTAATAAGCCTTTAATTTCTTAGGAAGAATAATAATAATAAAGAAAGAAGAAAGAAAAATAAGACTTACAACAATATAAACTTTTCTATGGAAATTTTATAAAAAATAAATGAAAATAAAGATAATAAATTTTAAATTTATTTTGTTTTTGCTTTCACACAATTACAAAATCCATTTACTAAGGTAATACCATATTTCCTTGACTTGATGAATATGGGCTAAGTTTGAAACATGAAGATTAAGTAAGGATATAATGAACATTTAATTGTTCAGATATACCACTCACAGATTATGTGACAACATTGTTAGTTCAGCCTTTTTATAATATGGGGCAAGTCTAGTTCTTCTTTTTAAGTTAAATAATAATCGTATAGCTTTATTTTGAGAAACTTGTAGCTTCTTCATGTTGCTTGCTGATATCATGGGTCCCCAGGCACTCAAGGCATAATTAAGGTGGCTGAATACATGTGAAAAATATATCTTTTGGTATTAGCTAAAAATATATTCCGTGCCATATTTAAACTATGGATTCCTGATGCTAATTTTAATGTAAGATTTTGCACATGACTATTCCAGTTTAAATGCTCGTCGATATATACTCCCAAGAACTTTGTCTGGTTAACTTTCTGTATTGCTTTACCATCCATGTATAAATTTCCATTGAAATTTGACCTGTTATTAATGTTCTTAAATAATATATAATTTGTTTTCTCAATATTCAGTGAAAGTGAATTATCTTTAAACCATTGTGTTATTTTTTTTAGATCTTCATTAATTTTTCTGTATAAAAACCAAACATTTCTTCCAGTTGCATATATAGTTGTGTCATCTGCGAACATGACTGCTCTACTAAATTTCAAACACTTTGGCATGTCATTTGAAAGAATATTATACATCAATGGGCCTAAGACAGAGCCTTGTGGTGTTCCAAACTTGACTTCATATTTTTCTGACAATGACTCTTTAAACATTACTTTAATACTTCGATTCGTTAAATAACATTTTAGCCATTTTAATGCTATTCCTCTAATTCCATATAGTTCCATCTTTTTTAACAGTGTCTCATGTTTTATACTGTCAAAGGCCTTTGACATATCTAAAAATAATCCTATTGTGTACATTTTTTTGTTTAAACCATCAATGATATTTCCTGTTAAATCTAGTATTGCATCTGTGGTACTTCTAAGTTTCCTAAATCCATACTGTCCTTCATATAATACATCATATAATTACACTTGTATCAGTAATGATATTCTATTTTTCAAAATAATACATCAATAGATATATCCTAAGACTCCTTCATTAAATACAATCATGAATGCTATAATGAAGTACTATGTAGTCTTTGTAACACACAGGAATTTAAAAAATAATAAATAAATCGTCTAACTCTTATCGGAACCAACTCTTAAGTTAATGAATGGCTAAAACTGGGTCAGTTTTCACTTAATCTGAAGCAACACAAACTTTTTTCATTTTGAAATAAACTTACAAATTAAACAATTGTCTACAAACCAAGTCGTTGACACAATAGAGGGCCTGGTACAAAATTGTTGACAAACCAACTTGTCTTAATTGAGGTGAAACAAAGTCGTCGACAAAGTTATGACCACTATTTATAACCAAATCATTGATAGTACATTAGCATTTCGTTGAAATCTTTATGCCAACTCGTTGGCACATGCATATCTGCCGGGTTAATTATATCAGTCCTGCAGAAATAGGAGTTCATTGGTATAGTCTGTGTAACATTATATAGGAGTTTGTAACACATAAACATTTAACCAGATTAACAGTCTGTGTAACATATGGTCATGTGTGCGTATACAAGTTCCTAACCCATTAAACTTCTGTAAACTTGTTAAAATACAAACATAACTCGTGGCAATGCATTGAGAAGGTACCAAAAATATGTCACTGTAAATTTCATTCAAATTTCTGGTAGTTGTCACGAATAAATGAAGATAATTCAACCTGTGAGGGGCAAGAGAAGATCTTTACTGTTCAACAACAAGCCTGTTGTTGGAAACATTTTCAACGGGAACACTGGATGGGGATATTCCCAGGTATCTTTGTGCTAGCTGTGCTAGTTATGGAAATTCTGCTTGAGTTGCCTTCCAAAACAGCAGAGGGTCAACAAGCCCATCCTCGGTGAACATCTTCATGGACAAATAATGGGTGACTGATTAATCTAGCTAGGTGTCCTTTCTGTCTGCTTGGAATATTTCAAGTAATCTGTGCTTCTTGCTTATTGCACTGGAATCGACAGTAACTTCCACATTATCAGACGTAGACGGTTCACATGTAGCATCTGAGGTCCTTGGAAGTTCTGGCAGAGTTTCTAAACCATCACTAAGACGATTTAATTTAGATATGTAATTTGTATAATTTCGCTGTAAGATTAATAGTGTCTTTGAGAAGGAGGTTTGAAAAAGCAAGAATTTGTCATAATATCACCTTATGCAAAATTCATATTATTTATGGACATGAGACCCCCAAAAGGCACAACTACACGACTTAATACATTCTGGCAAATTTGTAGGCATGCAGGTGCAGTCATATGCGATGTGCAGGCTTTGGCCCACATAATAGACTTCATGAATATCAATAAGTTCAGAAGACAGTGGACACTCGAGGCTTTGCTGGCCCTAATTATTTTGAAGACTATATGTTTGGCTTTGGTGGCACAAGATGTTCACAACTAACTGGGTTGGAGATACACCTGAGCAATTACACGATCTTGCCTAGACTACGGCAGTGTCGTATATGGCTCAGCAAGACCATCCTACCTAAGGTGCCTCAATACGGTGCACAATTAAGGGCTCCAATTAAGTTTGGGAGCATTCCGTACCTCACCAATAGAGTCTGTATGTATTGGCAAAAGAACCCTCCCTGGCGCTTCGACACATCAAACTATCATTACAGTACTTGGTGAAATTAGCAGCAAATCCAGCATAAAATTCTGTATTTCACCCCAAGTATAGTCATCTTTATAAGGCTCGTCCTCATGCCATACAACCATTAGGACTGAATGAAATTTTACATCCATGCAGCTGGAATAGATACCACTATCATAGAAGAGACGGAGACACCACCTATATCACTCTGGAACATTCCAACCCCCACAATTATTTTGGATTTGGATAAGCAGAAACCATTCCAGTAGAATACCAAAGAAGATTTAACATCATCTATGAATAGTCTTTTCACTGAGCAGCCCTGAATTCAGCAAGAAATAAGTCCTGCCTCTCCTCTTATTACTCATTTGCTTTTCAGACATAGAAGATAATCTCTAACTTATTCAGTACTATACTTTTCTCATGGAAATACCTGAAATTAGTTGAATGATAAGATGTCAAATACTCATTAAAATGCACTAAAAAATACTGCTACTAGGATGCACTTTGTTTCAGCCAATCACAGTAAAGCCCAGAAACTTTCAGGCAATAGAATTGCAGTATTCTGTCGTAGCCACCTGGTGGAAATTCAGAGAACCTTCCGTGAAAATCCACTATTGTATGGTGGATTTGTTGGACAGGCTGCTAATTTCTAATATATTCACTTTTACATCATTTACTGATGATTTGCAATCAGTTTTTAAAGACTTGACTAGGAAAAAGCATGTTATAATTACAGGTGAATTCAACCTAGACCTCCTGAAATTGGAATCCATTCTTTCCCATAGTTATGTCCCTAAAATTACACTTCCAACCCGAATAAACCAAAAAAATGGCACATTGATAATTTTATTGTGATAATAACCAGTGATTTTAATAACTACACCTGTGGAATCATGTTAACTTGCATATCCGATATTTGCCCCTACTTTATGATACTCAACCATCAAAGCTCCTATTTAAGGTCTGAACAATCTGTCACCATAACACCAAGCTATGACCAAGCTTTACTGCATTTTAGAGACACACTATTCTATAAAAGCCAGTATGTTATCACTGAAATGGATAAAAATAAAATACCTATTAATATCTACCTTGATTTATCTCAGGCCTTTGATACACTGGATCATGAAATACTTCTGCATAAGCTGAAATATTATGGTGTGAAAAGCCTATCTTTGAATTTACGGTTACCCACATTTTTCTTTAATTGGAAGAGTCACTGTGATAAGGATTGATCTTTTTGTATCCAATGCATTTCACTCGAGATTTCAAAATAATAAAATAAATAGAAAATTAAACTTACTCATCTTACACTGGCATTTCAATGTACCTAATCTTTTATTCTATTAAAATGATCACAAAGAAATTAGCAAAAACAGTTGGTATTATTAATAGATTAAAAAATACATTGCCATTCAACGCCTGGTTACAAATATATAATTCACTCGTTTTGTCTCATTTATGTTATGGTGTAATCCTTTGGGGATGGCAATGTCAGAATATATCTGTGTTACAAAAAAAAGCTGTGAGGTTTCTTACTTACAGCAAATAAAACTGCCGTACAAGTGGCTTACTTAAGAAACTAAAACTTCTGAAATTTTATGATATTTATGCACTGCATGATGTGAAATTATGTCATAAACGATTTAATAATGTTTTACCCTCGTATCTTATTGATCAATTGTCAGTGTATAGAGATGATCCCCATAATTATGAAACTCGACTGAGAAACCAATTGAGACCTCCACAAATTAGCATGAGTTTGAAAGACAGAGTATTGAGTATATAGATACATTAAAACCCTTAATGATATGCCCATAGTTTATAGGAAAAACTAAATACACACAGTTTAGATGGTTTCAAGAAGTATATAAAGAATCGTATAGTTGCATCATATGTTGCTGAATGTAATATTGATAATTGTTATATCTGCTTGCATATTGCAAATATATATATAAGCCATGTCATTAAATCACTATGTTAAGTTACGTATTTATCTTCTCAATTGGAAGTTAGTCATGTTCAAAATCAACACCGATGAGAGCCGTTTTTAATCTTTCCTTATATAATGCATTAGAATCTCTCTAGGTGGCCCCACAGTAGCGAAAACTCAAGTTTTCTTAGTGAGGTCTCCTGCCTTAAGGTAAAATTGATGTAATTATAATGCTCATTTTTATTTAGATTGCAAATAAATGTATCTGAATCTCTATGAATCACACAAATTTCTATATACTGATGGTTCTAAAGATGATAAACACTGCTTATGCAGTCTCTTCTATTAAATCAAGTTACTGCAGTGAACGCATTCCAGATGAAAACTCTGTGTATACAGTTAATGGCTATTTATAAAGCAACAAAGATTATTGCTGATTCTAAATATAAAAATAGGCTGCGCTGCAGCTAAACCCTCAGCAAATCCCACATAGCACACAGGCATCATTAAAATTGTTATGTGTTCGTCTGACAGGCAGGAGGGCGGGCGTTACACTTTCATTTCCAGAGCAGAACTCTAACACTTTCGTTTCTAGAGCTGAACTCTAACACTAATGCACTTACCCTAATGAAATTGTATACAGTAACACTCTATATTGCTATGTCTTACAAAAATATTATTTCTTGAGTGTTTATATAGTGTGTGCGATGAACCAAAACAATTGCTATTTGGCCTACATAGCCTGTTATGCAAGATGTCCTTTTTTTTAACTCTTGAATTTCTTCATTTGTTCATTATATTCTGTCAAGTGTAAAATAATACAGTGTTCCCATAGGTTATAAAAAAAGTCTGAAAAACTTTATTTTTGTAAAAAATGAGGCCCGTATTAAGTCTTACTTTTGTCCACTAAGTCTTACATTGTGCTATTTTGATGCAAATATACTTGGACATTAACATCCACATTGTAATATTCAGACGATTTGGTAAATCTAAATGAATAGAAATTATGAACTTTCTTTAAATACACAAGAACTGCATTTCTTTTATTGCTTAATAGCCAATAACCTGATTGTTTGTTTTGATGATGAAATTCAATATATTGGTGTATATTACTATATTAGCGGTCTTATTTTTCATGTGCGCATGATATTATAATGTCCTACAAATATCTTACGTCTTATGAAAGTAAACCTGCAGGAACCCTGTATTAACAGCAATCCATTATGTTCAGAGTCCTCCCACCAAGTGAGCATAAAAAGTGTTCTCTTTTCTTTTCTTGCCATTTAGTGGTTCTGTTTTAAAGATTTTATGCACAAATTGATTGGTGTCCATGAGTAAACATAATTTAGCTATCTCCACTCTCTCCAGCACTGAGGACATTAAAGACTATAGTGGGTATATTCAGTTCTACCACTGAGAATGCCATGATATTTTGTACAAAATTAAAGCAAGTGTTCTTGTTAAAAATAATGAAAGAAAAATGGGGGGGGGGGGGGGGTCACCATAGGTTAAAAAAATTTGTCTGACAAATACCAATTGCATGTTAATTCAATGAGAAAATTAAAAATAATATGTTTACAGTTGGCGGTATGTATAATGAAGGCCATGCACATCAGCAGTATGTCCAAGATGCTCATACAGCTATTTCGCTCGTGAATCAGGCAAATTAATAACCTGGAAGAATAGATAATTGGTTATCTTTTTTTAAAAAAAAGACATGTCTAAAAAACATAGATCCATCAAAATTGCCACCCCTTAAAATCTTTTAATAATTGGGATACCATCCAAAGGAGACTAACAGATGTTGAGGGAATTTTAGTATTATTTAGCTATAGCTGCCTGTGACACCGGAGCCATATATTTCCTCAGCTGAACACTTGTGATTTGGCCAGGGGCAACCAAATCAGCTTCAGATGCTTTTGACGTAAGAAGTTTTACCACCTAACAGGAATAAAGGTTTGCCACATTTCACAGACTGTGCATGTTAAACAGACATAAACTGAATTATAAATAACCCAAAAAGGCCACTGCAAAACGAAATTTGTTTCCTTCATGGATACCAAAAATTTTTCAAAAAAATATTTTGGCTGGAGAGAAAGGCTAAGCAGCTAAGGCTTTCTTTAGTTCTTGTGGTATAATCACAGGCACTCGTTTTCCTCTCTGAAATAATACAATTCAAACTTATCTTTATATCTGTGAATAACACAACCTTTCTTAACATATTTAAAATTTTTGCTGAGTTTAATGAAACTTACTCTGAAATATATCTAATATTTTGCTATTCAGATCTTGGTTCGAGACATAACGACACTTACGACATAACAATCATCATGTGGGCAGTTTTCATCTTTCAGGTGGATATGGCCTCATCACATGGCTCTTTAAGGCTTCTTGAGTTGTTGCTAAATTAAAGATTGCATATTCAACAATATAATAGTTGTAATCTGACTAATTTTAGACCATAACTTTCTTAATATACTTGTACAAGGATGTACAGCATTTAGGGAGCTGCTGATGCAGGGGCATCACTGATGGGGGGGGGGTGTGCTCACTGAAGCACGGTGTGCTCACTGAAGCGCAGTGTTAACTTCAAGAATCAAGGTATTTAGGAATTCTGACCTGGTTACTGCTTCCAAATTCCATATTTGAATCGGCAACCAAGGAATTTGACTACAACAACATGATCCTTCCAGCCGACGTCTGATAGGCCAAAAGTGTTTTTCACCAGAGGGCAGCACCTGCAAGCCCTTTCATCAAATAATAAGTGTGCATAGCGCGCCGGAGTTCTTAAACGTGGATTATAAATTCATCAGAAATTTTCATCAGAAATTTTCAGTCAAGTGCGTAGACTTGCTAATTTCATGTGAACAACATTAAAATGTAATTTCCACATTATTTCTTGGCAGAATGGACTAAAATTACCATATTTACAAGGTCAACCAGTTCTCTGCTTCATTTATTTGGTCATGCGACTTACATGTGTTAATTACACTTGAGCTTTGTCGAGAGCATGTCAGCAAGTGTGCCAAGGGTCAGTTGTGTTGAATGCAATTAGAACCCTACCAGGTTTGACCTCCACCTGCTATAATTGCTTTTAGCTACAAAAATGCAAAGCTTTGAGTGATCAACTTCTCATTATTATTTCTTGCAAGCATGTCAGTAGTCTGAGGCCTCAAACATTCGCTTCACTTGTTTCTCTGTCATGAGAGCCGTCAGGTCTAGTTTGAAAATGAATCTCTGTTTGTCTTAAATAACATATGATATAGGATGTCATTAGACACCCATGCAATATGTATACTGTGTGAGAGGCTGTGGCATGTCTTGTTCTAAATTTAAACTAGTTGAAAAATATATAATGTAATTGTTTTCTTATATTTCAGGTTCAGCCTCAGCATCAGGGTCCAATGAAAGCAGAGGCAAGTACTTTGGTTGTTAATGCAATTTAGCAGGGCTATAGAGTCGGGAGTCCAGGAGTCTGGGGGCTTTGGGTGGAGTCGAGAGTAACAAGAAAGAAAATTAACAGAGATATGTCTCTGACATACATGTGTTAATTACACTTGAGCTTTGTTTACAATATTTATGAATATTGCTGAAATCTATTACAAAAAATGATTTTTACTTATTCAAAATACAGTAGTTAGGCCTATCAAGATATTAAATGAGAGAATGGAAATCGTTTTTGAGTATATTTTCTTGCATAGTTTTTCATAAGTTTCTTTTTTATAATATTCCTGAATCGGGAGTCGGGGTGAGAATCGTCTTTTCAGAGGCTTCTGGAGTAGGGAGTGTGAGTTGTTGGCTATTTCAATATTGTTCATCGGACTCCAGAGCCTGGCTTAGATTTAGTATCATGGCACAAATGTTCTAAGTAAAATAATACAGAATAGCTAGATAGTGTGGTGTCGGTTGCTCATTAATTGGTGTGTGTCAATAAAATGTTTTGTTTCAGTTTCAATTTCAAGCTCATCATTAAGAGCTGTTTTCTCTAAGAGGTTTTCTCACAATAAAAATGTATTTTTTTATGTAGATCAGGGAGTTTTATCAGAATTTACCCAAGCCACGAAGAAGGCTGGTGATCTGGGGCGCACCTCATTGACCAAAAAAGTTGTTATGAAGAAATGTGAATAAAGAAGGTAAAGCTATTTAAACAACAACTGCAACTATAGATAAAAAATTAAGTGGATAATTGGTCATTGACATGGGTTTTTAATTTTTGCCTTAAGGTTTATGAATGTTAAATTAATTTTTTTGTTTAATTAATTACTTTCAGATTACTGTTGGTATACGTTCCTACAATGACAGGACAAATAAACTGTGGGTGAGACATGGATCTCTGCCAGTGGAAGTCAAAATACATGCTGCCTGCACAAGGCACAAAAGTGGTGAACAAAATTCCGGGAACCAAAAAACCCTATTGGCAAGCCTTATAGCAAGCTGCTCTTTTATGTAATGCTGGAAGCTAAGTGGAAAGGTATATTTAGGATTTTTGACTATCTTGTGCAGTCTGATTTATTGTGTCTTAGTTTGATGGACTGTTATGATCATTGTTTGCTTATTAAGTTAGAAGGATTTTTTTAATATGACAATCTATTTGCTTACAGAGTTAAAACATAATTATGATCTTTATGAATTTATACCATGCAACCCATGTAAAATGTATACCATGCAACCCATGTAAAATATGTTGGAATAAATAAATAAATATACCATTTATTTGCTCCATTATTATGCTATGTAATAATGGCCATGTAATTATTTTCATAAATTGCAGATGTTTTGATACAGAGTTATTTTGATGAGAATTTTATTTAGCATTCTAATTAATAACATATTACATTTTGTGATCAGATTTATTTCCTTTCACTTGATATTGATGAAAATAAGTTGCAGTTTAAGTGGTTACATTTTCAGGTGTTCAACCAGGTTGATTAATGTGCAAGTTAGCAGTGGTTAGGATAGTTTAAGTATAGTTCATGTTCATGTTGTTCATGCAAGTTTCTAGGTAAAATAGGTTCCTCAATCCTCATAATTGTAACAACTTTATGTACATTAAAAATGGTGTGATTTTCAAAATTTGTAATGCTAGAGGCTAAAGTTATAAAAAATTTTGTCAATTTCTATAGTAATCTGATGTTTTGAGGGAGGACTGTAGTGTATGACAAGTTGTAATTGACTATGATGATGATCTGGTCACTAGCAACCAACAAATACCCACCTTGTGTATTATAAAAAAAAACAATAGGAAGCCAACATGTTTGCAAAACGAAGCTTGACGAACATTTCAAACCGAAACAGAATGTGCCATTCACCCGGCATCAATTTCGCCAAGCAGAACAGGCACAACATGAAACGGTTAGTCAATTCGTCGCCCGACTTCGTACACTATCTATTGGCTGCGAATTTGGCGACCACTTAGATGACTTTCTCCGAGACCAAGTTGTCGAGAAATGCATATCGAACATTCTACGCAAAAAATTGTTAACTGAAAATGAACTCAAATTGCCAAAATTACTTCAGCTGGCCAGTGCCCTGGAGGCTAGTGAGTCACAGGCAAATGCTATACGTAACAAACCAAGTACAAGTGTGACAAATGCAGTAACACATTACAAGTCTGCCTACAAGCCCTGTACAAGTACCACAACTCAAGAGTTGGTATGCACACGCTGTGGCCAAAGAAACCACAGTGCCGCACTATGCAGGTGTTTCCGAAACATCACATGCTTCAAATGCAACAGGAAAGGACACTTCGCATCGCAGTGTTTCTCTAATTCTCAGAACACTCAGCAGCAAGGCAACAACCACAAAACCGACCTGCAAAATCATCAAGCCAACCCCGAACACCGCTCCAGTCACCGTAGCCGTAACCCACGTTCCACTCCCCGTAACCCAAGCTCCAACAACAGTTACCGTCATTCGAAACAACACCGTGTGAGACTCTTAGACTCGGAAGACCCCGACGACATTGACAGTACCGATTTTTTGTTCGCTTTTCACGATGCTCTAGCGTCCCATCAAGTAACAATTTCTGGTCAGAAGCTAAAGGTCCTTATTGACAGTGGATCAACGTGCAATGTCATCGGATTCCAAATCGCTGAAAAACTCCCAAATGCCAATTTTGAAACATGTAATCACACCTTATGACCATACGGCTCGACACCAATCCAGATAACCCAAAAATTCCAAACAACAGTGTGTGCTATTGGAAATGCTGTGAACACAGAATTTTTGGTAGTCCCAGGTGATGACATCACTTTGATTGGGAGACAAACAGCAACTGACCTGGATCTTCGAAGGATTGGACCGCCGCAAGTGAATTCCATTACAGACAAACCACAAGTAGGAGACAAAATATTAGACCAGTATCCGGAACTCAGCAAAGGAATAGGCAAACTCAAGGACTTTCAGGTAACTTTTCACATTGATGAAACAGTACAGCCAATTGCTCGTACACATTACCGAGTGCCATTCCATTTGCGTGAAAAGGTGTCCCAAGAACTTGATAAATTACTGGCTGCAGATATTATTGAACCGGTTGACAGTCCCACCGATTGGGTTTCAAGAATCGTGACACCTCCCAAGCCACATGATCCTTCGCAAATCCGCTTATGTGTAGACATGCGAGATGCAAATGCCGCAATCAAGAGAACCAGACATGTTACTCCGACCATGGATGACCTAATTAATGATCTGAATGGTGCCACAGTATTTTCGAAAATCGATTTGAAATCTGGTTATCATCAACTTGAACTTGCACCAGAGAGCCGTGAAATCACCACTTTTGCCACACATCGAGGACTCTTCCGCTACAAACGCTTGAATTTCGGTGTCAACACTGCTGCCGAAGTATTCCAGAAAACAATCCAGATGATCATTTCCGACATTCCTGGTTGTCGCAACATCACATCATTGTGTTTGGCAAGACTCGTAACGCCCATGATGCTTCTCTTCATGCTGTCTTAGCCCGTCTGCAAGAAAGTGGACTTACTGTGAATCCGTCCAAGATCGTCCTCAACAGTCCCGTCATAGAATTCTTTGGTGTTGTGTTCTCTGCAAATGGTGTATCCCCTTCCCCTGCAAAAGTGAAAGCACTGAAAGATGCTGCACCCCCCGCAAATCCGTCCGAAGTTAAATCATTTCTTGGCCTCGCACAATATTGTGCCAGATTCATTCACAAATTCGCAACAATATCAGCCCCATTACGTGCCCTCACTCACAGAGGTGCTTCATGGAAATTTGGTCCGGAAGAACAACACAGCTTCGACACCATTCGCAATGCCCTGACAAAGTTATCCTGCAATGCGTTCTTTGACCCTAACAAGGACACAAAATTGCTGGTGGATGCAAGTCCCGTTGGCATTTCAGCAATTCTTGTGCAGGATGGCCGTCCCGTGACTTTCTCTAGTCGTTCACTATCCCCAGTTGAACAACGGTACAGCCAGTTGGAACGCGAAGCTCTGGCTATCGTATGGGCTTGTGAAAATCTGATTATTTATTTGCAAGGAAACAATTCACATGTTTGACTGATCATAAACCATTGCTTGGTTTGTGGAAGAAACCAGATCTACCCCTTCGCTTATCCCGATGAGCTCTGCGCCTACAAGGCTACAACATCTCTCTGCAGTATCGTCCCGGTCACGACAACCCTGCTGACTACATGTCCAGACATCCTGTAAATATGACCGAAAGTTCCCAGAACAAATATGTTGATGATTATGTACACTTCATTACCGAAACTTCAATGCCCAAAGCCGTTACACTTGAACAAGTCCGACAAGCCACAAAATCCGATGAAACCTACCGTGTCGTCCGTACCATGTGTCAATCCGGCTGTTGGAATAACACTTTGACACATCATGCCATAGATCGTCCGACCTTTGACAGTATAAGACAAATCCGCTATGAACTGACCGAATCCGATGGAATCCTCCTGAAAGGCACACGGATCGTTATTCCCCCATCACTACAAGACAAAATTGTCAGTCTCGCTCACCAAGGACATCAAGGAATCGTAAAAACCAAAGCGCTCTTACGGAGTAAAGTTTGGTTTCCAAAACATGGACAAGTTAGTTGAAAAGACCATTCAAGATTTCTACCGTGCCAAGCCGTCACAAAGTCACCGTGTAGTGCACCGTTAAACATGACTCAAATGCCCAAGCAACCATGGCATTCTGTTGCTATTGACTTTTGTGGACCATTACCGTCAAATGAATACCTCCTTATATTGACTGATGAATATTCCCGATATCCAGTGGTGGAATTAGTCCCGTCAACTTCCTCATCCGTTGTGATTCCCCGTCTTGAAAAGATCTTTGCTCTGTTCTCATTCCTGTCTGTGATCAAATCAGACAATGGCCCCCCTTTTCAGAGCTATGCCTGGAGTCAGTTCATGAACTCCATAGGATGCATTCACAGAAAAATCACACCCCTTTGGCCACAAGCAAACGGTCAAGTGGAAGCATTTAACAAACCGTTGATGAAAGCGATACGTACTGCTGATCTGCAAAGAAAATCATGGAATCGAGAATTGCACAATTTTCTACTCGCTTATCGTGTAACAGCGCACACGTCTACCCAAATGACCCCCTTCCGTCTACTTTTCAGACGTGACCCCAAGACCCAATTACCTGAAATGCCCAAGGAAAACAATACGCATGATGACATTCAAGCTCGCAAAAATTACGAAAAAAATGCCAAAGACAAGGCAAAATCGTACGCTGATGCTACAAGAAAAAATTGTGTGTCACTTAAAGTTGGTGATAAAGTATTAGTGCGACAGTCGTACACAAACAAATTCTCTACCCCTTTCGATCCTTCCCCGTTAACAGTTACTTGTGTAAAAGGAACCATGATCACTGCTCAAAAACGAGATGGCAGTTGTATGACCCGTAACATTTCACACTTCAAATGTCTATCCCCAAACCTTGTTCAGCAAAACGATGAAGATTTTGACGTTGATATTGACATTCCTGTGAATCAAGAAAATCCAGTGAATCCAAACAATCCCGTTGTAGACAACAACATGTTGCCAAGAGGCAATCGTGCAAGAAATGCACCTAGACGTCTCATCGAAGAAATATGAACATTTGATTGATATAAATTGCATTGATTGATTTATTGTGCTTAATATAAGCAGCTAACCCTGTAAAATGTTCGCAGTATCTATTACAGCTTCGTCATAATTTTAAGCAACGATTACATGAGTTTATTTCAAGTGCAAACATGTTCTTTAAGTGTTTAGAAGTTAAAACTTTAAAGTATCAAACTAATCAAACTTTGTTAGTTAAGTGACAGTTTTGATATATCTAGTGTTTCGTGTTAAATGTCACATATGTCATTCGAACAATGTTCACTCCAAGGTTGGGAGGAATGTAGTGTCCAGTATACTTGTATAGTGGCAGCACCGTCCAGTGAATGCTCATGCGCCATCTGGTGTTTATTGTATGATTCAGTTAGAAACGAATGAAATATGATGAGTGGAAGACATGGAAACATAAAACTCTGTATTAAATCCTGTTACTGTGTGTAAAATAGCAATAACGAACATAGAAAAATACATGCTTGGCATCTTGAGAAAAGTACTATACAACTCAAAAGTTTGATTTGGTAATTCAGTGGAAAAAATGTTTCTTTTACTCATAAGCCTAATGAAAAGCACACTGTTTTATGAATCTGTATAGCTGTAAAGCTTCATTGGCAGAATTGGGTGTCACCAGGTCATTATCGTGGACAACATATTCAAAATATTCCCTCAGAGTATCGTCACCAATATCTTCTGTGGTAATGCAAGTCACTTGGCCACTGAGAAATTCTAAATCTTCATTGTGGACTGCTTGTAATCTGTTCCACCTGCCAAAAAGTGACCAGACATTTTGTGGTTCATTTCATTGCAATGATCCCTGTATTTCCCTGCGAGTTTATTACTGAAAAGTGTTCTACTATTTCTTACTTAACATACACTTGTAGGAAACTTCGATAAGTGACTTAAGAAGTTTTCAAATGTCAAGTTTCATTGACAGTTTTAGTCACCATGAAATAGTATTTTGAAGTATTTCATATGGCATATGCATCTTAATAATTAGTTTCATGGTTCACTTTGACATGCAGTATGAGTAAAACATTGAAATAATACCTGTCTGTTGTGGCAAGTGAAAAAGCATGTCGGGTGCTAGACCACTTGGTATACAAAGATTCGGCTGTGATCTAATCCTATGGCAGTTCCATAGTTTAACTTTCTCGTCCAGGGTCTTCTGAATTAATTTCAGGAAGCAAAATCTCACAAGGCACCTGTAATAGGGTAATATATGCATATATGATATCTATTAGTGATCCAGACTGGACCAGGTTGTACAGTATTAAATGAAGAGCCAAGGAGTACATGGTGATGGTACAAGTCTGTTCCAGGGGTACAGTTCTTTGTGGACCGGTCCATCATCTTTTTTTTTCTCGGGTGTAAAGTCCAGTGATATTCATTGCTGGTGAGATCTTTTTTGTGGAGTAATATTAATTTAAGGCAGGTCACAATTGCCAATAATTATACTTTTTTAAGACATGTCTGGACTGGTCCAAAAATTTCTAGACTAGTATTTTGGAGGTATATTTCAAGGGGTGTGGTACAAGTCCTGTCTGGGCAAAATGCCAAACCACAGGCACTTTTTAGCTTGCACTTATTGCATTAAAGAACACATTCTTCCCTTACTTGTCAAAGTGACTGCTGCCAATTCCATTCTCAGTGAATAACTGCCTCCACCACTCGATAACCTGCCTTAAAAGTATTGACCAGAATTGTTCAATTCGCTGAAACAAACATCAAAGAAGTACAGTATTAAATGAAGAGCCAAGGAGTAAAATATTTGACAATATACTTAAAAGCTATATCACACTTAGGTTCACTGGACTAATTTCATACAATGATCTCTGACACTTTCAATTTATTATTTATTCCCTTATAAGGGTTCGGTACTAGGCAAATTAGTTTTGTGTCCATAACAGCATTGTTATCACATTACCAATCTGAAAGATCCAGGGTACAATTCTCACTTGATTTGCTGTTGACTGGTAGATAGATAGATAGATAGATGATAGTTTATTCTTATTCTTATTCTTCATATTCTTCTTATATAGAAATATACTGCTGGGGGTTGTATATACTATTAAAGGCTGCTGCTCCCCTAATATTAGTCCGATTTTCTTCAAATACAAATCGCTTCTTTAAAAAGCTGCTGCTCCCTTAATATTAGTCCGATTTTCGTCAAATAAAGATTGAATTGTAGTAGAGCATTTTGGCCGTTACTTAACCGTTACGTCATACTACGGGTTCACTCAACAAAACCGGCTATGTGGGAACGGGGCTATAGTCTTAGGAGGGGGTTAGACTATGGGGGTCAACCAGAGGTCTTCTCTGCACTGGAAAATGGTCAATTGGTCCCTAGTTGTTGGGTAGGTCGCACAGGAATGTACAAAGGTCATTGGCAACTTGCTGGAATTTGTGATTGTGGGAGAGTTGTGCACCTATCCTTTGTTTTGGTCCAGTGTATTTTGGTACTTTTGCTTGACCAGTATTTGACCCATACTTGACCAATATTAAAGGGGGTGATATTAAAATATGGGGCAAAAGCCACTGGGGAAGGGTAGGAAAAATCCTGACTAAAAGCAACTTGGGGAGGTTTGGAAAGTGTAAAATGTATATAAATGTGTGTGATCTGATTGGCTATAAGCCTTTGACCAACCCCAGATTGGATGGATTCTGGGGAGGGACCATGTTGGCCCCAGGCTATAAATAATAAAACATTTGGAGAGAGAGGCATCTTTGATTTTGCTGATCTAACCAGTCTGACTTGGAATCTATGACTCTGTTATTTCTGTATTAACTTTGATACACTACAACTTCTTGGATATATGTCTGACAGGACACTGGATACTTTACAAGGTGGTGGTATACATTATAACACCGCTCCATGGTCACTTGCTGAAAAGAAAAGAATTCTCTGTCCAAGTTTTCCATGATATATTTCATTGCGTAATTATGATTAATGCTATTTTGGCCACTTAGACTCTAGAAGAGATTCAGATTTTTTATTTTCAACCAGAAAATTGTACATTCATATATCTTTATAAACAGCAGTAGTATATCAAAACAAGATAGCAACTGGTTTGGGAAATGCATGAGTTAAAAAAAAAACTATTTAAACGCATTCCCCTATTAATTATTTACATAAATATATAATAAAACAAATAAATTTATATAAACAAATACAGGTATAACCATTTATCATTTACCGAATTATGAATCTATTTAGACATATATATTTGTAAACTATCTACTGCCAAGATGTTTAATTTAATATGATATTATTCTTTCCTTTGAAAAACATCTTGCAAATAATTGTATGTTTCTTTTTTCCTTAATTACTTTGGATAAGCCAAACCATAGCTTAGCTGTAATAGTTTATGCTGAAACTAAAGACCTAAAGTTTATGATACTGTCAGTCTGTCATAATAGAATAAGCATGTTATTTATTGGGCAGTGAATGTGTGTTGGTGTGCGTATTTTCTATAGTTGACGTTGTTTACAATTTTTATATCTGAAAGACGTTCCACTTGCTGGCACCTGCTGTCCTACTGAGAAACATGTATCAGTGAAGGCTGAATTTAGATCTTCTCGCGCCCAGTGACGCTTGTGGCGCACGTTTGCAACGTCAGACTGAACGCTGTATCACTGTAGAGCGCTGCTCGCGAGTGGTCGTGAAGTTGATGATGTTGCAGAATGGATTATGGAACAGGGGACTGTCATTTTGGCCTGACAACTGCTCTTGAAAGTGGATCACTCGCATTCAGATGACAACTTTATTGGCTGATGCACACTACATCCTAAATGTGCTGGAAAAAGAACAAGTTCTACCCTGACACAGAGCCTGAAGAAAGATGCAACTCGTGTGGAAAGACGCGGGATGAAAATAGTGAAACGTGGGGGGCTGTGCTTTATGACTTCACTCAAACTACAGGAATCCATGGAGTGAAACAAATTGCGGAGCCCAGCCCATTCTGCTTCAGGAGGTGAGGCCTATGTTCATTGTGTGTAGCTATCAGTAAACATGTACGCACAGCTGAGTGCAACAGATGGAAACAGCAATTGGTGTCTGTTGCAGCTTGCAAGCTTCCAGTTGCTGGTCTGAACGCAGATCATACAGCATTTGTGTAATGGTTGTTTGCTTAAGACACATGAAACGCGTAAAACCTAGCACGAAAGCCATGTTATCGTATTGCTTTTTTAGTTGCGAATATATTGAACAAATAGAACGAATTAAATCACATATATTGCCATTGCCACATTAGTTTCCAAAACATGTGTAAAACGCATGCAATGTTCCACTGAAGTTTAATATGTATGTGTTAAATTTGACAGTGATTGTAAGCCAAGTAGGACCGGGCAGATATATTTGCTGATCTAAATAAGCTGATCTTGAATTTAATAATGATAATAGGACCCGTTTTAGTGAGGTTATGGAACTCTCATAAAATCCCATTCTAAGAACACATCTTTATGGTGGCCTTATATAAAAATTGTTTTCCATTTAACTATGTATAACATATGCTACAATAATGTACAAAAATCACAGGAATGTGACAATTGCATGTGAGGCTTTAATTCTGCTCATCGCTGATAAAACACCTCAATATATTGCAGTTACACTACATTGTAGTTTCTGAGTGCCTTCCATTACCTTCCCACGTGATACATTTATTGATTATTGTTGTAAAGGCACAAAAACCCTCACATTATTTACCCAGTGGGAAGTAAAGCATTTTGCCTATTGGCTATTTTATGATTTTATAAATTGACTTTTCTATTATTTGCGTGGTTTGCAATTGATGGAATACGATTTTATGTTTCTGTATTATTCTGGTGTCAGCAATATAATACGTTCATCAGTCATCTTTACAGTAGATGAAGATCACTTGAATATCAAGATCAAATAAATCATGAAGAGTGATGCTTTGTGTGCTACAGTTAGTGTTGCTAACAACGTCTAGAGAACTGCACTGGACTGAATACTCAATTACGATTGCTGTTATAAATACATCAAAACATGGCTTGGTTGCATCTTGACCACATACCAAACAAACCGCTGATCTTGACCACATACCAAACAAACCTTAAATTTGTTCGGTCATGTCACTGTGATGACTTTTGTGAAGTTTCCTTGCTGGGTAGTGGGATTTGTGATGGTACAGTGGAACCACTCAATACTAAGTATAAAGACCGTTAAGACCACTCCTTTTTGGACCCAAGTGTATTCCTACAATTGCTGTTTGCCTATTAAAGCCACCTAACCAGTAAGCAGCAGTAAATGTGGTCTTCATGACGAGACTTCACTGCACTGCCACCCACAAAATTGCTTGTCTGACTTGGACATGGTGTAATATTCAAACCCTGTTTCCTGTACTGCCTTTGGGCCACATCACACTTCCTTCCCTTCGCATGGTCCTAGTGGTTTCCTGTGGTAAAACTACATTTCGTTTAATTAAAAACAGCCTGTCAAATTAAACCTAGATAAAGCTAGGCAACTTCTGCTATATGATGCTACCTGCCATTAAACAGAACTGTCTGGCTATAGCTGGCTACTCAAAGCCAGATCTAAAAGTAAATGCAGCACCATATCAGATAAATATACATTTACCTAGGTTTATATTTTGTTTGGTGTAAGCCTACTATAAGCTAGGAGTAGACAGAAGAAACTGGCTTTAGTCAGTTATAGCTCCAGACAGGAATAGGTAGTTACAGCTGCCTGTAGTCGACCATATTTTATGAAACTTAACTGTATCTATCTATCAGCAAATATAATAATATCAGGCCAGAAATCGGACTCAGAAGTTCAGAATGACCAAAGTTGACTTGTATCTTAACCACATGGTCACTCAGCAACAGACAGTTCTCATACGTTTCTAAAAGGTTTGAAGTAGCGAATGTGGTTCCTAGGTCAGTGCCACAATAAAAACACTTCCCAGATGCTTTGGTTCATTGTGCATTCATTGCATGAGTTGAACTGCCTAGCTGATCTCCAGAGTAAGAACTCCAATAATTATCTGGTTCGCCTGATGCAAATTTGACGAAGACGTGAAGTTGACAAGTTGCAGAAAGGCAAGATGGCATAAAACTGCATAATGGTCGACTTCCCAATTGTTATTTCATACAACTTAATCATCAGTTAGTTCTGATTGGTTTTAGCAGAGCTGGCTACTATAGCAACATCAGTTTTTATTCTCTGTCAATGCCAAATGCAGACCTATCCCCAGGCGGGCTGGACCTCAGCGCTGCATGTACAGTCAAACGATCGGACTTTTGTTTTTGCCTATTTCTCCGCTATGAAGGGTAGTAGAATGACAAACTTGGCATTAAAATGTTGCCAAATCATATTTCTATGACACCCAGAAACTGAGAAAACTGTTTGTTTACATCCTGTCACTGATGATGTGGTGCTCTATGTGCATAATAGTGTAAAATATGACATAATATGTGCATTACAGGAGGACATGATATGCACATTGCATTGTCTATATTATTGGTTGAAAAGCATATGCTTTTGCAAATTGTTCTTCCATTAATCACAAAATAGACATGTCGGGTAAGAGCACAGTAATGCCTGTTTGAGCTTGAACCTAGAAAAAAACCAAAAATAGACCATGGAATGTAAAGTAGCTATTATGCAACGCTGATTGCGACATAGATGTGGGACAGGATTTAAGTCTAGTTCCATGAGTGCCAGTTTAAAAAAATGATGGCATAAGTGACATTAATCCTGCATATTTGGTGACTCTTGACCGGCTAATGTCATTTAATATTAGGTTAACATGTATAATAGATGCTGTTCACCATAATGGGTCACATGCATTGATTCCCGGTTGATTTTGTATAAATTACTCCCATGTAAATTGTGAAGAAGTACCCAATTGTGGTTGCTGATTTTCATTATTTTCTTTTTATATTATTATATAGGTGTGGGTTTAATAATGAATGATTTATTATAATATTGCTACATGTATTTCACTGGTTGGCGTCGATATCAAAGCTCTCCTTTATCTATGCGTTTTTGTACAACTATTTGGCATTCTTTTTAGTTTGCTTAGTGGGCCGAGTATAGTATTTTTGGAGCTTGTTTTTCGTCGAAAATTCATTTTTCTGAGAATAGAAATTTTTCCTGGAGGTCATTGGAGTTCAGTTCCTTGTTCTGAAGAAATATGTGATTCATATGCAATCTCTGCATGCTAATATTTATTGGTGATGCGTACGAATTTCTACAGTAATTACACGCTTGATATTGATAAATGCTAAGTAATAATGTCGATAGGAGTGCAAAAACAACAGCCATTAAAACGCCCATTTGTGCAATTTAAAACGAATTAATATTTCATGTACCATTGATATAAGCAGAAAAGAAATTTAAGGTATTGTATAAGCATGGTACAGGTCCTTGTGCAGTGCAAATCTTGTCTACCCAATAGAATTATATATATTCCTATTGCTCAGGAAATACAGACAAATCCGGGAAAGCACAGACCCAAGTACAGTTTTGCCAGACAACTTCTGCTATATAAACAGAACTATCTGGCTATAGCTGGCTACTCAAAGTCGTATCTAAAAGTACATGTATCACCATCAGGTGCATAAGTTTATAATAGAGTTACGCATATTTGTTATTTCTTGTTGAAGAGATGCATGTCTATAGCAAATACATATGTATATATTAAATAAATTCCTTACCAGGGTTGTTTTTTTCGAGTGGCGGTAGGTGTAAGACGACTATAAGCTAGGAGTAGACAGAAGTGGCTGGCTTTAGCCAGTTATAGCTACAGCCAGGAATAGGTCGCTACAGATGTCTAGAGTCGACCATATGTTATGAAACTAAAAACTGTACATTCACCAGGAATCATATTAAGTTTACAAAATAATATAGAATGTGCTGCTGAACTTAAATATTAAAGTTTTGGTTTCAAATGTTCTTTAATATGTTATTCTGCCTTTCAGACTGATCTGGGCATTCCTTTTGATTGGAGGAATCGTCCTTTTTGCCATCCAGATGATCGACAGTATCGTCTATTATCGCTCATATCCGGTGACTGTCAACTTGAAAATCAACTACAACCAAACCTTGAAGTTTCCTGCCATCACAATATGCAACCAGAACTCATTCAGGTATTTAAGTTTTTTTTTTAATGGTGAAACCTACCGACAAAATTTGTCACTAGTAGATCCTTCAATAACTGCTATCAGCCAAGTTTTAAATCTTATCAAATTAAGTGTACACCTTTGACAAAAGTCGTGCAGATTAATTGCCAAAAGCTAGGCATTGGTTGAATTCATTCGAAAGCCCTGCTAAAGACTGCTAAGGTCATACACTCTGATGCAGCAGGAAATTTGATAAATGGTGAACTGTTTTGCTGTAAATTTGTAGCCTGTGAAAGTCCTGGACCTCATCTCCTGGTATCATGTTTACCCAATAGAAGTATATAAATGGGCTTATCGCTCGAAAATGTAGACAAGTTGGTTTAACACTTGCATGCCTAGCGACCTTGAAGGTTACTAACTGTAAAGGGTGAATAAAAGATGGAATTTGCCTTCAATTTATGCCTTTACGGTTAGTTTCATATAATATGGTTGACTCTAGACAGCTGTAGCCACCTATTCCTGTCTGTGGCTATAACTGGCTAAAGCCAGCTGCTTCTGTCAATTCCTAACTTATAGTCGTCTTTATGAAAAAATATAAACCTTGGCAAATCTAAGAAATGTATCTAATATATCATAAATATGTACTTTTAGATCCATCTTTGAGTAGCGAGCTATAGTCAGATGGTTCCGTTTAGTAGTAGGTAGCATTGTATGGCAGAAGTTGTCTGTAGCTTTGTCTAGATTCAATTGACAGGCCGCTTTTAATGAAACTAACTGTACATAGTCATACAGTCATTGGCCTAGAACTGGCTTTTGAATTTTTACTATGGGGGATCGGATCATTGGGTGACTATGGCATATAGGAACTGTTCTCTGCTTGCAGTATGTACTGAGTTCCCAAGGATTTATTGGAGCTGTCTGGCTTCCATTGTAAACAAGAGCAGGCTGTACAGGAACAAGCACCATCGTGCCAAGGGTCAAATCAGCTGATTATAGGTCGCATACTTACCAAAGTGAAAGAGGGAGTGTATTGAATCTATTGATTGTGAAATAAAGCACTCTTAGGACTTAGATTTATGAATCTTTTATGCTACACGGGTGGTGTTGGGCTTGTAACTTGTGGTGAACTAGAGGCTTGTAATATATACATAAAACTCAAAAAGTTATTATTTCCTAGGCAATTATTGACTATCTATCATTGTCATGACCTCAGTTGTGCAGATGAGATTAATTTTCAATATATTCGATTTTTTTTTTTTTTTGGTGGCATTTGTGCATCTCCGTTGCTTGAGCTCAATTAATGGTCATTGCTGTCAATAAATCAAATAGAAATCTTAAGTTGTCGAGGTGAAATAGTGTCTGTTCAGAGTCTTCAATGTGTGCCATATATTTCAATATTTAGTTGCTATCAGAAACTTGTTTTCATTCAGAGTGACGGTTGCTGCTGACAATGGCCACTATTCCAACATCAGTGCTTTGTATTTGCATCAGGACTCTGACGATGACCATGACGATGACCATGACGATGGGCACGACACTGACCCTCACTTAGGTGACCACTTCCTCGAGACGTCCATGGACAAACTGTTCCTGGAAGCTGCTCATAATAAACGAGATCTCATTGTAAGGTGAGGACCAATCTGCCGTGTGTTTAATGGGAACCCAGGAGCATTGGAGAAGCTGAATAATACAGTAAACCCTGCACCACCCAGCTACCTAAGAATTATACAAAAAAATAGTTTCAAAATGTCATTCATGAATGGTCTGATAGAATAAGTTCAAACTCTATATTATTCCATAAAACATCCTAGATTAATGTTATGATTATTCTTTTGGCATGGTGATGATGACCTTGTCAAGTTTGTTATCATTGTAGTCAGCTGGATGCCATTTTAAACGCAATAGATTGCAATTGACTTGAGCAAATAATGTATGTGAATGATAATTACATCACGACCAGTCTTGCCTTATGAGGACAACTGTTAATTGAAAGTATGGATGTTGTTCACATGTTAGCCATTATGAATACCACTATAATGACATTATAGATTAACATTTACATGTTTTTTGTCGTATTTATTAATTTTTTCGTGGAATGCTTACCTGACGCCATGATGATAAAAGAAAATCATGGTATAAACCCAAAAAAAAAAAACAGGACCGTCCAGATGCAAAACACCCTGGGGAGTGTATCCTGTGACGTCCGCACCTGTCTTCTCTAAGGTCCGCGACCATTCCTGGCCAATGAGTACCTTTTATTGTTGGGTATTCTGAGTAGTTACCTAGGGTGGGGGCCTAGCTCAGAGGTAGCGCTCTGGGCTTCCAACCGCTGGGTCCTGCGTTCGATTCCCGGTCGAGCCTAAGTTGGATGGCTGTTTCATCCTTCGTCTCATTGCCATGGTCTCTGCCTGTCCTAATTAGCCCAACTGGTGCAGAAATACAGGACGTAAAGCCCTAATCACACACACACACACACTGAGTAGTTACCTAATGAAACCCCCCGACTGATGCCTGTGCTGGGAATATAGGACAAGTGATTATGTAATAAATTCGTTCATTTATTGTAATAAGTTGGATTGATGGCAGAAGAGGTAAATTAATGATTGTCTGTTAGAGCTGAGAAAAGGTACTAAAATGTTCAAAAGCTGTCTTCGTTGTTACAACCACTTATTTAGTTGAATGGGAACTCAGATTGGCTAGTGTAGTTTTCACCCCACTCGCTACACATGCTGTTGAGATGATATTTGACTATGTCCAAGTCTCGGTAACTCACACGTCCTCACTGCTGGAAATGCTGAAATATGGCCAACATCTGCCAACCTCGCTGCTTGAAGCGTTTTATTTGCCATATTTTGACATGCTGTCCATTTTCATGAAGGTCATGTGGTAGATTTTTAAATTTGTAGTTCTCTGCGAGAAACATTTCAAATTCTTATAAATAGTTAGATACGATTATAGTAAGGTAAGGTAGAGAAAATATGGTGAGATTAGGTAGGAAAAGTCAAATGAGATCTAAGGTAAAAGTGAGCCATGACTTTTCATTAGCATATATTTGAATTTTAAAGTTATCAGATTGTGACGCCGCCTTTTCATGGTGTCCTTGAAACCGCATAGTTAATCATTGGCCTGTAGTTTGACCTAACCTTGACCTGCCTTGTTGACAATTCTCTGTTATTGAGCCCATTTTGAATTGCTTTAAACTATGATAAGCATTTTCGTTTCTGCTATATGCACATGATTTTACCGATCTATCGAAGTGAATTGTTAGGTCCCAAAATTATAGGCTAGTTTTCGACAACTATTACAGGCATATGTTAAGCATTGCAAAGGATATTCCCATTTGAATAGCACGATCATTGATGTGGGCTAAAAGGGGTAAATCTCATAATACACCCTATGAGGTGCATGTTACCGTTACCGAATATATTTGAATTATCTATCATGTTCTGAGGCTGCGTCAATTGTGTTTTACGTTGAGATGGTCCAATAAATTGAAGTGAATGACTCATTTTTCAAACTTTTTATTTTATTGCTTTGCAGTTGTAAGTGGGATGGGGAGTCATGTGGCCCGGAAGAGTGGGTGACGTCATTGACGGATCATGGCGTCTGTTACACGTTCAACGGCGGTCAGGATAACGTCACGTTACATAACGTCACTCAAACAGGTAGATATCTATCTTTTCCTTGATTGATTGATTGATTGATTGAAGACTTAAGGGCGGGTATGACATGAGTATACTTAGACTGTTTTCCTATTGTTCTAAGCGGACAATAACCAACGAAAATGTTAGTTAACTTCCTCCCGAGTGTCTTGCGTAAAGGCATTAAAAACAAACAATCAAACAAATTAGTAAATATGCCTTCGGTGTCGGGATATAACCAACAAAAGTGTCAGTGAACTCCAACCTATTTGGAATATAACTATTACTTAACCGATATGTGGCAGTAATGTAGGCCTATACATATTTTGGATGTACATACGGTGCATTGTACAATTGTTGCTTTTCCCTAAAACCCACATATTTTATATATTAATATATGGCTTTTGCCTTCTGACTTTATAAACAAAAGTAAAGCTGTGGCTGAAAAAAAAGAAAGTGCAATAAAAAAAAAAAGTGAAGACTGAATATAAACACACATGCAACAAAAAGTGTGCATGTGTGTTTCTGGTAAATGTTGCCAAATCATTGATGAAACCATTCGGCGTCAACCATTCATCATTTTTAGTCCTCCACTTCTATTGCCACTAAACAGACGCAGTTGTCTCTCCATGGTACATGGGGTGTGAGAATTGATTGAGAGGAAGCAGTGCTTGTTTTTCCCCCGAGAAGTCAATTAATGCAACTCCATCCTGGTGAAATGTTTTCCTCGAGTGTTTTAGCTGTTAAAAGAAAAACCCAAACACCTGGTAATGTGCAACTTGAGAAGACCTGTGTCTGTTTTAGAAGCCAGTGTGTGAGGCCACTCAAGGGTACTGCTTTTTGCACAGGGGTTTGCCATCATGACAGCACAAGCAAGTTAGCATACAATAAGACCAAGGCTACTGACTTTGTCAAGAACAGCTTTTACTCCCGCCGAGCAACTGCATTCAATGATGGGGGCCAGTTTCAGTCAAAAACATCATGTAAAACCTAAGAAAATGGCACAAAAATAATTTTCCTTCTCATTCTTAGTGATAACTTCCATTATTTATGGGTATTTTCAACTTATTTTCGGGGAATTCCTTACCTGTTCGCTTATTTCACATTCTACACACATGATGGTGCTTCCTGATTGGCCAATATTTCCTAACCACTGTGTACTGTAAGCTTCAAACCAATTTAGTGACCTTACTGAGCAATCTTTTAAAATTGAGTTTACTCAATACAAACACAACTAATTGATATGCAATTTCACTGTAAGACTTTCAATGCCATAAACCAGCCTATAGGCTATTAGGCAAATTTGTTTGTATTTAAGTGTAACTGGCAAACTAGCAAACGGATTGCCATCAAGTTTCTAACTTTCACAAACTTTAAATGTTTTTGTTTTGGAATCATGTGCTGAAATCCAGGTAGCCGTGATCTATCTGACTGTCGCGCAAATGGCCTCTAATTGGCCAGCGGCATTTCCTAATGTATTCAGCTACATTTTGATTGGCTGTTGCAAATGAGATAGCTGCCTGAGATCAGAAGCCTGTTAAGGCAGTCAGGAGCCTTGGTATTAGTTAAAGTATAAGAGCTGTCATCACTGATATGAGCAATATATATGTTGGCAAATGCCTGTGCTTTCTGTAAGTCAGAAACAGACATAGGGCATCGCTGTCCTGCAGTGTGAGTTAAGTGCATTATTCTGTGGATTGGCCCAGCTGAAATTTGTGGACATTAGTTCAATAACTACATTGTTACAGATGAGCCTAAATTTTCCCAGTTCTTATCCAATGCATGTGCACAAGCAACTTCAATGGATGTTCTTAGTGCCACTGGGTAGTTTTTTGGTTTGTTTAGAAATAACTTAACCGCCACATGTATGATGTGAATCTGCCTTGCAGGCTCTAAGCCTTAATGGGTCACATTCGATTTTCACAGATTAGATGTTATTAGATGGGTTCATAGCTTCAGGGTAATTGGTTTGTTAGACTCTAAAGATAAAGCCTGCACCAATGTAGGTCTGGCCCGTATTATGTCCGCAGTTATTGTTTAAACGGCTGTGTAATTGTGGATTCCCAGAATTGGCTGGAAGCAGCATTTTCCCGCCAATGTTTATACTTCAAGTCTTGCACGTATGCCACATGTATTCTGTTTGTTGGTCTCTGCATGTTTTGTGACGTCACTGGGCAATGGAACGCGAAGAAAAAAAAAGAAGATTTTATCATTTTTACTGAGATAAGCAAAACGTATTTAAAAAACTGGAACATCCGGATCATGTTTATCGGCTTGTCTGCAAAACAATATCTAGAAGACCTAGGTATTGCTTTGCACCCCAAATTGTACTTTTTAAATGACGTTTATACGCAGCTTAGATGATGGGTGGTCCCATTGTTACCGATAATGTATACAAATGTACTTGATAATATACTGTATTGGTTGTTGAAGAAAGATGATAATGGTGCTGAAATAAAGTTCTGAAGTTCCTAAGTTGAAGTCATCTTCTAGACCTTCTGCATCTATATGCTGGAGCAAGAAAATCACCCTGGCAACGGGCTCAGTGTGCAATGTGGTTGGAAGGCCAACCTTTATCATCACATCATTACATCTGCCTCTGACTGCTGGTCTTATATGATAATAGAGATTCAGACCAGTAGCACGGATACTATGCAATACAAAACAGGTGCGCACAATACAATGGTGGTCATTTTGCTATCAGTTTTACAAGTTGTGTGGTGGAGGACGGTTTGACTATCACAGATCTTCATCTTCATGGAACATTTCTGCGACAATGTTGGGTCAGCACTCAAAATGATGATAATGGGATATGTTTGTGGTCTCATATGGCAATAGGATCAGTTATAATGGGACATGATAGCAGGCAATTGACTTCATGCACTTGCTTTTTTGTCAATACAACCATGTGCTTTCAATTGAGTAGAGGCCGAATGAGGGTTACACTACTTAAATAGTAGTTGGTGAAGCGTATTGGAACTTATAAATATGTAATTGTTTGAAATAATGGTGGTCTCGGTTTCGCCAACTATTAGTGTCATCCTACTTGTATGGCCTCGTGGTGTCTGATCACTGATAATTTGGAATTACAAATAATTTATTCACCCCCCACCCCTCCTTCATGGCATGTTTTTGGTCAGTCTTGCACGCAATGACGGTATTATAGCTGATTTCATAGACTTGGAAAAAAATCTCATAGACTTGGTTGTGGAGGTGGATTAGGGCTTTACGTCCTGTATTTCTGCACCTGATGGGCTAATTAGGACAGGTAGGGACCATGACAATGAGACGAAGAATGAAACAGCCATCCAACATAGGCTCGACCGGGAATTGAACCTGGGACCCAGTGGTTGGAAGCCCAGCCCACTACCACTGAGCTAGGCCCCCACCACTTCTCATCTCATAGACTTGGAAGCTTAACTCCAGATGACCTCATGTGAATCAAGGACTCCCATTGGTTAAGGCAGTCCCTCAACCAATAGGAGTCCACATGACATCCTCTGGAGTTTAGCTTCCAAGTCTATGAGATTTTTTCCAAGTCTATGGAATAGGCTGTAATAAACGTTTAAGCCCCTGTATGTTATCCAGAATAGCGACACCTCAAAGCTAAGACATCAACATGTAACTCATTTAATGACAATGTGGGACCCATTTCATTAGACCTAATCATGAGGCTCTCCTTATCTGACATTTGATATGAGGCCTAATTGATATTACACTGACAGCTAACATTATTTAATCTCGAGTAGTTGAGAAATATAATTAACGCAAACGAGTCAAAGTAATGAGCAAACAATTCAAGCACTTGAATAATGCAAGATATTGCAGTTTTTAAGCGGAAGCATGAAGTCAAATAACAGGATCGAAAATTCAATAAATCACCCATTAAAATTTAATGATATGGAAATCCCTTTTTGAATGCAGTGGGATTTGGAAACTAATGTGACTTTGTTGAAAATGTGTTTACTTGTTTCTTATGTTCCTCTGAATTTACAAATACGTACTAAAACATCAATGTTTTCCTATAGAATAGAGTAGACCTGTTGTACATATGCAGCATAGCAGTTTTTATTTAAAAAAAATGTTAAACTATAGTTTTTGTTTGCAGTTTTGACTGAGTCATTACAGTACCAAGCACATTGTAAAATGATGAATTTATAAGACAAATTAAATGAGTTCTGGTGCTTGTTTTGTACATGTGGTAGTATATAGTAGCATTTTCACCAAACAAACGACAATGGTTAGTTACAGAATGGGGTGGTCTTACAGCCAATTTTATAGACTCGGAAGCTAAACTCCAGAGGACGTTATGTGAACCCAGGACTCCTATTGGCTAAGGCAGTCCCTCAGCAATGAGAGTCCTGGACTCACAGGAGGGGTTTCCAAGTCTATGAAATTGGCGTTGATACTGGCGTTTTTTTTGTTTATGTTGAATTTCTATTGCCTTATGGCAGGGTCCATTGTATGCTATTATTTATTATTTTCCTGGCTTTTTTAACAAAACCCAACCAGTGTGGTCTATAGATCAGCTCATTAACCCCATGAGTGGGCTGTCTGACAGAGGAATTCACGAGTGGCGAGGGATCACAGCAAGTTATGAGATATCAATGAAATGCATATTTTGGTGCCAGGTTCTTCAGGGAGTTATGGATCGTAGTTCTGCCTTGTTGAGGCATCTTCGGGTCAGCTTCTATTACAGCTTAGTCTGCAGTCCAAAGGCCACTCCGTTAACTGGACTGACCAGCTGGTGCCTGGTCTGGTCCAGAACATCTGTACAAACAAACTGCAGTGTTTTGTGTATTAGAGGGAATTTATGTAAAGTTTCCTTAACTTTTTGCAAAGGTTAGTGATTAGAAAACCATCAGTTGGTGTGGTTATGGCCCTTTGGCTTTAGCACCAGTTTATCTGGATGGGCATTAAGCGAGGTCCAAAGGGTCAAGCTATTAATTTTGTTAGAGAGTGAAGTTTTGTCCAGTTCTATTGGACCTCTATAATTGACGATCAGTGATTGCTCCCATGTCAGCATTTACTCAAGATTTTTCAATTAAATCCACTAAATTAATAACATGCAATAAGTACAAGACATACCAACAGACCAGTCACTGATGCCAAGAAACTACTCTAATTGCCATGTTCAAATTACTATATATCTTAGCCTTTGTATTATTGCTGCCTTTCCTTGCTTTGTTGAGTGCTTTTGTTGATTAGCAGCTAGATTAGTGAGATTATTCACATGGATTGTAAGCTAGCTTTCCCAGCAAGGTGTCCATCATGTGAGCGTCTGATGTACACTCTTAAGTATTATAGGATTATTGTTATTAAACAAAAAGCATGACCGAAAAACATGCAGACATCTAGAATAACCACGAACTTAACATAAGAACCTTAGTTATCACTGAAACAGAGGTACCTCGGTACATCCCCCAACATGTGTCAGACTTTCTGTTGGGCATCTCACAAACTTCAGTGGAAACCTGCAGAGCAATTGGCTTGTCAATCCAAGGCAGGTCTTGCATGCTTTCAACCTGGTCTGTATTTGCATTACATTAAGCCCAATTTAGCAGGGTGTTACAGTAGCATTTCTCCAAAGGTTGTTTGCTACACCTCTTACCAGTTGGCTTGACATCTGACACCCTGTATAAGGTGTACTGATGTGATGTCGGTTCTGACGTCATGGCCTAAAAATGAAACGTCAGACCTAGCGTCAGGCCTAACGTCCAACGTCAATTACGTAATAGTTTACGAAGCATGCTCCGATTCCATTTCATTAGGCTCACCTAGAGCAGCAACTCTAGATGCCCACTGCGCGTGAGTCTGCGAATGGGGCTTTCCAATAGGACCTAGTTAATGTGATGGGTGTTTTCATACCTCTCCTGAAGACAGCTATATAAGATAATTTGGTTGATACATCGTGACTGCTCAGAAGGTCTTCCAACGATATTACACTTTTTATCTGCCAGAAACTGGATTTCCTTCATTGGACAAATATTTGCATAACATATGGTCTCCATACCCTGGTTGGTTTATAAGCCATGAAACCTTGCAGTTTTTGTGACTCACTGCTTTGGTGCTTGTCTACAAACTGTAAAGTTGTGGGGTTACCACCACTGAAAAAATAGAAACCTTGATAAATGTAAGAAATGTATCTATTAAATAATAAATATGTATGTGCAATTGACATGCATCTTTTCAACAAAAGATTACAAATATGCAACTCTCCACTTATGCACCAAATAGTGCTCCATGTACTTTTAGATCTGGCTTCGAGTAGTCAGCTATAGCCAGAAAGTGCCGTTTAGTGGCAGGTAGCATCAAACGGCAGAAGTTGTCTTAGCTTTGTCTAGGTTCAATTTAGAGTCGTACAGAAGTGTTTACGCTTTTAAATAACGACTTTAAATAAACCTTTACATACATACATACAATTTAACAGGCTGTTTTTATTGAAACTAACTGTATATAGTTTTCAGTCTCATGTTTTAACCGTTTTGTTGACAGGTTCATTTGTAGTTATTTCAGCGTGAGAGGCTTTAACAGTGCCGCAATCAAATAAATGCTACCTTTAACCAACTTTCCCATTCCCACAAGATGAAAGGGGCATTTGGTTTATGTATAATGTTATATATTTCTGTGCAGAAAGTTGTGATTGCATTAAGTAGCATTAATTTTGGCAGCAATTGCAAAATTCTCTCAATCATTCATGCAAATATTTCAAAACGTTCATCTTACGCCAGGGAATGCATGTACTAAACTGTAAAGTTTGGCAACATTATATGACAAAAGTTAATTAAATAGGCAAGTAAATACAGACTTAGGATTTAAGCAAATGTTGATGAGTGAATGTCACAACAAATAGTATGACCACTTCATCGGGGGCATGTCAATCTTATTGATGATTGTTTAATTCTGTATTTTATTTTCAGGGGCTGACAGAGGATTGCGATTGCGGTTGAACATTGAGCAGTATGAGTACATGCAAGGGCCGAATGAAGGAGCAGGACTAAAGATCCTCATTCATGACCAGGGTGATGTTGCTCTTGTCAAGGACCTGGGCCAAGCTGTTCCGCCGGGTTCACATGCTTTTGTATACATCAACATTGTGCAGGTGAGTCCAGTGTATTCCTTATACCATGCAGTATGGTTTCTACTACTGAAAAAAGGAACTGGGCAGCCTGATGGTCAGAGTAATACTGACCTACTGTTAGTTTCATTAAAGTCGGCCTGTCAAGTTAAACCTAGACAAAGCTAGACAACTTCTGCAATAAAATGCAACCTGCCTCTAAATGGAATTGTCTGGCTATAGCTGGCTACTTAAAGCCAGATCAAAAGGTACATGCAGCACCATAACAGATAAACTCATTTACCAAGGTTATATTTTTATAGTGTAAGCCGACTATAAGCTAGGAGTAGACAGATGTGACTGGCTTTAGCCAGTTACAGCTACAGACAGGAATAGGTAGTTTAAGCTGTCTAGAGTCGACCATATTTTATGAAACTATAACTGTAGGCACTCTGGAAGTCAAACATCCACAAGAAGTCATTTACATGAGAATTAACGCATAGTTTTAATGCAGTTTTTAGTCTTTATAAAGTAATAACTGCGAAACGAAGAATTTTAATCTTATACCGCTCAGGGGCTGCTTGCTTTAAATCTCTTATGAACTTAATATTCTTCTGAGGTTAGTGTATGTTTATATCCTTTTGGTCTGAGTTCAGTCAAAGTTCATGCCCTTGGATGATAAATTCCATGAAAGTGACACATTTAGATAGACAAATGATTGTACATGCTGAATTCGCTTTATTCAAAATTTAATGCCCTAGTTACATTTATTGTCCCAGCAACATATCAAAATATGAAAGCTAAGGTCATGGTGCTCCACATACACTGTAGATGATGACCTGTTTAGATGATGACCTGTTTATTATGCCTCACCATGCACATGTCTTTGTGTAGGGCTTGATGCTGTGTACCCGCCGAGCAAACACTTCTAGGAGCTATCTAGGGTTTGATCATTGCATTGAACAGGCCGCTTCTTGTGAATTGATTTTGATTAGGGTGCGTGACTGTCGATCACAGTATCTCTGGCTCAGAGCGTTTCCATGTACTAAGCTGCCCAGATAAGCCGTCTGGCCACCTAAGATAGGCTACTGGGCTGTGTGAGTTGCAAATCAAGACAAAACAAGACTTGCGTTCTTTACAGGTTTTCAGCAGATTTCTTAGATTTGGAAACTAAACAGCCGTTGACGTCATTTGAATAAGGGACTCCCATGGGCCAAAGCAGACCCTCAGCAAATGAGAGTCCTGATTCCTCTGCAGTTTAGTTTCCATGTCAATACAATTTGCTGTTAAGGAGATTAAGTTATGAAATTGTAAGTTCCATCATTCCATGAGTTGGTTGGTAGACTTATAGATTCAGATTAGGCAAAATGTTTCCAAATGGCCCAAGTAGTATTGCATTTAAGCAATATGATTAGGTACCTTCGCTTACATTAAATGACCAAACTTTACAGTTTGATAGCCGAAGGCCAGAGGCCGTAGGCTGTATGTTCAAGGTTGCAGGAGCTAGGTGGCAGCACTCACTACGAAACCAGCGACAGGTGGCAGCACCACGATAATTTTGACTGAGCCTTTTCTGGAATTTAAATCTCACCCATGCGCAATTGTATACAAACAAAGTTTTCCTAACGTTGGTTACGAGATTTGGTAACGAGATGGCGAACTCCGACGGAAATGACCGAAGTGCGTTGTACAGCTTCGTGCTGAAATGGCCGTGCAAATTGCCGCATAACACGGCGAATTTTGCCGTTTTCACAGGGACTGGATACCGTATTTGTTCAGAAAGGTATTCTATGACTTTCTGGCTTTTATTTAATGTATACTTTGAGAAATTTGATCAACTTTTGACGAAGTTATGCGCTCCGGTATTGGTGGTTGGCGAACTGTCAGCTGTCAAATGGTACGGACGTCAAACATATATACAACAGTCCTCCAGCCGCCTTTGTTGCACATCTAAAAATTAAAATGCTCAAGTATAATATCGGTAATCCATAAAATACAGTTATTCTGTCCCTAAGATGCAAAATACAAACCAATTTCCTTTCAAAACGTAGCTAAGATCGTCGTGATTAACAGTGACAACCGCCATTTTGATTACTTTGTGTTATGCGCTGTGATTGGTCGAAATGAGTAGTCCCAAAATATAACAGCCAATCAGTGATTAGCTTGCTTGGAGCAGTATCAAGTCAAAACGTCTGACAACCAAAACGTCCAAACCTGAAATGTCCGATTCCCTAAACGTCCTATTTGAATAATAAATTTGTTATACTTATATATAGCTATGAATGAGAATTATTCAGTGCGCCGAATTAACCGTTTTTTGTGCCGAATTCTCTTCTTTCATGAGCTGAATTCACCAAATTTTCCGGCGCCGAATTCGCCCTTCGGCATCATGCTTTGGCATTAACATATTAGTTTATTGAGATACACTTGGATGTTGTATTGCAATGTAGACTGATAGTAGGCTGTTGTATGTGCCCTTGAAGGTCCTGGGCCTCCACGCGGCGAGGGTGGAAACACTTGGGGTGAAGTCCTCTATCCCCAGTGGCTAAAACAGGACAGTGCCCATGCCCCTACATAGCCCACTCAGGTGCTGATGAGGCGTTAAACAATTACACTACTACTACTACTACTAGGCTGTTGTATGTATATATGTTTCACGGTTTTTCAGGTTCAAAATCTTGGTCCTCCACATGGAGTGTGCAAAAGTGCAGAGCTTGAGTATTATGAAAGGTACACCATGTCATCATGTCTCATGGATTGCAGGACTCGATTTATTGTGTCAAAATGTCACTGCAGGGATTATTATATGCCTGAATTGTATGCAGGTGAGTGTGACACACCATGAAAATAACGAAAAATGCACATTTTGTCGTACATGGCTAATTGTGCCACATGCGTTTGGATAAACGCATGGAAAACATGGTTTTTGCTTCATCATAATTAGCTAAAAACCATGCATTTTCCATGCGTTTATCCCTTTCATAGAAAGTAAACGTGGCACATTTGGCCATGTAATACTCGGATGAATGTTATGTTATTTATACTGAAAAACTTTCTTTACTTGCTGCAGGTTACCCTCCTGTCTGCAGTGTTGAAAAATACATTGAGTGCATTCGACCAGCTTTGGGTAAACAATACCAAACATTTTTTGTTTATTTTTATTTTATCATTTAAAGATCATACATAAAATGCACTTTGTATCTGCTTATCATTTTATCTTATATTTCAGACATATTTAATTCGATGCGAGACCACTGCAAGTGCCCAGTTCCTTGCTCCAACAGTTTGTACAATCCGACAATCACTTACGCAGCAAATTCCAACTTTGACATGGAGAAGATGCTTCATAGTGATACTACCCCTTTGGCTAAACAGTATCGAAAGGCACGAGAAGTACGTCAACGTGTCGACGCTTTAGTTTTACGCAATGATGAATTCATGGCAAGTCAACTTCAAATGACAGTCTTTCTCTTGAATAGTGCTTTCGAACAGATCCTCGCAAAGACAGAATCAACGTTGAATGAAGTTGATGCCATGGTACAAAACATGAATGAGAGGATTTGGTTTCACTATGAACGAGGTTTGCATGGCGTTCACTACACCGTCAAACATGATTTCATCCGAGGCTGGGAGATAATTGAGGAACGAGCTTTTCCATACTTGTCGGGATCATTTTTTGAAACTTACGCTCAGATTTTACGTTTTTTTAATCTTGATAGCAACCAAGATAATTTAACCAAGCAAATTACCTGGCATATCATAGACAACTCGATTGATAATAGACTGGAGCTCTGTAATCGTGTCCGATCAAATTTGACTGAAATTAATTCAGCATTTGGAACAGGAAAGACACTTTTGAACTTCATGTATACCACTGACGGACGCTATGATAAGGACTTTGTTTCTTTGGAAGTTCTTCAAAGTGTGAGTGACTACAAAGATAAGGATGTCTATTTTAATAAAACTATGGAAGCAGTAGATGAAATAGAAAATAGCCTAAGGAGTATAAAATCTTTTGCTGAAAATTTTCTACTGTCCTCTGGAATAGATATGAATGCAATGCAAAAGACTGCTCTAAACTTTGTCAGTGGTTGTAAGTCTTACAACTACAGATTATTTCAGTTTAGAGACAGAATTGTGTTGGCACCTCTTACTGAAGTTGAACGCAGGCAATTGGAGTTTAAGAACTTGAACAGTACATTTCAAGCAAAATATAATCATATGAAGAGTCTTATTGTTGGAATCCGTGCATCACTTCGCATATTCAATCACACCACCTGGATGTCCCTAGCTAATGCGACAAGCTTGTATGATAGATATGTATCCGGTGAAAACATTTCCAAAGCAGAACTAGCTTATGTGTTTAGGTCAAGAAAATTTCAGCAAGGCCTTATTTCTGCTCAGCAGTATTTCAATTCATTACATGGCCGGTCAAACGATTTGAAGGATTCGCTGAAAGAACTTGGCCAGGCCTATGCATCCTTGTACGAAAGTATTTTGAATGAGCCTTCTACGAAGAAGTTTTACAGTCGCTTGAATCGAGAATTGAAGGAATTAGAAAGGGACAATAATTTGCGTTCTCAGCTTTATCACTATCATGGTCGCCTCTTAAAGAGGAATATATCGAATGTTCCCATCTCAGATCTCTACCGCCTTCTGAATGCTGATACTGCAGAAGCAAATTGGACTGCCTTGACTGACAATGTTGATTCCGTGGTGAATAAACTACAGAAAAATACTGACCTGAGTGGTGTTATTGGACAGACTGATGAACAGTTCATTAAGCACATCGATTTGAGTACCGAGTCCTTCCAGCAGTTTGTCGAACGCAGCAAGATCAATTATGACTTTTATCGGTGAGTAAATAAGAGCCAATTTTATGCATTGTTGTGTAAAGTTCTTTGTTTGTGTATTAGACTATTAGTATATTAGTAAAATGAAATGAAGCTGCTCCTTTTTTTATATTTAATGTATTTAATGATATAATCTGGAGTAACATTATTGAAGTTCCTTATCTATAAATAGAAGGTCCTATAAGCTGAAATTGAAGCGCATTAGTGACATTACCGATAAACAGGTACTGCAATATTATCAAGTTTCATCATTTATCGAAGAAACTGCAATTAAAGATTGTGTGTCTCTGTGTAATCTTGCTTCAAATGAAGTATGTAACTTACACCGAAAATTGACTATTCATGCACTGTCTGTTTGCAGGGAAAACTTCATGTATCTTGATGTCTTTTTCCGTGAATTAAGTTATGAAGAAGTCACCCAACAAAAAGCCTATGATTTAACTAGTCTATGGAGTAAGTAAAGGTGTACTACAGTTAGATTCATTAAAAACAGCCTGTCAAATTGAATCTAGACAACTTCTGCTATACAATGCTACCTGCCACTAAATGGAACCATCTGCCTATAGCTGGCTACTTAATGCCGGATCTAAAAGTACATATTTATGATATATTAGATAAACTTCTAATATTTGCCAAGCTTTATATTTTTTCCGTAAGCCAACTATAAGCTAGGAGTAGACAGAGGTAGCTGGTTTTAGCCAGTTATAGCTACAGCCAGGAATAGTTAGCTACATCTGTCTAGAGTTGACCATATTTTATGAAACTAACTGTACAGGCAAATTTGAAGGCAAATTCCATCAATTATTCACCCTTTACAGTTAGTAACTTTCAAGGTCATTGTCATGTTGAATTTCGAGTTTTAGAATGAAGAAACGTGTTTACTAGAGACTATGCTTATTGCATGTCCATAATAAAGCCAGCCAAGGGCACATTAAAGATCAGGATTAAAAATTAAATCCTGACATATTGAGATGTGATAAACATTTGGTAGGAATTATTACTGATTTTATTTGTCATATCTAACAGTATAATAATGCTTGTGCTTAGACTATAAATTCATTTGATTTGTGTGTAATGGATATGCAATTTATTTTCCTTATGATTATTATTACAGGTGACATAGGAGGGTCCATCGGCCTCTTCGTTGGAGCTTCTGCTTTAACGTTATTCGAGGTCGTCGATGTTTTCTTCTTCACAGCTTTGCGGATGCACGCCAGACCTCGGTCGAGGAGACCACCCAAAAAAATTAACGTACTTGAGACCAACAACTCAGTCAATAACATTAATAACACACCACTGTGACACGTGCCTTGTTTTAGTTGAGCTGCAAACTGTAGGTGAATAATACATTGAATGTTTAACTTGGCTGGGACACTGCAATCGTTTTAGTGTTGTTTTCCATTAAAATACATCATTTTTGTGCTTGTGTTATTTGTTTTACATGAATGTTAAACAGAACATTTTTGCTGATCGACAGTATTCTGTTTCTTTTTTTTTCTGGCAACTTGATCGAATCTGTGCCTGAAGAACGTGTGATACAATATCCTTCTTTCATACTTCCATTTAATTGATCATGTATGTTTAATAAATGTCATAAATTGGTGATGTGTGACGTTTTCTATCTTAAATTGTCTAAAGGCCATGATAACGGGCTCATTGTAGATATCATCATGAGGAAACTCAGGAAAGACAATTAAGGTAGTAAATAGGCAAAATTATCAGGAACATGGAACAACTAATATTAACGCATAGCACCTTATAATATTGGTTCAAATGTTTGTGAATTAATTGTGGTCCTTCTTTTAATTTTTTATTCGCCATTCAAAATAATCTTAACACCACTGGTCAGTGATTGGATCACGTTAAACGGATAATAAAAAGATAATTTAAAATAGGATAGGAGATAATAAATATTACGAAATTTGATTGATGGGTTTCACAACCCTGATGTTCACAACATAAGCTAAGCTATAAAGTGTTTGTCCATGATTTCCAGATCAAAGTGCTGACCAGTCATCTTTCCTGTGATACTGGGTCAATTATATTGTCTACGCCTCTCATGTAGCTACATGTCTTCCAGAGAGTGGCAGTGTAATGGATGTGCAAATGAACCACATGGTCCCCCTGCGTGATCCCTGGTGCTAAATGGTGCATTACAGGTTCACCCAGTAATGACCTTGACACTAGGGCCATTGGGGTAGATGCCTCTCTGCACATCAGTCGGGGTCATGAAGCACAGGAGCAGCTTGGAAGCACAGCTGTTCGTGCCTACAAGTATTGTAATGTACAGTTAGTTTCTTAAATTATGGTCGACTCTAGACAGCTGTATCCACCTATTCCTGAACTGACTGAAGCCAGCTGCTTCTGTCTACTTCTATCTAATATTCGGCTTACACCTACCACCACTGAAAAAAATAAACCTTGGTAAATGTAAGAAATGTTTCTAATATATCATAAATAATATTATGTACTTTTAGACCTTGCTTTGAGTAGCAAGCTGTAGCCAGACAGCTCCATTTACTGCCAGGTAGTATCGTACAGCAGAAGTTGTGTAGCTTTGTCCAGGTTCAATTTGACTGTGTTTTTAATGAAACTAACTCTACAAGTTTACGTCTTCGTTAAGGCTGCCCTTGTTTCTGATTAACAGTAACCGTATTGCGAGGTGACAGTTTGTAGTAGAAAAAGCAAAATAACTAGGGCTTGGTTTTGTGATAGCAATTGAATTATATATCCTCATTTATTAATGTGTTCTTAAGATGGAGTCCGAGGACTGCCAACTATTTGGCAACCAGTGGTGCCTCAATGGAAATGGTGCAGGGCTATACAGCTATATACGGACACCTGTGAAGAGAAATAGTTCAAGCTCTATGAGTTTCTTTGGTGAAAAGTGAAAAGAGCACTTTTGCTTCCTTATAATGATTGACGTATCCAATGTTTCGTTTATTGGTTATTTGAAGAGACTGCAGTCTCAGATGAAAGTGTATTAATAAAGCCTGTATTAAAGGAAGTTGCTGGGTTGATGGACTATTTGATCAATATTGTTTTTGATTTTTTTAATATTTCTTCATAAAGCTACAATTCAACTACCCTGACCCTTGTTGTCAACAATTTGAAATTATGAATAATTACTATCTAATAATTACTATCTATTTTAAGTTTATGCTCCAAAAGATATGGACGAAAGTTAAATAGAAACCTAAATTATAGATGTTAGGAAATTTAGAAGGTTACTGCAGTTTTCTTATTGCTTTCTTTGCAAGGCTATTGTATTTTCTGATGCAGGTAATTTAAATTAAATCAGGTTAAATAATGGTAAATCGTGTGAAATCATCATAGGGGTCGTCATTTAATGTATTCTCAAGACGAATTTTATTATTTGGTTTTTTATATATTTTTAGCACTTAAAAATCCGTGTTCTTGGTCTTTAGAATTTTAAGGTCGTTCACTGGTCTCCAAGGAACAAAGATGGCGTTCCCAGGTTCAGCTGTGTGGGGGTAAGGGCAAATCCAACACATGGGATGTCTATAATTAAAACTATTTTGACATAATGGCCAGTTTACCATGGTACCCTACTATGCAACCAAAGAAAAGCAAGTGGAGGCCTAAGGAACGGTAAGGTAAAGTAAGGTAAAACTATATTTAATGTCGGTATAGTTGTAACCGACAATAAAACAAACAGTTAACACAGAAATATAACAAACAATACAGTTAAAACAGAAATAAAATTAACAATGACTGAGAGTTAAAATGCATGCCATGACAGCAAAAGGGCTTAAAATATATTTATAGCATAAGCTTTTACATGGTTAGTGGTAGTACATGGCTGACTTCTATGTCAGTGAATCCGGGTGTGTGAGTACGATTTTAACTCCATTTGCTGCAATTAGAGGACCTTGTGTATCCAGTGCTATCCACTGTCTACTAAGCAAGTAAAAGAGCCCGGCCAAAATTGGGATTGACGGCACCTCAGTTCACTCACTGTCTTATTACTGTTCTTTCCGATTAGTCACTCTGGTAGTTTTTTTGTTGTAAACCGTAAATGAAATGGTTCACGCATTAATATTTAATGTAGCTATCAGATTCATTTGGATAAGTTCGCTGATTAAAGGACTTTCATTAATGATTGTTTGTGCCTCAGAAGACCGAACGCATTATTTACCACTGATCACGTCCAGTTTCAGTATCAAATAATAAATGAAAAAAGAATCCCTCCATTTCTGCTTAAATTAGTTAAATTGTTAACTGTGCCAGTCATCTGAACAAGGCTGTTTGTATTTTCTGCTACTTCACTTGAAGAGAGATCTTGGCTCACTGCCCTGATGTGTACCCTCTTCAACTTGTCACAGATAATTCCAAGAAATGTTGCTTTCCTCCTGAAGTCGCAAAGCAGTTTGGTTAACCCTTCAACTGAAGTAAGTACAGTAGCTTGTTGCAGTTTAAATAACAATATACAGATTCATAGTTTAAAAGCAATTTGCATCATTATTTTGGGTTACTTTGAACCATGGTAGACTATGAATCATTTCTGTACATGGCCAAATGTGCCACGTGCGTTTTCCATGAGAAGGTTAAACGCATGGAAAAGTACATTTGGCCATGTACTGTGCAATTACCAATGAGATGAGGTGTCGTTAATGTTCAAATACAGTTAACTTCCCTACTCATTGGCCTCATTGGTTAGATTGTCTTTTAAGACAAAATACTATTGTAGTTAATGATTACCTAACGACACAGACTGGATGCAATTATTCATGATTTCAACTACAATGTAAATTAAATGTTGACAAATCACTTAAATTTGGGTGGTTGTCGTATCCAATCCACGTTTGACACGATCTCCTTAATAATAAGGTTTATTTTCACTTTAATTGGTTTCCTATTAACAGATGGGACTTACTTGAACTTTTATCTTAGTGCTACTTGTCTGCTAATGCTCTTCGCTTCAATTTATCATGACTACCAATTACCAGAGGCAGATGTAATGATGATAATATTCACGCAGTCCACAGATTCCACACCACCCTGAAAACTTTTATATCCAACATGTTAGCCAATTTCGAATTTATGGTTTCTAAAATTATTGATACTTCTCATGTATCTAACTAATTTGCCAACCTTGGTGTCAATGTAAGTCAGTCCTTTTGTGCCCATCCCATGGATACACAACATTGTCAAAGGTTGCATGGCTTATTAGACTATATTTCTGTCTATGTTGCTTATTTTCTACACTCAAAAGTAGTAGTAAAGTAAGCTTGAAAATGTACCCCTATGTTTCCTGTTTGTTTCATTGGATACTGTAACAGTTCGAAATCCATTCAGGTAATTACTAAATTTACTTTAGCTTAACGAAGTTCTCATTCTAGTTTGAGACTGATTTGAAAGCAGTGATATCTATTTTCAGGCAGGAATCGTTCTTTCCCATTCCATATATAAATAGCACACTTTGAGCTGATGATCCATTAAACTACGCATGCGTGACTTGCAGTGAGATCTCAATTAAACTGATATGAAAGCATGCAGTGCAAATCATATTAAACAAAAAAATGTTATTTGAAAATTACTGAGGCATAGAGGGTCATCGGGAGAAATGACTCATGCTTTCCACGGAATAAGTGCATAAAAGCAGAGATACTGCTTAACCAGCATGATCACTGTGCAAAGTGTACATTGTATTAAATAGGAATAAAACGTGGTTATGGTGGGTGGCATTGATAAATTGTAATAGAGTTTATTGAGGGAGTGCCATATGCAACTGGCACAAATGAAAAAAGTTCAATTGCTGTTCAAACATGTCATATTGTGCAACTCACATCAAAACGGCATCATATCTTGCTGTATCAGTGAGATAACATATAGGGATAACATCCGAATGGGCAGGTACATCTGAGGGATAGTTTGCAAAGCATTGACCTGGACAAGATCAGCTGGGATGCTAAACATGATTAATAGGTTGCATATTGACCTTATAACTCACTGTGTGGTGCCAGAGCAGTACCTTGGATAACTCCTGTTACTGCTGCTGCTGATGCTGCAGCAACTGACCCGCAGATGCTGGGATGCTGAGATGCAAACATGGCTTCGGAGCATCGCCTTACCGTGGAGCGCAATATTTTTGTAATCTCTGAGTCACGCAGAATACTTGATGGCTTTATTCTATAGGATTCGTATTTTCTTTACAGGATGAATTATGGAGACTAAGAGTGAATTAAGGTGATACAGTGTGTACATAGACCGACATCAAATGAAGTGAGTATATTATGGATGAAACAGATGATACCAAGGAATCTCCACCAGACAGCTGGGCCACTGCTCTATATAAATTCACCCAAACAACGACAATTGATGGAGTGAAGCAGGTCACTGAACCCACTCATTTCTGCATCAGAAGGTACAGTTTAACTACACTATTCAAAATTCGCTTATCACAAATTCTTATATAATGATTATTAGTTAGTCTGTAATAAAAAAATAAATAAAACTGCCTCTTAACACTTGATCTAATTTTTTTATTTAAAATTGATGCTGATAATTAAGTGTAAGTTTAAGTGACAGTAGTTTGACTGTATCTATATATCACTTTACATACTAAAGTTGAGTTACATAGTAGCCCATGTTTCATGAATTATAAATGTGTCAAAAGGTATAGCTAACATTAAAATATAATGATTTTCAGATTAATTTGGATATGTTTGCTCATTGGAGGATTGACATTGTTTCTGAAACAGATGACTGACAGCATTATTTATTACCAATCACGTCCAGTCACAGTCAATTTAAACATCAATTACAACAAAACACTTAAGTTTCCTGCAGTCACAATTTGCAACCAGAATAATTTCAGGTAATAAAAATCCAGCAATCGTCGTAAATGCAAAAGCCATTAAGTTGTCAATTAGCAAATATTCACATTTACAGCAGTGATGAATGTCGGCTCATTTTTATAAATTTTTGTTCAAGAGCAACAGTGGCTTCCAGCAGAGGGCAGTTTGGTCTAATAAGCGACATCTATGTGAAGAACCATTCAGAGAATAGGCTCACTTTATCAGAGCACAGCTTCTATTCTGAGTCGGTTTCGGAATCCATGTTTGAACTGAAGCACGACAAACATGATTTGATTGTGAGGTAAAAATAAAATATCAGACATGATATCAATATGTCATTTTTTTCAAGACCACAATACCAAACAATGGTGTTTAATTAGTTGCATAATTCTCATTTTCTTTTAGTTGTGAATGGGACAATGAGAAGTGCAGTGCAGACGATTTTGTGACATCACCCACCGACCATGGAGTGTGCTATTCATTCAACAGTGGTCGAGATGAGAAACCTGTTCGATATATTTCTCAAGCTGGTAAAACAATATTTTAGCCTGTAAGATTGCAAAGGTCAATATTAGGAGATTGGTTCATGGGAAAGGCAGAACCTCTGAGTGCCCTGCGATCTATTTCCCTCTAAAGAACTCATCACTAAGTAAATCAAGTAGTTCGCATGAGATATTAAATTGACTTAGTCCTTCAAAATTAATGCTGTGTATGGAATTTTTGCAGCACAACATGGAAAGTTATTATAGGCAAATAATTATCATTAGAAATATAGTGCCTTGAGAAAGATTGTGCATGTGCTCAGTGTCTATGCGGAGGCAAGTAAAAGATCCAGCCCATGGGGTAAATGTGTAACATGGTCTGGAGTTCATCTCATCATTATGTCTGCCGCTGACTGCTGGTCATATAAGCTGACTAAGCTTCAGACTCCGTAGCTTTGAGACATTGACAAAGCTAACCTCAAGTTAAGTGGTACAGATAGGTGCTTTCATGGGGTAACATCTCTGCCTATTGTGTGCAGTTCCATAAATTGTCTGTCATGACAAAAAAAAATTGTTTGGGTTGTAATCATAATTAACTCTTTCAATAGGAACGGATGGTGGGTTGCGATTGCGGTTGAACATTGAGCAGTATGAGTACATGCAAGGGCCGAATGATGGAGCAGGACTCAAAATCCTCATTCACGACCAGGGTGATGTTGCTCTTGTCAAGGACTTGGGCCTTGCAGTGAGGGCAGGAACCCATGCTTATGCTGATATAAATATCATCCAGGTAAAACACAATTTATCATTAATGTGAACTTTGAATTGTTTCAAATGGAATGTAACTAGCATATTTAACGTAACACATCTAAATTCTTGCTCTACCACACAATATTATTGTGCTATTTTGCACTTAATAGTGATGATTGCGTAGCTTTTTGTTTAAGGAAGTTAACTGACCAAACTACTGTCAAAACTTTCTTAAGTTCTGCTTTTCTGCTTATCTTGACAATTTAAAAAATATAAATTCTGCTAGTTAGCCCTTTTTTTTAAAACTTAGATTCATAACCTTGCACCTCCACATGGCCAATGCTACGAGAAGAATCTCACCTTATACATGGAATACACTATGTCATCTTGCTTGTTGGAATGCAGAACATTGTATGTCACTTCCATGTGTTTTTGCATTGACTACTACATGCCCTGGCAAACATCAGGTGAGATTAGAAATAGGAAATTGTCTATTTTGACCGATTGTTGTTCAACTGCCATAAAAATCAACCTAACCAAGTTATTTCGCTTCTCAGGTGGACCACCATTTTGTACTATCCGGCAATTTCTTGAATGCGTCAACCCAGCACTAGGTAAGTTTTCAAATATGGTAGAATGTACATAGCATTGCATACAGTGTTTATATTAAATGAATGAAACATTTTAATTGAGTTATTTTCTTTGTTGCAGACATCTTCAATGAACCTGATGAATGCGACTGTCCAGTTCCTTGCAACGTGACGATTTTCAATCCTTCCATCACATTTTTGGCAAATTCCAATTTTGACATGGAGAAAATGCTGCGTGGGAATCAATCTTTGCTGGAGGAGAAATATTCCATTGCACAAGAAGTCCGCCAGCGCATTGATACTTTTGTCAGCGAAGATGATCGCAAGATGGCCACCAACTTAAATGACACCGTGCATGACCTAAATGACTTGTTCCTGAGAATGGTTGTTTCACTGAGTTCAGTTGATCAAGACATTACAAAAGTCGTCAATGAAATTAACAAGAGGACAAAGTTTCACTACCAGACTGCTCTTGATGGGGTGCATTATGTAGTAAGGCACAATTTCATCCGCGGCTGGGAAATCATTGATGAGAGGACGTTTCCATATGTTTCTGGCTCATTCTTTGAGCTGAAATCTGCAGTTTTACAATTATTTTCGAATGCTACTGAAAAAGATGAACTGACAAGAAAAGTTCAATGGCTAGTTCTTTTTGAACTGATTCAAAACAAATTACATCTCTGTGAGCGAGCAAAGGATAACCTGACCAAAATTTACAATGCTTATAAAACGGGCAATCCCTTGCTTACCTTCAAGAAGACTGTGGATAGAAGATATGATTTGGACTTCATTTCATTGGAGCTCCTTCATGGCGTTGGTGAGAATGGTGACAGAGAAGTATATTATAAAGATATACTCGAGTCAGTTGGGCTGATTGAAGCCAGTTTGAGAAGACTTGACTCTGCGATGCAGTCTGTCAATGGACTTCCAATGTCATTGAGAGCAGTAGAAGAATTTGTGGATGGCTGTAAAGAGTACAATCTTAAAATCTACCTATTTCGTGATCGAATAGTTCTAGCTCCATTGCAAGAAGTAGAGCGCCGAATGAGTGAGTTTCAGCAAAAAGTGAAAGGTTTTGAAGACAATGTGAATGACCTGCTTGACATGACTTTTGAAATCAGATCCACTCTCAAGATGTTCAATGAAAGTACCTGGCAACCACTCTTGGAAAATGTGAACTTATTTCTCGCATATATTCACGGGACCAGCATTTCTAAGATGAGGGTGGCCGAGGCGTTTAAAGCAAGGAAGATTTTGATGACTTTGTTGACTGTTCAACAGTATTTTGGTAATTTATTGTCAAGATTAATTGATGTTCAGGACTTGGTTGAGAAATTTGGCAGCAGTTACTTGGATGTATATGAAAACATGCTGAACGAACCCTCTACCCTCAAATTTTATGCACAACTAGGTCAAGAATTAAGGAACCTGGAAGCTGACCAAAGCCAGAGGATAAAATTCAATCGTTATTATGCTGATCTCTTAGATATGAAAAGGTCTGAAGTTACTCAAATCCAACTGCAAGATTTCTATATCCTTCTGAATGCTGATCTGGCATCCACTAATTGGACAGTTCTTGTGAAAGATGCTGAAAATCTCACGAACAGACTTCATCTCAAACTGGATCACTGTGCAGCATTAGGAGAAGGTTCTAAAGCATTTATTAATACTATGGATGCCATCATTAATTCACTGAAGACTTTCAAGGGACGAAATAAGATAGATCACAACTTCTATCGGTGAGTAACGTTAAAAATACCATTCAACTAAGATAATAAATTCCCTTTAAGTTGTAGGCAGATATTTGCAATATTTGCCTATAACTGCCTCACTAGCAAGACAATGCTACCAAAGACAACTATATCCTCCAGTCAAAGATGGTTCAACATAAATAAAACAAATACACACTTGTTATGCCTACAGCTGTATCTTTCAAGCATGACTTAATAGAGGAAGTTGAATTTACTTCTGGGCCATAGCCAGATTCTTAAAGTGTGGGTAAAGCCAAGTGGCACAAATCATCTGTATATTTCAGGGAATGCTTTCTGAAATTTCATATAATTCAAACTTAGTCAGCCTAACTCGTAGGACACGATCTATGCCCTGCCTGGCTACAGTATTGATCAATAAATAGTGTAGGCCTGTTATAGGTCTATGGTACAGCCATAGATCACAGGGTGCAATCAGCTCAGTATATAACAAGAAAATTCTTAAAAAAAAAGAATAGATATCTGGCAATATGAACAATATTAGCAGTAGCTGTCAATGTACATGATATTGGGACCATGGAGCCCTTCTGATGGCTCCATGATGGCAACTAAGCAGATAAGTTAGTGTTGAATGGTCCATGTCTACTGCTAATATTGTTCACGTTGCCAGATATCTATAGATTCTTTCTTAAAAAGAAAAAATTCTGAGTTGGATTCGAACCACTGTCAGTACAGTGTCACTCTCACTCTCAATGTCGAGCGCCTTATGCACTGCACCACCAAATCTGGTTAAGAATTTTTGTGTAGACTCTGTGTTCTATAAACAGCTCGCCTGAGCAGTGAACAAGCGATGTGTTTACTTTCTTTACTGCAGTAATACTCCATAGTTACAAGTTCAATTATGCCTAAATCTTTAATTTAGAAACTTTGGAAGTTGTAACCAAGGATTTTAACCCAAAATTAAGGTGAATACTGCCTAGGTTAGTTGCGCATGAGCCTTTCTGGGTCGAATACATATAATGAAAATAGGGAAGAGGCCCCCGACGGGTTATTCATAATTGAACAACCAATAGAATCAAAGAGTCATCAAAACTACCCCGCCTGGGTCCTTGACCTTATTGGTTTCACCCAAAAAACGGAGTGTTCTTAATATATATCTGGCATTTTGACAAACCATATCAAGTTATAGATCTATTGTGTCATAGGTCTAGACGCCAGATATAAAAATTACCTTACGTCAAGTTCTTCAGTCTTGTTTCTTTCTTTTATAAACGTTTCTTATGCAGAGAGAATTTCATTCATCTGGACATATTTTTTCATGAGCTGAGCTACCAGGAAGTGACGCACCAGATAGCATACGACCTGACGAATCTACTTAGTATGTATAAACGTGTATTTATAAATGCGCATGTTTGACCTGCATACTATTGCACTTTTTTGTTGTCTGACCTGTATACCATTGCACTTTTTTACATGTTGCTTGTATTTCAGGTGATATTGGAGGGCTTGTTGAACTGTTTCTCGGTGCCTCGCTTCTTTCATTGTGTGAAGTTTTTGATTTCATCTTCTTCGCATCTCTGCGCAAGGTGAAACAATCAAAATGCCTTCACACGTCCTACAAAAAGGCCGTGTTGAGCAAAAGGCGAGAATCTATAAGTCTGTGATTAAGATTTCAAACATTACATTTTTTATTTATGTGAAATGCACAATATGAATGACTCTGGTGGTGCTCCTACAGCATTTGATGTTAAAATTATGTTTCTGGCTGAATTGAACTGGAAATTGTATGCATTTTTATATACATATATGTGGCCAATAAATTACTTACTTATTTGAATATCGATTTTAAGTACTTTTTCAAGCACATTTGTACCTATTTTTCATGATTTGGAACATATATTTATTTAGCATAAAAAAATTGCAGTTTCAATCAGAGCCAAATTTGAATCATGTCTGCAGTGTTCCACATGATTCTATCTCTAACAAACATATGCAACTTAATTCTGTCTATCTGGCCGAATAGCAGAAGCATTTAGCCACAAAAGTCAGTTTTAATTTGCTCAAGTCAAGCCACCACAATTTTTATTATGAGCAGCAAAAGTCTAGTCAGCTTTGTAAATACAACTTAGCAACAAAAAATGCTGGGAAAAAAAAGTATTTTCTGGATCAGCTGAATGTGATGAAATGGACTGTAATTTGCATATTGACAATGACTGATTTCCCAACTCTGGTCATAATTTCACATTTCCATAAACAAGCTTGAAGGAAATCAGATCAGGACCATTTTCACGCCCATAGGTTATTTATTTTTAACACTCGTCCGTGTGTCTTTCATAGAACTAAAGCATTTAGTCAGCTTCTGCTTTGACAACAGCATATTTTGCAACAAGCAACAGTTAGTCATGCATTTGATGACTTAGTGAAGTCTCAGCAGAATTTTGGCCGAGTCAGTCCGAATTTGATATTCAACTGGCTTACAGGTCTAAAAAGTCCAAATGTACCTCATTAGGTCTTTGAAGTTTTTTTTGGTAATTTTTCGCTTCCCCTTAAGTACATTCACATGTTTTTTTTCCTAAATTACCCTGACAGGTCTATACACAAGTCAGCCAGAATGTTTTTCTATTAAAATATTCCAGTTTTTAGCTGACTATTTCTTAAGTATCTTCCTCATACTAACCTATGAGAAATCCCACTCAGTCTGAACTATTTTTCATATTACAAGCTGTGACTCTGTAAAAATACAATGCGTCATAATGTTTTACGTACATATACATGTAGTAATTCTCAAAAACATGCATAGTTTCTGCGATGGAAAATAACTTTTTTTGGCTATGAAGTTTATAATCAATTTGTTGTAAATGGTATGAAAACAATTTCTTTCAAGTGATGAATCATGTCATTGATTCTGAGGTGTATGGAAACAAGGATTATCAAAATCGTTCAACTGCAAACTTAATATTTTGCAAGAGAAGGCCATATATATTTACTTGAGAGAGCCATTGGCATGTTTACCTGATAGATATTATATCTACACGTGCTATATATAGCTCAATTGTTTTCTTATTTATTTTATTTGCGGGGGGGGGGGGGGGGGTGCAGATATAATGGCAATTATATATGGATACTAAAAACTAAAAAAATGACTTGATTTACATACTGTTTAATAATGATGTTGTGATTGTTAAATGTTGTACATAAAAATACATTGTCATTCCCTTCTATATTTAAATGCATTACACAATAACATACATTTCTTAGGTAAAAATATGTGATAAGGCTGCTTTCGCAGAAGCAAACATTGAAAACGGTACAGGTAGGCCAAAGCCCTTTTTACAAGATCAAATCCATGAATGAAATAAAACGACATGCATATAAACTAGATTTTACATAAACAAGTCTAATACTTTCCTTTAAAAAAAAAAAGAAAGATAAAAGAAACACACCACAAATAAAGGCATCATTAAAAGAAAATGTTTTGAATACCGACAATAAGAAACAATACAATTTGCAGTTAAAATGAACAAAAATCGCATAGCATCAATAGCAATCATTGTTTCTTTTCTTTGAGAGCAGGCAGTCTATGTATACAGGCGGAAGAAGCACCGAATATGAAGCAACTGCACAGTTGATGCTCAACCACATGAGAGTTTGGATCAGTGCCAATCTGATCCAAGGGGGGGGGGGGGTAATGGAATGTTCGAGTAAAATGGTTCTTAATCCCTGGGGTGGGATCTCTAGTTGCCTCCATGCTCCTCCAGTTCATGTCGTATGAGTTTGGACAGGAACTTATATGGCTCATGAGCAGTACAGGAAGAGGGGTTGAAAAACAGGCAGGTTTATGACCTAAAGTCACTACTATGGGAGCCAACCATTTGACCACCCTGTATCATCAAAGATTAGCTGCAGACATTCATCCAGATTCCTCACTTCCTGGTAGAGAAAATAACTTATTATCGAATCCTTGCACTTGTTTGTTTGATTCACTGCAGTGTTGCTTCAAAAAGTCCTCTAGTCTGTTCCAGCTATTCTGCTGAGTAGCCTGGTCTGAACCATATTCAAGGTAAGAATAAGTCCTCATCAATCTGCTTACCAAATGCCTCTTGCTGAGGTTGGGAAGTTCTTCTTTGCGAAATAGTAGAAAAGCGTCTTGTTTCATTTCGATAGTCATGCGAAGGACATTATCGATCTCTGGATTTGACACAAAATCTGGAGTGAGGATGAAAACGACCACTGAAGAGCGCTTGATAGCCAAGTAGATTTGGTAAGGTTCATTGGCTCCAGGATCAATATCACGAGTACTTTGGAAAGCCCTGTAAGACCAGTCCTTTTCCAATTTAGGCAACATCGTATCAAGGACCCAGGTGTCATCTTCTGGTGCATTGCACACTAGGACATCAAATAATTCACTCTCGTGTGTCTCTGACGATTCTTTTGAGTCCATCCATTCGCGCAGTAGGTGATTCCAATACAGAAGACGCCATCTGTTCTTCCAGACTAAAACTACCACCACAGTGAGAATTAGAATTGCAGCTAAAATTGGCAAGATGTATGAAAGGCCAGTTCTGTCCATGAAGCATTTCAGTTTAAGCGATCGGACATTTACTGATGTAACAGCAACTCCTTCTTTGCATCGGAGTCTTTCATATTGGATTATAGTAACCTCAGTTTCCTTTAACCATCCCAGGAAATCAGCTGATTGGCAATCACAATCAAACTCATTGCCTGTCAAATCAGTTTCCAATGCTTCTGACCTAACCCGGTTGATCTCATTCTGCTCAGCGGTCACACTTTTTGGAAGTTTAGTAATTTGATTTCTCGATAGGTCAAGCTGTTGCAATTGATTCAGGTTGGCCAACTGGAAATCTGCTGATGTGAGTTTGTTGTCTGCTAATTTCAGAATCTGCATCTGTTTGAGGTTTGCGAATGCCTCTGGAATAATGTGTGTAAGTTTATTTTGTGATAGATCAAGAACTTGAAGGTTTGTCAGCAATGCAAACGGTGACTGTTTGTTGACACCATATTCGATTTTTTCGAAGTAGTTCCCACGTAAATATAAATGAGTCAAGCTTGGGTAGTCTAATGGATCCCCATCAAAAGTACTGATGCTGCAGTTATCCAAGTAAAGCATTTGCAATTGGTTCAGGTTTCCCATGGTTTTAAGCGGTCCGTCATACAGCGAGTTCGAAAGTTTCACGTACCACAACTGATTTGCAGGATTGGCTGTCTGAGAAAATATCTGCTGCAGACCAAAAGTGAAATACTCAGCAGTTATGTAATGTATGGTGGGAGGCAAATTGGCTAAAAAAAAACTACCTTCAGCCCAACCAGCATTTGTGTCAAAGATGAACTGACCCTGAGGTTTAAGTGGTTTGATAGACTTTGGATATTCAGGAAAGAAAATCAATTCTTCATCATTTAAGTTACCAGGGCTGCAAAACCTCGCTTCAAAATCAGTGTAAAATCCAGCAAAATGGGACATGTCATAACTTTCGAGGGAAACACTTACAAATGCAAGTGCCAGACCAAGCCAATTTTTCGTCGATTGGTACAAAATGAAATTCCCACCAGCCTCAATGCGTTTAAGTTTTGGTACCTTCAAGAATACTAAGAGGTTGATTGACACTGTTTCACTAAGACTTCGAAAAGACAAGTTCTCAAGGTTCATAAACCTTGACCCAAGTGTTTGATCTGAGAATAATGACCGTTGTCTTCCTTTGCAACCATCGATAACAAAACTCTGAATTGTTGGTCCACTCATCTGATTCACTGCATCTATAGCATCGATGGCTGGCAAATTGGGATTGCAGGCCAAATTCAAGTACGTTAGGTTAAATAAAGGTTTTAAAGCAAAATGACACAAATTGTGGATATTGGAACTGCGGAGAGAAAGATGGGTCAGGGCAGACTTTTCTAGGGATTTGAACATGTCACAACCGATAATGGTCAGATTAGAATCTAATCCAGAAATCATCAGTCGCTGTAGATTTACCATTGCTGCAAATCCTTCTCCGAGGTCAGTGTCTGGTAACCCAGGAAGCGATAAACTCTCGAGGTTTACTAAGGATGCAAAAGCTTTCTCAGGATAAGCCCAATGTCCTGATGAACATTTGTTGTTGATTATCTGCAATTTCTGAAGGTTTCCAAGGCTTTCGAATGCATCCTCTGGAAAGGATATGTTGTTCAGACAAAGGTGATTGTGCCTTAGATCCAGGTCCAGTAAGTTTGGAACATCTTCAAAATTGCTGCGATGGATTTTGGTGATTTGGTTGTTGCTAGCATCCACACTTGCCAGTTTTACAAGTCCGTGTAAACAGTCTAATTCTTCGATAAAGTTATGACTGAGGTCAAGAAGAATGGTATCTTTCGGAATGCCGTCAGGACACGAATTCAAACCACAGTCTTTGCAGGTGAAAGTGTCATCTACATACTTGCAGCAAGTGTTTGGTTCCACGGGATTGCCTTCTCCCAAGTGAAATAGGATAGCATACACACAGGCATGTATGAGAACGTATGAGGTGCCAATGCGATTTTCCATACTGACATCTGAAACAATATAAGAAAAAATTATTTCTATATTGCATTTCAGCATTGGCATCTTGTTACAGTTGATAGTATTAATATGTCAACTTTTCTTGTTTTTTTCTGTGAAAAACTGCATTGATGAGTCACACTCCTTTATGTTTTACCGTTCTATTCCTTGATGACTTATAATGTATAGCTGTGACTCATCTTGGGGCCATTGAGGCATATAGGTCCATGTATCCATGTATTTATCACTTATGACTCATCAAGCACAATTTTCACTTGACAAGTAACCAAAAGTTTACATATCAATTCCACTAACTGTAAGACAATTGTTACTAGATACTTTTTTACAGAAACAAGGGAAGTAATGTGCAGTATTTGTTGCGAACATCAAAGCACCATAAGTTCATAAATGTGATCCCACCCAATACTTTTATAAAAGCTCCCTTTGAAAATATTCATTCCTGGTTAACTATTTGTGTATTCTGTTAGTTCATTAAAAACGGCCGGTCAAATTACACCTAAACAAACTTGTGCTATATATATATATATATCTTTATTCATACGCTCATCAGAGGTATAATACATCATAGTTTGAAATTAAGTTACATGGTATAAATCAATAATATCAATACAATGAATATTTTAAGTTAATTAATACATAGTTGGGAAAAAAATTCATTAATTTCAAAAAAATCGATCTCAAAGTTCCTTATATCTTTAATTGCTTGGACGTTGCACATATCTTCTGGAGTAATTGTCTGTAAATATTGTTTTCTAAAATTAAATGTATTTATCTCTGAGAATTGTACTCTATATGTGGTTTTGATGAAGTCTATGTTGGCTCCAATGATTGAGTTTGTTGTTGTCAGTGCTCTGTTGGACACATGTCTGATGAGTGAGTTATCACTCTGAAGAGCTGTGAACAACAACCTCACAAATCTAGCAACTATCTCCTCCCTAGAATTAGCCCTTTCAGAAAGCAGAGGCAAGTATCTTGTGTGGGTTCTATATGGTAGTTTTAAAATCCTTCTCACACACCGGTTGTACATAGTATGAAACTGGGAGATATGTCTATCATTAAGCATCCATGCAGATGTTCCATAGAAATGACAGCATTGTGAACCAAAAACTTTCATTAGCACATTGTCACTTGCTCCATGTAATGAACCAATCATTTTGTTCACTCTGCTAACCAAATCTCCTCTCTTAAGTGTAACATCTGCAGACTCATCCAAATTATAGTTCAATACATTTCCCAGATGTTTCACTTTTGTGACCCAAGTAACCAGTCTTCCATTCAGAAATATGTCTGGGGTACATTTTACTTGTCTTTTGGAAAAAAGTACACAAATTGATTTTTGTGGGTTGTATGTCATGCCATACTCTTTTGAGAAGTCCTCACAAATTGTAACCATAGTTTGTAATCCTTGTGATGTTGGGCTTAAAAGAGTCAAATCATCTGCATAAGCTAGTGCACCTGCATAATGCGCACCCATCCAACAGCCTATGCCTTTATTATTCAGTTTAGCCAACAAAATGTCCAAATAACAACAGAATAAAATAGGAGAAGCCATTTTCCCCTGCCCAATTCCATTTGTGGCATAAAAAGGATCAGAGTAAGCACCCTTCCATGACGTTCTCATTTGTTGCTGTTCATAGCTATGTATCAGGAAACGTAAATCCAATGGATGCATCCTTCTCTTGTTAAGTACTGTAAACAGCTGATCATGCTTTACACAATCAAATGCTTTGCTTGCGTCTATAAACATTGAATACACATCAGATCCGTTTGTAAAGTAATGTTTCACAGTTTCTTTTAACATGAGGGTGCATAACACAGTTCCATGTTTAGGCTTATATGCAAACTGATTTTGTGAAGTCTGCAATATATCCTGATTTCTGTCCATCATTATAAGATCAAACACTTTGACAATGGCTGAGCAAAGAGTGATCCCTCTATAATTTGCATGACAACAAATGTCACCCCTATAATCCTTATACAAAGCTACCTGCCACTAAACGGAACTGTCCGGCTATAGCTGGCTACTCAAACTTCAAGGCCAGATCTATAAGTATGTTCAGCACCATTTGGTGCATAAGTTGAGAGTTTGACATATTTGTCTTTATTTTTATTTTTAAAAGATGCATGTCTTTTGCACATACATATTTATGATATCTTAGATAAATTTCTTACATTCACCAAGGTTTATATTATTTCAGTAGTGGTAAGTGTGAGCCGACTATAAGCTAGGAGTAGACATAAGCAGCTGGTTTTAGCTAGTTATAGCTACAGCCAGGAATAGGTTGCTACATAGTTATTGGCCACGATAAGTGGATATGTAATTTATATCCAAGGCGAAGCCGAGAATTAAATTGTATATACAGTGTACAAGACTGTATCATACGCAAGATACATTGCACTGTCAACCATGAAGTGGTTAGACCAAAGGTTGTATGCTTAAGATGAATTCTGGAAAATTATTTTTATGAATAATTATAAGATGATAAGAAAAAGTACATTTTAAGAGTAATTTCATGTGTATAATTTTACACATTAAAACCACTTTTGATGTACTAACGATGAAGTGGTCTTAATAATAAATTCAATAGTTAGAATTATTTTTTTATAAAGTTTTGTGGTCTAATATAATGAGGTGATGTTAGGTTTTATTACATGGCCAAATGTGCCACATGCGTTTTCCATGCAAAGGAAAAACGCATGGTTTTTTGCATAATTATAATGAGGCGAAAAACTATGCGTGTATCCAAATGCATGGAAAATACATGCGGCATATTTGGCCATGTAGTTATTGAGCTCGGGAGAGACAATATGGGATTTATCGAGGTTGCGAAGCACTCAGGTGTGATCAATCCCATAGTGTCTCTCCCGTGGTAAATTACTCACTTTTACCTTGCCAGAACCGACTTACATTTGCATACATGCGATGTAGGCTGTCCTGTGGACAGCGGACTTGTAGCTAACTTATACCAAAACTTAATTTAAACCTAAAATATTTGGTGATTAAAGAACAGGATGGATGGCAATTCACATAAAAGCTTTCATGGAGATTTTTTGCAAAACTATTTACATATATATATATATATATATATAACCATCAGTACTACTAGTAACCTATATATATATATATTACTAGTAGTACTGATGGTTACATAAATGAGTTATAATTTATATATCCAGTTGTCGTAAATTGTGATTCAATCAAGATAATGAAGACACAGAAGCTACTGCATATATGCATGTTGGTTTAAGATATGAGGCATTGTGAGCATATGTTGGATAAAATCACATAATATGATACTGTGTAGGCCTATTGCCAACCTAAGTACCTGTAGGCAATAGGCATGGGTAAACAATGTAGAAGGCTGCGATGAACAGACGTTTACAGTTTTGTTTTGTAAACTACTGCACAATTTGTATCAATTCAAAACAATGTCTCACCTGCGTACTCAGTCCATATCGAGTAAATAAGCTGCACCCATGTATGAAGTCTGTTTAACTAAATGGGGAGAGTGAGTCACTGCTATCGGTGGCCCCTTGCCTTCTTCTGTCCTGCTTTGCAAGTCACGAATTTTATTCACACAAGGAGGACGTTATGAACGAATAATATTGTTGGCCGAAAAAGGCGAAAAGGCCTGAAGCATGTCACTGTTGTATAGTATATCAGCATAAAAAGATATAGGGGGAGGAGGGAGGGCACACCTGACCCCCCCCCCCCCCTTTTCCTTGGTCGCTCTCACTGTTCATTATATTTGTTAAAATGCTAACTTTCAAAGGCGTAGCCAAAAAGTATTGTTTGGGGAAGGGGTTGTGATTTGACCAAGTGAGCGTATGGACTTGTGTTGTCAACAAAATTTGCATCATGCACTACATATGACTATTTTTAGACTTGTTTTCTAGTGAGATTTTTAGACACCTGCACCATTTACCGTAGTAAATTATCGAACCAGAGAGGATTTACTAGATATGGGATATACCCAGTATACTGGGATATATCATTTATATATATATATATATAATTGAAGTATTCATTGATGGAAATGTGTAGAATGTTTATGGTGTGCATTGTCTTAAATAAAGTATTGGTGATATATGTGCTCCATTGGCGGAGTCAACTCTTTTTTTTCAAATAATAAAAACATTCGTCCCGGTTGCATTCAAGTAACCATATGTATTTGCCAACATTTATGTCATTAGCCAATCAGAATGTAGCTGAATACATCAGGAAATTCCCTAAGCAGCTGGCCAATTGGAGGCTGTTTTACACAAAAGTTAGATCACAGCTTCCTGGATTTCAGCCGATTGGGGATGGCCACATGTGATCTCACAACATTACTGGAACAGTGGATGCTTAAAAAAATGATGATAACAAAAAAAATTTATTCATTTTCCTCAGGAGATTGTCATTGAAGATCAATGTCAGACAGTCCTTCTCATCACCAACTGGACAGTGTTCTGTCTGACGGATTTATCGGGTCTCCAGAGCTGCAACCACCCTGAAGTAAATACAAGAATATATCTTAATCTGGCACATGTTTCACACAGGGCTACCGAATAGGCTGTATTCTCACAATTAATTATGATGTGGTGGTTCTTGTCATAAGCTTCTCCACACTTGGTTCTGTGTGCATTTGGATACTGGGCCAAAACATTTGTGACATTTCCATTTATGATATCTGCTTCCATTGTGACTTTCATTCTGACATCCTGGAATGCATTGAAGCACCAACTGGTTGAGCAGTAGTTTGCCACTTCATTGTGTCATATCAGGATGTGACCTTTGGACGTGGCAAGAAAACTGCCGGGTCATCTTGGCAAACACACAAGGACTCAGAGAAACATTAGTAACATCACACATGATCCTACACAGTTTAGCTTTGATTCTCTCCACTTGAAGAATTTGTAGAGGACATATGCAATGTAGGATGTGGTTTGGTTTAGGTCAACCACTAGTTTTAAAAAATACTACGGAGAACATACCAACAAGTTGAGCAGCCTTGTTTGAGCACACAAAGAAAGAACTGCTTCTTTACTGGAATTAAGCAACTACAGTTCACCAGGAATTCTATGATTTCACTGAATGGGGCAAAAATGAAGACAATTGCATATAGTTGCCATATTAGATAAGACGTAAGAAGGTAGCAGCAAACTACCTTTCTACATTGCCGCTGTGAACAGTCTTGCACAGGAAACTGAAAGTAGTCAACCAGCAGTCAGCTACATGGGTTATGCAAATATGACAATGATGATACCTATATTGATTAAACCTTGTAACAGTGATTAAACTGCCCTCAACGGTCCTGGGCCTCCACACAGCGAGGGTGGAAACACTTGGGGTGAAGTCCTCTATCCCCAGTGGCTAAAACAGGACAGTGCGCATTGCACAAGCTGCTCCAGCTATCCAACGCAGACAATTATTGATTTTTTGCATGCTTCTGGTTTCTACTACCAACTATAGATATCAATCTTACCCTAGAGAGCCTCTACATAGCCCACTCAGGTGCTGATGAGGCATTAAACAATAACACTAACTAACTAACTAACAGTGATTAACCTAGAATCAGTAAAGTTGGATTTACCTTTTTATATGCCATGACATGTTCTTAGTTGGGGAATGTTTCTATATATAAATGACCTTAAAATTTATTTGATTTTGGATCAAAAACCTACAAAAAGAGCTATCACTCATGATCCTATGACTTTTAGTTATGATTTTATGACAAAATTAAATACCGATTGGCAGCCATTTTGGATTAGCCAGTATGGCGACCCCAATGAGCACCCTCAAAAAATTGATTAAGTATGTCCTTGTCTACATTTGTGCCGAATTTCATGCTTGTAGACATGCTTGTAGACAAATCTGCTCAATGACCTGCTGGATCCCTAAGGGCCTGGACTAGGAGTAAATGCTGGTCTTGACAAAGTCAGTAGCCTTGGTCTTATTGTGTGCTAACTTGCTAAGTGCTGTCATGATGGCAAACGCCTGTGTTGAAATAATGAAATACACATGATATCATTAGTCCAGTGGCATAGCCCCCCCCCCCCCCCCCCATCCCATTCCAGATTTCCCCATTGGGACATTGTAATAGCTGACCAAGAAAAAACATATCCAAGTTGGATAAGAAATTTGCTATTTACTGCAAACTTGGAATGAGTTAAATATTGCTTAAATACCCCAATGACAGGTTCCACAACCCTTAAGCTGTAGTAGAGTAAATTTATACAGCATTCAATCTAAGAATGCATGCTTAAAACGATGTCACAGCCATCAGCATTACATTTACAAATAATACTGTTCTTCACAAAAATTACGGTGGTTTCCACCATACAAGGTCCATATTTCCCACATTGATCTATTAGGACAAATTCTTACTTGTATGAACATAATCTTCAGGCATTATAAACTACATTAAGGCATGCTACTCAGTACCCACAGACAGTAGTGCATATATACTGAAAACAAATATAATTTAAATGATATAGTCTCTTTTTGTTTAAATCACACCACAAGGGAAAACCAAATTTTCACCAATATTACTACAGTGAATACACTTTACTGTATTAAATTTAATCAAGGAGGGATCTACATACACACACAGTATAAGGGAATTGCCTTACATTTACAACTTATTATACAGAAATTTAGATAAGGGGAGAGTGGAGAACAATGAAACACTTTTTTCGTTTTCAGTTATCACAAAAATTCTAAAATCAAGACACGACTGACTTCCTACCTTGGAAGTAGGATATATATTTGTGCATACTTTCTAGCCGTTTCAGGTTCCTACCTTGTGTATAATAAGAGTTATTCAATACAATTTAAGTGCGTGTCATTTGTCTCATTGTTCCCCACTGGTGGGACAAGCTGATGGGTAGAGTGAGACATGGCATGATAGTACCACAAAAAAAATGCAAAATTCTGCAAATACCCTTATTTTAGCAAGTTCTCTTTTACTGTCCTATACTACTGGTCTGAAGCTTAGCGGGTTATTTTACAAGCAACCATAGGTAGAGGTTATTATGAGATGGTAAGTCCAAATGATTTTTTGCATTTATCCTGTAGTTGGGGGTACTGGGTACAAGGCACCACCAATTCAACTTGTAATGCAACCGACATTCAGCTGTCGTTTTTCCTATGTAAAATTACATTGAATTAACTGTCTCACCCTGCCCCACTCACGCTTTGTCTCACTCTTCCATATGCTGGTTTTAATATATGAACTTGTAACCTTCTGAGTTCCACATGGCTACAGCAATGTTTATTAATATATGGAAGTAAAGTGATATCCAAGGATTTGTATACTATAAGACGATTTCATTATCTCCAAATATTTGAAAATAAGATTGAAAACTCACAGGGTGTTCAACCCAAAAAAGTGGAATTTCAAACATCTCGTGCTTTTAATTCTTGCAGGTAATGGAACATTCTGGTGGTTTTGTATTGTTGGTCCTAATCCCTAAAGGGCAGTGTTATAAACTTCACTGCTTTGAAACTTGTGTTGTCTCACTGTTCCCCACTCTCCCCTACATGCTGAATCGTAGAATAGCGCTAGGATGTGTAAAAAATGTGTAAATCTTTTACTTTTTATGGCAGCATTGACGTATGCCTTGATAAATTGTTCTGGCATGTATAATAAATTTAGCCAATGAGAGTCCTGGATTCACATGACATCCTCTTCCTAGTGTCTGAGATTGGTTTCCATAAGAAGATAAGAAAATATTTATTAAAAGTTTGTAAGGCGTATGAAACACATTCCAAGTCTATGAAATTGGATGTAATTGACAAATGAACATATATCAGATAATAATGGTTTTTGTTTTCATTGCATGGTTTTACAAAAATCCTGAGTTCAAAAACCAAATACCTACTAGTAACACAATTAAATTAAAGGTATCCAAGTTAGTAAAAGGTTATGGGCATAAAGATAGATTTAATCCACATTGGTTGCCGGTTGGTGAGGACATGTCTTTAAACAGTGACATTTTAATTGGAAGGTCCAAAAAAATCGTACACTTGGGCAAGGTGTCATAGATAAAATCATCCTAGTGGAAACAGTTAGCTAAAAGTTTTAGCCTAAAACCTCTATAGAAATAAAGGAAAGTGGTTAAAATTGTTATTGGAATGTAAAGAATTCGTGATTATTATTTCAGAAGTTTAATTGTAATTTGTATCCAATCTCCTGGTAACTGAGCATTCTGAGCTAATAATTTATATTAAACAGAGACACTCAAGTAATTGCCAGGGGGCACTAAAATCATTCGTGCCGACGCCGCCTGGCGTTAATTTCCGAAAATCAAATATAACGTAATGTAATATTGTAAGAAGGAAATTTATTAAAATCCTTACATTTTTACCCACCTGACGACAGTTATACATCCTTACTGCTGAAGAGAATTTAAAGGAGGAGCAAAACTGCTGACCATATTATGGAGGAAAGGGCCATCTCATGACAGTCGCGACAATTATAGTCAATTCAAGACCATCCCGTGATTATGTGACCTCAGGGGCGAGGAGAATTAATAATATAAGTAAAGTTAGAGCTCATACATATTTGTTGCCTCAATTGAGGAAGAGGATCTCATTAAGTGAGATTCGATTATTTTAGCCTTTTTTTTTAAAGCCTCTGGTATTCCTGTTATTGCCCTTTTTTTATTGCTCGTTTATTAATTTTTCTTATCTGTAGCGCAATTCTCTTTGAATTCTAAGGGTCACGACTTCATGCAACCTTTGCCAGTAATGACACATAATATTTTGAAACAAGATAAAGTGGGAGATAAATGAAAAAAGAAGCAGAGGCAGCTGGAATTTGGACATTAATGGTCTGAAGTGAACAGGATCCTTTCTGAGCTTGTTACTGTTATCAGTTACATCGATTTAAATGGCTTAGATGACTGTGCATAGCGCTGTATTAAGTGGTTTCATCCGACCCCATGGCTGCTCCTTTGAGCACTTTTTCTGGCTTGTCTCCTTCTGTTATTAGTCTGTGTTTATGAGGTCTCCTGCAGGCGACATCAGGTCCCAGAATCTCTCTCCAAAACAAGAAGAAGGAGGTGACAGGAAAGTTGAGAACCGAGCAATAAAGCGTTATCTCAGGTTCCTGGAATTCTGGCAGCAGAGTGGCCTAGTGGAAAAGGCATGAGCAGTTTAGGTTTTGATTCCCAGCCCAGGTACTCTTCATCCAGAAAGAATGAAGAAAGAAAGAAAGAAAGAAAGAGAGAAAGTAAGCTGTATATCTTAGCTGGCTGTCAGTCGCAGGAGACGTTACATTGATGATGTCTATGCTGAGGTAAGTAAAAGACTCCACCTATGCGGTAAATATGTAACATGGTTGGACTACAAATCTTCATCTCATCATTCTGACTGCCCCAGGCAGCTGGTCATGTTGGCGACTAAGTTTCTGATCAATTGAGAAAATTGAAAATCAGCTAACATTGCCATCTTGTCCTGAGGCACACCTCATCAGTAAGGCCGCCTCTTCATAATAACTTTATATTCATAATGTTCCAACCCATCTAATTCTCATTATTATAGATAACCTCAGAGATCACTGCCTTGTTATTAAGACCACTTTGAACCAAGAGTGGTCATATATACCAAGATACAAGTATGAAACTTTTTTTAGAAATAAATGGCTTGGTTAATTACCTGATATATATAATGTAGTCATTTGATGTAATATTTGCATGTTCAACTATTATCTAAGTCATGCCATTTTATTTTATTTTCATAACATTTTTAACATCACTGCCAGTTTTAAGGGAATCTGCATATCTTATTATTGTGTTTAACGTTTAAATGTTTTTCGTTTTAGTCCTTAATGTGACTGATAGATAATTTATGGACTGTAACCATTATTTGCTTAAACCAGATGGCCTATGTTAAATATATTTATCAGATCTGTGGCAGTGACTACAATAAGGCAGTGAAGATATACTGTCCTTGTTCTTATAATAGGATCTGTAAGATCAGGACTGAGTTCAGGTACACATGGCTAGTCGGTCTGTCACCAACTGCATTAAGCTGGAGACCTAGGACCTCTTAACTTCAACTGACTCTGACCCACCGACCAAACATATATCAGTTGTCTATGGCACTCTTAAATGTCATTGTTTCCAGTCATTTCTTGGTGTCTAATTGATGGCCAGTGCAGACTGTGGACCAGTCTGTGGTCGTCACGATGTCTAACATATGAGAGAGAGACAGAGCCTGAGATGAGGCATGATATAGGCCCACCTAAAGACCACTTCACTAGTAAGACCTCTTCTAACTGTGCCACATAATTTGTGTCTGTTTACTATAATGTTAGCCACTGAAACAAGCCCACATATGTTGCAGAAAAGATTCAAAAGGGGCATAAAGGCAGTCTGATCTTGTGTCTCGAGTTCAAACCCTGACCATTATTATTTACCAAACAGTATGAGGAACTAATCTGATTGAAATATTCAAATAGAATTTCTATGCCCTATACAGATGGCTTAGCAGCTTAGGGTGGCCAAAATGCCCTTCGAATGGGGCACAAAGCAGTTGCAGTAGGAGGGGGTGGGTAGGGATCTACCCAGCCAGTGTGTCGGGTGCTGATTGGCCCCTGATTGGTCCGTCTCCATGGTATCGGGGGTGGCGGACTGCTGGTGCCTCAGTTATCGCCCTGCTGAAAACTCGCCCTTTCTAATACGACCCTCTATCCACACCTCACACAACTAACCCCCAAACTATAAAATGCCCACTGTTTTCTGCATGTAATCCCTCCCTCGCAATCCTAACTATTCTGCCCCCGGTCCTTTCAGAATACTAAACCAATTGACATTTGTCTGATTTATTAGGGCAAAATGTCAAACTGTATCCAGCCTATTCTTGGCATGTCTATTGCCTTTTTTACGATTGGTTGGAATGGTCTGGTGGAAGTGTCTTGCATTTTATGTACGTACCTTTAACACGGACTTGAGGTAGTTCTTGCTTGGTGGTATATTTCGTTGTTGGTTGTTATGAAATAGTGTGGTACTACATAAGCACAATTTAAAAAATATATTCTTAATTTTGTATTTTTGTCCCGGTTAATTTGGATATATATATATATATATATATATATATATGTAGATAGGTAGATAGGTAGATAGATAGATAGATAGATAGATAGACAGATAGATAGACAGACAGACAGATAGACGGACAGATAGATAGATAGATAGATAACCCATAACTTTGGCTTTGTTGTCTGTATGTTAGTAACGTCAGGATTTTCTTTGACATTTCTATTAATGCTTTTTGGTATTTATTTATTTATTCTGTCTCACTTTTGTCACCCTCTTGACTTACAACGCAGAAGGGGTGTAGCATTACCCCCAAGGGGTGAAAACAGCCCCAGAGCAGACTTAGCAAAACGGCCAAAAAGTTGCAGTCGGAAAAAAGTTTGTTTAAAACAAGTTGACAGAGTGTGATGAGATGGTGTGGGCCTCTGCTGGCTAAACGAGCTTCAAAGGGCTCCAGGTGAAAGGGCTAGACAGGTTGTTTCAAATAAGTGTCTGCTCAATTAATCATAAAAGACGGATCTCAGTCAAGCTGTTGGATCATCCGCAACATGCCAAGTCAAATGAGAACTGATGATGAATTTATGACAGGCATTGATGCAAATGTATTTGATAGAATTGTATTGAATCAATTTATTGCATTGTATTGCATTATATCTGGTATTGATGAGAAAAATTGTCTTCTTACAATTCCACAAACAGGCATAATGTAATGATAAATAACTACACACTGAACTTGCCTACAGACCTGTTCATGCATGGATCTTTCCCAACTCTCGGGAGCATACAGTCCATTACCCAGTGTTAAGATTTAAATCAGATTTTTAGATTTAGATCAGTATATTTTCATAATTTTACATTCAAAGTACATGTGTCAGGATGATATTAATGATATTCAGTGGTATTCTAATACCCATAATGCACTTCGATTTTCACTCTCCATTGCAGGAGGCGAATGCTGTGAGAGAATTCCGGTCTTAACTTTATTACAGCGGTAAAGGGGCATGGACAAAAACATTGCTATCAATAACGTGAAAACACTCAAACATACGTCAAAACTGATATCCTTGTATGTACAGACAATTAAACAGTATCTAAGAGCCTATTTTTTTATATTGGTCCATGTTTTTCTCTGCACCGGAACTCTATCAACCCATGTAAACATTGGCCAGACTCCAGCAGACAGTGGAATACTGAATGAGAAGATGAAATTTTGATAGAGACCCCTTAAGCTGACTGAGCTAGCTATCACCTCTGTCCATTGCTAGCCCCTCATTTGCACCTGGGTTAAGTGGTGCAGATTTACAGAAGATCTGTTCAGTTTCTCAATGTCATGATGGGAAGTCGAAGCCACAACGTTGCGACTGACAGGTGAATACCTTGGCCAAAGCATATCTTATCTTCCATGGGTGGAAGTTGTACTTGCCAAGTATTATAGCACAAGACAAAAAACACAGTCCTAGAGCGAGGTTCGCAGCAGAACGGTGGGCGAAGTCCTTCAGTGGTGTCCATCAGGCGGACATTTCTTGGCTGGGTACTTGAACATAAGCGTATGGAGAGTAAACAAGAAATCAACAGCTCTTATGAGTGGAACCACAGTAAGAAGTTTATGAGAACTTTTGTACATTAACGAAAGTGGGAAGTCATTTTGCAAGAGGCAAATACAGGCTACACGTGAAGAGCGTAAACTACAGAGTGTAGGATCTTAGAGATAAGGGTTGCAAGATTCTTACTACTACAGCTGCTGGCTGCTGCTGGCTGCTGATGTGCTGCTGATGGCGAAGACTACCCGCCACGCGATTCTTGACCCCAGGTCAACCCCTCATCAGTGTACCCGTCAAGATTTCCCTATCATCTTACCAGTCTCAGCACCCCGACGACTGTATGTCTGCAGCCCCCTGGCACCCAAGACCCAAGGTGCTTAACACTCAAGTACCCCCCTTTACCAAAACAATACAGTCACCTTTCTCTCCTAAGAGACGATATGTAGGACCTAACTGATGATTACGAGACGAAGGAATGTTTTGATACACCAGGTTCGCATTAATGATATTTGGTTGGTGTAACTCTGATGGCTAAACGAGATTCAAAGGGCTTCAGGTGAAAGAGCTAGACAGGTGTTACAAGTTGAAAAGAAAACAATGGTATCATCCAAAATTTTGCTTCATTGTAGTATTCTGCGTGCTGCCTGCCACACTATGATGTTTGATTTATTTATTTTTTTCAAATAAATGAGATACATTTGTAGCATATGCAAGAAACTAGTTTCAAAATAATGTCTGCCTTGGCTGGCCATTCCGTGTGAATCAATTTGGTGAGCTAAGACGTCCACACTGCATGCCAAGAACCATGACTACCTGTCCTTGCAAGTGGCCTTGACTGTATGGTTGGGAACCCTTAGCCAAGTCTGCCCTTCTCAAACCCTGCCCTCACTTTAGCACTTCGTTTGCACCCCACAAATCCATCGTTAGTATGAACACTTTGGGGTGGCTGGGTCAAGTGCTTCTGCTCAATTGGTGCCCTTCGCTGGCAAACCCCAGCCCCATCATAATATTTCATGTAGCCCCAGAGCAAAGATTGCCAAGTAATTAAAGGCACAGGCTGGCAGCTTTTAACTTTATTCTTCCTTGCAACTGACTACTGCAATGAAACAGTTGATCTATAAGGTAGATAAATACAAATCTAAAATACGTCCACCTTGAATCTATTGTACTTTTATTGTAATCTTTGTGTGATTCTTTTGGAATTTATGAAATCATTGTGACTCAACCATAGCATCTAGTTACCATATAGGTCACAGGACACTGTGATGGACCTAACCTAGTTGGTGTTACTACATATAACATTAATGCCAATGTGGCATGAAACATTAAGATCCCGAGTGCTTTTTTACCTTTGGTTCAATGGTGAGTGGGATGATTTTTATTGTTTTAAGTCAGATTACCATGATGTGTAACTCAATTGAAGTTGTTAAAAGTGCACCGATTCTTCACGTGGGTCTCGTTGGTTCCATTGGGTCTTGCACTTGGTCTTGATTCGATCGAGGTTCATGACCCAACAGACTAAACAAACTGCAGCATGCTTCCCTGCAGTCACTGGCTCCTTCAAGACTGCAACTGCCACGCCTTCCAATCTCTCCTCAAGTCCCAAAGTCTGCTCGGACATTTTCAGAATATAACACAAATTCAAGCCAACACGAGTGATTTAGCTTGAGGTGACGTCATATTCTAAAGTATTATTCTTACGTAATTTCAATACATGATTGTAGTTATTGGAAGTAATGTATTTACTGTAAGTCAAAACTGTCAGAATCATTATTTATTGATGTATATATAGCTTATATAACTTATTAGTGATCTCAAACCCAAAGGAAACCAGTATTTCACTGCATGATAAAATTCAAATATCTCCTTTCTTCATTCCCATAAGATGAATTCACAGAAACAATAAACATATTAATCGTTTTCATATGGCATTTATTATAAATTATCACAGACAATACTATAAGTTCAATGGCAGTTTGTAGGTCACCCACTGCCTCAGGAGTATCCCAATATGTACATTACGTTGACACATGTTTTCATTTCTTAACATGAACAAAAAATAACTTATAAGGCAGAAAGTGACATGTCTACACAACCTCGGTCTGCATAGTTGAAGCACATGTTTACAATGCTTAAGATAACCTGGACGTGTTTATGCGTCTTGTAATTCATAGTTTGTAATTTCAAGGACACTTATTACAGACATATTGCAAACAGAACTTGATCACTAAACAAACTTCGCATGGATAAGGGCGCTGGGTGAACACACTTTGTGGTTGGCAGGCACTTCAACAAGTAGTTTGGGACACGGGTCAGAATTCTTACTACCTTTATCAGGCACATTTTCATAACAGATCCTTCAGATATTGTATGTATTTAAAGGCACTTGAAATGCAGTTACATATTTTAGTTTTGACTGAGCGTAGGCATGGCATATGTCGCAGATGCTGTTGAAATCTATGACGTAATCGATGATGTCATGTACATTCCGCCAAAAAAGAGGCTGGATCTATGGAAAGACAATCAGTGTCTCCTTAGTGGTGACTTATGAGAGGTTTGTGATTTTAAAGAAGGATTCAAATACCAAAGTGAAGTGTTTGAACGCTTCTTTTGAATTATTGCAGACGCACAGCCACAGAACGATTCAAAATGTCGTCTGCTGGGGAGGGCTGTCCCGCGCCAAATATTTCACCTTCATCGCAGGAGAGCGATTCCGGCAGCTGATGAGCCGGGCAGACGTTCCTACAGGATAGCAAGGTCCGGGAGAAGAGGAAAGAAAAACAACTTAAATCAAAGTAAACTCGTGTACAATGTGACTGGGAGCCATGAGTAGGGCCATTTTGTTATATATGTGTCGTCTAAGAGTAAACACACTGCAGTGGTGGCTTGTGTGTTTTGCATAGTCGTGGAGTTTGCTTATTTTTGCATGTCAGCTCTGAAGTACACAGGGGAGCAACGCACATACTTCGGCTTGCAAGGGGCTTGCTGTGTTCCTGCTGGGGCTAGGGGGGTTAAGGGGGGCTATGAGATGGGGGGGGGGCAAGGGCAGACGCATTGTCAACAGCTACCGCCACTCTTGTTGACCGTAGGGCTGGCTAGGGGACCCAGAGGCGTCAGCAACATGGCCTCAGCCACTAGGAACACCAGGCTAGGTCAGAGTGGGGATGACCTTGCAAACACCACACAGCGCCTCGTGGCCATGCCCTGTGTTGTATGGGGCATCCTTGACATACTATCTGACTGTCTGTCCACTCCACTTGACAGCTTACAAGATACTTGCTTGTCATGATCAGACAGGCACCAGGGGCTGGCACCACAACTGCTACAGACCATCACAATCCCTTTCACTCAGTACGTCTCAGTCGGCCTGCCTCTCCATTGTAGGTAAACTGGCGGCTTAATTGGTCGGATTTGGTCCCTCTTCACTTATCAACCACTGAACCACATTCACAACTGAGCCTTTGCAATGTTTGCAGGCGATCAACCCAATTGCAATCTAACTTCATTTTAAGGTAACAAACATCGCAAATATTATGAATTCAATTTAAGGTAATTCAGAACGATCAGAACATAAGATCCAAATATCTATGGCTATGATAAAGAAGCCATCTTAACTGTCCCTTATCAAACATATACATGTCGAACCAAACTGAAGAGGAAATTAGCCTCTAACCATACAGAGTATGCAAAACCATGTGCGCTCTTCAAATGTACACAGAAATTCGTTTTTCTCCACTTTTTCAACAACGGTTATTTAAACCACAACTTTCACACACAGTGTAGCGGGTTAGCTTGAACTTGATATAGCAGAAAAGAGTGATTAGTTCTGGGTCTTGATATTATGCTTAGTCGGAAATGCATGGTAAAAATGTGAGCATGTCAATGCAATTTGTGTATATAGTATACACCTTACTATACATCGCCTCAATTAAATATACGTCTTAAAACATATGTACAACCTTTGAGTGGAAGACATCAGTTCTCAATAACTCTATAACTGTACATATTTACATGAGACATTTGTGCAAATAACTACAATATCTTCAGATAAAAGGACACAAAATGAGAGAATATATGAGCACCATTATTCACATGCATTCCCTGATAAGAGCATTGCAGCCACGGGATGGCTCAGTCTTTTGCAGAGGTGGACCAATGTCAGTTGTACTTTCAACAAGAGCACGAACATTTTGTGATTATGGGATACCTGATGGGGATCCAGGAGCACTTGGCTTCCTGTCGGCAGTGCCACCAGAGGATCGTCTTTTGGGTAGCGTCTTGGGGGCGACAGGTCATGCCCTCTGGGACAGAACAGGACCTGCCCTGGTAGCATGAGCCTTCTCTGATCCAACGAGGCCAGAATCGTTCACCCAATTCCTTCCATTTATAGACCACAGGGCAATAGGTGTAGGCTCCCAGGTATTCTGTCATCCGTTTGCGCGTGCGCTTGCTGCGTATCCGGTACCTACGACTCCTAGCAGACGGTAGATGACGCAACACTCCTTTCTTCACGTCTCGTGGTAGGCCTCGTTGGAGCTTGCGAGACTTGAGGCGAAACTCCATCGAGCCATTGGGTCTGAGGATACTTTCCAAAGGCCTGGAGGTGGCCATGAACTTTGGGTCGAAGTCTTTGCCCAACAGCTTTTGCAGCTCCAATTCGTTCTTGTCTTTATCAGAGGGCTTGGGGAACATGTCGAGACCCTCTTGAAGGGGTTCAATGGGCAGGTCCTCAGACGGGGTGGGGCGCATCCAGGGCGCCATCTTGCCTGGTCGGGGTTGGGGTTTGACCTGGGTCAGATGAGGCTCCAATCGAACACCCTGCAGATGGGTCTGCAGGCAAATGGCAGGCTGCAGGAGGAGAAGAGTCAAGACCAAGAAAAACAGAGATTCCATCATTGCTTTGGGAACGGCTCCCTGCAGCTGCTGCACAATCATCGTGGATACTTTTCACGTAAAATACACTTACATTTAAATAAATTCCCTTTTGGTCCGTGTCAGAGCTGTATTGTCACTTTTATGGGTCCCACTCAGGTAGTTCCAAGAAAGCATTTTGCAGACATGATGTGGGTGAACTCGTTAGTAGTTTCCACCAGAAGTAATTGCAGTAAATGGGGTTTTAATCCAAATGTACGTCCTCTGTGATATTTTGGTTGTATTGTGGGTCTGTTGCACCCAGAAGTGGCGTGGTATCCAGTTTCAATGTAATCCAATTTCTTGTGAACCTTGATTCCAGGAGATGGGTCTTGTGTGCAGGTGGTTTGCCCCAAACACCTTGAAGACGGTCGTTATAGCCCAAGGCTTCACCCTGCAATCAGACAAGCAAACTATGAGGTGCAATGCTGGAGGGGGCAGTCATATAGGAGCTGCCAATCAAACAAGCCCCGCCCCTTTACCCCCTTTAACATGTACAATGACCATTGCTTCATTTTGGGCTTTTTATATGAGCCCTTGTAAAGCTTGGAATACACAAAGGGAAAGTCATGTTGGGATAAAATGAGAAAATTGAAGGATAAGCAAAAAAGAAAAATGTGATTGCTTTGCTCAAGTTCACTGATCCCCAGAGCTAGTTGACAGATAAACCCAACAAAAGCAAATGAACTAATGCTATTGACACAAACTAAAAGCTACATCAAGTGAGTAATTTTATGGCATATCCTGTATACAAGGAATGTGGAGGATTTCAAAATGTAAACTGTTGAAAATGAATGACAAATCTTTTGCCATGTCTTATTGTCACTGAGTCAGCTTTCCTATTTGTTGGGACACAATGCACGCATTTCTACAATAGTTTGATCTTGAAGTCACACTTAGATATGTTTTTCCTATAATGTGGGGATAGTTTTCTGTCAGGGGAAGAAAGGGGAAAAAATTACTCCTAGCAATTGACTACTCATTTTACTTCTTTTGCTGATTTAAGTACTTTTATAGTGATAGATAAGCATTGTGACTTAAATTCCACCCTTTTTTTTTTTACAAAAATTTCAAATATATTGAAGATTAATTACCTCTTAAATTCACTGCAGAGCATTCAAACATTTTGTGTTCATATGTATGTTAAAAAAAACTGTATAGCTTTTAACTAAAGTTATTTATTATTTTCAAATAGATGAGTTAAATTGCAGCTTCAATCGATAGCTAGGCTTATTAGAGAGGTCTCATTTATAAGGCTATGTGTGGGACAATGGTCCGAGCAATTATTTGCCATTTAACCTTTCAAATATAAAATTCCCCAGCCTGTTTTTTCATCTTTGGTTCACAATATTCTGGAATGAAGGACTGAAAACTTGCTAATTTTCGTGACCATTTTTTGCTAATTGTATTTAAACAAGGCGAGCAAAAAAACAGCAAAGTTGCTGTACTGGTGGTTGTGGAACATGGCACTTACACGTTGTTTGACATTCCTATGAAATGTTTGACAGTTATATTCAATGTTTGAATACAACGAGAAAGAAGGGGATCCAATGTTAGTTGCCCCTATGCTGGGGTGTCATTGCCAGATCATGCTGTGAGGGTAACTAAGGCATCAAGAAACACTAGAAGTGACATGCTTGTGTGGCAATGTGTTTGGCCACAAACAATTAGTATCATGTATAATGCCATCAACATGACACAGCCACAGACATTGTCTCTTTGCATGTGGTCAAATGCTACATTGTCCGACCACAAGTAATTCTTAATATGCTTTTTGTTGTTGGTACTATATACCACAGACCAGGTAAGTGCTTGTGTCAATTGGCTGGTGAAACATTATCTTAAAGGCTATTGCAGTCGAAATATGGATATTTTAGAAGGTGGTGTGAATAGACCGATTTGTAAAATCAGGTTTTCCATTGTAGAATCCAGACTTTGCCTACTATCACTTTAAGACCACCTCAACATTGCAACCACTTATGACTACTAGTGTGATATGTCGACTAAAATAATCAGTCCATTTTAATAACTATAGTCTAGTCTTAGCAATATGGCCCTATGACTTGGTTGTTGCGTTAATATACAAGTGGGAGGGACTGTCTAACTATGGTGTATTTACACAAGTATTGTTCACAACTCTACATCACATGTCATATTAAATGTAATTCGGGTACTTCTTTACTTCTTGAACATCTCGACCTTCACAAAATATGATAACTGTAAATAGTGTGAGCTAATAGATAAAAAATAGCTTGTGACCTTCATTTTTTAGCAATCGGACGCCTCATTGTTCAAATTATGAGTTTGCCTAATAATCTGATAGTGTCTGAATGAGTATTGATGGGATGTACCCTATTATAAGTCAAAAGCCAACAGAGCCATGGAGGGCTTTGCATGTAACCCCTTTAAATGGCATTGCACAGCGAATGGCATAATGCACCCGAATCTTATCCTAATGCACGATAGCACTGGATGGTGCAAGCCACATGAGACCAGCCAGCAACCCTTCTAAGATCACCTCCAACTCAAGTTCACGGAAAAACAAAACCTTTTACTCTGCCATATCAAAATAACCACGATATCCTGGAAAACATTAAAGAAAGAAATTGACACGGAATCGTGAAGTGGGCTCAAATAATTTGACCTAGACCTGTGAGTTGCAACGCAAAGCACTCCATTTTTATGCCAGCTTTTTTCTTCCCCTTTTAAATAATTTCCTTGGCATTTTCTATTCCTAAAGGCCCAAAAAAAAAGAGGTTGTAAACAGTAATTAGTATCAATCCCAAGTAAATCCACGCAATCGTAAAATTAACACTTTCTCGGCTCCTATCTGATTCAATGCAACGCTGGTTACCTTGCTAAAAGAGTTCCAAGGTTGGCCAATAAACACAAGGTTAGGTTGTCGGAAATTTTGCAAGGTGAAATTAATTCACTCCGCTTTAATTCATTTAAACCAGGAAGGCTGATATATTTCCCAATTAAAAAAACCATGAAATAGTGTTAGTTTAGCAATACTGCACAGTTTTTTTTTTTCAAATCTATAAATGATTAAATATTGTACAACTTCTTTTAATCAACGAAAAGATCAAAGGTTTGAGAAGTTCTTGCAATAGTTTACCAATTGGGTATTAAAGAGCAACTGGGCTTCTGATCGGCCAAATTATGATTGCAATTACTGTCATTTAGTAATTAAAGAATAATTGAATCTTTGATTTCAATTATCTAGGTTTACGACATAATTACTGTTTATCTTTACATTATCAATATTCAATGATCGTGTGCCCTTCCATTAAGAAATGTGGATTTTATATGGTTTAATTATTGTTTTAGTTACATGCAATTAGTCCATTGGCCTAACCTGCCCAATTCAAAGGTTCCTTGCATGAACGTTGATTTTAATTGACCATTGTTTCAATGATACTTAACAGTTTACCTAATATTCATACATAATTATATAGGATGTGTAACTTTTTACAGTCTTGGCCAAGACTAAACTCTTGGCAGGAAAGCATTATAACAGTACAGTATACAAATGCAGGAGAAAATGCACAATAAAATTATTTATTTAACTTCTGTATCAATATGCATATAACAAATACTGCACTGGAATACCAAATTCAATTCAGCTTACAGCTACAATTAATTTCAATATGAAAAAAAATCTGGTCACCCAGGTAATGTTACTGTATTTATAAGGTCAATTGTTGTAAAGTCACCTTAAACTGTACCTATCATGGTGGCTTAATAGCAAAGTTGGGTATATAATATTAAGACCACAGTATATCCCTGCATGTACATGTTTGTGTGGTATTGAAGGCAATGGTCTAAGTATGAACCTTTCAGTCAATGAACTGGGAATCGTGATATTTCTCCAGCAAAAACCTAGTGAATTCCTGCATGCTAGCTCGAATAGTTGTATTGTTTTGTAATTCGGTTCCCTTGGAAACCGATTATTTTAGAGAGAGGCAAAAAGACGGCGTCTTGCTGGGAATGTTTGGGTCAGTTGCTATGGTAATCACATTCTACGTAGACTAATATCAGAACCTATGAAAGTGTCTATGAAATTTGCCACACCTGTCTCACCTGTCCATCAATGCTAAATGTTCAGTTTCATTCCAATCATTCATGTGATTACACACATTTCGCAAATTAGGCTTTATTTGTGGGCAATAAGAACTCAAGTGTGTCAGCTAGCGATGTCAGCTCTGCTGGTTAGTCAAGAGTCAGTCAGTGAGCAAGTCTAAGTGGCCAGTGGGCAGGCTGAGTTGTTGGTAGTCATTCAGGACTTGTAGTCATTCAGTGGGAAGTAATTCAACTAATACGAAAAAGCGATTCAAAGTTCAAGTTTACGCCAATATCCATTGATTATACTTGTGAGTATATCAATGGGTTAGCAAGCAGCCAAGTGAACAAGCAAACGCCCTGTAAGTATCTAAGTAAGTAAGTAAGCAAATAAATAAATAAGTAAGCAAGTAAAGTTTGCAATAATAAGTTAATTGACCCCTCTTTTAGTGTTATTGCATTTAATGGAGAAGGAATTTTGCAGTACTGTTCTGAACCAAGTCATGCAGTCACAGTGTGTGTTAAAATAAAAAGTAAATCGGACATTGAAACATTAGAACACCCATTTAGTGCAAGTGTGAAAGCTGCCGCCATGTTATTTGAAGAAATCAAAAGGGGAAGGGTTTAAATTAATCTGTTAGACAGACCAAACGATAGAAATCTAAAATAATGGGCAAAATGAACATGTTCTGTCTCCAAGTGTCTGACAATTGTGATAAGACGTGAACAACAAAAGCCAGGGAGCAGAAAGTGCACTGAAATATCAGAGAGGAAAAAAGTCCCAAGATTTGGTCAAAAAGTGCAGTGTGCTTATTAGTTAAAATACCCTGACAGGGTGGTTCCTGTTATATATAAGCCACCGAGTTGTAATGAATACATGGCAATGTAGGAAAGTACTTTGCACAATTCAATAAGTATACAGATTGGTTTTAAAAGCATGCTCGTTACTTTTAATAACCACAACAGATAACTTAAGATGTGCAGACAAATTACGGATTAGAAAATTATAAGAAAATGGCAGGTGATATTTAACTATGTCTCTATGCTATACTGGGTACAGTACCACAATAGGTACAATATAACTTCCAATAAGACCACTGTTGTTGGCTACAGACCAAGTCTAAATAGCGAGGTGGCCTTAGTAGTAAGGTTAATTATAGTGACAGCAATCGAAATGCAGCCAAAAACAACTGATACTTTACAGTCTTCTTGGTGTATTCTAGTTTAAGAATTGCTAAAATGTACTAGCTCAAACTTGGACGACCATCGCCTTATGAATGATAGAACAACTATACATACTTGACATTTTAACAGCATACCTCAAAGATAAGACTTCCGTACTTTACACTAATGTATACATATATATATATCTCAAATATATAGTCCCTGATTATGGGTTTATCAGATCTGTATTGAGTAATAACAACTTAGATGACGAGATAGTGATAAAAAATAACTTACTTCGTGTCACTGATTTCTTATTCTCTTTCATGAGATCAGTTGGACAGTCCAGCTCGTGGGTGTCAGTTGCAGACAGGTAAGCCAAAGGCAGTGTCCAGCAGAGCTAGTGGTCAGCGGTTGACCACTGGAGTTATGGTGCCACTGGTAGGAGGAGCCCTGGGCGTTCCCCAAACGTCAATTGTTGAGCAGTAGCCAATGGGATGGCGAGGATCAGCGCCAGTGATCAAAAGAACGTTGCACAGGTGATCAGTGGTAGAGTTTTATGATCAATGGCACAAGTGAGTCAGTGGAAGTTTGCTCCGGTCGCCTGTAGCTGTCCTGCCCAGCTGGTGTGACATGAGAATATCTGAGAAAGACCCAAAAGAAGCTGGGGGAACAGAGAGACTAGCATGAGCACAGTCAAGCCACAAGTGTCACACAAAATACATAAATACAGCAAATAAAGAGAGAAAGGCTAGCAGTCAGGCTGAGCAGTTGGCCAATGACTTTGTGTGTGAGAAGGGGCCACGAGAACCTGCCTGCCGACACCCAGTCTAGACGGAGGTCCTACATGGCGCTGAACGTCCATTTAGCTGAGCTGCCTCTCCATTTGTCAAGGCCTCTCTTGCTCTCGCCCCACCAAACGTATAATAAGACAATTTGCCTCCAAAGCAAAGCCAAAAAACTCCCATGCAACCTCGTCAGGGTAGCAATAGTTGCGAGACAATTTTCTCTGCTCGCCTTACTCCCCATTGCCAGTGCCCAACCCATTTGTAGGTGGTCCCTGGTGCTTATAATATAGTCAGTATTTGAGACAGGCACTTAGATGGCGTCATTGAAGTAAACATCGTACAGTGACAAAGTGAAGCTTTATGAGACCTAACGGAAAACGTCTCCAGTCTGCATGGTTCACTTGAAGGTGACAGACAACAAGGACGCTATAAGAAAAGCAGGTTCACCCTGCAAGGCTAATTAAGGTAGGTAGCGAGCAGGGTCCCGGGGAGAGGATGACGGCGCCAAAGACTGGCCCCGACCTGTCCCCGGAACACCTGTCATGGAGCTGCCCACCATTCCCTGCAATGCACAGGGGCAAAGGGGTACTACGAGGGGGTAAGAACCAAGGGGGGAGGGCTGATCGACGGTGCTCTCTGGGGCGTAGAGGGTGGCGCCACAACGTCCTCATAGCCCCCCTGCTCCTGACGGTCACCTAGCAACCAGGTGGCTAGGGCAAGCATGTCAGGGAGAGAGCCCCTCCTAGTCTGGCCCTCTCGCACCTCCACACAATACCTCCCAAACATGGCCTTTCAACATCTTGTCTAAAATGTTTTCCTCATTATTCGGACTGAAAGGAGTGCGAGAAATCAATTTGTGGTTCGGTGGGGCGAGATGGCCTTATGAAAGGGGGCTATAGTGGCGAGTATTTGTGCTGGGAGCGAGGTCGTCGCCTTTTCTCTTGGCTGACACTGTCAACGAGCTTTCTGGCGCCAGTCCTAATCGCTTGGCTATACGCACGAGACGCTCCTTTCAGCCCTACTTCCAAATGGACAGACCAACAATCCTAGACAAACACATCAGTGCGCTTCAAGGCCCTGGCCGCTACCAGAAAAACCCCATTAATTAATGTTGTGGGAAGGTGGCTTACCAGGGACATCCTGCCTCATGGACGTGAATCACTCATAAGGAGTATTGTATCATTGTTGTTGGGGATTTAGATGCACAATGCTTGCAGAATACTTGAAGAATGTGCACAATGAGGGAGGCGCTCAGTCTAACACCAGTGTTTTCACGCCATGCTATGCGCTAAGGTCGTGTCAGCATGTCAGTGCGATAAGACGAGGTCATGGCCCTGCAAAACGAACCACAAGGAGCGACTAAACACCCTAAGCAACGAGCCCCCCTTGCCTTTGATCTACGTCTCCCCAAATGCCATGATTAATACTCAAGGCTCTTGTTCACCCTGCGAGGTGTTGTCGTGTTTAACGCCACGTAATAACGTCGTCCTATTCATCAGACGCTCCTCAAGACGCCCGTCTTCACACCCTGTCACCTTTGTTGCTGTTTGCTCTTGGTTTTTTGAGGAGCAAATTTCACTAGTGGATCCGACAGCTATGAGCATTCGCTTTATGTTGGGCTTGTGCCCATCAAAGTGTGTGGTGAACTGGGTTGATGCTTAGAACCTGGTTTCTATCTTGGTTGTTTGCATAGGTTTGGTTCATTTGGTTTATCTTGTTTAGCAACCTTTTCAGTAATTTCATGGCAGGTTTCTTAAGACAAGGTCTTATCGCTCTTGAAGGTTGTATTATATACCATAGGCTCATGTTAACCACTGGACAACAAAACTGCTTTACTACCTGAAAATTGAAGTGGAAGTAACTGGTGAAACAGTAATACTTTATAAAAGAAGCAATTTAATTCTACATCCGGAGAAACCGGAAGTGAAATAGTTGCCCCCTCTTGCCAACCAGGTAGAGAAACTTCTTTACGGTTCACACATTGCAGTTGTCATTTCAATGAAGAGGATGCCCTTGAAAACATTTCATTCCTTATGCTTACATTTCCTTTACTATCATGTTAAAACTGCTGTTTTTCCTTGCATGAGAGTTGCATGATTGCTTGCTTGATCCATTGCTGTCTGGCAAATTGTCACCCAAGATTTCCACTTCTCTCTCCCATCTTTTAAGTCGCCATCGTTTCTAGGACACCTTTCACCATGACAGAAGAATCTCCGATGCTACTGATCTGAGGCTTAGCTTGTATGACCAGCTGCCAGAGGTTGACGTAATGATTAGATGACAAGGCTTTGAATCCACACCATGCATGTCAAACAATGACCTCATCCATGGAGTCTTTTACTTGCCCCAGGACAAGTCACCACCAAATTATATGTAGCTCCTTACAGCTGATTTCACAGACTTGGCAGCCCTCAAGCAATAAGAGTCCTGGACTCACATTACAAGTCTATGAGATTGGTTTACAAGTCTGAAATTGGATGTAAGAGTGCCTGGACCAGGGCCCGAACCCAGGACCTTCAGAGGAACCAGTTAGAGGACTATGAGGCCGATACCTTAACCCCTAGGCTACCCACTGAGTACCCAGGTGACCGACGAAAGTCACGAACGGCTCTTTCGTAGAGTTATGCATTACCCATTGGTAAAATTCTCATATTTGTCAGTAGACGTTTTGTTTATGGCCATTCTTTAAATTCCTTCATTCTTTCTCCCTGAAGTGCAGGAACTAGTAGTTTAACAGCCATGCAATATAGCCACAGCCAGTCAGAGGTCAGGGGAAGCAGTTGAAACCATCTCCTTGTTAAAACATTATAATTACGGGTGATCCATGTAAACACCCACATGTACAACATAATTGAATACATAAAACCCCCACTAGCAGTGCTACCATGTTGGTTTGGATATTTGGGAATGAGCCGTGTTTGTGATGAAGGCCAGATGATGTTGACAGACGATGTTCATGAATAATGAGATGAGAAATGAATACTTAATTGGCAGGTTAAGCGCAGGAGTGGCGGCAGCCCTTGATAGCTGTCTGCCCAAGTCGCCAGTCTGACGGCGTCCAACCGGCACGTCGATTCGGCCCCAGGACAGGTCGCCTCACCTTAGAAACGGCCACGCTTTGATGACGTCTTCATACATAAGAAACATGACATACAGTTACTGCGGCTTTTGTTTAGTAGGGGCCAGGCCACTGAGTTGTGAAATTCTCATTCTTAAAGGAAATAATCAAAAACTCATTTGCCAATTGTGCTGTGATTGACCTTTAGAAAAGAGTTTTTTGTCAATTTGCATTTCTGGTGACTTAATGTCGTCTGTGCAGGATAAATGCTTGGTGACTTTAATGTTGATGAAAACCAAGCAGACAGCTTAAACGGATATGTCACTTACATGGTGAATGAGGTGTTTTACGAGCAGAAAAACTCTTTATAGAGACTGACAATGAAGCTCAAGTGCATGGTCTTTCCCAGGAATTTTTCCCTCTCCTTATACTTATTTTTTTTCTTTAATTAATTCTTGTTTTATCAACTTTGCGAGACAAATTAAACTGAAGTTACCTAAACATGTTGGCCTAATTATTTGGTTGTAGCAGTTGCATAGGACAACTATAACAAAGCCCTGACATATATCTGAACATATTTCAAATAAATGAATAACACTTACTATAGTCTATACTTGGCAAGAATCTTTACTTGGCAGGAATAAAATGAATTTGCACTGACTGCCCTTTGGGAAACTTGTGGCCCCAAAAATATCGTTGTATATATCTACTTTTTTACAATTCACAAATCGGCTTGAGCGTAAGCTTGCGTCACGATTGACGTATTGGTGACGAACAGACGGAAGTAGGATATTTGCTGAAACCGACACGACCTGCGTCCGCTCGCGTAATTAAGATGCGGCGCCAGAATGCATTTGACCCCTATGTAACGTTACCTCTTTGGTTACCTGTAAGCCTGCTGTATGGTTACCTGGAGTTAACTTTCACTCAACATAACACGATAGGCCTAACATGTTCATTACAAACATCACTACTTTGAATGAGAAGCCGTATTGTATTGTAATGCGTTTTAGTGTGTTGTAATTGTGTTGTAATGTGTATATGGTTCACTTAGGAGTTCACCCAATTTTTTTACATTTATCTCATACCGCCATTGAGCATACAAAGTTGTGATGTTATGCTGTAAATTAAATGCATAATGTTCGCACTTCCGGTGCGAGAGGTCCTAGGTTCTATTTCCGGGTGATGGAAACTCTTTCTCTAAGACATTCATTCAAATCACCTTTTTGAGCTGGGGTGAACCTAGTCTGTAGCTTGAAGGGTTGCGATAGTTCTTTTCTTACATTTTTTTTCTATGCAATAGGTGAGCAATGTGTACTTTTAATAGAGCTCTCTGATTCTAAGGAAAATTAAAGACTAGCTTGCAAATTAAGAGTAGCCCTTATTTCCAAATATTTATGAAAGATCTTTGACAGTCCTGTGAAGCATGTATGAAGATCATGTGATCTGTCATGTGACCTTAGGTCTGTGGTTTCCTTCACCACTGGGTCGTTGACTTTAAATCATTAGCAGGTCATGATTGCCTGGTAGGCTATGATTGGTAGGCTATCCATCCCCTGATTGTCTGCTGATATGACCTTGGTTATTGTTACAAGGTCATATCATGCGGCATCGCGTCGCCTTCCCACAAGACACCTGGGCAGCACTGTCAGCACCCCCTGGCGTGTTGTGTCGAAACTAGCATTACAAGGGGGCAAACCTTGTGGTTAGGCAGAGATGTTATCTTGTCCCACAATTCTATTGGTCGTGTTCGTGGCTATGAGATACCATCTCCGAGCTGGCCAACTAAACGCCGCCCATTTGCCCCCCAATTTGTCGCCCATAAAAATGCCTCGGGCGTCGCCATGTCACGGCGGATGACACTTGGGGCCAAGGCGACAGTAGACCCAGTGGGAGAGGCTTGCTGGGAGCCGGTCTCAGAACCTCTTAAGATACCCTTCAAATGAAACAAAATATATAAGATTTAAAGAGGAATTACACGAGGTATAGATACAATTTAAATTGACAGTTTGCAATGGATTGCTATACTAAGCATTTGGCAGAGGACCGTAATTAAGATCTTCGAAAGATTATACAGTACTCCTAGAAGTATTGTAACAAGTCCAATGAAGGTAACATAGGAGCAGTATTTTAAGTTGGCCTCACAGTTAAGACTACTATACCTCGTAAGCAGGAAAACTGGACTGACCCATCTCTTGGTAGTTTACCATTGTAAAAACTCCACATAAAGTGCCACCCCACTGTTAAGATCAGTACACCTAAAACGAATGGTCTGGTGGCGAGGTTCGATTGCATAATTTCTATAACTGAGCTCTCTCCAGCACTTTGATTCACTTTATCTTTCAATTCTTGTCTTGCAATTGTAGTTTTAAGTGTAATATCTCCATTTTCAACATGTATTACCCCCAACGGTGTGGGTCACCAGCCCCTGTGGGCCCCATGCTCAAATATGCCACTGGTCCCATAACCCAGGGACACTAGTTACCCGACTGTACCCCACTGTGCTCGCTATCATTATCCATGCAAGGGTAAAACCAGTTGCCCCAAGCACAAGACCCCACGCAACATGCAACCCCATACATGTATACCCTCAGAAATACTTTCAAACAATTTAAAGCTAAAAAAAAAGGTTGAAATACCAAATATGCGAAACGACCTACCTTAAATCTGTATGACTCCTGTGTTTTTTTATTATACTTTAAAGTTGTCAATTTTCAATATCAGATAATATGATTTTATGACAATGTACGATGTGATTCTGGTATTGCTTATAAAATGTACAAGCTTATCATAAGTGGATGTGAAATGCAAACATTATATTTTGATGAGACCTTAACGATTATCGTGAGGTACTATACCAAATGTGATATTATTATAGTGAGACGATTTTTTTAGGTGGGACAGCTAGTATTTCGAAAATTTACAAATTTAAAAATTATTTGTAGTATATATGAAAAACTTCACCAATTCCTTTCTGTTCTTTTAATCATGCAGTGATCCCTTAATTACTGTTAATAATTTCTGCTATTTTGATTGATAAATATTTTTTTAAAAGATTGTGATCTTCAATTATTGTACATTATTAGCTGTTTTGTAGATGACCTATGAAATTGTAAATAACTTTGAAAAAACGGAAAAAAGAAACAAAAAAGATGTTATTATCACGATCAAAATCATGCGTCTATTCAGAGACTATGCTTATCAGTCTAGACAGCTAGACCTTAATTAGCACATTGATTAGAAACAACGGTCTTTAACAAGTCTTTAAGTGTCGAGTATAGACAGATAGATAGATTGATTAATAGATTGATTGACAGGGCGATTTTAAACTAAATGCTTTAATAATTTTATTCCGTTTAAAGACATCACCGTTTGTAATTATTGCATTTATTGTAAGATCACAATAACTAATCCTTAAATATCATTAATACGAGACAATGGGGTAATAATGACATAATAGCCACACTTGTTCTTTTAACAGCAGAGTAACTCCATTGTGATGTATCATTTAATTTTGATCAACCAGACGTCTTGACGACAGAAACAGGTGTCTCTTACACCACAAACATACAATCACCACTTAGGCCACTTGTGTCTTCAGGAAAACCACAAGGGGGGGGGGGGGGGGTGGGATTGGTTATTGTAAGATTTGGGTCATTAAATTGTTAATTAAAATGTTGTAGCTCCCTCCGGATCCGCCATTTATCATTGAGACAATTAAAGTAATGTTAAGATGCTCAGAGCTATAGGGTATAGCCTTTTGAGGAAGGAAGGAAAGAATGAAAGAAAGGAATAAAAAGGAAGGAAGGAAAGAAAGAAAGAAAGAAAAATTAGCTATATTTACCAAAGAAAGAAAGAAACAAATCTGAGCAGTATATACCAACATCAACATGTGGCTAGATTCGCTGGAATTTTCTGAATTCTGATATTGTGGAAGTATTAGGACCCTGCTTGTAAATAGTGTTTGGTGAGGCAGTCCATGAGCTGCACTCGATGCTTCAGGAGGAGTTCTTGATGACGTATATCGGCTCGCTTTAATCACCGTCGTCGGTGGCGTCATTGTGTCAGAAATCGCGTCGCCGACGTCGTATTGTACGTCTCTACGTGAATGGCGCGGCGTCTTCCCAGGAGGTCCTACTTGTGTCTCCCAGAAGGACCCGGGGCACCTCTTAGGTCCTTGGGGCACCACTGGGGCACCACTAGGGCACTGGGAAGCACCCATAAGGTCCTTGTAGGGACATAAGATCACAGCAAGAGACCAGCCTCACCTCACCTCCTTATATGGCCCTATGTTAATCTGCGCTTGTTCCAACTGCCTTAACTACCTGTTAAAATACACTGTGAAGTTTAAGGCAGCAATTAGGAATTCAAATAATTGTACACCACTTTAATTATACGCTATTTCCGCTAATTGATGTCTCCACTCCGAGTGCATTTTGTTGTTGTGGTCTAACGCATAACACATTTTCCATAATAGCAGCCAGTATATAAAACATTGATCAATATAAACTGCATCTCTTCCATTGGACAGTGCTTGTAGGTAACAAATACGAGAATATTTCAATATACATCTGCAATTATGACAAAATGGCATTGTAAGAAAACTTTTTTTTTTTAAAAGACAGATATGACTGGCAGTCAGAAATCTGCAAATTTTCCGTAATAAAGATAGATTAAGCAAGTCTTGTACTCTTAAAAATTGTATGAGCTGTCAATTTTTATTTATAATGTAACCACTTTTTATCACAACAAACGCATGTAAACAATACTGATGGATGACTATTGCACAGCGACTTCGCTGACTTTTAACAGTGACTTTAAAATATAGGCTCCTCCTTAGGACAACAAGCAAATGTGACACATTATTTAATACAATTGCTATCTTTTATAAATCGAACATATTAAAAAAAAGCTACAGTAGCAATAATTTGTTCTAGTTTAATATTTTGTCAGGAAGATCTACCAGAAAATGTCATGTGACAGTATGTAGTATACATTATACAACATTCAAATATCAAATTTATATTTTTGGTATAAATATATACATTTCTTTCCAGCTGTGGGAATTTCGCTTAATATTTACAACACGATACAAACTTCTAATCTCATTAAATGTATGAATAATATATACGGATCATTTGAATAATTCAAATTTAGACATTAAAAAACACTGTCTTCAGTGCCCTCTGCTGTATTATGCAGAGGTAACACAGCCTTTAATGTCTTGGCATCTATATAACTCACTCATAACCAAAATCTTAATTTGACTCCTTTACCCTCAACACGGGTATTTCATCGCATTATATTTCTTGAAATTCCTGTATTTAACAATATAATTTATAAAAAAAAACTTTTAAACTAAAGCAAAGTTCATTATCTCAAGTGCTTTGGCTGAACACAAGTGGAATATTGGAACAATGTGCCATGGCTCAAAGTTCTACATGATACAGCTTCATGTGTATACTTATTAAAAGCCAATAGGCCTGTATGGATTGTATTGAAATTTTGGCCCATCGGAGGCTACGTTTCCAAAAATAGAAATTCTATTTTCCTCAGTCAATATTATTTTTCATGTCCTTTTCCGTTCAGGGCATGTCCTTGAGTACATGTGTTTGATGGAATATCTGATCTCTGCAGAACACATGGCATACACTAGGGGAACAGCTGCAGTGACTGCCTTGGCAACCAACGCTGGCATGGCTGCCATGGTAACGCTGGTGTCACGTGGGTCCCTCACCAAGAACTGCAGACACAAAATGGCGAACGGCGTCCAGGTCACCATGGAAACGACACACAGGGCTCGGATGATCTGTTACGAACATAGAAATTTGGTACTTGAAGTAAATGAAAAGACCGAAAGATAGGTATATATTCTCTGTGGAAAAATCAAAAAAAAAAAAAAAAAGAGACAAGTAATAAGACAGGTGTTGACAAACTTAAGGTATATCCCTGGAAATTGACTTATACAATTTAGATCATCAAACGTACATGGCCAAATATGCTACGTGCGTTTTCTATGAGAAGGATAAACGCATGGTTTTTGCCTCATTATAATTAGGTAAAAACCATGCGTTTTCCATGCGTTTATCGTTCTCATGGAAAACGCACGTGGCACATTTGGCCATGTAGCTTAAATTCACAGGTGCTCACGTGTGATTTATCAACAGTTTGACAACTTTGTGTGGTTCATATGGTTATGAATACTTAATTGTATTCTTATATGTTTACATAATTTTTTTTTTTAATTTTAATTTTTTTTTTTTTGACAAATCGTGTATATACTTACCAAGTCATGGTCTCTATCAGACAACTTCTCCACATTTGTAGAGGTTGTTTTCCTCCCTAAAAATGTCTTTATGAAGCTGCCTGCCATCAAGACATAGGGCAGGACGAAGCAGGTGGCAGTGATGGAGAAGATGTAGGTCTGGTAGGAAGAGGTCGGTGTCTCCCAGTCGATCACACAAGCAACTTGGGTCTTGTCCGAGGCATACCTGAGGAATGATAAGACATTTTTATTCTTGCAAGTTATACATGTAATTCATTATTGTTTTGTGACCCTTGAAAGTCTTGGGCCTCCTCATGGCAAAGGTGGTAACACTGTTGAAGACCTCGAACCACAGTGGCCAACACAGGGCTCTGGGCAATAGAGTCTTTTCACTGAGCAGCCCTGAATTCAACAAGACATAAGTCTATCTTCTCCTCTTATTACTCATTTTGCTTTTCAGACATAGAAAACCATACCCACTGATTCAATAAATATAACTTTCTCAGGCAAATAACAAAAATCAACTGAATGATAAGATGTCACATATACATTAAAATGCACTAAAAAATACTGCTGCTTGGATGCACTTTGCTTCAGCCAATCACAGTCAAGGGCGGGAACATTTTCAGCCAATAGGATTGCAGTATTCTGTCATAGCCACCTGGTGGAAATACAGAGAACCTTCTGTGAAAATCCACTATGCACACTCCAGTTATGCCTGTCTGGCTACACCTTAGTGACCATACCTAGCACAGGCGTGAATGACCTTACATGTTAACACATTAATAATATCAATGACTCAGTCATTGTTTGTTGAAATAAGGCAAGTGACAATTACTGAGAAACCCCCCATCTTCCCAAATATATCATGCCTCTTTGGTTTGACATGATGAAGTTTTCGAGATCACAGTCAATGAAACTGGAGGTAGGGGGCAGTAAGGCATGAACGCAGCAGCTATGAAGCCCCCTCTGGTGGAATGAACAGGCTTATGTTAGCTGTTAGCACTCAACCTCAGTTACAGTGACAGTCAATGTATTACATCACAATATATTTATATATAATTTTCGTGTTACACTGTGTGTCGTCACCTCACAGCTCAGCAAATTATGTACATGTTTTGCTCATTTACTCACCTAAAGTAAATTTCTCTTATAGTCCATAGGCTGGCTTATGGTATTAAAGGTTTAACAATGAAATTGCATAACAATTAGATGTTTATGGGCTGAGTTGACGCATTTCTTGTTCTGACGTGCAGGCAATTCAGAAAAATTGCCTAAACAAAATATGAATCCCTTGTAGTTTTAAGAGATTTCTTAAGTCTACACACAGCCTATCGCCTCCATAGTTTAACCAATCACTTTGTGTGAACTAGCAAAGAATGTCCATAATTAGGTCACTGGGCTGTGAGGTGACGACACATAGTGGTAATCCAATGGAGACAAATTTCAGCACCCTTTTAAGGCTGATTTCTGAAAGTGTCCTTTTCGCCCCCAAAGTAATTTTTGGCAAAAATTGATTAACCCATTGTTTCAATGTATTTTGATTAGTTAGTAGAGAATTAAGCTATCATGAAATTTGAGACAGGTCATATTTTGGTTTTATAGGGCCTCTACCACAATTGGGGACTAAACTCATTCCATTTGCCATCCAATGCATCCATAGGTGCTAAATTATTGACTATCTTCTCAAAGCATCAACACTTGCCTTTAATTATATTGACATAATCTGGACCATTCTGGTCTACTGTGCAATATTTTACACAGTACTGTCTACTTCAAACAAATCCACTGGCAGCCATGACTGGAAGTTTTTCTTGAAGTAAATGCATGACCTAATTACTCATGGAGCATGTTGTCATGTGATTGTGTGATAGAAGATAATTGGTTCTAAATTATGACCATCATCAGTACAAATGACAGATCATGACCTGCCTAATTCCATATATTTGGATCATCTGACTGATCATGCGACCTAAATGTCCGGAAAATGGCAGATCTAAAGTAGAAGAGAGATAGGTGTGTCAGAAAATGTCTATATATATATAGGGTGAAGTCTCAGAGTCTAGTTGCAATAGTGGTACAGGTGAGAAGTGGACAAGCATGGAAATATTTTGAACTAGGAAATATGAGCATTAAAAAAATCCACGTTTTTCCTCCATATGATAGATCTGTCTGGCCTGGAACCAGCTGCTTGTGCTTAGGTTCCAGTGAATTTTTTAATATTTAGGCTGGGTAACACATCCACAAGAGGTTTTCCATGTGGTCCAGAATAAAAAGTACAGTAAAAACAAATGTATAAAATATTAAAAAACAGGGTACAAGTTTGTACATTTACATTTTAACATTTTTGACTCAGTTATCTAAATAACAATTTTGCCTGATGTTTTAACTGATCAAGAGTCAAGGATTCTTGAGTTTCACTTGGTAAATCATTCCAAAGTACAGAGCCATGCTAAATAAATGACTTGGTGCATGGTTTTCTCAGAGACAGCCAAATGAATCATTGACCTTTTTTATATATATAAGAGTATTGTGGCCACAGACCATCTGCATGGTCTGTGGTATTATATGGAAATTGTAAATTAATGACTTTTTTAACTTGTATTCGCAGCAAAATGTTTATGTTACATGGCCAAATTTGCCATGCATGGTTTTCGCCACATTATAAATAGGCAAAAACCATGCGTTTTCCATGCGTTTATCCTTCGCATAGAAAACGCAGGTGGCACATTTGGCCAAATAGGTTTTGTTCGGACGATATACAGTATAATACAGCTACCTTTGGTGTATTTGGAGCGACTAATATTTAAATTTATGCAGCAAATTACAGATGGCAAATTTTTTAAGAGCAATTCGTTGAATGACCTCTCAGCCCACACTGGCCCCACGGTGATAACCTGATTGATGAAATTCATTACCTCGCCCATCCCACGATTGGAACAGTCGACCAAAACGCTGCAGTCAAGTAGCTGATGAGAATGGCCAACCAGTAAGGACGCAAGTAGAGCTCTCCATCTGCAAATCAAATGGATGCAACAAACAAATTCAATTGTTTCAAGGCATGCCAAGAATTGAAGATGTACATGCAATTTCAAACAAGGCTGATGTGAATGTTAATTGGCAGAAATCACAGATAGAAATTACTGACATGAACAATGGACACAAATTATGAAACGAAATGAAAACGACAAGTTTTTAGGACCAAGTACTGATTAAAAGTACTTCCCAGATAGCATTCCGAATCGGACCAGCGTTGTTTCTACATCGTTTTGACGTCGTCGACATTGCGCCGACGTCGATACGATTAAGAATGCTATCTGGGTTGCCAAGTGAAGTAATATGAGATTATTATACAGTACTTGGCACTGGTATGTATGGTGCCATCCCAAGGTTTAATTGTCCGGAAAAACACAGATGCATCAGAATAATTATTATTTTTTTTTCTTTTTAACTTTTAAAATGATCAGTAGCATGCATGTCAAAAGTGACATGGTAATTAATTACAAGTACAGTTAGTTTCATTAAAAACGGCCTGTCAAATAGAAACTAGACAAAGCTGTCATAGCTGGCTACTCAAAACCAGATCTAAAAATACATGTTAATGATATATTAGATTAATTTCTTACATTTACCAAGGATTATTTTATCTGGTGATAGATGTAAGCCGATTATTAGTATAAGAAGTGGACAGAAGCAGCTGGCTTGAGCATGTTTAGACTACAGCCAGGTACAGGTCGCTACAGACAGCTAGAGTCGACCGTATTTTATGAAACTAACTGTACTGTTACATAGGATCTTCATTGAAAGTAAGACTTTAAAGAAATTCTTTGGAAAATCTCGAGATGGTGTCATATTTTTGGCTGCATATTGGCAGCAATTCGTTGAATGACCTCTCATTACCTATTGTACTTACAATATTGAGGCAAGTGGATATTGAAAAATCTGTCGACACTGAGAACACTCAGGAGCAAAATTGAAGATATGCCAAAGAACATCCCCTCAAAGGCGTAGAACTGACAGCCTGCCTCCCCGAACAGCCATCTATGAAAAAAAGACATTTTGCAAATGAATTAATATGGTTGCCACCTGGTTAGCCATGCACAACTTTGTAGATCATAGGTCAACTCCATGTACTGAACATGTAGCTGAATAGATTATTAGTAAATATATATCTAATTTAATTGTTTTTGATCTTCTAATTATTAAATATTAGTAAGTATCTTTCTTCTAAATGTTATTGTATTTCTCATATTTCCTATGCATGACATTAGAAACTAATACGTATATAAATAAATAATAAATAAAAAGTATTAGGTTGATGTTTATACTTAAAGGGATAATATTCATTACTAACTTTAGCCCAAGGTATGGTATCTCACAATTTGTTATGTCTATTTCATATGTCATACTACGTCTACAATATTAATGAAACTTGTTCTGTGGTGTGAAGTCCTGATTACTCCTGAAGAATTATTTGACTTGGTACTCAAAATATAATCTTGGGGATTACGAGTACTTTGGCAAAGTACTTGAGTACAAGTAGTGTCAAGTACTGTACTTAGGATTTGGCATGAGTGTGGTTGGCAAGCGATTTGTGTTTAATTAATCCATGTTATTGCATCAAAGCCTCGTTCACATTTTTTAATACATTTCGGAGAACACTATTGACAAAATTTTGACTACCTTCCTGCAAATGCGGAAGCAGCTGTAAACGGAAATCCGGCCAAGACACCAGCATTGGATATTGCCATGGCAACGTGAACTGCAGCACTACCACGTGACACGAGATTCTCGCGAGATAAGAGAGCAGCCAGGGTCACATGACCTATGACACCAAGTACACCTGGAACAAAGCAGAGAAAGGGGTGTTTTGAATATGGCACTTTTAAAATGCAAAAATGCAGTGATTTTAACAATTTTGTTATTTTAATACATGTAAAAACAATGCAGTGGGGTGGTCCAGTGGCAAGACGATCGCCTGCTCCTCTGAAGGACCCGGGTTCAATCCCAGGCCCGGGCAACTTTTATGAGCATCATTTCAGCTGGATGTCGTTGAGATGAGACATTAAATTGGCGGTACCTTGTACTCAGTGTTTATGCTGAGGCAAGTAAAAGATCCCACCCATGGGGTAAATGTGTAACATGGGTGGACTCCTCCACTCTCTCACCTCATTAATCAACCATCAATAGTGGCAAGAACTTGCCGTACAGGGCTGCACTTCCCATATCTATCTATCTATCTAACAAACTTTGATACACTGTTTGGCTTTAGCACATTTGTAGTCAGGTAATTATAAGCATGCAGTGTTAAATTCACCAGTTATCTCTTTATTTTATTAGATTTTAATTATGAATATGGTATAGGCAAGGGATTGTCTGATGCATGGACTAGCACCTGCATTGTGCTTGAAGTTAAATTGGTTGGGATTAAAATAGGAATAGTATGAATGTTTTAACAATTGCTAGGGAAACATTATATAGGCTGGTTCAAGCAAATTTTGTCTTGGACTAATTTCAAAATATTGAAAACCCGGCTTATCATTGAGTATATTACTAAACATCTTTGACTGAGGTAGCCTACTGAGAGAGTCAGAGTCAGAATAGCATTTATTCACCCACATAATCACACATACACACAAACAAACAAAAAAGGTGATCACATCAAAATAAATACGTAAGTGGGAGGTGAGACCCAAAAGACAAAATTTAACATTTCGCTATAGGGGTGCCACCTGATAAGGGGAGGAACCATCCTGCAGACCACATCATCTGCTAAGTCAACATAAGACAGATAGGGAAAGAAAAGTAAGGAGAATCCAGCTATTTCGATAAAACACAATATCTCAGAATTGGATAATTATCAAGATAAATTACAGAAATTGTGTATTGCTGTTCCAAACAATTTGTCAATTTTGGCAAATATAACATGAAGGTCTATCACATATTGTCGCATACGATCTGTGTGTAGTGGGGCCATACTGTAATTGTTGAATGGTTATAAAAAGATTCAAAATGATGTTAATAAAACACTAGCAATCATTTTCATATTACCCTCTATACCAAGCACAAGGGTTATAGCATCGACATAATAATATAAAGTATTGCTATAATTCAGGGGGATGTAGGTAATTGTGGCCCTTTCTGTCACATACAGAATCACTTATAAATCAGCTGGCTGTCACTGTAATCAGCAATTCAATGTTTTTTCTCCTCAATAATATGAAATTACATTTTAGATTTGAACAAGAAACCATATTTTTGCAATAAACCTCTTGATGTGATTTGATTTTGAATAAACTGCAAGATATAGGTGTGATAAACAACTGTATTTGTCTTATTAACAGCAAAACAAACACTTAGATTTGGTGTAAAATTAAACAGGGTTTTTTTTAATTTTGTTCTTAACAAAAGACAGGTGTACAATCAGCTGTAGGCTGAGAGTTCTTAAAGTTGACATAATGTAAAAACCCCTTTGAATAATATGCAAAATGAAATGTAATAATTGACATTGTGGCAGCATGTAAATAGCCAGAAATACATATTGCTGTGATCTGAAAGCCAATAACTCATAACATGTTTATTATGGAAAAGTTGGAGAAAGGGAGGTGGTGGGAAAACTATGCTGCTGATGTTACCACAGTTATGCAACCACTGCACACGTGCACCATAAGTCTTTGTTGTATTATGCAATTCACATGGGTTGGTACGTACACATATAATGAGGTATATTTCATGCATTTGTCCCAATGTTTAATTGGATACCCAGGTGTTTAGTATAAGCACTATAGTGCTTACGACCCCAATCAGCCAACACAGGAAAAACCCTGGTCTGTTTGATCAATGGGATTATTACACCCGAGTATTTTTGGAACTTACCGTTTCCATGGTTACCACAAAACGCCTCAGAAATAATGATAGAGAAAAGGATAGGCAGATACAGGGTACTATAACCCATTCAACAGCAAAGCTGGACGATGACTTTTAACAGACAGAGAGACACACAGAGATTTATATGAGAGACAGAGAACATGAGGACAATGGAAAAAGAGAATGATGCAGATGACTTCAGTGACATATACTACAGTCCTACACAATAACGTAAATGGTTATTATGTAAACACAATATTGACCTACTGACCTATTATGACGTAACCGATGCCAGTAATGCTGTGGAAGAGGGAGTCATGGTGCTGACTCCTATTGTCTGAGACTGCTAACATTGTCGTGTTGTCCATAGTCACACCTGGCAGTGTAATGTGGACATCACTTCAGCGTGTCTTCTCCTGCATCTGCTACTGTATTGAGAGCGTGCCTGCAGCAGCAGCCAGGTCAAGGCCATCACTAATGAACTGCTTTCTCATTGGCTGTCACGCTCTCCTCTACTTGCAGCTGGCACCTCGCTTTGCAAATTGCTCGTTGGATGAGGTGCCATAATTAATGATGCTGAGACGGTGTTTCAATATACAGGCTACAAGCTCCTATACCTGAATTGTTTAGCACCTGCATCACTTTTATGGTCCTTCTTGATAACAGGGTTAAATTATAATCAGTCAACATTGTATACATGTACCAAGATTTGACGTTTTTTCACCTTCTGGTTTTTTGTTTTTGTTGTTATCAAAAAGTTTTAAAATCAGTGGTTGATGAGATGAGAAGCAAGGTGATACCAAAGACAGTATATGGAATATATGGAATTTGGTGATACCTAATGATAATTATAGATATGCTAGATACTAGTACACCGTCTGAACATGCCATGCAGTCATCACTAGTGCTGCCTAAAAGATGCATGTCATGAGTCGGTAAAATTTAAATTTTCACCCAACGTGTATACATATGGCTACAAATCAGTTCATATCTCTATGCATCATCTGTAAGTCCTCTTTTTGGTGGTAAAACTTCTGTAATTCATCAATCTGATCTGGTCCAGGTCTTAAAAAGGATACATGACTGCATTTTGTACTAATTTTCATATCCCGGCCGCACGAAAGGTTCAAAACTTTCATGGTAATTTTAAATTCTAGCAAAAACTGCATATATCTTATACCTTTTTCTATGTATTGTACATCAATGTCTTGCTCATGAGCTTGCCTATTCGGAAACATTAAGAAAGGCACGTTGGCTAGAGTAAGACTGAACCAAAATGAACATTCTAAAATTTGGAAGTACAGCTGTGATAACTACACTATAATGAACTTTAAAAACGCATTATCTCGGGTTTGTACAACATGTTTTACCTATGCGTTTTTAAAGTCCATTGGTGTATACTGGTTTAATTGTCTGCTGCTCACGCATGCTGAATTGCTGATGTTACTTTGTATAATTTAGTTGGTCTGTATATAATGCCTTTATTTGCCTAATCTATGTAATAATCTATTTTTAAATAAATGATATTTTTTGCCTGTAATACCTTGTACCTATCTAGATGTTTAATGTGTGTAGCAATGTTCAATGTGTTATAGCATGCTGCAGTTTGCTGGAGAGTTTGTTCAATTTTACGGAGATACATAGTGATCAGTTTGATATTTCAAAATCGACAGAACCCAAATTGCATGTTTGTTTGTCGACTGGATCGCATGTTTTCACACCTTGCAATAGAAACATTTTAAAAAGCAAGTCAGATTTATCTTCACCATATTGTTTTGTCCAACCTGTCCACTTCTGACTTGAGACCTCTTCAAATAATATTTCTACAAAGATTAATATTTAATACTTTTTTTTTTAGGCTGGGTGACACATCCACAAAAAGTTTTTCATGTGGCCCAGAATAAAAAGTAAAAAAATAAAATAAAAATTATAAAAAGTACAATAAAAACAAATGTATAAAATATAGAAATCACTGTAACCGTTTGCACATTAAGATAAATTTGAACATGATTTGACTCAATTAGCTAAATAACAATTTTGCCTGACGTTTAAATTGGTCAAGAGTCAAGGACTCCTGAATTTCTTTTGATAAATCATTCCAAAGTACAGATCCATGATAAATAAAATACATTTTCAAGATATGATTTCTAAAATATGGTACGTGGGTATTCATAGTACAGCTATTTCGTGCATTTACATCATTGATATCACAAGCCATTACTTTAGAATTGGGTGTGATGAAATAAGAATTTGTGTGCAATTTGTCTCATAACTTTATGAAATTTTGGCGAAATTTGATAATTGCACCCTTAGGTAATATTTTGTGAATAAAAAGAAAAAGGCACACGACAATAATGATAAATGTCAGAGCAAATTCTCTTTTTTTCCGGATTTTCATGATTTTTTGAAGGTATCGTAGTTCGGTGAAAAGTTGTCTGTAAGATAGAAGGGTGGGCGGGCGGAAATTTAAACTATTTTTTTTCCCCTCAATCTGCTGAGATAATATGTCAATGAGACAATCAAAAGGCACAACTAATGAAATACCAAATTGTATCAATGTACATACAATAGTTTTACAGTTCTGCTCTGGAAACCAAGTGTACCACCTGCCCAATTTCCCATCTTAAGTATGCATTAGGTTCAAAGTTCTGCACTGCGAATAAAAATAAAAATAAATAAATCACTTATATGTGCCTTAATGCCTAGAACTTCATAATTAGTCCAAAATATTGAAATATTGTCGTTGTGCCTTTTTTGGGGTTTCGTGGCCATGAAACAAACTGACATAGTAATGAGGGGAAATGTGCTGGTAAATCTAATTGAATTGCCAAGAGACTGGATCCCACTTATTGGCTAGAAATCATGGTTGCAGAAATGTTGTTATAATTTCAAACCTCCTTTTGACATTTATTTCACATGAAATTGCTGAAAACTGTGTTGTTTGCGGTTCCCCTCTATGTTTACAATGATACCCATAAAATGTTGGCGAAAGAAAAATAGTTCATTTTCCAGCGGTCCTTTACAAGCAGGTTGGTCAGCTTTATCTGAACAGTTAATATACCATAGTTAATGCCATGTAAACTTATGGATTGTTTTAACTTTGACAAAGGCTGACTAACTTGTTAGACATAAATTAAATTAAACCTGGCAGTCCAAATGACTATGTGTCATTTTGACATAGTCAGAATTAGTTAAAGTATAATGTACGTCGAAATATATAAACAGTTAGTTTGCAATCTAAGAAAAAAAAGGTGCCACATAGAGCCACTAGGGTATTTGGGAAGTACCCTATACCAGTGTATTTCGAGGACCTTGAGGTTTTTGAAATTTTTTTATATTATGTATTACGCTAAATCAAATAAGTAACATTAAAAGACTCTTGCAAGTTAGAAATAAAACCAGACCTTGGATTCGAACTCATGTTGGTTGTTTCCATGGTAATCACAAGCCAGTGAGTCACCTTATGTGCTACAGAGAGCTGATTGATTAGTTTGGAATTCAAGCCCATTAATTACAGGCCAGTTAACAGAAACTATAAATATAACTGCTGCTTTATTCTGATCCTTGAACCACCACCAGTAGCAATGGCATCTGTGGTGTAGTGGTTAGCATGGCTGCTTTCTGTGTGGGCAACCAGAGTTAGATTCTCACTCCTTCTCAATTTTTCTTGACTTAAGCTTAGCATAGCACCCATGAAGAACCTTTCAAAACTGAAAAACCTCTGAAGTAGTTCTTCAGAGATGGGTGGAGACAAAATCTCAAAACCTGTCAGGTAGTTCACAGCACCCACGGGTGCCCTAAAAAACCTCATTGTAACTTTATTTCTCAGAGTGTGCTTTATTTAATTTCCGGCTGAAAGATCAAATACAGTTTGAGGGGGCCTATTGTAACATGACAGACAAGATGATACCCTATGTTGTCCAGTAAATATGCTATTATACCATAAACCACCAGTGACCGTATTTACAGATCGGGAGGTAAAAATTGACTGATGTATTACATGCAATAAATATTTATGTGCTTACCACATATGTTTGCAAGTCACAATAAACCAATCAATGCAACTTTATCCCTGTAACCAGCTTTCGAAACAGGTGTCAGCCAGCGATTTCTACCCTCGGCAAAAACATTTGTGGAAGATATGTAGTAACTTTGGTTAACAATTGTCCGTAAGCTGGGCGGATGGGCGGATGACACACTTCGTTTCCAGAGCCGAACTCCAACACCATTGCATGTCCATTGATATAATTAGATTTTTAGTTAGTCCTTATGCATATTTTATGGAATTGGGGAAAAATTAATCTGAAATTCTGCACCTACATGCTTAAAACTTGTTATAAATATGTCTAAAATAGTGTAGTTGTGCCATTTGTGTGTTTCATGGCTTTGAATAATTTAGAATAATTGTAATGAGGGAAAAATGTGAAAAACTTTAATGTTTCAAACTACTATAATTATCTTAGTACTATTATTCATACAGACATGAAATGTAGCTAAAAACACATAAATTATAGTGCTTTCACTTTCCAATTTTATTTTGAATGAAATTTATTTCGTACTTTTCGCCATTTTCCGGTCGACAAAAATCTTTGTCCTGAATGGCATAAATTTGTTTGGTTTGATTGGATGCAACAGAAACTTATTGCACAATCAGAGAAGGCATTGCTCCACTCAAGCAATTATGAGTGACACCTTGACATCGTGAAGATGCACCTACACACTTAAAACTTGTTACAATATGTCTAAAATAGTTTAGTTGTACCTTTTGGGTGTTTCATGGCTATGAATAATATAGGATTATTGTAATGAGGGGAAAATGTGAAGAACTATAACTTCCAGAATTTTCTCAGGTACTATTCGTACTTACATGATAAACATATATATTGCAGTGCTTTCACTTACAAAATTTATTTTCAACTTTTTGCAGAATAATGGAAAATATGAATACATTTCTGAAACTTGTGTTGTTTGCAACATTTCCTTATCCCTGGTACTCCCATGTACAAATAGAACCATACAGTTTTGGAGTTATATATATGTATCTTTTAAAATTTGATAACCTTATTTTGAAATATTTTCTTATTTGATGCATATAAGACTGAGAATGAGGGGGGAAATGTGCAAATTGGTATTTTCCCAAACCTCTATATCTCAACTATGGTCAACCAATATTGTACTTGCAATTGTGTATGTTTTAAAATTTGATAACTTTATTATCATAGTCTTTGTACATAACACATTATATTTATGAAAAATATACCTAAATAATTGACAAAAACTATGACAATTTGCCCTGAGGCCGACTGACTCGTTAGTCAAAATAGCTAAGGGGATCAGTCCTTCTTAAATTCACAGCCAAAATTTGTACGGAGTCAAAATGTTCAAATAGTCCAGTAGAACTTTGTCAAAAAGTAGGGTAAGCGTAACATGGAGTATGGCAGCTATTTCTTTGTCGATATTGGGTAATTTTAGGGTACTGATTCCAAATCTGACGGGTGCCACTTCGGCATCCTTGAGCATTTTGAGATATTCACAAAAACAGTTGCCATGGTTACAAAAATTTGCACATTAAAAATTTCACAGAAAATGTGAAATAGCAAGATTACTATAATCCGTAGCTACAACTGATGTTATAAAATCAATAGCCCGGGATACAGGAATGCAAATATGGTAAAAACTTTGGAGGTTAAAGGTCAAGGTCACTGATGGAGTTATGCCAAATATGGGAATTACTCCAATTTTCAGTAATTTCAAGGATAAACTATGTCACAGCTTTCACAATGTGACAGAAAACCAGGCAAATGGCATATTTTATGAAAGCTTATGAAGAGGTCTTTCTTATGACACCTTATATTTGGTATCCATGGCAACCAAAAGGCTGCTCTGACTGCCCCGTTACCAAACTTATATTTCACTCAGGGAAGTGACATTAACCAGTACAGTCAAATTAATTTACCCATATTGTAAAAGATTATGTTCCAAGTAAAAATTTTGAACAGCACTTTGTTAATAACTTTACGCAGGGTAATGACCTTGCTGTCAAAGGTCAAGGACCTCAATGGAATTATGCCAAATATGGGAATTACTCCAATTTTCAGTCATTTCAAGGATAAACTATGTCACAGCTTTCACAATGTGACAGAAAACCAGGCAAATGGCATATTATATGAAAGCTTATGAAGAGGTCTTTCTTATGACACCTTATTTTTGCAGCACTTTGTTAATGACTTTATGCAGGGTAATGACCTAGCTTTCAAAGGTCAAGGTCCTCAATGGAATTATGCCAAATATGGAAATTATGCATCTTTCTGTCAATTCAATGACATATTATAGCAGTTTTCTCTGTGTAACAGAAAACCAAACATATGGCATGTCATATAAAAGCTTATGAGGAGTGTTTTTTTGACACAATGTTTTTGGTATCCATGGCAACCAAAATGCTGCTATGACTGCCTAGTTACCAAACTTATATTGCACTCAGGGAAGTGACATTAACCAGAAAATAAGGAAATAACTTGATCCATGTCGTGAAATATTTTGTTTCTTAGTGAAACTATTAACAATACTACATGTTATTTAATTACACCATGTTTGTGGTATCCATGGCAACTGATATGCTATGGTATGACTGGTTACAGTATTATTAGAATGTAGTACACAAATCAAAAGAGCTGTATTTCAAATGATGCTTTATTGCAGTGCAGATCATGTATAGGAGAGCAAAGACCTTTTGGCAAACTTGCAACCTACTCTTTAAGATGTAGGTCAAATTGTAATTGTGAATATACAGTACCCAAATGTACCTTATGCAAAACTGCAGGCCAACAAGCAAAAGCACTGACATAAATGAATCGATTTAACAATAATAATATCACTGTAATAAGATTGAACAAAATGAAAACAAAAGCATAGCAGAGTACATAAAAACAACTTGTCTTATTTACATGATTTCCTCAATTACAACTTTTACAGTGTTATTAGTCTTCATCAGAGTTATCTCTGTGGTGAACTGTGCTGTCATTAGCACAGTAATTGTCACCTTGGCATTTACAGTACGTTGTACAGGACAACCCTGCTGCACGACAACTGCAACGATTGCTCGCACAGGGAGACTCAGACTTGCTTGAACATGCAACAACTTGTAGGATTCCTGAAGGTGCAATGAGGGTTTGGCCTGAAACAGGTTGTGGTTGTCCATGCTGATTGAAACTCCAACCATATTCTGAAATATCCAGCTGTGGTGGTTCCAAACTGTCAGCAGAATTCCAGATAATTACCTGCAGATGTGCTCTTTTAATGTGTTGTGCTGACGCATTGTCAGTGGGTGGTAGGCTCCTTAGATGTGGCACTTCTTTTCTGCTCTTAAAAATTTGGTACCTCAGATCATTCATTCTTGATCCTGGTTGGCCACCATAAATCAAATTGAGGAAGTCTGTTCCAATTCTCAACACTTCTTGCATTGATGTGTTTCTGTTATTCAGCTGTTCCAGGTTGATGTCACTTTTGAGAAGGGAATTGGTAGCTGAGATCTTTCCTTTCCAAAAGGATATGAAACTGTATCACATCCGCTCAGTGCATGTACTGCAAGTAGTTTGCCACATTTGTTCCCTAATCCTTGGACAGTCTTGTTCACATCAATTGTGGTACCATCAAACCTGTGCATGGAAACTTGTGTGGAAATTTTGTACTTCCAAACATAGTGCACCAACATGACAAAGATGTCAGTGTCATCCGAAGTAACCTGAATATGTCCTCTACTTTTGTAGAACTTCAACATGTAGTACAAAATGCTGACATCAGCTTCCTCATGCTTACATAAATTCTGTTCTGGACCCACTAAGTGCAGGAATTTTTGTTCGTGGTCTGTGCTGCACAGCAGCTCAATGAGCTTTCGTTTGTTGTGTACAGACTTCATAATGACATCTCTGCTAGGCAATGGAGACTCAACCCGTAGATCATGTTTTTCAGACACTACTCCTCCTGCTCTTCGTCTTCGTTCACTAGATTTTATAGAGGTATCATAATACCTGTCAAATATCAGGTAGACTTCATGAGGCTTTTTTGAGATCTTGCAAAAAGTGCTGCTGAAATTCTTGACACTTGTGGTTTTTGGCCAGTGCACATGATACAGTGCTTCATTTCCATCAATTAACTCCAGATCAACTGGTGGAAGCGTGTCTTTTGTGTACACAGCTAGTTTCTTCACCAAAACACTCTTAACCCCTTTTCTCATATCCCCGTACTCATCAAACAAAGATGGAGGCATGGGTGATAGTTCATACTTTAGTAGGTCTTGCAGGTTCATGTCTCTTTTTTGTGAGATCACAAGCATTCTTGCAAAATGTTTTTCTGCATCGTAGGCATGTCCATGCTCAAGTCGCACACTTGTTTTGCCCTCCTCCATGGTGTGTACCATCTTCTTGAGTGGTTTGTGGAAACCCTCGGGCAACTTTTGACCAAAGTCTGCCACCATTTGCCCACCAATTTCGAGAGCATTGTCTACATTTACAATACTGGAGCTGATTTTTCCACTGACAATGTTTACCAGTTGATCATTGTTCTGAACTTTAAGTGGATTCTGATGCTCCTTTATTTTCGCAATAATGGCACTCCTGTCCAGTGCCTCGGAGGTTCTGCGTCTTGAGCCTTCTTCTTTGTGACTAGATTCAACAACATCCTCCTGCAACTCAGCATGCATGCCATCATAGGCAAAAGCGAGTGTATTGCACAAATGGTGTGATAGCACCCATGAAGCTACCTGCTCCTCACTCAGTGCTTTCCCAATAAGTCCACCCTTTGATTTGCCACCGCGAATGTAAGTTTGTTCCCCAAACTGATCTAGGAATACACCATTCCAGGCACCTTGTCGATGTCTGCACACATGTTGACCATCAAGGAAAGCATCCAGGATCTCACTTGGCAGGCCAGCATTCATTTCGGTGATGTGCCAGTGAATGAACCTCGCATAGTTCCAGTGATTAGCAGCAAAGAAATATGGCAGCAAAGAAATATGGCAGCATGCGTTTCAGACTGTAAAGATGAAGCAACCAGTCACCTTCTCGCTCAGCTCGGATATACAGAAGAAGTATGGTCACTGGCCTGATGAGGCAATCCACCCAAAGTTTGCCTGTCCTTGATAATCTGGACATTTCCAACACTTCCTCCAACTGTGTTACAGTCACATAACCCTGACTGACAAAGGGCTCAAGCAAAGCTTGCACTACCATCCGAAGGCCACGTATTGCTTTTGGCCATGCTTTACCATTCATCATGTTCGGTATTCCTTTGAACGACGCACTCAGAATTTCTTCCAGTCCAGATGAGCACATAAGATTTCCAATGCAGCCAATGAATGACATGATAGTGTGCATACCACCAGGACGTGCAAGGAGATGATTCCATCTTAATGGATTGGACCATTTTATTAGCATTATAACTCGGAATAACTGCATATCTGCACTAACATGAATGATTTGTCTATCACGCCCTTTCATGAACCACTCAATGTACAAAAGTGTTGTGAGAACAGTATCTGGATCTGCAGGAGGTGCATTTATCAGTGGCCCGAAGAGGAACTTGGTGGGTTTCACATATTCTTGAATTTGGTGTCTTGCTTTGCTTGCCATGTACCCTGACCATTCTGACTGAAGGTCATTACCATCTTTATTCTGTAAAATATCTACAAGCCATGTAACATCAGCCTCCTGTGCCACTATAATACTGTTGCTTAGCTGCTTCACTAAGTCAAAGGGCAATCCTTGGTGTAATTCAATCTTTGGAGGGTCGGGTTTAGCTTTACCAACGAAACTATGAAACTCGACAGGCGCCAACTCCTTTAGGGTGATTGAATTGGCTTCTTGCTTGGAAATCCGTGGCAAATTGGGCAAGGCTTGAATAGTATCTGAAAGGATTTATGACTGTTTTTCAAAAACTTTGGAAATCTCAGCTTGACTTTTTCAAGTACAGTATATACTGGTATGAATGTGCCTACATGTTTGTGAAATAGGAAACGGTAAAAAAAAAAATCACAAATTTAGTCAAAGATTTTATGGCCTAATCCACCAATAATGAATACTTTTACTTTTTGTACCTAACTGAGTAGTTCTCATTGCATACATTAGTTTCATCAAATTCTTAGTATTATTGATATAACAAAAAAAAAAAAACATTTATTAACTATATTACATAGTGATTTTGATATCTTACTCTCGTCTGCACTCTGCACAAATTCAACAGCCATGCAATGACATTCGCGGCAACCATTTGGGGTGTACACTTGTAGGTCGAAGTTATCGAACCATGCACTAAGTAGACCATTCCCTTTCAGCAGTCCATCATAAATGCTTGAATCTTCAGCAGTTGCTTTTGCGGCTGACTTGCGAAAACGTAGAACTTCATCATAAGAGCAAATGTAGCCACTGTGGTTAAGAGTGTCTATGAGCTCACGAGATCCATACTGGTGGTGAAGTTTAATGGCTAACCCCAGTGTCGTTTGGTTGAACGAGTTTGTCATAAGTGATTGGATCGACTGTGACAAGCTTAATGATGATCTGGTAGTGACCCCAGATGACACAAGACCACTAACCAGTCGCAAGAGTGTTCTACTTGTGTCTTCCACAGCAGCTTCCAAGTTAAAGGTTTCTAGTGCATATGATACTTTCTTTTCTTTCTGCTTTACTTCTTCAGAAATTAGGTAAATGACATCTGAAACGCTGTCTCTATCATCTGCCTCAACAAGCTTCAGTTGCTGGGGTATATGACTCCGAAGGCAAAACAAGCTGGCACACCCACTGATGCTCATAGCGATTATTTCATCACCATAATTTTCTTTTAGTTTGCTAATTAGTCTTGCACGTTTTGTACGGCTGTCCTGTTGCATGTGATTGTCTGATGAATGTGCATAATATATTTTACACAGTTCAAGTGAAGTCCAAACCTTTGAAGGTTCGTTAAGAATGGCAAGATATACACTGTGTAAAGCATTGTCAATATCACTTGCAATGGTTTTCTTACTTGGGATGGCGTATGTAAGATTTCTCTCAGCAGTAAAGGCTCGGTAACAATCCCGGTGGTACTGTGCATCTGCTGCTTGGAGATCTGACACAGTACTTAAAATATGTCGCTGGACATCCTGTGATTCCTCATCTGTCCTTTCTTCACAGATCTTCAGGAGATTTTGCTTCACTTTACCATCTTGACATTGAGAGACTGGCCGCCATCTGCCGGGGTTTTTAGGATCTCTTGGAAGGCATTCTTCACCACATATTAGGCAGCATCCATGACAGTCAAATAGGGGAACAGATGATCTCCTTTTGAGTGGAGGTTCACTGGCACTTAATTTCTTAGTTCCGGTCCTTTTCAATCTTTGAATATGTAGCCTTGACATGTATGTGGATACACAAGTGTTGTGAAACTTTAGTGTGAAGTCAGGCTTGTTTTGTAGAGCTTCTTCCAGGTCAAAGTGCAAGGAATCATGTCGGTATTTGCTTGACTCTATTATCTTCTGTATTCTTGCAGTGCTCCCAGATACAAGGCTTCCTGATTTATTGCACTTGAAGTAACAGGAGTCTGCAGTAGGTGACATGACAGCATGCTACATCATATTCTGTAAATGAACACAGGGCCACATTTAAACACCTGTTGAAATGAGATCAAATGTATCAATCTTAACTAATTTAAACCTTTAAAAAGGAAATAATTCACCACAATAACTATTTAGACAATATAGTCATGACTGTACATGATACCAATTAATCACCTAAATGTATGTAACATACTAACCTTGTCATTCTGATCATTCAGTTAATTGGTCAATTGAAGAGAGCCTTGGACATTAATTTTGGCTACATCAAATGAAAAGCAATGGAATGATGACGTCACAAAGTAAACAATGGTCCTATGACATCACAAAGTAAACAATGGTCCTATGACATCATAATGGACATAATGGACCTATGACATCATCACTAAGGACCTTGGTTAGCCATGCCAATACCCATGTGCAACTCATGGTAGCAGTGTGGCAATCAAAATATGCATCACTGACTCAATTGAAGAATTTGGTTGCCATGGATACCAAAACTAAGTTTTCATAAGAAAGTACTCTTCATAAGCTTTCATATAATATGATAATGCAATGTGCATGAGGGGCCGCATGGATAATCTTGTGTCATGTACATGTACCATGGCATACATTTTTTCCCCCTTTTTAAGAGCTGTAGCAGATTCAAAGGTGGGGGGGGGGCGGTTTAAGGGGGGTTCTTAGTCCAGTAACTGAACTAGGGGGTTCTTGGCCCCCCTCCCCTTCTTGGCCTAATACATCACTGTGCATAAGAAATTAGAGGGAACACTGCAAACAATTTTGGATCTGCCCCTGACTTAAGGGTTCTTCTATATAACAAAATTAAATTAAATTGAATTGTTGATGCAATGAATTGTGTATTTATATAGATAGATATTAAATATACCTAAAGACAATATATTTATATTAAAGGGGAACTAATGGAAGTTTGTATGTTAATTTCAAAAGTTCAATTAGATGTTAAATAATATATTGCAGCGAAAGGAAATGTCTTAAACTCTAGTTTGATATGATTTCAAGCCAATTAAAAGTGTAATTTGCACCAATCGCCGACATGCTGGGGGCCGCCATTATTGCACACAGCACGCAAGACAGTGACGTCACTTATGTACACTGCTAGGCCATATATGCATTCAGCCATATGAATCAATTCATAATCCTGTTGATTAAAAGTCATTACATTGTTCATTGCAATTATAACAAGAACATATAGCACAACAACATAAAGGGTGTTAATTACAATTCTTTTGGGAATACAGCATAATTATTGCATTAATTGCAATGAGCAATTTGAATCTAAGAATTTAGGTGTATAGGCATGGGCAAATAAGATTTTGTTTCTAAACTTATTTGCTTTGTAAATAAAATATGTTACATAATACTTAGGGGCAGTGTGCAGTATTATTTATTGTATAAATATATTTCATAGTATCTATATTTAGAGTATATATAGTGTTAGTGGGGATGTTTTAAGGGCATCATCTCCTTTACCAAGATTAATATATATTAATTACCAAATTGTGCTTATTTCAATTGTATGTTGGTTTGCGTTGCTAGATACATGTAATGTAGGCCTACCAGTTTAAAATAAATTTTAATATCAAAAACTAATTTTCAATTTGATAATATATATATTTTTTTTAAATATGAGTTTGAGGGGGTCATCCACGTCAGTGTTTTGTAGATAAGAACTTAGTGGATGTCTCCTGATCAAAGGTAATTGGATTATAAGATGTATTTAGACTTTTTTTATTTTATTTTATTTATTTACTGCTTATTGTTTTGCCTTGCTGCTTTTGTTTGTTTTATTTAATTTGATCTAATAAACTCTCTCTCTCTCTAATTGCATTGTCTCAAATAGTTCAATGGCAATTACTTGACACTCAGTAAGAACTGCTCTGAAAATGCAATTAACTGTATCTAAAACTGTTGTTGACAGTTGTTCTCACTAGAATTGCAATGCTGAGCCTCCAGAATACTTGGCTGAGATTTATAGTACAACAGTGACGTATTTCCGGTCAGTGCAAAACACCGGGAAAATCAAAAATGGCGGCCTCCGTGGTTCACAAAACGGAGCAATAAATGCAGGATATTGCTTTACCAGGGCACATATGCAAGTTTTGAATAGCGTGGATGTGTTTCTATGGACCCAAGCTAACATCTGAGAGGTAAAGTGCTCAAGGGGTTAGTTCCCCTTTAAAGATAATATATTCAGGTTTATCATATATTATCTTATATAGTACACATAAATAAATAATGTTTGCAAGGTTGATTAATTAATTTGTGGTACTAGTTTGGATAGCGACTGTCATGTCACACCAGAAAAGTGTATAAGACTGAAATTCAGACGTATTTAAATTTATTGTACCAAACAGTTTTCAGAAAATACCTAAAATTATAAGTAGCAATTTTGGTCTACATGGTTAGCGACTGTCATACCACATGCCATTTATTGGAAATAGCATGAAAATTAGTGACATTAAATTTCAGTGTCTAAACAAAATCCAGAAAATACATATTCATCATTGATATTCTGTTGTATGTTTAAAACCCATGATGTTTCATTAGCATCACTGTCGCGGTCAATTTCACTGAAGTGATTTATTCAACTGGTGTTGAATGTTGTATTGAAGTCATTGATGTAATCATTATGGTTATCCACTAGATTAAGCTGTTTCTGTTGGTAACATTTTCTGACACAGGAGAAATCGAACTGCACCTATTTGACTAATCAGCTATCAAAATCGGGTTATCAGCAAGCTGTCAAAACCGAGTTGTCAACACACAGATTCATTTGTAAACAAAAGTACGTGCTTGCATTAGGCCACGCCCACATCTATTTATAGCCTGGTACTATTTTAGGGCTTTTCCCGAAAATAACAGCCTCCTCTTTCCTTATTGATATCTTATGAATGGACTGCAGGTTGGTGTTGTTTGCATTACTGTTAGTTCATATTTCCTTCTGCAATTAAGCTTTATTTCATTCCCTTCTGCTCGTTGCTTGCGTAGTCTTACTGATGAACAATGAGGCCTTATGCATTAATTTCTAAGGCCTAAGCACCACAGCCAATCACAGAGTCTGTTAGAGCTTGTTGCCTTGCAAAATGGCCTTGCAAAGAAATAAGCTCTACTCTGATTGGTCGAACGTTCATTTAGTTGACAAGCCTCATGGCAATGGACATGGCTCCCATCCAGTCCCATGAAACATTCAAAACCATAGTTCTACTGCTTGTCCAGTCTTGGAATCACCTAGAAATGGTCATTAATGGAGTTCTAACGTGAGTTTCTTCAAGTTTGTCAGGAAAATCCTAAGTAAAGAACGATTTTTGTGTAAGTTGAGCTAAGTAGGTCATTATTATTTTGTGCGCATCATGGCCGCGCAGAATATCTAGGACAACATAGTTCCGATCCGGTCATCTGAGAATAGCATGACAGTAGATTTTGTTTTTGGCCAATCTCTAGTCATAAAAGCCCTACGGGCGGCCCCTACGGGGCCGCTCCTGCGGCCTAATATGCCATTTGTCTAGTTTTCTGGCCCATTGTGAAAGCTGTGACATACTTGATCCTTGAAATGACAGAAAATTGGAGTAATTCCCATATCTGGCATAATTCCATTGAGGTCCTTGACCTTTGACAACAAGGTCATTACCCTGCGTAAAGTCATTAACAAAGTGCTGTTCGAAATTTTTACTTGGAACATAATCTTTTACAATATGGGTAAATTAATTTGACTTTACTGGTTAATGTCACTTCCCTGAGTGAAATATAAGTTTGGTAACGGGGCAGTCAGAGCAGCCTTTTGGTTGCCATGGATACCAAAAATAAGGTGTCATAAGAATGACCTCTTCATAAGCTTTCATATAATATGCCATTTGCCTGGTTTTCTGTCACATTGTGAAAGCTGTGACATAGTTTATCCTTGAAATGACTGAAAATTGGAGTAATTCCCATATTTGGCATAATTCCATTGAGGTCCTTGACCTTTGACAGCAAGGTCATTACCCTGCGTAAAGTTATTAACAAAGTGCTGTTCGAAATTTTTACTTGGAACATAATCTTTTACAATATGGGTAAATTAATTTGACTTTACTGGTTAATGTCACTTCCCTGAGTGAAATATAAGTTTGGTAACGGGGCAGTCAGAGCAGCCTTTAGGTTGCCATGGATACCAAAACTAAGTTTTCATAAGAAAGTACTCTTCATAAGCTTTCATAAAATATGCCATTTGCCTGGTTTTCTGTCACATTGTGAAAGCTGTGACATAGTTTATCCTTGAAATGACTGAAAATTGGAGTAATTCCCATATTTGGCATAATTCCATCAGTGACCTTGACCTTTAACCTCCAAAGTTTTTACCATATTTGCATTCCTGTATCCCGGGCTATTGATTTTGTAACATTAGTTATAGCTATGGATTATAGCAATCTTGCTATTTCACATTTTCTGTTGAATATTGAATGTGCAATTTTTTGTAACCATGGCAACTGTTTTTGTGAATATCTCAAAATGCTCAAGGATGCCGAAGTGGCACCCGTCAGATTTGGAATCAGCACCCTCAAATTACCCAATATCAACCAAAAAATAGCTGCCATACTCCATGTTACCGTTCACCTATGATTCTACTGGACTGAAAGGTAAGCAAGAAAAGTTAGTAAAAATTGTCTAAATGTAAGCTGTTCCAACAAGAGCCCAGTGAGTCAGAAAGTCTGTGTTGTCATGTACCTGCATTGCTGACGTCCATTATACCTTTGCGTACTTAATATCCCATCCTGTAGCCCCCCCCCCCCCCCAGCCTCATCAATGCATTTTAAGCTGTGCACATGGTACAACTTTATCCGCTGTTACATGGTTACTTATCTATGTCCATCCCTTTCAGAATGTGTTCATGGGTTTTCGGGGATTTACCAACAATCCTCACATATTAATTTGGTCTCTAACTGGTGCCCAATGTGTATTTCCATTATGTGCTTAGAAAAGGTTTACTGATAGTACTACTATAACTGCATATGAAGGAAAATGAAAATATTGTGATAGAATTCTTTCACCTGAATACTTATGATGTCTTGCAACACAATTGATTAACCTACAATGGCTGTTTCTGCTCTACTGGAAAAGACTTCTAACGGAAATGTTTTGCGGGGAATATCATTGTGGATTGCATGCTTGGTTAATGCTGCTCATTGCTTCAATGTTGGTGTTTATATAGATGATGTGAAGTCTTTCTACAATGTAACTCAGGTGCAAGGTAAGATACTTTACTTTTCAATATGCAAGGCTTTGTAATTTATAAATCGCAATTTACACCCCTTCCCTACCTAATTGATTGCTTCCATGGGCTTACTGCCCACCAAATATATAAGACTACTTTGACCATATTCAAGAGTTTCTATGCTTTTGGTGACTGGTATATATCAGAAAATAATAAGCCTAAAATAACGTTTTATTTATGGTAGATTCTTCACTAATTTTAATATTTATAATTATTCCAGTTGAGATCATGATGGCTGTTTCCATACTGGGGATGTTCTGTGGTCTACCTGTTGGATATTACGTTAAGCGTGTGGGAACAACGTATTCCATGCTAACCGCTACAATTATGACAACTGGGACCACTTTGTTGCTTTATTCATCAACTTATACACCATTGTTTTACCAGAAACATTTTTGGCTTATCACCTTATATTCATTCTTTCTGGGTAAGATACCAAACCATACAAATATTTTGTTATGAATAGCACTGCCCTATACTCTTGCAATGTGTGTTTGATTCCATATATGTTTAGCATTGTTTACATTGTCGCTTAGAAAAAGGTTTCTAGGATGACAATTAATTTCCCCTAGATCTTACGGAAAAAAACTTCAGGCAGATGCAACATAACCACAAGATTTCCACTATGCAGCTAAACTATAATATAAATCTTCCACTTTTACAGGATGTGCCTCACTAATGATGCTTCTCTGTGGCGCTGGCACCAACACCTCAAATTTCTGCCACAGACACACTGGTAAGGTAGCAGCACTCACTTTAAGCACTACGGGATTGGGACAGTTGGCTTTTACCAAACTGTACTCAAAATATTTTGCAGAAAAAGGAGATATACGACACTGCTGGCTCATGCAATCAGTAGTATATTTTTCAGTCAATTCATTTGGTACCATGTTTTTAAGAGACTACAGTCATCTAGTGACCAAATGTGAATCAGAACCAGCATCCTTGAAACCAGCTCTGCAAACTAAGAACGGGATAAAAGAACCGCTAAAAAAAAAACCACAGCCTGCTGCAGTATCAGAAGAATTATCAGGCCTAGATCTGGCAAAAAATCTGAGCTTTCACCTGCTGTGCTGGGCTTTTTGGTTAAATGCTGCTGTTGAGAATATGGTTAGAATGAATGCAGTGGCATTTCTTGTATCATTGAAGCATGACAATTTAAAAACTTTACTGATAGGTGGTGCTCCGGTTATGGCTGCCTTCTTAAAACTATTTATAGGGATTTTGTCAGATAAATTCATCGAGTCTGTTCCACGTACTTCTTACATTGCTCTTCTGACTTGGTATCAAGTCATTATACTGTTCTTTTCTAGTAGGTACGGAGACAACACCTACCTGATAGTTAACTTAATTCTTCTGAGCTTTAATGTTGATTATCTGTACCTAAGCACATACGTCGCAGTGGTTAAGGATATGTTTGGTAAGAAAAACCTCAGTATTAACATGGGAATCTTGTTATTTGGCTACGGATTAGTTACAATACCTGTGCTTCTAATTTTTAGCTTTCATCATGATAGACAAGATAGTTCAGACAAGGCTGTTTGCTATGGCTCTCAATGCTTCACAACAATATTTCTTTGGAGTGGTGGAGTTTTAACCATGTCAGCCGTTTTAATTACCTGGTTTAATGTAAGGGAGCGGCAATGGAGAAAGACAAATCTAGCCAAATGAATACACTAAATGTTTATCTTTAGGCAATCGTATGAACAAGATATGAGCAAATGCCACACAAATTTCAACTCATTGAGAGCGTAGTATGTTTTCATCTATTGGTTTGGTCACGGGTGTGGCGACTTGCAACCAATTGTTGTCCAAATATATTTATGTCAAGTGTATTTAATTCTACCTGAAAATAAACCTCTGGTGATATGGGCTTTATAAAGTGTTAAATATATTTATAAATAAATTATCACAAAATATTTCTTGGTCTTGTTGTTTGTTAGCTGTTACGATCATGCTTGTAGGAAGTACTGTTGAATTCATTTGTATTTGTGCAACTGATTGAAATAAAATTTGGACTAAAGTTGAATTTTCACAACTTGAGCTGTCATTTGAATCTGTGGAAAAAACATATGAATTTCTGAAGAAACTGATTCCCTTGTTTGGCAACATTACTGATGTGAAATTAGTTTTTGAATGTCATTTCGGTTCATACATTTGTTGAAACAAATTCTTCTTGAACTTATTATAAATGCTCATGGCAATCTTTAACCAACATGCATTTTAGGATCAGCAATACTGATTAAGTGTACACAGAAATGAGTTGAGGCCACCTCAGTTAAAATAATGCTCCTTAATATAGCTTTTTGGTTGAATGCTGCTGTTGAGAATATGGTTAAGCCTGCTTTATCTGTAGCACAATGACTTTCCCTCGCGTGTACAAGTGGCGGACACTTGTCAAGAGGTAAATTAATGGTGGATCATTGATGAACTTGTAATATATGTGATATGTTCAAGATAGCACAAATTCCAAAAAAAAGTAAAAAAAAAAAATATATATATCATTTTTATTTATCAATTTCAGGGGGAGGAGGGGATGATTGCATTGATCATCCCCCCCCCCCCTTCCCAAAAAGTGGGGGGGGGGGGTATATATTCCATCACATCCCTCCCTGAATCGATGCCCCTGTCCTCAATTCAGTGATGGAAATAGGTTTTCACACTATGTATGTCATGTATGGTATCAATTTACAAGTAATGGGGTAAACTTTTGTATATTAAGCTGAGACTTTGTGCTTTGTGCAGAGCAATTATCGTTTGGCTAATTTTCCCTTATTATTCAGGTGAATTTTTCATATTTTATCTCATCAAATATAATCATGGGCTACTGCAGCAGTATACCCTCGGCATATCTGAGAAAATTAGACAATGACTATTGACCTGTGAACTTATTAATGGGGGCCCAAAATGAAAATACATTGCAATACAATTTTGGAATGCACCCTTGCATAGATAGTAATTAGCGTGCCAATAGTATAGAAAGTTCATAAACGGCAAATTATCTTATTTTTTTGCAAATTATTTTCGAATGTCTTACAAGCAAAGAGTACAACAATAAAGTTATCTAATTTAAAGCATACATAAATATACTTTATTTCTCCAAAAGTTAAGGGATGTCATTGTAAACATTCTGTACCATGGTTTTGGGAATGCAGCAAAGAAAAGAACACAATTGGAGTATTTTCCATATTTTCCATATTTTCCATTATGATGTAAAAGAGTAATAAATCATCAATCGGACATAAAGTTTTTGAAAGTTAAAGTATTCTTATGTATGTAGTCATAATAGTAGTTTAGATGCAGATGGTTAGGAAATTATGAATTTTCCACATTTCCCGTTCATTATCTGTCTCATATACAAATAATATGACAATAAGGTTATCAAATTTTAAAACATATATTTCTATGCTCTAATTCTTCAGAGTATTGGATATCATTGCAAACATAGGGTAACAGGGTTCAGGGAATGAAGCAAACAACACACTTTTCAGGAATTTTTCTTATTTTCCATTATTATGAAACACATGTGAAATAAATGTCAAAATGAACTTTTGAAGTGAAAGTACTATAATTAACTATTTAATTTTAAGGATAAAAAGTAGTTGTGCTATGGAGGTTAGAGAAAAGTTCAATCTGCATAGTGCATACAATAGTAATATGATAGTTGTATTATGACTAATAAACGCTTGGTTGGGCATGATCACCTATTGTACAACAGAATCCAAAACATTGCAAAGTAATTTACTAGCAATCCACCAGCTCATTTATACTTTTTCATAATATACCCAAAACTGTAGTCATACTATGACGCACCATATCACCACAATGTTTCCCATTAGGTATTTAACATAACTTCATGTATAGTAAATGTATTGGAAGTGTGAGTGTTATTTCCTTTCACTCTTCATTTAATCAGTGTATATATAATTCGCAAAACTGTATTCACGAGGGCTCTAGAAACAATAAATCTTGTCCTGGATTTGCTTTCTAAATTAAATTTGAAATAAGTATGGGGTAAAACTTCAATGCAATCAGCTGTAACCACAACTGACATGCAACTATTAACATGCATATCAAGAAGAAAAACATAGTACAGTTATATGCAGCCTTACATTAGTCGAAGTTATTACTTATTACTTGAAAAAATAATTCAGATTTATATGCCTGCTTTGTTAATGCCTAAAAGGCCTTTGAGACAAGATCAGGTACGATAAACTTTTCGAGAATGAAAAACTTGATTTGGACACTTGTTCAGTGTAACATACAATGCCAAAAAAAAAAAGTATGTGTGTCACTTAACGTCAGACTTCTCACAAACGAAACTCAAGGGTGCAAAACTGCAATGGAAAAATGAGGTAAAACATCTCTGAAATTATCGGAGTTCTAATCTTGAAGAATGCCAGCAGTCCGAAAGAAGAAGAGCGACCTTTTCCAGACAGTCAATTCAGAGATAGGAATGCTTTTTACACAAAGCAAAAGCATCACATGATTTTCAATTTAACTGGAATAGACAAATGAGCCAGTGTCATTTTGGCTAGTATATGTGTGAAAGACAGTTGTTAGTGTGATCAGAGACATCTGTGCTTGTCGAAGTGATGGTACTTTTATTGCTGGTTTTTACTTATGAATTACATTTTACTTGTGATATCATGTGTACAATTAATTTGATTTTACACATCTTATTGTATTAACTTTCCTTTGTAACGTAGTCTTATCTGACCATTGTTTATATGATTGTATGGTTATTCATTCTATTGTCCTTAATTGTTGATATTTGAAGTCAGTGTAATATTGCATATCTGCTATTTTGTTTCAGACAATGGAATACAAAAGGCCTTTGTGTATGCACAATGCATACAATAGATTTGTTTATGCTGTTTGACCTCCATTGAAATGGCAACAAAAGTCTTTATAATAACTTTAAAAAATTAAAAATTGTATAATTCTGGTATCTCTAAAATTAGGTATAACATCATTTTCTGAATGTTTCGTCATGAGGCCAAGTTTATAAAAGGGGCACTGAGAACAGTGAAGAGAGACACAAGATCTGCAGATTCTGAAGACTCAATGTAAAGGATGATGAAAAATTGTAAATTTTGCTTATCTTTGTTTATTCGTAATTCAATCAGCGAGCTATGTACTTGGGCTAATTCGTAGAACGCTCGTAGTCCTTCCAGATCACTCGTGAATATCCGTGGAGAGGGCAAACATTTTTAAACATGTTTAAAAATTTGGCGGACATTCGACGGGTTAATTGTTGAAGAATTTATACACCAATACAGCCTCCTGTTTGACCACAAGTGAGCATGTATAGTCTGTCTTGGATTACTCGTAACAGGCTTAAGACCCAGAGCTATACATGGTCACCACTGAGAAAGTTAGGGCTGATCACAGACAACCGAGGAGATTTGTGCCATCCACTCCAGCAAAGGTACATTTCCTGGGTAGTGCCATCATACTGCATCATTGAATTACATTTCTGGAGAGTCAGGTGGACTGTGATGTACCATCATTAAAAGGACTGTTGTCGAAGAATAGCAAGAACCATCTCTCAAGAATTGTTGTAAAGGACTGTTTCTAGGACTGTTGTCGAGGACTGTCGGAATTTGAAGGACAGTGAATCCGAACTATTTATTTATTTGAGTGATTTTATTAATTGTATTTTGTTAATTTAAGAGTATTTAATTATCAAACTGTTAACTTTTGTGTTTGATGTGCATTGTGTCACGTAACACCCTTCTTATGTTTTTATTGTACTTTGGATTAATTAATTATGTTTCCATATATATTTACATGTGAATGAATAATATGATATATATACATGCATTATTAGTGTATAAAATTGCATTAGGCAGGGACGGATTAGCAGAGGTCCTGGACTGTGTATTCCTTGCATTTTGTAGAGGGATATTTTACTTAATTTCTGCATTCTTCATCATAGAGAAACCATATGGTTACTCTATGCTTCAAGTATATATCACAGTAAAATTACTCAAGGAATTAGTACAATGAACAACAATAATCAATTTCAGGAACTTTTATTCATTAGATTCTATCAAAATGTACACATATATACACATATGCACATATAGAAACAGTTTAATCAAAGTCAGTGGTTTCTGAAATTCCAATATGATGTTTCAATTTTTATGTATGAACTTCTTAGATTGTGATTATATGACTTATCTATGATTGAGTGGAGTTTTGAATGATCATTAACTATTATATCACCTGATCTAACTCCTCAATGCAATTTAATTACACTTACAGCTATGAATAAATCAGATTTTAACAGATATCCTGACAGTTTATTCTTCATTTCTTGGCTGCAAACTACCTTTCAGACATCAAGGGTGTTCATGAGAACGGATTCAATGGGTTCGAGTTCTGCTTCGGAAACAAAAGTGACAAGCCCGTCCACCCACTCATCCACCCATTAATGGACATAGAGTGGTAATACTAACCCCTTTGAATTTTGTTTTGGAGTTGAAAATTAGAAATGTCCGTATTTCAGCCTTACGTTAATTTTAAAGTCATCGTAATTTGATAAAGGGAGAAAACCCTTATATGGTATGACCTGATTTTATTTTCAGGTATAATGATAAACATACACTTGAACAAAAATATTTTGACAACGACTGGTTCAGGACAATTGTCCCAATCAATAGTTGAAATACACTTCAAAATCATGTGGCTTTTACTGAGATCTTATTCAAATCTGAAGTCAGAATTTCTCCATTATGTCAGGATTTTAATCCATTTATGCCAACATTTTCAAAATTGCTAAGTTTATTATATGAAATCAACATTTGATTGAACACATTGTCTGAACGTGTTTATGTCATATTACTTTTTCAGAAGCTGTTCAGCTTATTTCCGAAGCTATAATGATGAGATCACCAGACTGTGGGTCCAATATAATGATAATTATATACACTTAGACAAATATATTTGGACTGTCAGGGGAGCTGCTGTATATTACATAACAGGCATAGCAGCTCTGAAAAAAATAGTACCCTATACATGTATGCAATTCAACCTATACGGTTGACAATAAAGCCTTGTGCCCATATAACCATTAACGACTGGTTTCACTACAAGTGTCCCAATCAATAGTTGAAAATACACTGCACTCTAAATGGGTTGAAATCATGTGGCTTACTGAGATCTTATTCAGATTGCTTTAAGGTAAAGATTTAGCATATTCATTCGGCTTCATTTTTCTTTCTCCATTGCCTTTCTCTTACAGTTAACCAAGTGATTAAGACAGCTGCTGCAGTTAAAACCACACCACACCAGAGAAATATTGTTGCAAAGCATTCAGCACCATAGCAAACTGGCCTTTGTGAACTAACTTGTTTATCATGATGTAAACCAAACATTAGCAGAACAGGTATGGCAACTAATCCATAGCCAAATAACAAGATTCCCGTATTAATACTAAGGTTTTTCTTACCAAACTTATCAGAAAAAACTGCAACATATGTGCTGATGTATAAATAATCAACATTGAAACTCAGAAGAATTAAATTAATTACAAGGAAGGTGTTGTCTCCATGCCTACTGGAAAGGAACAGTATGATTACTTGATACCAAGTTAGCAGAGCAATGTAAAAAGTACGCGGAACTGACTTAATATACTTATCTGACATAATCCCTATGAATAGTTTTAAGAAGGCAGCCAAAACAGGAGCACCACCTATCAGTGAAGTTTTTAAAGTCTCATGCTTCAATGATACAAGAAATACCACAGCATTCATTCTAACCAAATTCTCAACAGCACCATTTAATAAAAAAGCCCAGCATAGTAATTGATAGTTCAGATTTTTTGCCAGAGCTAGGCCTGATAATTCTTCCCATACATGTTTTGGTTGTTGTATTTTTAGCGGTTCTTTTATTCCATTCTTAGTTTGCAGAGCTGGGTTTGAGGATGCTGGTTCTGTTTCGCATTCGGTCACTAGATGACTGTAGTCTCTTAAAAATATTGTACCAAGTAAGTTAATTGAAAAATATATTCCTGATTGCAGCAGCCAGCAGTGCCGTAGGTCTCCTTTTTCTGCAAAATATCTTGAATACACTAGGGTAAATGTCAGAGGTCCCAATCCGGTCGCACTTAAAGTGAGTGCTGCTACCTTACCAGTGTGTCTGTGGCAGAAATTTGAAATATTGATGGCGGACCCACATAGAAGCATCATTAGTGAGGCACATCCTGTAAAAGTGGAAGATTAAAAATAGTAGCTGAAGCTAAGTACTTAGGATTTAAGGTGGATGCCTTGTCTCATTGTCACTCTAAAAATAAATCCTGACCAAAAAACCATGGTCTCTTGGCTTGTTCTATACCATACCAGTTTAGGTTTCTTAAAAAAAACTAGCACATTGTAAGAAAACCAAACTAGTTAGCTGACTAATAAATCAGTCCACACAAAAGTATAATTGGGTCATTCCATGTCAAGTCAACCAATGGTCATGACCCTCTCATATTTTTTTTGTATTTCATACACTTAAACACATGAGATGATTGATGTTTTAAATCGCTATCACTAAAATTTCGAAAGTTACAATCCTTTGAAATTTGAGAAAATCATATTTTGAGCCATCTTTAGATTAGAATATTTCCTAAATGGCAAGAGATCCAACAAAAAATATCTGTAGAATATTTGTATATCACATCATGATATGACAGAAGTGTCACATCAACACACTCTAAACCCGGCTTATTGTTTTGGCTTAAATGATTTGGGTTGAATGAGGAGTTACGAGGTGACCAGCTGTGTCAAGTTATTGACTTATCTATCATGCCTGGGCCCAGTGTACTGGTAACTCAATTGGTTAAACACATGCCTTATATCCCAGAGGAACTGGGTTCAAATGTTTAGCTGAATGTTTTGTGGGAATCTTGATTGTATTAGATTAAATAAAACACAAGATTCTAGTTTTGAATCATGTTCTATTTAAAGGATGTAATAAAATGGAAAAAGCGCTTATTTGTCTAAAAAACAAACACTGCTCAAATGATGATAAACTTATAGGACAAAAAGTGATTTTAACTAATTCAGGTGTTCAAATCCGAAGTCAGAATTTCTCCATCCCGTAAGGATGTTGATTCATTGATGTAAAAAATTTCAAAATTGGTGGGTTTTTAATATGTAATCAACATTGATTGAACACATTGTCTGAACGTGTTTATGTCATATTACTTTTTCAGAAGCTGTTAAGCTTATTTTCGAAGCCGTAATGATTAGATAATTAGGCTGTGTGTCTAAAAGTAAATAAAAGATGCCAGATATGTAGTTACTGACAATTTCCTGCTCATATTAAATGTCTAATAATACTTAGAACTAAGCATACAAGATTGTCAAATTTAGTTTTACAGAGGCATATCTGGCCACTACACAAAGACAACATGGCTATAACCCTGATTTACAAAGTTTACAAACGGTGAAAACTCTGAAAAACCATACTTTCCAGTAAACCACATGAAAAACCAAGATGTTTCCTGTGGTTTCATGTAAAATATCAAATTTGAATATGTGCATAACAAAGTTTAGTTTTGTATAACAATTTTTGGTTATAAAATCCACTGGTTTTTCATCTTAATTGAAAATTGTCCTTAAATGTTTTACAGTGCCTATTAGCATCTGCCTGAAGGTCGCCCCCCCCCCCCCCACATCTCAAGAAATTAAATGGAATAGTAGAAACCTTTGTTCTTAAACAAGGTCAAAGAAAATGGTTTACCAATTATTTCCATGTAAACATAAAATGGAAGCAAGGGAAAAATTGCAATTCCATGCATGAGTGAAAGGAGCAACACTTCCATGGTTTGGTGTCTTTACTTACCCAGAAAGAATGAATATATGGTGATGAGCCAAAAATGTTTCTGGTAAAACAGTGGTGTATAAGTTGATGAATAAAGCAACAAAGTGGTCCCAGTTGTCATAATTGTAGCGGTTAGCATGGAATAGGTTGTTCCCACACGCTTAACGTAATATCCAACAGGTAGACCACAGAACATCCCCAGTATGGAAACAGCCATCATGATCTCAACTGGAATAATTATAAATATTAAAATTAGTGAAGAAACTACCATAAATAAAACGTTATTTTAGGCTTATTATTTTCTGATATACACCAGACACCAAAAGCATAGAAACCCTTGAATATGGTCAAAGTAGTCTTATATATTTGGTGGGCAGTAAGCCTATGGAAGCAATCAATTAGGTAGGGAAGGGGTGTAAATTGCGATTTATAAATTACAAAGCCTTGAATATTGAAAAGTAAAGTATCTTACCTTGCACCTGAGTTACATTGTAGAAAGATTTCACATCATTTATATAAACACCAACATTGAAGCGATGACTTATCGCAGCATTGACCAAGCAACCAATGAACAATGACATTCCTCGCAAAAGTTTTCCATCAAAAGTCCTTTCTAGTAGAGCAGGAACAGCCATTGTTAGTTAATCAATTGTGCAATGACATGCAAAATATCCAGGTGAAGAATTCTGTCAAAATATTACAAAGTACATAAAATAATGGAAATATACATCATGCAACAGTTATTGATCGAATTTACATTTGAGGATTATTTAGTAGTTTATTGACTCCATAAACGCATTAAAAAATTCTGACAGGGATTGACATAAAAAAAAACGGATAAGTTTGTACCATTTTCACAGCATGGTGGGGAGGGGGGGAGGGGGGGAGGGGCCTCAGATAGAGAATGGCTTGGCAACAACTGCCCCTCAGATTCAGACTGTGAAGGTCTCTTAATTAGGATGCCATTTTTCCAGCTAGCATCATAAGCGTGGTTGTTAATATATTGTTGTTTGGCAGTAAAGGCATCTCTGATTAGAGTTTCAAAGCAGATCAGATGGTCCAAAGATGTTTTTTGGCCGTAAAGGCATTTCTGATTAGATATATATATATATAGAGATTTTATTGACATGTAAAATATCATAAGTGATACATATGTCATTCAGTTAAAGGATCAATTTATAGTCAAAGCCAGGTATAGAATTCAATTAAGCTACAGACCAATAGCACTGACGAGCTGCCTCTGCAAGACCATGGAGCATATTATTAATTAGAATTCTAAAACAGATCAGATGGTCCTAAGTGCCACTAGATGTTTTTTGGCAGTAAAGGCATCTCTGAATAGAGTTTCAAAGCAGATAGGATGATCCTAAGTGCCTCTACAAAAGCCGCATTGAAAGGGGCTTAATAATCCTTGATTCTCAAGGTAATAAACAAGACGTTTATTAATAATATGCTCCATGGTCTTGCAGAGGCAGCTCGTCAGTGCTATTGGTCTGTAGCTTAATTGAATTCTATACCTGGCTTTGACTATAAATTGATTTAATTATCACAATATTACATTTGCTTTCAGTGTGCTACAATAGCGTAGTTCAAACGTCTCGAGTCTTTGGTAATGGATTCACCATGATGAAGGAAATTGTCCTGTTCGCCAGATATTAATGAACAGGGCACTATCAAAAGGAACTCAGAAGGAACTGGTTTCACTTATCTAAGGTATGTATCCTGGTCTTCTGAGAGCTCCATGCATAATCAAGACAGTAAAATAAACATTAAGTCTCATGTCTCTGCATCCATACAAGGTGAAGAATGACCAAGGGGTCCGGACCGAATGACATTCACATGTTTTTACGAAACATTTTCTCTTGGTGGCTATTGTGAAAACATTTTAATCCATATTCACGCTAGTGCTTGGGTCATATCGCATAGAGTGTTAATCATTACATTCTGAATTGAGACCTATAATACTGGTCAGAATCGGAAGTTGAATAAAGGATGAAAAAAGAATCCCATCATATAAGATAATAACTGCAAGACACTAAGTCTTCTTTACAAGGTTGCAACTTTATTTGGGATCAGCAATACTGATATAATTAATAACAATACAACAAATATATCACATATATGGCAAAATTTCAATGTACGCAACTCATAAACACAAGATACAGCTTTACACAATCACAGCCACGCTTCTTTCTTTTTTCCAAAGATTATTCATCTTGGCGCAGTGTGAATTTACAAAATCACTTTCAAATTATCTTACATGTCCAAATATCATACTTATAAACAATTACAACTGTGACAAAACAGCTGAAAGGTTTAAAGACATAATATTTACTTTATAGTAATTCTAATTGCTATGCAGTATCAGCCTGTGTATTTTTCTTGAAAACATTTTAGACCTCTGGTTTTTCCTTTGTGGCTTCTTCATCTGCCTTTTCCTGGAAAAGAAAAATATCAAAGTTACTTTAATCATTTATACTTAATTTATCAGTTCTTTTAAACAATGTGCCCAAAATGTTTTAAATGTAATGATACATTTATTTATAGATTTAATCTTAATTTGCAATTTTTATGTAGTTTTTCAATTTAATTAATTAACTCAATAGTTATGTTTATACATACTATGTACAACTGAATAGACCTGAGCAAAACTACTTACAAAAATACCACATTCTTTTTTTGTTGAATAAATATTAAATATTTCTCTGATAGAAAATTCGTTACAAAACCGTGGAAACTTTTGAGGACATAACAGATCCGTATCAAATCTAAGACAGTAAAAAAAATGTGTTAATTACCCTGAGATTTTCATCTTTATCTTCTTGTACTGGAGACTCCTGTAATGGTGATAAAACAATTAGACACATATTCTCTGATTTGCTTACAAAATATTGTTGCATATTGTTTTACATGCTTTTGGAGCTATAACAAAATGCAAAATTATAGGAAACCGAATGTTCCTGGTTATGCAAATTCTTTTTTAACGCTAAACAGGTTCAGAATGAATCCCTAAGATTATATAAATATGAGCTGACAGAGGCAATGTAATGTTAAGGTGATGCATGCTGGCATTCAGAGCTTGTTAAAATTTAGCATGTGTTGTGCATTGTGTTTTATTGTCTTAAACTCCTTGTATGCAGTACGAGGCACTGCCAAATATGGGCGTAAATTGCCTCCATCCCTCTACAAATTTATTATATAATATTTTCTTGATATCATAATGTAAAGTTTTATGATTTTGTGGCTCTGAGAGGTTTCATCTGCCCCTCATACAGCTCATATCAGTGCCTGGATCAGGAATCGAACTACAGACCTACAAATGACTGTCTAACTACTAAACCATCAAGCGCATGCTCACCTTTCCAATGTCTGTCTTTTCCTGTCCATCTTCATGATTCTTCTTATTTTCCCAATTCCTTTTCTCTTTTTCCAGAATTTCATAAAACTCTTTCTCTGCCTGAGCCACCAAGTCCACTTCTTCGTACTCCTCATCAGGTTTTTCTTCCTCCTACAAAACAAATTAATAATATTGATTAAAAAAAACAAAAAAACATTGTAGCATTATATAAATCCTTAATTTTTTTTGCAACTTTACAAAAAAAAATTAGATCACAGTCATTGATCTGTTTCCCAGCTATTTGCTAGCTTCTTAAAATTAAGGATGTCACTGTCACATGATTTACATAAAACTTGTAAACACAATCACGCGATGTATAACTTAATATTAATATACAAACCTGAAGTATTAACAACTAAAACAATATTGTTGAAATTATGTGACTCAGACTTAGTTACTATGATTGTCGTACATAAAGAAACAAGGATTACCCTATCAGAAAGAGATAAAATACCGGATTCAATGAACCAATGTTCAAAATAAATGAAAAACAAACAGATAAGTAAAGTCACATCAATGGAAAATTTGCTACTTTGAAAGCACTGGAGGCTGTATAGACAAAATAGATTAAGTCAAGAAATAAAGAAATATAACTAACAAATGAAGACTACAATAAAAGCTATATATTTGAATTTCAGAGATATCTATCTTTAAAAAACTGCAGTCATCTGGATAGATCAGACAGTAATATATACTAAAAGAAATACAGCACACAAGAAATGGAGTACAGTTTCAGCAAATCAGCATGGGATAAGAATGTTTGCTACAGGTATAAAGGTCTACAAGTATTTACAAATCTGTATCTTGGAAGATAGACCTAGGTATAGGACTATAGGATACAGGCGAAATATACCATAAAATTACCCTTTTAGTCCTAAGACTACGACGGCTTGTACTAAGCGAAAGCTTTGTGAAAAAACAATATAAACAAATTGTAAGAGTGACATTTGACTCAAATGTGATGTGATCATAATTACAGCTTGCTATATGTACAACTCCTTTTTTACATAACAAAAATCTGTATATATAAAACAACAATTACTATGTCAATTAGGCACAGTTAGTACAGCAGTTTCCCTTTTTTGCTTTCTTGTAACTCGACAGAGATATAAAATTGAGTCATTGCTGTAACATGAACAGGTGGGTCCCTCCTAAAAAGCAGCTGGTAGCCATTCTGGATGACTTATATTGCATTAGGCTAGCAAATCTAACATTGCACAACTTGTATGAGGTCTACATGGGAAAAAATTGACAAAATCGACAGTGCGACATTGCCCTTGTTAACCAGGGACAAAGAGACACTGAAGCTCTTAAATAATAATGGACATAAGACTTCATCTCCTTAAAGAGTGACAGGCAACAGTTTTGATATTCTTAATTTTTACTTATTGAATTAAAAAGTGGCAGGACACATTAGGTTTTCTCTTAAATGGCGGCATGCGACATCGCTTCTTATTCTTGGGACCCATGTCCAGCTGCAGTTAAATTTACACAGGGGTCACAAATGTATCAAAAGTTTACATCTCTCATTGGAATAGCATTATGTGTAAATTTTTACACCTTAATGACCCCTACTTGTCTCCTGATGATAGTTCATAATGATCCAAAAAGGAGACGCATCAGGCATGGCTGACCTCAGTTACCAGACTTAAATAGCTGCAAGCAGAACCACTATTTGACGAATTATAATAATTACATTGAGCTTGCATGATATATAACTCGTCACTTCAGCAATATACTGGTCACAGGAGGGATCCACCTGCATCTACATTTCAACAACCCATTACAATGACTGGTTTAAAGTTCAAAATACATAACCTTGCAACTTTGCAATCTTATAAGTGCTATAAACAAGAAACAATATATATAGGTAGTATAAATGATTACAGTACATTGAACCTAATGGTTTACATATCTCAGTATTCTGCCATTGCATTGAGCAACAAATTGATTCTGCAAGAACGCTTATGTCAGCATTAAGATATGGAAACAGGCTATTTATGGTTTATTTTATGTTCTTTGGTATATAGGGACAGCCAATTTATCCAGCTGCAGTTAAATTTACACAGGGGTCATAAATGTATCAAAAGTTCACATATCCCATCTCTCATTGGAAAAGCCTTGTGTAGGGATATGTAAACTTTATGACACTTTTATGACCCCTATGTAAATGGAAATACAGTCAAGCAACATGACATACTATATATCTTAAAATATGCCTGTTTTAAATGATATGATAGATTTTGAAAATGCCTTAAGCATAATTTATAAGTCAATTTATTGCTGAATGCAATGGTGAAATACTGAGGGTTGTAAACTTTCATTAACCCTTTTACATGTCTAGAGATTTTAAGACCTGAAAATACATTAATTTGTGGGATGTGTATGTACAGGTATCCAGTGTAGTCTATTATATTGACGGGTGTTAGGGAGTGGTTTTTGCAATATAACTACACAAACTGTGGCTATGGAACGGCAACACACACTGCTTGGAATATCTGCTGTTGCAACATCAAACAACACCAGGTGGCACTTGGTGGGGTGCATCTCTGTCTCCTTACTGTCTCCTAACGATATCTTACCCGTGACTTTGCACGTGAGGACGTTGCACGCACATTAGAGGAACGTCTGCGAGAAGAGCCGTACCTAGAGGCTCTCGAGGGACATGAATACAAATCGACCTCAAGATCCTATTGACAAAATCACATTTGGCTCAGCCCCAATCATTGAATTATAGAAAACATCTTGCAAAAATACAGCTTGTAATCATGGTAATGTTCAGCACATCATACAGTTTTGACCAAAAAAAAAAACCCTCTTCTTCGCATGAAACTTGTGTATTTTTCCTTCATACAGTTACATGCAGTCATTACCATTTGCATACCACTTTTCAAAAGTTAATGGGTGCAACAAAACCTGACTTCCTCCTAACAGTCGTCTGGGTACTTAATTCACAAGCAGCAATAAATTATCAGACCTTGTGAAATGCAAAAAAAAAATTTCACTCCATTTATGGAAAGAGTAATATTCCACATCATAGTGATCGACGTAACTTCATTCCCAACTAATTTTACTCACAAAACAAAAGGTCAACTCAACGTGACGTGTTTCTGCTCAAAAGTAACTTCACCATGCATTGAGCATGTTCAAATTTTCAGAGATATAAAAATCCAAATGGCATTTTAACTCTTAAAATACATTGATCACTAGTATGGATGATAAGTAAAATGCAATTGACTAGTATTGAGCGATGCAATGCAAGCTGAAGATAATGAATTACATGAAAGTCAAAAGGGATACACAAATTAATCTTATTTTGCTAAACTTACCTTATCCTGCGAGCTTTTTGTTCTATCTTTCAGCTTCATTTCTCTCTGTCTTGCTTCCAAAATCTTTTCTCGTCTTGTTTCCCTCTCAAACATCTGGAAAGAGTAGACACATGTTGAAGAAATCCAAAAAGGGAAACTGCTGTACCGATGGAGGGAGCCATCACAAACTGCGCCTAATTGTTGTTAATAGCACCACATGACTGTAACATCATTAACTGCACTCAACGTCCTAAATCTATGTTTACATCGTTTAAAATTAATAGTTTTGGTGCAGTTTATCAGTGCATTGTTGGTATGCTGCATTCATTTCCTCCTATAAGACTGAGATTGATTGTTAATATTACCATAATAGCATGAAAGTCTACCAGACCCTAAACCTACTTGCCGGGCAGTGTGAATTTTTAGTTTTACTTACAGCCGTAACAAGAGCTTTCTCATTCCTCTGCAGTGCGCACAATCCTTCAGACAGCTCCAGTAGTGTAGTCGTCCCACTCTTTGAACCAGCAGCAATTAACCTGCCTTGATCTTGCACTCGAAGACTGTAAAGGGGTTCATCACACACCTGAAGTGCACATAAACAAAATATGCTAATCATATCTAATAGTATTCAATATTTAACTTACTATGCAAGACTTTCAAGTGGCATATTGAGATTAGACAATACATCTTTATTTACAGAGAAAGTAATAGTCAAACCTGCTGTAAACAGCCACTATATACAAACTACCAAGACCAAATTTTTATTTTACCCCTATTAAACAGCCACCTGTTTTAAATGGCCATATTTATCCATTCCAATGGACAGGTTTGACTGTATAATGATACTCTGAAGCTGTATCTAAACACAAAATGTGAGAATTTATGACACTGATGACTATATACTGCAGTGAAATTTTACCTGAATACAAAGGGTTGGATCATTCTGTTTAAAAATGAGATCCCAGATGTCCAAAGTTCCATCCATCTTTGTGGTGTAGAACACAGCAGGTCGCACAGGACTCCAGCATCCATCAGTCAAATTAGACATGTGGTACCTGTGGAAAAGTAAAGATTATTCATGACAATTACTGCAGTCATCTCCTGAAAATGCACTGTTGGATTCTCAATACTCAACTTTATAACTTACTTTGTCCACATTATGGAAGATTCTCTTATATCTTCTGACCATATCTGAGAAAAATACAAATAAAAAATTGAAGTATTCATTACAGTACTACAACTCCTATTTTTGAATACGCTAACAGCAAATTCACAAGTACTGAAAATGCAAATGAAATCCCACCCTGGCAGTCCAGTCACCAACTGTCAAGAAGTTTTTAGGGAAGAATGGATTTCGTTGCAAGGAATACACTGGTCCATGGTGGCCAGGATATACAGCTACAATTTTTTCTGCTGGCGTCTTTGCTTTTCTGTTACACGACATGATTGTTCCCTGCTCTGTTCCCACCATGAACTTCGTTGGCTGCAAATATGTACAAGATGGTTACAACAGATACCAAGGTAAATTCTCATTTAGCTGGCATTATGTCAAACAGATAAAATGTTAACCAACGTAATAATCTTACCATCGTAGGCTCATACTCTAAACTCATGGCTCCTTGCGCTTTTGTGAAATCTTGCTTCTTTGTAGGATCAAGGTAAAGTTTCTCCGTGGGTTCGCCCAATTTTCTGATATCCCACCACAGCACTTGTCCGTCAGACGATGCAGAAAAGCATTCTGCACCTGTCTTTGATTGCAACCAGATAGTTTTGTACACTGGATCTCTGTGACTGTGCTCAATGGGAGACATTTCAACTGGTTGCGATCCTTTCCTTGTGTCCCAGTATGCTGAAAGAGGAAATACATGGATTTTTTTAAAACAATTAAATGACACAAAAAGGGGGTTTAGTGCAGTACAGCGGACCCAAAGTTATGCCCATATTTAGCGCCCATTAAAAATCCAATTTTATTAAATATTTTACAAGTTTGAAGTTCTAGCACAATTAAAATAACATTTGGTGTAGATGAGCAGGGGTTTGGGGGCAGGAGCCCCCAAGAAAAAGCAAAAATAAACGCTGTTTTTACTGTGAAGATGAAACCGCCATCATAACTACAATTGTTTGTGACGTCATACATAGATTTGAAGCATTTTTACTTCATAGGCCTGGCAATGAGACTTGTTAAATATGGTCATAAATCTGGGTCCGCTATACTGTACTTTTTCCCAAAGAGGAAATATGTCAAGCAAAATACCCCGCAAAACTCACCAACTTGACCATTATACTGTCCTCCAATCAAAACATGAGAATCTTTTGGGTTGTACTCTAGACAAACTAAAGGTGAAACTGGTTTCAATGTCATTTCCGGTTTGTTGGGATTTTCTGAAAAAGGGGAAAGTGGAATTCCACAATTTGAAGTGTATTCATATGTAAACACCATATGTAAGACATTAGGTTTGTGAATAATGTAAATTGGAAAGTTCTAGACAATATTTCACACTATTTGGACTCACCAACATCCCAAATATAAGAATCCATACATGTATCTGGGGAAGAACCTTGAAAATCTAGGTTGCAATAAGCAATAGCAAGTTTGCGAGGCCCATCTGGATACCATGACAAATTTGTTGCAGTCCGTTTTAATTCATTTGGATCCCTAAAACATAAATGCAACACAACTGGTTAGGTATATCTTCACAAATTATGGCCATGCTAACTTTTTGAAAAAAACCACCAAAAAAAAACGAAAGATAAAGTAGACACCTGAAAACATTGATTGTCTTCGCAGACGGCGTTTCGTCCACACCCTCAACTTCAGCATCGTCAAAGTACTCTTCATAGATGTCTATTGCATTGTTTTGTTTGATGCAATGTTCCATAACCTACAGATACAGAATAATGAAATAAAATAATCATAAAAATATTCACAAATTAAACGAACCAATGAAAGTGTCCCGCTAACACCAACAGCAGAGAATACTTACCCCAGCCAGAAGTTGTATTGTCATGAGGTAACTTTCATCTTTCTCAACTTTTTTTCTGTATCGCATAACTTGTTCGATTTCTTGTGAATTCACATCTTTGGGCCATCCACCTTCTGTGTGATTAATACCTCTTGTGTCTGTTTCAAACCTTTCTGTGTTGACCTGAAATAAAACAATGGTTTAAGTAATGACCCTCATGTAACCATGTATTAACTAATAAGTAAAATATAAGGCGAACGAAGAAGTTATTTTTACCTCATGTTCTGACATTTCCGGTACATGATTTATACCTCTGTCTACTGGATTCCGTTCTATGAAATTTTCAGATAAGTTGGGATCTGGAGCAATATCTACATGCAGCTCGGCAGGTCTGTCTGAGAAATTGCATTGTCGCCCAAACTCAGCCCTTTTCTTAGTATAGACATATACAATATCCATTTTGTATTGTCAGTCTGACTGTGAAAACTGTTGTAATCTGAAAGAAAGGCAGATTTATATAACTTGTTTAATTATATATAAACAACAATATGCATATACAAAATTGTGCATACATGTATACATACTCTTCTGACATTTATCAATTACGGAAAGCACACAAGAAACACTGGTAGTAAATCAAGGCAACAATTTGAAAAAGCAATGGATATTAATTCTATGTGGTTCTTTACTAAAATATGTTAACACCATTGATGGAGGTCATTGGTGGAACCTGGGGCTAGCGAACACCATATCAATTTGACAGAGAGGCTCTTAATTATATAGTCTGTAGCAGGTACTCTTTCTATCCAAGTGTCATTTGTGCATGTCTCAATATATTGTTGTTTATATATACTTGTAAATCAATGTACTAGAGTGTTTGAAGACAAACCTCTCTCATCTTCTACTGTAACTAGATCTAATTCTTTCCCTCTGTGCTTTTAACCACTGGAGGTGGAGGATCCAAGGGGGGGGGGGGGCATGGCATTGGGGCCATTATGCTTGTTCCTGCATGCCCTTTGCCCTCTGTGATAAAAATGACTCCCCCTACCCTTCATGAGGCCTCTGCATCAGAGACATTTACTCTGTCTGCATCAACAATAACAATGTCAATGTCACAACGTCAATGATCAAATCCAAATTTATATTTGCATAAAAATGTTTGTGAGTCGCTCAAGACAGTTGTCAAGACTAGAGTTGAGTCATATCAAGATGGCATATATCGAACTTAAATGAGCTGAAGTTACCTCTTTTATTACCTACCTGTTAAACTTTTTATCCTCTGCTTACTGTACTGTGTGGCTTGGTTGTGTTGCCATAACAACCACGCTTGCGCATTGGCCACTTCTTTGATTTCGCTATAAAACACCAGGTGGACAGCGCAGCAAGCCGCCACCTAGAGGATACGTAAAACAGGATTAAGTGCTGTAAATTGAATAGGGATGCTCAATGTATAATTTATTTTTAAGTGTCTTATAAAATCATTAATTAACACAAATGTAGTGTCCCTTGATTAATAATTTTCAACTGTATGATAGCGTCTTAGAAAATTGCAATATTTGAAAAAAAAAAACAGTGCAACTTTAACTGTAAGTGTAAGGCCATGTTCTAAATTCACATAGAGTTCTACATGATAAAATTCCTGAATATCTAGTCAACCAAGCGCAAAAGGCACTATTTGCACTCCAAAGTAGAATAAAACCATCCCTTGGCTACATAACCCCATCACTTGCTATCAAGATGTTTGATAGCTATATTCTGCCAATCCTTGAATACCATAGCATGTTATGGTGTATGGGTAAACAACACAATGACATGGAGAAATTACAAATTAGATATCTTAAAAGTTTGTTAGGTGTAAGAAAACAAACCCCAACCTTAGCTGTGTATGCTGAGACCGGCAGGTTTCCTCTTATGGTTAGACAAAAGATAAACATGATTAAGTACTGGGGAAGACTAATGACACTGCCATCCTATGACATCCTACATAAATGCCTCAAAATTCAAGAATTTCTACACCTGAAGGGTCAGAGCAACTGGTACAATAAAACAATACATATCATAAATGAATGTAATATAAATAGCTGGGAATCAAAGGAGCCAGACACTCTGGTCACTGAAATCAAACTTAAACTGTATGAAATTGAACAATCAAGAATCCTTAGGGAGATTAATGACTCTGAGAAGCACCCAAAACTAAGAACATATAAATTATTCAAAACTACATATTGCTTTGAACCTTATCTAAATCTTAACCTCCCCAAGAGAACATATAATAACATAGCGAGATTTAAACTTAGCTCACATAACCTCAAAATTGAAACCGGAAGACACGAGACCCCCAAAATACCATTAGAAGAAAGAAAATATAATAAATGTGATAGTAATGACGTAGAAGATGAACTACATTGCCTCTTAATCTGTAACAATCATGCAGGACCAAGAAATCAATTAATCCTAAAAGCAACTATATATAGCCTGATACCAAATTTCCATAACTTAGATAAAACACAATAATTTAAATCATTGATGTCAAATAAAGAACTTGAAATGATATATGCTCTTGGTAATTTCCTAAATAAAGTAATGTAGACTTCAATTTCCACTGGGCTCCTCTGACATGCCACTTCCTTGACAACTGCCATCATAAATTAGATGAGTCAAAATGCCAGGGTCAGCGCAATGTTGCCTGGTATTTTTCTCTCCCATATGTCACATGAAACCTATATGTAAACTGCAAATTTTAATTTGTATTGTGATATTATTATCAGTATTTTGTATATAATTATGAAAATTTTAATCTTATTTTATGTTGTGATCAGTATTTTTGTTAAATGCTTCACTGGTTGATATGTGATTTATGTTTTATGTAAATCTTACTCTATGTTTTATGTAAATCCTACTGTAAGGATATTATTACCTTGAATTTTTAGCTATATTTAGCATATTATGATTTATGTATAAAATAATGAGGACCTGTATAGCATATTTCTGTAGAGCTTTAGTTAGATTGAGTGAGTAGAGCTGTAGTTATATGTGACAAATGTATCTTTTCTGATATGAATCAATGTCAATAAAAGCCATATATATCTAAAGATGTTTAATTCAATATTGCTCAGTATATATATGTAATATCATCATCATTTGTGGGCCTAGGCACACTCTGCACATTTTTGGCGGGAGATCAGCGTCATGTAGGGATCGTCCGCCAGGTATCGTTGAGTGGGCTGCGTCACCGGTCTCGTGCCATTCGTTCCCGCGTTTTTGGACACATTTGAGAGAATATTTAGTGGACGACAGTTGTTTCAACGTTACGTGGATTCTGAATGATCGGCAGAATGTAAAGAAACGTTTAGAAGTGAGTGTGATGTATCATGGTAACAGTGTCGCCCTGCGGCTGATTTGAAAATACATTTAAATAGCCTAATAGGGTCGGTGTATAATGCGGACCACGTAAAAAAAACCTTTGTGACATTGTTTGAGTCTGACACTGTCTCTGAGTCTGACACTGTCTCTGAGTCTGACACTGTCTCTGAGTCTGACACTGTCTCTGAGTCTGACACTGTCTCTGAGTCTTGACACTGACTGTGACGACAGTGACAATGGCCCCTGTAGCTTAAAGTTTTTAAATGCCTTGATTTTGCTGATATGCTTAATTATGGCAAACATCAAATCAGTTCCGAGAGCTTATGACAATGACAGCTTTCCCCTCCTTGCGTGAGCTACTGCTCGTGTAATTTGCGGAACTGATTCTAGCAAACAGATTTAGTTTGTGGTAATTAATAACCAAAGGAAAATTTATTATATGAGGCAATTATTTAATATTGGCTGTGCTGACAGAAAATAAATTCACATTAATATTTTATAATTAATTTAAAAATATTTTTTAAATTTTCACCTGAACTTAATGATTGTTCTGAGTGTGGTCTTAACAATTAAATTTAAAGAGCGAACTTCTAAAACACCTTTTTTTTTGTAAAAGAAGTAAAATATAATATTCACAAAAACTGCTCTGCACTACTAAATCCTAATTAATAACATACCCAATTACTTTACATTAATATTATTCTTCCATGATATATCTTTATTTGATTCTTTTTTGAAATATATTTATATTGTTTTGCAGTCCAGAACTACCTTTCTAATTCAAAGGATTACCTCACTTGACTCTTGTGTCAACAGTCAAGCCAAGTTGTGAATTTTGCGTCTCATGAGCTACAATGGGAAAGCCCAAGAAAATTGCTGTGAGTATAACACATCAGGTTAAGGGTCAGTTACATGTATTTTGAATTTATGCAACATTATTTGTAAACATCCATTTTTCCTTACAGCATGAAGGGCAGTGCAAGATTTCATCTTTTTTTGCTGTAAGTATCTTCAAATTCCCAGATTTTTAGTCAATAGGTCTATATACAATTGTTTTTCATAATAATAGTAGAACGTTACTTCTGATGTTTGATTGTTATTTGTTAAATGTATTGAGGCATTGTTTGTCTGCAACTTTTGTAAACTTATATTGTGGTAATGTAAACACAAATGCATGTATGAAGTTGATTGTTTTATGAAAGTATTTGTATAATACTGAATATCTTCTTTTTTTTCTCCAACGCAGAATGCACCCCCTAAGAAAAATCAGAGTCCATTATTCTCTGTTGTCAATTCTGCAAAGCTTTCAAGTTCAGGACCATCAAAGTTATCAAGTTCGGTGAAAGTTTCCAGTGACTCAAATGCTTCAGAAGATGATGTTATTATCATTGACGGTTCGCCTATTCCTGACAAATCCTCAAAGCGAATGCTAGACGTTGTGAATAGAAGGGAACTGGGCAGTGCATCTGATGGTCAAAGAAAGTCTGCTACTGCGTTAGAATTCAAAAGTAGTGGACGGTCCAGTACAGGAAGCACATTTGATGGCTCTGGTAATGTTCTTCGTTCTAGTGATGACCCAGATGGACACAAAAAATCGAGTGAAAGAAAAAGTGAAACATCTGAAAAGCTGTGTGTGCCAAAGACTCTTGAAGCATCTGGGAATGGAGCAAAGAGAAGCTTAAGTAAACCACGAATGGAAAAGAGTGAATGTTCAGAAGTGAAACAATCGTCATTTGTGAAGCATACCGCATTGAAGACTGAGAAATGGAGAGAGAACAATCTGCCGGGTAAAAGGAGTTCTCCTGATCAAAAAGACCACAGAAAGTGTGAAGATGACATTATACCTGATACCCCCGATCCATTAGCCAAGTATACCAAAGGTGCCATGGCTAAAAAGAAGCGAGTGATAGGTCGAAGTTTTTTGAGTTCGTCGTCATTCTTGAAATCGGGTCATCAGGGTGCAGTAGATACAGTGCTGTCGAATCAAGCAAATAAAGCAAACAAATACAATAAGGGGCGTAATTTTGATGATGCGTACAAAGAAATGCAAAATAATAAACACGGTGACAAAGGGGTTATGGGTGACGAGGAAGCTATGAAGACAATTTTGGGGGCAATGGGAATACCACAATCGGCCTTGAGTAATGATGCCCCAACAGAGAAACTGTTCAAACCTGTGAGTGAAGACTTGCCTAATGTTCAGCCAGAAGCTGTGGAAGCAAAAAGTGATCCAAAAGATTCCAAGTTGTTAACTGCACTTGATCCCGATATTAAAAATTTGGAAAATAAAATGAAAAAGTCTTCCGTTTTAGAACAGATCAGTGGTGTTAAACGCCCGTCTACTGGGGGTGCGTCTCCTAATCCGAAAAGACAACAATCTTCAAATAAAGGTGAGATGCCTCCTAATAAATCGGCGGGAACAAAGAAGAATGAATGTCCAAAGAAGCAGCTTTTCGTAAATGGACATGATGGTTCATCTGTGCAACACAGGAGTAAAAAAGCGGCAAAGACAGACTCGTGGGATAGTACTGTTAAGTTGTGTGAGAACGATGACACTCTGAATGAAATTCTTGGCCAAATGAAAACACCTGTGCAGAACAAAAATGGTGGGAATGAAGTTAAACTTAAGAAGGGTAAAGGTTCTCCTTTATCTCCTATAGACACTAATGTACAAGTAATCAAAGAAACCCAAATGTCTGATGACGTTGACCCAGATGAGGCTTTAGATGACATTTTGAAGGAACTACAAGGGACTCTTCCCACCAATGTATCGTACATTGAGGGTGATAGTATACTCGATAGTTCTCTAGAGAACTGCAAGATGAATACCTCATTATCACCAGACAAAAAGGAGCCAAAAATTTCCCCTGAAGCCAATACTGCCAAGGGGCAATCTAAGAGCCATGCCAATGTGTCGCCACAACGCCACAAGTAAGTTCTGAATGGTCCTCAGCAGGGTTGGGTCGATTAAGTTACTTTATTTAATTGATTAGATTAAATTAAACAGGAGCAAAGCATGATTAATTTAAATTAAAGTTATTGTCATAATTTATTTGATTAGGGCTGTTCCATTTAAAAGGGGGGGGAGTTGTTGGACAGGAAAATGTTCAGGCTTGAGAACCAAGTAAATAATTTTACACAGCCTGAATATGAACCTGCGGAACAGAGTACTTAGAACTGGTAATGCAGGCAGGATAAGCTGAACACAGAATGTGCAAATATGGTGTTTAATATGTGTTTTAAGGCCTCTCACAATTTTTAAGAATTGGTCTTCAAATTCATGTGTTTTACGCTGTACTGTATATTTGTTAAAATGGTGTGAGATTTTAATCAACTTTATCCATATATCTATCTATGCATAGAATATTTAGTTTATGAAACCATTTATAACATAAGGTCTAGGGGTCTGATTAACCCAATGCAGCAATCATCTGTGATTGCATAACACTTGGGGAGACCCATTTAGATAGATAAATAAATGTTATTGACTACATAGAGTGAGTATTGACCCATTTGTCATATATCAAGTAAATAGTGTACACAATACAATAATACATAATACAATAAAACAGAAAACAGAAAGTTACATGATATATTTAAACTATGCTAACTGTATCTACTTCTGGCACTACTTAATCACAGTGGGTAGCACTTTATAAATACCGGATGTCATATACCAAAAATGGGAGTTGGGGTTTACATGGTTTAGTTTAACTGTGTTTCAGCAAGATGATAAGAGGTGAAATTAAACAAATTAATTATGCATGGTAATTGGCCTTATGGACTAGATTAGCAATGTGTGTCTATAAACTGGTTGGCACTGATAAAATATGCGTAGCTTACAATGTGTTTGATGTATGGTGCATCTTGAATATCAGCACCCTATTTCCTATTGTGATTTGGGTATCAACTACGCTCTGATTTTGTATATTCATCTCAGGCGGCGGGGTTAAATGCAGTTGACATTTTTTCAATAGTTACACCCAAAGGGAAATTCTACCCATAAGGATCTGGCAGATGCAACTCAAATATTTACTAGAGTTGCTACCTGGTTGAAATATTTAATTTTATTAAAACATTCAATTGTTTAAGGTATTTAATCATGATTCAATCATGATTTAAATTCTGATTAAAAGAAGAAATCATGAATAGATTAAATGAAATTAAGTTGCCAAAATAATTTAATCGTGATTAGAATTATATTAGACCCAAACCTGGTCCTCAGAAAATATTTTCATTTTGAATCTTAATAATATATATAGTTAGATGTTTAATGGAGATTATTTGTTATTACAGATGGTCCAGCAGCACTGAGAAGACCATTTCAAGTTCAGCGCCATGCTCTGCTTTTGGGAGACACACAGTGGTAGCTATTGAGCAAACCAGGTACAAAAAACTTCATATTTGTATTTACTGATTTCTCTATAAGGCTCTGTTATTCAACCTGACCCGCATAGCATTAGAGATGAGCGATGGGCGGGTGTGGTTTTACCGCCAGTCCTGTTCAGGTGCAGGCTAATGTGTCAGTTCTGCTATAATAATGCCACCTTGCCATTTATAGCTAATTACTACTTAAATTGATTGACTTTTTTGTATTTCTAGCTATTTTAATACTGCTGTTTTCTAAAATTATATATATCTAAAATTTTGAAAATGTATCAAATTTATGTATCGATATTAAATTTCCATTTAATGTTTCAAATTTTTCTACTTATCTTTGTTTACTAATCTGTGGAGAACCACCTTGTAGATTTTTATATCTGTGTGTCATGCACTTTAAATAAATAAAGTTCAATTCAATTCAGTTCTGCTATGATAACTATAATACCCATACCTCAGTTGAAATTCAAAATGTAAAAATCTCACTGTGACAATTTATAAGATTATGAAACAAGCTAGTTGTACATACCTGTCACTGGGTAAACTAAGAAATATTTTGTGCTTTTCCAGAGAGCATGTGAAACTGGAAGTTACATCTGATCCTGGCAAAGAGTCGCGTTCCGTGTTTTTACAAGGTTCATGGTAAGTATTTTGCAATGTAGCATGATACTAGCATCCCATGTCCTCTACAGTCACATACAATGTAACAATGTTTAATTATCCTTGTTTTTGTGTATTTTCATGGATCTACACTATTAAATCCATGTCACTTTTTCAACAGGATTGATAGTGCAGTTTTTTTAAAAGAAAAAGATGCAATCAACATCATTGGAGAATTCAATGCGGATGGGGTGTGCAACATTACGGACTCTGAAAATTACTTGATTATGCACCCTGACCTCCTACTTTCTGGAACTTCAATTGTTTCTGCTGTATCTTGTATGCGAAAGTAAGTCTGTTGAATCACAGCTGAAGGGAGTCACTTGTAATTTGCATTTTTTATAATGAAGTATTATAAACGATGTTTTCATAATAAAATTGAAATCTTAATTTGAGTGTTTGAAATTTCAGATCTGTTCTAAATGAGCGATTTCGGGTATGTATATGAGTATGAATTTGAAAGTGTTGTAGCTCTTCATCAAACTCTGGTTGTATCATTTCTGTGTTTGTTTTTCTATGTCTGTCATTGCAGGGGTATGAGGGGCAGAATGTTCATATGTTGTATGGGAGCATCATTCATGGTCTGTTTCAAGAGGTATGTATGTCGATTAAATTAATTCGGAATATGATGATGCTATGTCCAGGGTTGCCACTGGTCAGGGAGAAGTCAGGGGAGTCAAATAACTGTCAAGTGACAACTCGGTGTAATGTCAATGTTAACAGGTAGTCTTCATCATTCGTGGGGTAAATGTAACTCAGTGTGGACTCCAAGCATTATCATGTCATCATTACGTCTGCCTCTGGCAGCTGGTCATATTAGCGAACTAAGCTTCAGACCCCGTAGCATTGAGACAATGACATAGACATATATATTTACTGTTGAATGATATAGGATGTACAGTCATTGTACAGTATTGCAAAATGTACAGAAATTCATCGAAACTTCTTAAAAGTTTTTTCTTTGTTAAGGTATTGAAGCAGAATGTCCAATCACTGGCTGCTATAAGAGAACTTGCACAAAGAATTGTTACTGAAAATCGAGCTCTACATGATGTGTAGGTGTGCGACAGCAAGCTTTGAATTTACTCGAAATTTTGTTGAATTTATTGCCATTTATAGGAATTTGAAAACTGCGTACTTAATTTGAGTGTTCTTAACCAGGTATGCCCTGGGTATTCATGAGAATGCTGTGATGGAGGAAATAGAGAAGTACTTGCCTCAGATACAGAAATTCTTACAGGACCAACAAAAATGCAAGAACTCGCTTGTGACGTAAGTTTATTTAAAAGTTAGATTCCACCTTGTGCGTTTGTTGGCTAATTATGTGCAGAATGGTTATATCATGCACTATTTATCCTTCTCGTGTTCTAAACCATATAAGTCCCCATTGCGAGTGAGTTTACCATTTTGCTGACCACAGACTGCGGCAAAGTTATGCATGGTGAACATCCAATCTATTTTGAAATTATTTCAGACCTGTACGTAATAAACCCATGATTGCCAAAGTTGCTGACATAGAAGAAAATATCTGGTCGCCAAGGTATGGAGTGAAGGGAAAGATTGACTTGTCAGTCCAAGTGAAGGTAATAGTTTTACAGTGTGTACCAATTCTGATATAATAAAAATAAATTCTATTGATAAGGAAGGAAATCATTGCAAACCTATGCCATTAGTCGAAACACTTCAAGAACACAACGGTTTTCCTTGTTGTTGGTTATAGTTACAGTATTGGTGCATGCCATTGCTCTAAATTTGTAGTTCATGCAACTTGTTTGTCTTTCCTTACAGTACAAAGACCCACAAGTTGGATGGGTCCAGAAGATGGTTCCCCTGGAATTGAAAACTGGCAAGCCATCGTTTTCTGCAGAGCATAAAGGACAGGTATTTACAATATACTATCAAATTGTATACAAATAGATCTCCATTCTTTGAAAACATTCATTGGATTTAAAGTGCTTTCTTGCCATTCATTAATGATGGTTAATAGTATTAATACTAAGGCAGAATTCAGTTATACTGTTACTCCATGTTTTTAATTTTTCACCTGCCTTGGTATAGACAAAGAATATATGGGGAGTACAATTTAGGATCTCATGCTGAATAAATGTGGCTGAGATTTGGCTTCTAACAGGTGCCTGGGTCAGACATTGCATCCAGAACCCTTGGAGACACCTAACCAATGCTATAATCACTAGTCCTCCCAACTAGCTGTGTCTTGAAACGCTGCAATATTTTGTTCTCAGGTGATGCTTTACACAATGATGATGGGAGACAGAGGGAAAGAACCAGATGAGGGGCTGCTGTTGTACTTGAAAGATGGTTCAATGGAGGCTGTCCCTGCGACATATAATAAGAAGAAGGACCTTATTAAATTACGAAATGAATTTGCATATCATATGCATAAGACCCTACAAGCCTCAGCACTAGGAAATGAGTGGGATGGTGGGTTACCCCCTCCTATAAACAACTCCAGGTTTTGCACTAGATGTGCACACTTGCTCAACTGTACTCTGTTCAACAGGTTAGGAAATAATTTACTTGTAAAAAGTTGAACCTGTTTTAAAAGCAGGGTTTCCACAGTCAGGGAAAATCTTTGAAAAATTGGTTGTCATGGAGAAGTCATGGAATTATAGAAATTTGAAAAAGGTCATGGAAAAGTCATGGAATTTTAGAAAGACAGAAAAAAAGTATTGTCTGCAATAAGAAAGGGTGGTGAGGACGGCTGTGAGGGGTGTGTGGATGCCGTTATAATTTAAAATCATTGACTTTGTTGTGCAGATTTTATCGAAAGAAAGTCTCAGAGAAATTCTGTAAATGGTCATGGAAAAGTCATGGAATTTAATTTCATGATTTCTGTGGGAACCCTGTAAATTGGGCGCGTTTGACCATATATGTAATTCCTCAATATCTGATAATGTGTAGGTTCAGTTGTAATTAATGCTCATTGCTTGTGTGTTGCAGAACTTTAGAAGGTGCTAATCTTCCAGAAGACCACACGATTTCACAGCTGGCCTCCAGCAGCTTGCATAACTTGTCCCCACTTCACATGTCGTACTTCTCCCACTGGGTGAGGTTGCTGCATCTGGAGATAGGTGTCACTAAATCCCATGGGACGTCTACTAGGGACCTCTGGTGTAAGCCTGCAGAAATGAGGTATGGGGGCCTATGGGAAAAAGTTAATAATGTATCTGCTAATGTATTGTAAGTTCAGCTGTTATATATTTAATTATTTTTTTAAGGGAAATTGAGTCACAGGGTATTGCGGGTGTGCAACTGGACAAGAACCTGAGCCAGGAAAGACCAAATGATGCCGGACAATATTTGCAGACGTTTCGGAGAATGATCAGTAAGGGGGTTCGGCCATTAACGGAGATAGGAATCAGCAAGGGTGATCATCTTGTGGTCAGTGGGATGGACACACCATTGTTAGCACTAACCATGGGGTCAGTTGTTCAAGTGGACGGTACCACTATCACACTGTCATTGGACAGGTAAGGACAGTTTTTTCACTAGGACATGATTTGTCATTTTTTGTGCATGTTTGCAGTTTCTCACTGTATTATAGTGTAAGTTTAGCATTCATTTGTTTGTTTCTGGTAATTGAACCCCTGTCCTATGGTGTTTATATGGAATATTGTGTATTTTAAATGCCTCTTCTTTAAAATAAATGTGTGTGTGTATAACTGGACTTCGGTGATATCAAATGTACTCATGTGTCATGCATTCAGCCATAGGTTAAATTTATACATGAATTACTAGCATAGTATCAGTTTTGGAGGGTCATTTAATTTAATTGTTTCTGAATCAAACATTAACTTGCAAAATTGTGTTATTTTTATGCAGGGATTTACAAAAATATGAACACTTGTCTATTATGAAGTACCGGTTGGACAAAGTTGAATTCCACAGTGCCATGGCAACCAATTTCAATAATCTTACTCGCCTTATGGAGGAAAACTCGCGCAGGTAGAATTTGTTGCTGATTCTTATGGTTTTACTGATGAAGAAAATTTTGTGTTAGAGCAAATGAACAAGAAGCATTTCACGATGAAATTTCCTTTCCATTTCAGTGCAAAATTAAGGGAGGTTGTGGTTGATAAAAAGAGGCCAGAATTTGATCTGACCATGCCTAAAGGTGTCATTGAAAAAGGTATGTGTTCTCATGATGGAAGTCACATGATGTTTTCTTGGGAGTTGCTCTATAAAGAATATTTCTCTTTCTAGTGTTAAAGAGTAATTACATTTCATTTCATATTTCCAGTGAAACATGTCTTCAAGTCATTAAACAAACCACAGAAGACTGCCGTTTTGAAGGTAAGAATCAGTCCTTACCTCAAGTAGGGTTTGGAAACTTATATTTTACAGCAATAGCTCAAGTTCCTTCGAAGGCTTGGTGTTATGTCGTCGAGAATGCTCATAGGCCTAGAACTCTATTGTTGTCCAATTTGGCTTCAGATTGCTCATTTTAATTTCAGACGCTGATGTGCAAAGACTATATTCTTATCAAGGGTTACCCTGGGACTGGCAAAACGTCCACAATTATCTCATTGGTTCGAATATTGGTTACTTTGGGCTTCTCGGTCCTTTTAGCAAGCTATACCCATTCTGCGGTTGATAACATCTTGCTCAAATTGAAGAAGGTAAGATCATGGACATCACATGTGAAATGGAAGTTAACTACTCCGTTGAGTGTATTACTATGTTTTTGGTTATGAGTTCAGAGGCTTTAAAATGGCTGTATAACTTTCTATCTAGAGTTCTTCAAGTAAAAGGTATAATTTTGTTTCCAGCACAAAGTTGATTTTCTACGATTGGGCCGATTGGCAAAAATTCATCCGGACATCCAACCTTATGCTGCCGAATATCAAACTGTTGAAGCAAAGTCGGTGGAAGATCTCCAAAATCTTTATCAAACAAAGGTCGAACTGGTCATATATGGTACATTTGTAGTGAACTTTAAGTAAATCGTATCGAAATTACTGCATGTTTGAAATTTTTGTTTTCAGGCTGTGATAGCTACTACCTGTCTTGGCGTCACACATGGCGTGTTTGCCAGAAGGAGCTTCGATATCTGCATCGTAGATGAGGCTTCGCAAGTCCTGCAACCAGCTTGTCTAGGTCCTCTGTATGCATGCAAGCGTTTCATTTTAGTAGGCGATCCCCTTCAGTTGCCGCCAGTGGTACAAAGTAAAGAAGCTAGGTGAGTAACAATTGAAGTGCTCTCAATCAGCTAATATGCCATCGGACAGAAAAAAATGAATTTTGAAGTCTATGGTTTTGATGACTTATTTGTGACTGTTAGTGCAGAAAATACATTCAAAATTGTCTTTATATAATGTCATTTAACAGAGAGGCACTTTTTAGTTCTTGTATTTTAAACGAGGTGAATGGTACAGGTAGGTACCAGAGCAGCCATTTCTTAAAAGGCTAAGTTAAAGAAATTTATTATGCAGGTGGAACTCGTCTCATGATTTTTTTAATGTAGCTAGCTTTTCAGTTTGTTGGTTTAAACAGGTACAACTGTACCTTCGAGACTGGGGCACGCAAGTTTTAGTATGTTCTACAGTTTTAGTTAAAGGTTAATTTCGATATTTTTGAAATGGGTGGTTGGTGGATTAGGGCTTTACATCCTGTATTTCTGCACCTAATGGGCTAATTGGGGTATGTAAGGACCATGGCAGTGAGGTGATGGATGAAACAGCCATCCAACTTCGGCTTGACCAGGAATTGAACCCTGGATATTTTTTTAAATATGCATTGTATTAAATTGATTATTTAACAGGCAAGAAGGAATGGCAGAAAGTCTTTTTGCTCGTCTGGATGATACGGGTGCGACGTATGAATTAAACCTGCAGTACCGAATGAACAAGTAAGTTTTGTTTGATGAATAAAAGGAACTTTAATTAATAGGGAAATTTACCAACACTCCAAAAACAGCGATAGGTATGCTGTTAGGTGCTACAAGTAGTGTGACATAATGTTTTGAAATTTCCATCACAGAGAAATCATGAGGCTGAGCAATGAATTGGTGTACCATGGTGCATTGAAGTGTGGAACCCCAGCTGTTGCTTCAGCCACCATCAAGTTTTCTCAGCCCGAAAATCTGCCACAGGTAAGATGCTACACGAAGATGATCTTCAGATGTTAAATTGACGTGATGTGTGTTAGAAATCACTGAGCATCATTTTGTAATGATAAATTCAAAATAGAATGTTGTTCATTTTAATGGTCATTATGTAACAGTCTGACAAAAAAATATTTACTTGTATCAGTAATTAAAGATGTGGAATGTAATGTCAAGTCAGCGTGAAAGATTTTAAACTAAGAATGTTGATGTGATTATCTTATTTCAGGCGACATCAGAATGGTTGAAACTGGCGCTGAGTGACCAAGAAGGCCATGAAGTATGTTTCCTAGACACTTCCAAGGTCATTAGAGATGATTCTGAAAGCAAGGTTGTAAATGTTCGGGAGGCTAATATCGCCTTGACTATTGTGCAGTATTATTTGAAGGTAATCAGAGACTTTATTATGGTATGATGCTGGGAATTTCTGCTTGCATTATTTGTGTGAACTTTTAATATATTTGTGACATCGTATGAAATCTAATCGGTTTATTTCACATTTTAATGAAGGGAGGCATAGCGGAAAGTGACATTGGCATCATAACACCTTTTCGCAAACAAGTGATCTTGATGCGTGATCTTTTCAATGGCCAAGGTCACGGAGAGGTTGAGGTGAACACGGTCGATCAATACCAAGGTCGTGACAAGAATGTAATAATCGTTTCTCTTGTCAAGTCTCAGGGGCAGGTATGAAGTGCTTTTATAGTATGTTAATTTACTAAATTGATAAATGCATGAAATTTGTGCTAATTTTGTGAAATGTCTTGTTGACAGGAAAGTGAAATTCTGAAAGATGTAAGGAGGCTGAATGTGGCTTTGACTCGTGCCAAACATAAACTTATCCTAATAGGGGCAGCTACTGTTCTCAGAGCATTTGAACCAATGGAGGCACTTCTACGTATTCTGCGATCTCAACAAGTATCCTTTTTGTGATTTATAAGTATTAGCCTAGTGACACTACTAGGTTCTTTATACTTGCATTGTATTGATTGTATTGTACGCAGTTTTAACGACTTCAGGCAGGAATGTGCTTCCTTTGATTTGCATTATGGTTCCACTTGACAAAGAAATACTCCCAAGTATTGAGTATAAATCCTTTATTCTTGAGAGATACAATAATACACTTTTGATCAGCTTGATCTTCACAGCTAGACTGATCCAGATTGGCTGGATCCTAAGATCTTGCTTGCTGAGTTGGCCACTCTGTCGGTTCTGATTGGTTAGTGATCACAGGTAACCAACTCATTGCCTATTAAGGCGATTGATAAGCTCAGGTTGCTTACAACATTGATAAAATATTAATTGAATATAATATAAAATAAAATTAAGAAATATTTATAAAATTAGATCAAGAAATATTAATTAACAATAAAATCATTACAATACTACATTTGATTTTTGGAATGCTCAAACAGGGATTTTAGCTGTGCCATTTATTGTACAGCTTGTGTATTATGGTGTTTGCATGATACAGTCAATTTGATATCCCCTTTCCTTAATTACATCCCAGATTGTTCAAGTTGACCAGTTATGATATAAGAAGGCATGCGGCAGGTTTTATATTCTAAGAGCCTGATGTTTTCTCTATTTAACACTGTGTACTGACTGGTTCTTAGCATGTTTTGTGAGATATAAATATCAAAAAAATTAACTTTAAAAGTAATAAAATGTTTGCATGTTGATGAACATATCTTTTAAAAGGTACTCTCAGCTGTAAATGGAATGAGTTTCTGCAGTCATTTAACTTAGTAATAATTTTCTGTTTTGAAATGGATGGAGTACTGACAATTTGTACCTAACTTATGAAATGAAAAAGAAGTGTAATAGGAAAATTTTTATGTTACAATTGTATATTAATAATAATACTTTGTGATATGCACCAAAATTTATAGCAATGCACTACAATAAATATAGAAAAATGATAATTTAAAACTGAAAAAACGTTGTCATTATATTTACACAAAATTGGAACAAACTTATGAAAAGATCTTCCACATGTGATTTGTGATTTCATCTTATGTCTTGCAAAACTGCCTGCAGCTCTTTGTTGAATTGAATTAAAATCCAAGCGATGTAAATTCGTTTAGTCGCTGCACAAGGTAAGCTTGGCTGGATCCTTACTGGTTTGAATATCTGTTGTATGAATTGTACTTGTCTGAAGTTTTCAGAGTCAGATGTAATGATGAGAATGCTAATTGGGGAGTCCACACTATGTTAAACATTTTTCCAATGGATGGGGTCCTCTACTTGTGCAACTGACATCCTGCTGTGATTTAGGTTATGAAAAGTGCCCAGGCCTGGCATCGAACCGGTCATGACCTTCAGCAGAGCTGGCTGATGCCTTAATCATGTCATTATTACATGAGGTGAAGTGCAACTTGACTGTGAGGATTTATAGCTTTTGCAGGAATAGCTGTTCAATATGAATCCATCTGTGTATTGAGATATATTCTGTGTAAAAGGCATTTCACTGACCAGTATCATTTGCCTTTGTGAGACTAGTGATGAAATGCTGGTTTTCAAGTCGATTCTTCTCTCCAATATCATTCTCATTTCTTTATCCAACAATGTGCCTAGCTAGCTCCCTAGAATTTTCCTGTTCCCCATGGATTTATAAGTTATGTGAATCTGTGTGGAACTGATATTTCAAACGGAACGCACGTAATGAGGCTTTCCAGTGTTGTGACTGCCATGCATCCCATTGGATGAAGTTTTTGTGTAAAATATTAATATTTACTGCACTCAGTACAACATGCAGTTATTGGAGCTTGTCACTAGGTCTCGTTTAATGCGATGGCTATTACATTCTTCTGTGGCCAAGCACTATTTGTCAGGATTTTGCCTATGTTGCACAACTTTAAAGGGGCGTTCACACTATCACGTAAAATAGCTATGTATGACCACGTATGAAAAATGTTGTTTGCTCGTCATCCTTGGCCATACATGATTCACTCGCCGAGCGTTTTACGTATACTCGCGCTAATCAGTAGGATGCTCCTGGTCGCGCTTGATCACTCGCGACCATACATGGAGAGTGCAAGTATTTTTAAACATGTTTAAAACTTCGGCGGAGGTTTTATGTATGTTCTTGGCCATACGTATATACTCGTAAAACGCTAGTAAAACGCTCGGTGGCCGTCCGTCACCCTTTCCTCATTTACTCTTTAAGTCACTCGCACACGCAACCAACGAGTGCCTTACGGATGCCTCATGGATGCGTCATGGATGCTTGGCTACGGACGTTTGGCTAGCGTTTGACGGATGTCTGGCGAGCGATCTACAATTGCCCAACGTACGCTCAAAGAAAGAAGTTATACGTGATTAACGGAGCCACGAGTAAGCACGTATAGACAATTTGACGTACGTCGTGGTCATACATAGGTCTTATACGGAATAGTGTGAATGCCCCTTAACACCTTTGCTAGGGGAATGGTTTTTTTTGGCCAAGCCGGTTGAGATGCTAGGGTTTAGTTGCAGCACACTTTATGGTGGAGAATCTGGAAGTTGTGAATTCCAAGTCCCACTCGGAAAGTGCCACAATAGCCTACTTCAGAATTGGTGGACCCAAATTTATGCCCATGCAATATAAAATACATTGTTATTTTGACGACAGTTTTGAGTTTTAACACAATTAGGATAACATTTGTGAAGGTTAGCAGGGGTTTGGGGGCAGCAGCCCCCATGAAAAACCAAATAAACTGCATTCTTACCTTGAAATATGAAAATCGCCGTCATTTGTGTCATCCATTGAATTCAAGCATTTGATGTCATGACATAGCCACGAGGCTCGCTAAATATGGTCATAAATTTGGGCTGCCAAGCGGCACTTTTTCCAAAATTAATGATGTTACGAATTAATTTATTTAAACGTAATATAACTAATAAAATCTTAAATACATCCCAAGAAGATCCCATACGTGAGCCTGTGCCACCTTTTTGTCTATCAGGTTTAGGTACTGGGTATAGGTGCAACACAATAGTAAGCAAGTCTTGGGAATGATTCTTCCGGCCTATAGACAAGTCCTGCGAATGTTACGAAATGTACACTTGGTAAATATAGCTGTAGGTTGTTCTTGTTCAGTGTATATGCATCCTGCCACATCCAGCATGATTATATAATGCAAAAGCATGATGTTGCTACAAATATGAGCAAAGGGGAAACAGAATGAACATAGGTGTCTTGCCTAGTGTAGTCTTGTGAGTATCAAGCCATATCTTCTATTGCTTGCACCTTGTGAAATGGTTGCTCTATCAATAGATTGGACAGCCTGTAAGATTAATCAAAGCTGTATTTAAAGGTTTCCAGAGGACACGATAGAGAAGACTGAAATTTTTCCATGTGGAAGGGCAAAGAACCAATGGAAAACTCTGAGGGAAACTTGATGTCATGTAAATGGCAGGCACTTTAAAAGCTCAGTACCTATCAAATGATGTATGGTCATCAATTATAATAAAGCGTATCCATGTGTTTTCCCTAGCTATAACTCTTACACCACGGTAGCCCAGACCTTGAGCCTCTATTAAGCTCTAGGCCCCTCTGATTTTGTCTCAGCTACAGGATTGATTAGATGTTATTTCAGTAATTTTATTGGTGACATTGCCAAATAATTAATAGTGTAAAGTACACTCACTTCTCTATGCTGCATTTGCAACTCAGTTGGCAGCTCCTAAAATTTTGAAAGCTTTGTGAATGTGGTCAAACATATTTTTTGTTTTAATGACCTTATAGGTTAACATTTCGTTAACTTTAACATCCCCTGCCTCAGGTGTCTGGTTGATGAAAGGTTCACTTGTGTCAGGTTCCGGAATGATGACAAGGTCATCATTTACCTGAGGTGCCTGGTTGATGACAAGTTCATCATTTGCCTCAGGTGTCTGGTTGATGACAAGGTCATCATTTACCTGAGGTGCCTGGTTGATGACAAGAGCATCATTCATCTCAGGTGTCTGGTTGACGACAAGTTCATCATTTGCCTCAGGTGCCTGGTTGACGACAAGTTCATAGTGTACTCATGAAATTCTTATTTTAATGAGCTCGTGTAAAGCACACTGATTACATTTTCAATGGGGTACTTCGGAGGCAACAGGGGGAGCTACATGCTGGTCCTTAAAACCTTTGTTTGATGACGTAATCATACAATCAGGTCATTTGGTGCAATGATGACGTTACAAATGTTGTAAGGCCCGGCATGGAGCTTCCTCTACAGGCTCAAAAGTATCTCATTTCATGTCTCAAACTGAAGTCGACATAATAACCAAATGTTTAAAGCACTACAGAGCGGTTACTTCAAAACTGTCATTTGAAATTCTGGATCAGGAGTTGATCTAAGATAATACCTTTTAAAGGTGCTTTCTCTGGTCCTATTAGCTCTTTGCATTATTTCATGCGATGACAAACCTGTCACCTTAGCTTTCGAAGTTGAAGCTCATCTTGTGAAGCCTTAAATACTGGTATCTATTCCTGCCATTTGCATAACATTTCCATAACATTTGCATAACAACTGACTTGTGTGCTTTAACCTAACTGATATGAAGCTGTTCATGCTTACCTCACAACAAGCAGTTCATGCTTATCTTGCAATGCGCAATACCACATCCAACTTTACCTCTTTAGGATATGCAGCCATCTGCAAAGACATAGGTACTTGCCTGACATTCCTAGTTTTAGTTAGTCCATGTATGAGAAACTGAATGGAGTCACCCTTATCTAACATGTGACTATACCTCCAATAGTTGTAATTCTGTCATGCTGCTCCAAAGCCATCAATATGGTAACCTTCAATGACAACTGTCGCAAGTCTAGTCTAGTTGTCCGGCCACTGAAGAAACATGTTTAGTATATCATAGTTGTGGTGGCCTCCTATTGAATATTCCCTTCAAAACCGCACAAACCTGTGAGTGTTGACCTGTGTTTGTTCCTTCAAACCTTTGTCCATTCAGCAGCGGATAAGTTCCATGCCTCCAGAAGCTCATTGCCACAGATGAACTGCTTTTTGCTTGTACCTGGTTTCATGAACAATGTTTTCTTGATAGAAGACAAATGTGCCATGAGCATAAGCAAGACATCCGTGTCCCTGCACCTCACAACAGTCTGAGAGTGGGTGTGCATACAGTGCAAGACAATTCGCGTATCAGCTTCATCATGTGTGCTTGTGATCATGTCCAAATTAGTCCCAGCTATATTTTATCTTGCTGTTGTTGTTTCTTCAAAACCACCTGCTAAAACAACACACTTTTTATTTGGTGCTTGTTCAATAAGTGTACATAAGAGGAAGTTAGCTAAGTTTGCTTAGTTGTCGGGCTCTGGAAGAAAGCCAAGCCAATCTTGGGGCAATGGCACGTCTGAACTTTCAATGACATGACGGATTGGTTTGCCTTTACTTCTTCTTTTTCTGGTTCCTTCTTTTGCTCATACCTAGCTAGGACTGGAACATGGAATAGTCTCATAACCTAGTTAAGTGGAGCTGTGAAAACTCAAAAACACAACTGCTGAGTATATATGTTATTTGCTTTCAGGAGCAGCTTTACCCTGGCCACAAAAGATATCCCTCCAAGCCAAATGCTAGGAGAGGAGATGGGGTTATCGCTGCTACCTGGATTCTTGTTTATACATGATTAACAGCCTCCCGTTTGACCAAGAGTAAGCAAGTATAGTCCGTCTCTGATGTCACTCGCCATCCCCAGTCTTGACAGCGTGAACTGGGCTTAATCCTACAGGAATGACAACTAGGCCAGAATTGACCTGCCTTTGTCAATTAAAATCTCTCTATCTATTAGCTGAAGGGTGTCCAGGCTTGATATTGAAGCGGGGTCCTGCATAGGAGCAGGTAAGGATCTTACCACTAGACCACCCAGCTGCAAGGTATTGGGTATGTTATAAAACAATATAAATAAGCTGGTATTTATCATTTCATTTGCAGATCAGCAAAGTTACACAATATGACTTCACTTTTAGAAAACAAGATCACAGAGTTTTTTATCATGGCAGTTCATCAAAGCAGTTTTAAATTTCAGGATATATATTACTGCGCAATTTTGGAGACGGAATGCATTGTTTAAACATTGGCTTGTAAAAGAAATTTTCCCTAGGATTATCAGCACCTCAGGCACCTTGGATGTCATTATGGCTTCAAATTTTCCTATGTTGTTTAGTGTATTATAGTTACCAATATAATTCTTTGTTATCATATTTAGATTTTCTCGAAATAAAGTTGCTTGGACAGGCCAAAAGACAGTGTATTTCATCTTCCACTTCATTTAGATCACACTTGAAACAGGTTCTATTTTCAGATGGTATTTTAGGCTTTTCATGTCCTGTTTGTAAACAGAGGTTATGTGAACTGATTCTAAATCTAGCTATCTTACTGCATGTTTTCCTATTCATGTTAAGAAGTAGGTAAGGTTCTAGTCTATAGTCAGTTTTAATGCGTTTGTAAGTTCTCAGCTTAGGTTGCTGTGTCGTATTGTTAATTTCTGCAAATATTTGTTCTTGCTGTTTTTGGTATAGGGGGTTGGGTGACTTTAACAGTTCTGCATATATTGTGAAGATTACTATGACTATATTCATCAAAGGTTGTACCACAAGTATTTGATATGTGGCTCACTCTGCCAAACCAGCTACTTCTACCATGTGTATGCAGATCTTTTTGAATATTAAGCATCTCTTTAGTAATTTATCATCTGGCAATTTCTATGACTTCATTAGCAATTTGCATTGGAAATTAAAAAAATTATGATTTCAAAATACATAAATCACCCAATCAATGCTCGATTGCAATAATAATTCTTCATTGCAAAAAAATCTCCTCACCTATTTTGTTACTTTTTGGTCTCTAATTTTTGCAAAAATGTGCAGGTTTTTTTGTCTGGCAGATTATCTGTGCAGAGGAATGTTGCCGCTCAATGTAGATGATATACCGGCTTTCTTCCACATACCAACCTTAAGAGTCTTAGCCTCTGTGTGTTATTTATTAGGAATTTTCAATTAAATTTTGGAATAAGTTCAAATTGTAATCTCTAATGCATGATTGCATCCAGTCCACCTCCATTGATTTGTATCCTGTCGTAAGGAATTTGTGATAGTTTGATTTAAATGTGTAGGACCCTAGTCTTTAGAATACAGATGAAATGTATTAGTTATATCGCAAATAAGAGGGAGTAAACTAACATTTTGGTTGGTTATATCCCGAAGGCGGAGGGATATAACCAACAAAAGTGTTAGTTAACTCCCGACTATGAGGGATATTTACTAATTTGTTTAATTGTTTTGTTTTAATGCCTTTATGATGCAAAACAAGTTAACTTGGCACTCAGGAGGGAGTTAACTAACATTTTCATTGGTTATTGCCAACTCAGAACAATAGGAAAACAATCTTAAGTGGAGTATAAATACACTTTTCCTGTTCTGAGCCGGATATTAGCAACGAAAATGTTAGTTAACTTCCTCCTGAGTGCAAACAACATGTCTTGCATAATAAAGGCAGTAAACAAAACAAATATCCCTTCTGCCTTCAGCGAAAACGTTAGTTAACTCCCTACTATTCAGGATATACAAAGAAGTGCAGTGGCGACTTTTTTTTGTTTTGTCCAGCACAATTATCACTGTAGAGAATTATGTCCTGTAGAATCTACTGTTTCTGGTTAGACTGATGTCAAGAATCACACCCTTTTTGTCTCCATTGACAAATAGATAGTATTTCCAATTTTTTCCATGTGGTTTTTAGTGTTTAACTTCCTTGATTTACAAGACGGTTCTTCCTTGCAGTTTAGGAGAATGATCTTTGTAGGCTGAGTGAACCTATATCCAACCCTGAACTGTGGAAATATTTTGAGTCATACCCCTTCTGTTATAGAATCACATCTAAAATCGAGAAATTGTGAACTTCTATGCTTAGTATTTAAATTTACGTGCTGGGTCTAGTTTCTTGAAGATAATACGTATTCTTTTCCTTCACTACAAAGACGTTTATTGCAGTTCTTTTCAAGTTCTTTAATGAAAGAAGTCTTTTTCTACCATTTCTTTGCTTTGATACTGTCTCATGTTACATCTTCAATGTTCACAATATTTGTTGATGTCGATTTCATTCAAAATGGGTGATTGATCTACGCTTTCTGGATCTGTTTACCCCTCATAGGTGCACAGATTTATTATGTTCACTTTCTACACCTATAGTATTCTCCTGAACTATACTTATATATCTATACCACAGTCAGACGTTAATGACCTTATAGGTTAAAACATTGTTAACTCTAAACCCTGTTTCTGTTTCATTGGAGTTCTCCTGGACTTAAGAATGGATCAGACTTTGCTTCCCCTGCAACCGATTGACATTGCACATGTTATAACATCATAAGGCAACACATTATATATCATACTTTTTTATATACTGACATGTTGACAGATTTTTTAGAAAACATCCACTGATACTTATGTTGCAAAATAAATTCTGTATTATAAAAAATTTGGAATACATTATATAACAGTATTAATCAGTGAGTATTTTAAAAAAGAATTTAATATGAAATATATAATTTCGTTTTTATAAGTTGTAAGTACCAGCATAATTAGAATACCATTTGGTGTAAAGTGGCGGGATTTGGGTGCGGTAGCCCCATGGAAAAGAGAAAATAAACTGCACTCTTACCGTGAACAAGGAAAACTGCCATCGTTAGTTTGTGAAGTCATACATTGAATTCAAGCATAGATGCTTGGCACAACGAGGCTCGCTAAATATGTTCATAAATCTGGATCCACTGCACTGCATTTTCCCCTTTTTTTCTATTTTTTAAAGACAGATGCTGATGATGTTAAATACATAAGATCTGAGAAACGGCTTTTTGTTTTTATAGATTTCGTGTCAGCGCCTATTCCTTTTATTCATAGCATTTGCCAACAATAGCTTTACACAAGTTTAAATCCTTTATATATTTTTAATTTAAACAAATTCAAAAATGATCACATTTAAATGGGACTAGTCTTCCATACGAGAGACGACATGATGAAGAAAATTTCAATTAAACCATTAGGCTACTACTGTACACTGATCTCCTGAAAGCAAGTAATTATAAATTCACCTTTCAGTTGGTAAATTTCAGGTGAACCCTTGAACTTATCAAGGATACTTTGAAAATTCTCTGGCACATCACCCAGGATTTTTGGCAGAAGGGACTAAAGTTACTGGAGGAAAAGATTGATTGCTGTCATTTTCTGTTGCCATACCTTGATTTTGTGAAGTTGTGGATGTCCCAAAATAAACCCTCGTCCTTTCCTGCATAATTGGAAAGATCAATGACACACAAATATATGCCATATTGGGTATGGATCCTGACTTGAGGGGGGGGGGGGGAGTTCCAGTGTTTTGAAGCCATTTTGGTAACTATTAAAACTTTGGTTCCTTCCTCCCACTACTGTAAATGAACTGTCAGTGGTGTCAGTGGTGTGGGTGTCAATATATGTATTCCATGTAGATGTCAAATTTAAAAAAGGCTCTGGATTATACAATGTACAGTACAGCATACATAATATCTTGTGTATGTGATGGATGTCACACTCCCTGTTGAACATGATCGCAGCTGGTACAATTGACCAATTGGTCACAATGAGTACAGCCATGATGTCATGTTTCACAGTGAACAAGTGCAAGTTCTATTATTACATCAATAATAATGGGCAGATAGGTGTTACACTATAAAATCATAGATTGAACCCTTCTATGATCAAAGTGAAACAAGTATGGAAAACAAAACTAGGTATTTGAAAGTCTTTTAATCTAACTTAAGAAAACCTTCAACAAAGTACGACACGGATTTTGGTTATCACCAGTGTCCATCTGATGGGTAGAACAGAGTTCAGACACCAATGCACTTAACCTTATGAAATTTTCATACCGTAATATTCTATATGGCCCAGTGGTGCCTTTTTATAATCTCTTTATAGGAAAAAAATTAAATAAATTTTTGAACATGAAAGCTAACCAACATCATCGTTTGATACATACGATCATGCACAATCATGCAGTGTCTAAGGACATACAACAACATGTACAATATCTTGGATGACTTTAAACAAAATTTTGGATGCACAACAGTGAAACAAATGTTTGTCTGAAACAGACAATTTTTTTTTCTAGGACTGTGGAAGGGGGGATAAAAAATAATTACCAATCCGTCAACTGCTCTCTTTTCTACAAATTTCAAGTATTTACATCATGTTGGTATCTAAGTTATAAAACTTATTGGATTTGGTAGTTTTAGCAATATTTATCACCACATTTCTCATATGCTTCATTGATTGGCAGTAGAAAAGAGTGTAAAATCTCAACTCCAGTTTTTACAACTCCGTTTGCCATGCAGGTATAAACGGAATTAAACGGTATTAAACGTAAATCAGGACATTTTATCAGTAAAAGTGCATTATTTGATACACTTACTTTTCTGCTCCTATGACTTAGAGTGAACAAACAAAAATAAAAACCAGAAAGTAAGCAACTGTATTTTCTGCATTTAGTTACACTTATTGGGGCCCAATTAGGTGATATTACCCAATTACTGGCTCCACTCTTTTGAAAATATTTTAATGCACTATAACGCAATCCAAGATGTAAAATTATATCATGGAATTCTATCAATCGAATTGATTTCAATGAAAACGGAAAAAAAAACACAAAGCACATTCAATAAAATACGATAAGCACATTCGTATTTAAGCCTTAGACTCTTATTTTTAATACTTTTAGCAGTCTTGATGTTTGAAATTCACGTTATGGTGTACTATGTTATGTACATAGTAGGTTTAAAGCTTAGTGAAATGCATAATACCTTGTCTAGTTGACCTCGCTGGTGGTCAGTGAGTGTTCATCCTGTGTCAAAAGTATATGCAGTATGAAGTGGATTGAATAATCTTTGGATGAGATTGAAAATAATGCAAGAATTCTAATGGTTCCAATCATTTTAATCAGGTGTTTCTGTCTTCATCTGTGAACACTTATTACACTTTGAAAAACAGTTATGCATGTCATGTCGGTGAAAAATTCGAACAAGGATGCAGAGAGGAAAAGAAAACTTAGCCAAAAGCTGGGATGTTATTTTTAGATTAGTATGCCTTGTAAAGTAATGCCATGAAAGTAATTAACAGGATTAAGGGTAATCTTGGGGCATTCGAATAGGCCTGGAGGTGTCTACTGCATATGTAATATGGCTTTACTGCATACTTGTGATACATGAAGTGGGTTAATTGCATGATAAATACTTAGTAGCTCAAGCATGTCCTGCAAAGTGCTTGATACAAAAATCCTCTCTTCACTGGAATTTGCCAAATTATGGAATTAAGGGGAGGAAATTGGGGTTGATCACGTGATCCCAATTCCAGAAAGGGTATTGTCATTCTAGGGCAGCTGTAAGCACCCCACCAGGTGACAAGAGATCGGGTTGAGTAGTGGGTCCCCGTGCATTTAATCCCCTAAATGCATTCACCCTCATGAAGATAGAGACCAATAATCACTCCTGAGCTGTTTATTGTATAATTCATACAACTTACAAAGATACAGATTTGTCAGGTTTTCAAGTGGGTCCTAAATGAGCCAAATCAACTTGCTATAAAAATTGCTTGAATGCTCTCAGCTGCACTGACTTTTTCGACAGTAACAGCAGGGTGAGGAGGTCAAGACTTGACACTGGTATGGAATTTCTTTCATTATCATAGTTTTGAGAACAGAGCTAGAACATTTTTGTATTGAGTATATAGTTTACTGTATTTATAATATCAGGAAAGTGGTTATTTTCTGTGGATGCAAGGCCAGAGTCATTGATATAGTTGTGTATGACAATTAGTGAATCAAGTAATTTAAATGAGATTGATATACTGATAGAAATAGCAATTGAATATGAACAGGGGCAAACGTAATGAGATGTTTTCAGTGATTGTTTCTTAGGTGTCCACACAATAGTTTAAAATCAGCCAAGATCTTCTTTGGCATCAGACAATGATTGTATAAATCAAACAATCATATTGGTTGGCTTAGACAACCATTGTCTGAGGATAAAAAATATAATGGCTGATTTTAACTAAACTACTATTGAATGGACACCAGGGAAACAATTATTTTTCTGAAATCATGCACTTTATTTAGAGTGTAAATTCCACACCATGTATCCATGTGTGGGGTCTTTCACTTGCTCCAGCATAGTTGTTAAAATCGAGGGTCACCAATACAATATTTCGCGTAACAGCAAACTTTTCAATTTGACCTGGGATGCAATGATATAATGATGGTTTTGATTTTATATTCAGTTTCTGCAGATAAACAAACAAGATGAGGTCCACCGTGCTCGTTGCCTTGACCTTGGTGGCCATATTGGCTGCTTCTGTGGTCAAAGGAGGTAAGTTACTTTTTAAACACATTTTTGTTCTACTATATTGCAAAATTTACAGTGTAATTGGATTTGTAACTGAAAATTTGAAATAACGTTATTAGTAATCTTCAGTATTGTAAATTATAGGTGAGCAAGTTCAGAAACTTTAATTTAATTAGATATTTTTGCTCAATAGGAAATAATAATTTGTAATGGGTATCACACATAGATGTGCATTCCAAGCATGTCAGAGAGATATTTCCATGCAGTTGTTACTTTTTCTGTCCACAGGCCACCACCACCACCACCCACATCATCACGACCATCATGGCCATCACGGACACCATGATCATGGGTATGGACTCCATGATCACGGCTATGGACACCATGACCACCATCCTCACCACTATCATCACCATGATGACCACCATCACCCACACCACTATCACCATGATCACCACGATCATCATGATCACCACCCCCACCACTATCATCACCACCATGATGACCATGATGATGACCACCACCATCACCACCACCCCCACCACTATGACCATCATGACCATCATGATCATCATGATCACCACCCTCATGATTACCACCACTATGAGCACCACCATGAGCCTCATCACCATCACCACGATAGCCATGGCCACTATGAACACCATGACCACCATGAGGATCACCACGAACCCCACCACCACTTCCACCACCACCACCATCATGAGCCCCACCACCACCATGATGACCACCATCATGATGATTACCACCATCACCATCCTCATCACCACCACGGTCACCATGGCCACCACTATTAGAGAATGCTCAACAAAATGGCTGCAGGGAGTTGCAATGGAAAAAGACCACAAGAGTTTTTGTACCTGGGCTCTGAAATTAGTTTTGCCTTTCTTATGACATTTACATTTGAAGCTGCTATGTAGTTTGTATGTATGTAGTTTATAGATTTTCTAATAAATGATCTAGCTTGCGTAATGTTTTTAGTTTGTATATAACGGTGTATATCCCACAACATAACTGAATCACAGGCAGTCAGTCCAAGGATTTCATACTTTAAAAAAAAAACACTTAATATCCCTTGTATCGTGTTCAAAAGTGTTGATGCTGTACAAAATGAAATGATGTAGGGCAGAATGGGAAACAACGAGACACCTGTTTTATTTTCAATCATAAAAAAAATTTCTAAAAATCAGGAAATAACTGGCTTCCTCCCTCAGATGTAGGTTATATTGTTGTGCATACTTTTCAGCAGTTTCACAATCCTACCTTGTGTAAGATTAGAGTTATTCAACACAATGTCAATGCAAGTCATTTGTCTCATTGTTCCCCACTGGTGGGGAACTGTGAGACAAGCTAAGGGGTATAGTGAGACATGGCTTGATAGTAAAACAAAATGCAAAATGTCTCCAAATACCCTCATTTCACTGACTGTCCCTTGATAACTCACAGTCCCTTGATAACTCCAGCCTCCACTTGGTGGAGGCTTACGCTAAAGCGTTTCACGATTGCACTTCCCCCTTACGGCAGAAATGGGAAAGTAGCCTCTGGTGTCCAGAGAGCCATTTAAGCCTAGCAGGTTACTTAACCAGCAGTCAGAGGAAGAAGTAATGATGAGTTGGTAAGCCTAAAGTCCATACAATGTTATGCATATTACCCCATAGCTGGGGTCCTGCACTTGGCTTGGCATAGACATGCAACCGAAATCCAACTCACTTCCTTTATGAAGAGTTACATTGAATTGACTGTCTCACCGTGCCCCACTCGTGCTTTGTCTCACTCTTCCCCGTGCTGGTTTTAATATGAAGTTATCACCGTCTGAGTTCCACATGGCTACAGCACTGTTTATTTATATCTGGAATTAACGACCAGTATCCAAGTTTTTGTATACCATTAGATGACTTCATTATCTCCAAATACTGGGGAATAAGATTGAAAACTCACATGCACAATAACAAACTTTACCTGGTGTAAAACCAAAAAAGTGAAATTTCAAGCACTTCATGCTTTTAATCCTTGCAGGTAGTGAAACATTATGTAGTGTTGGCATAAATGCCTAAATGGCAGTGTTATAACCTTCACTGTGTTGAAATTATGGGGCTTGTCTCACTGTTCGCTGTGTCTCACTGTTCCCCACTCCCCCCTATGTTTTAGTGTGAAAAAACAATACCCATATTCAGAGGTCACATGACCAAAATCAAGCTTGAATGTAGTCTCAGTTCTAGGGTGAAGAAATAATAAATGCTAGGATAAGTCAGCGAATTTCTGACCCGAATGCCATGGGGAAAAAGATGGCATTCCCCCTGGCTTGATATAGAGATTTTCTAATTATTCCAAATGCAAGACTGCTGTGTTTCTATGATTTGTCCAGCAAGCCAATATAATTGTTTTTGTGACATAGTCAGATCCCTAGTCAAATTTTGTGGCACAATATAAGTCAACATGTTTTTTGATTAGCAACTGGTTTTTTTACATCCGCAAGAAAATTGTTCAACAAAGCTTTAATGCATTAAACTGCATATTAGATAAATACAAAATTTATAATTTAACCAATTAATGCACTATATACTGACTGAAACACACAGCTTTGATAATCCAAAAAGAAAAATCACAGGTCTTTGTTTTGCATACCCTTCAGTTTCAAAATATAACTCATTAAAGTAAGGGCTCATACCCCCAGCATATTGGGGTCACTTTGACAATAATTGTTGTCTTTAATTTCGAATTCCATGAGAATAGTCTGTATCTCTTGGGCAACGTCATTTCTTCTTTGCATGGCAAATACCAGTGGGGTTAATCCTTTGGAGCATGTTGCATGGGGGTCTGCCCCTAACTCAAGGAAGGTCCTGACATTGCTGGGGGTGCCTCTTATGGAGGCCTCATGAAGAGTTGTCCTCCCAGAGTAGTCCTTAGTGTCTATGGCACTAGGTTTGTCCTTCATGAGGTCAAACAGGAAGCGGATGACTTCGGCAGTGTTGTATGGACTTCTTGCCCCACTGTGGAGGACGGACCGGCCTAGGTCATCCGTAGCCCATAGGTCTGCCTGGTTATCCAGCAGGAGCTTCACAATTCGGAGTTGGTTGCATCTCGCTGCCAGATGGAAAGCGGTCTCATCATAAAATCCAGTGGAATGGGGGTCAGCTCCATATTGAAGCATCAGCTCAGCAATGTCAGGCTGAAAACAAGACATAATACAAGTAAAATTACTAAAACACAATACCTCAATCAGGAGGAAGTGTGCTGCATCCCAAGTTGGTTAATTCATAAGATGACGATTCTAAATGAGATGCTGCAAAATATTGTGCAATATGGATTGTAAACGTCCAGAATCTTTAAAAATTAATTCAGATTATGTAAGTATAATTAATTATTAATTGAGTTTTATAAGAATTACAACATATTACATATCATAAAGATTATAAAATATTACATATTATGATGATGAAAAATCTTTGAGGATGAATTTGGTTTTGTGATGTATTTTAACCACCGCTATTACAAGAACTCCTCATTCTCCACCATGTATGCATTTAAAATTGGTATGCATTGCAAACCATTCTTTAAAACCTTTGATATCCGCATCATAATTGGTTTATTCCTCACCTTACAACGCCAAATGGAATAGTAGAATGCGTTGCCCACTGAAGGAGTGCACGATTGCAAAATGCAGTCTTGGGCGTAATCTTCATTGATGAGGTGAGCAGACTTGTTGCCAGCTTGTTGCAGCAACTTCTCAACCTCATTGGTGTTCCCAGTGCGGATGTTGTTGCGCAAGGCAGTCGGACAGCTCATTGTTCATGAATTGAGCGACTGAAACCAACAAGTTATTAATGTTGTAATAATAACGTAGAATCACTCTGAAATTTTCTCTTGATTCTAAGAGCATAATGTCTCAGTTTTCTCCTGTGTTTGCACTATAATCATTTTCTAAAGAAATAAAACAATACTCAAGTCAAACAAGATAGCATTGTAAAAGCTTATCTAACATAACTAAGACTTAATCAAAACAATTTAGCAGTTAACAGTTTGTTTGACTAAATCCTTCATCTGTCTTGACGCAAGACCCTCGATCACACCTTTCCACAGGAGAGGCTACAATCCGGCCTGAGGGTCTAGGCCTAGACTGATCCTTCATAATGTCACGGAGGTAAATGTAATTTCAATCTCACTGCCTTGGTATGTCATGTTTTAACTTAATTCCATGGGCTATCAACATGTAATGGACATTGTTATAACTGATTAGATGTCTGGTTTCACTTCAGTGAGCTGCTTAATGTTGGACAGCCTGGTCAATGCACATATGATAAGTGATTTACCTGACGTACTCGTTAATCACAACAATATACACCAGGCTCTTTTTCAAAATCCTGAATATGAGTGAATTTTAGCAAATGAAAGCTCTGTTTACAAGGTTAATAAAATGGCAGTAATAGGTGCTAGGCCAAATTGGCAATGGCATAGGTGTTTTATTTCAGCTAATGCTAACAGCCACGTCGTGAAAAAAAAAAGACATTAAGATTATATCACCTAAAAGTCATTCACTAAAAGTTGGAAATATACGAAATTGTGGATCTATTTTGAGTTATTGTTGACTTGAATAGTGAGGCGGCTTTATGGGTGTGGTATTAAGTTGTGGTGGCAAACATACAGAATTTGACAGAAAGCTAGTTTGTGGCCTGGCTTAATTGTAAGATGACTCTTTTTAATGAGATGCATCTGCTAGTAAACTGTGTGCTTCGGATCAATACTGACGCATCAGGCCAAAAAATATACCACCCTCCCCTGCTTCACAAAAAATTCTTGATCAACACCTGTATCTACTTGGTAGGTTGAATGCCAATTATGCATTACTTACACCATTGCAAGGCCTATAATATAAGCTTGGCTCAAGTATAGTGTCCAACAAAATAGTCCCGTCCCAACAAAATATGCAAATAAGATGGAAATTAGAAGCTATTTGCATATGAAACACTTGTCCTGTGTTATTACATCATTGGAATATTACACCATCACCCTGGTACAACTCCACACAGACACCACCACAACAGACTTCCCTTCTATGTACATACTGTTACCTATACCTCCTTACACAGCCCATTACACTAGCACTGTCCCACCGACACCGCCAATTAAGACCTTATGCTCTGCATCTGTAGTTTCCTAATAATCTTAATGCACCCCAATACTGAAACTGCCACTTTAAGAAAACTGTTGTACACATATTGTTCCCTCCATAGCTCCATCATACCAACACACTGACACCGTCACTGTGGACTTTACTGTTCTACATATACCTCCCTACATTGCCCATTACAAGTGCGCTGTCCCACCGACACTGCCAATTCAGACATTGCTTGTGCACTTAATCTGATGCACACCCAATACTGCCACACATGTACACTGTCACACCGACAATGCAAATACCTGAAGCCGTACTGCTGTATACACATTGTTTCCTGCATAGTCCATCATACCAACACAACGACACCGCCACTGCTGACTTTAATTTTCTGCATTACATATAGCCCATTACAGGGCACGGTCCGACCGACACTGCCAATTAAGACCTTGCTTGTCTGCTTTATCTTGATGCACACCCCATACTGAGACTGCCACAAATGTCCACTGTCACACTGACCTTCCAATAGCTGAAGCATCACTACTGTATACATCTTGATTCCTGCATAGTCCATCATACCGACACCGCCACTGCAGACTTTAATGTTCTGCATTATATCAATTTAGACCTTTCTTGTCCACTAAATATTGATGCACTCCCATACCGACACTGCCACCTGAAGCCATACAGCTGTATACACATTATTCCCTGCATTGTTCCGTATGGACACATTGTTCCCTACATAGTTCCATCATACTGACATGCTGACACCGCCACTGCTGACCTCACTATTTTGTGTATATGCCTCATCGCTTTGTACATAGGACTTTGACAGATCCTGCGTTAATATTGCTCCTACATAGTCCTGTTACACTGACACACCGACACCAACTACTACTCATAGATGGCGTCCTACATAGGCCCTTTACACTGTCACACTGACACTGCCACTGGCGGTGGCGGTGTGGCACTGTCTTTGGTCATTGCAGGGGAACAATAAGAATGGGTGGCGGTGTCGGTGGGACAGTGTGGCATGTCTGTTGGGGGGACAAATATAGTCTCCAGAATAGGAGTGGTGTCAGTGTTAATGTTCTTTTTCTACTCTATTCGAAGTGTGTGACTGTCACTGTCGGTGTGGTAGTATATTGACATGGTTCATTTGGCAGATATAGTAACTACAATGAGTGGCAGTGTTGGTGTGTCCATGTGTATACAGAGAAGGGTTTATGATAAGATAACATGATTTTTTATTCTCCTGAGTCAACATGAAACTTTCATACAAATGTGTGGAATAGAAATGACATTACAGTTATATACTACATTACAACAATAATGATGCAGTCCACTGTCATTTGAATTCACTACTTGTGCTGCAGATTGTTATTTCCTATGTTGCTTAACTGATTATAATTATTTTGGAACAAAATGAATGTTAAATGAGCCGAATATAAGACAGGGAAAACTGTCATTTACAAATGTAAAATCTGAGCACCCATTCCTGTACAATATTACATAATTTCACTGTAATGGAGCAATAAATGCTACATTTTGCATTACGTTATAATAGATTAGCATCAGCATGATCAGTGACTCTGAGTATTCAACAGCACAATAATATATCACATTTTAGTTGGTAATTGTGAAGAGCTTAGGTAGAGCATTAGTGATTTAGATAAGCTGATGCAATATAAAGTTGTTTACACTTGTCAAAAATAAAAAAAAATGTGTACAGTACACATTAATACTCTTGTTACATTATCAATTGAGGCCACACAAACCTATGCACTCTATGCACTTGTCACATTAAAATTGGTATAATTGTGAAAACATATTTGACACACATGTATTCCAGATTTTAGATATACAATAGCAACAGATACCCATAAATCACACAGATATAAAACACATGAATACCTTCAACTCTTTGTTCACAGTTATTGCTAGACAGTCGAAAAACACCACTTTCCTATGCCAATGACTCATAATTTCCAATTTCCATGCCAAAACTGCAATTAGCAATGGTCATTGTGGATGTTACTTTCATTGTGAGCTAAATGGGGAATAAGTTCATAAATGTAATTGTGGCGGTATCTGTATGAGAATTCATCAAGAAATTCTGCAGATAAGCAGATCGTAGTCCTTTCTTACTGCATATGCGTTGTTTCAACATTCCCACAAACCTGCAATTAAAACGTGTAATTAGATATAATTTCACAATAATGAAATAAAAGTATGTGCCATACATATACACTACCATGCTAAAGTATGGAAACTCATATACATTCCCACAATTTTGATATCAATCTTTTATCAAATTTATTATCATTATGTGCTAAACATGTCAACTAGTTAATTTCTACCTTGGTCATTATAAGTATCAATTTCAGGCACAATGAAATTATTGAGTGTTTCCAAACTTTTGCACGGCAGTATAAACAAGAGTAAGTGAATCTAACCTTCTATTGCATTTGTACAGGCACCTTCCTTTGACACAAACTCTTATAAACTACAACTTTGTGGACATACCCGTCCTTACCAAGGCAGGAGTAGGCTTTCCAGTCATCACTGTAAATAACTGATCCTGTAGCAACATTATTTTTTTATGATTGGCATTAGGGTATTTCTATCTCTCTTCTGTACAATTTGGAAATCAGTGTTTTTGTTTCTCGCTCCATAAGGCCGAACACCCAAACATTTTTAGTCACAGCACCCTTGTTGTATTTTCTTTCTTCACTGAAGAATGATTCATCTATTTCATACTCATCAATATTTTGTAGTGTTGTTTCAATATGACCATCTAGGGCATTGCCAGAAGAATTTAAGTTGTTTGTAAGACATGAGCAAATTTTTTAGTACCACCTGACATAAGTTGTGTGGGATATGTCATGATAGATACGTTCAGCCAGATAAATTGGAATGTCTTGGCAAAAGAAATATTAGACCATCAATAAAGATTCTAAAGTCAGTTTTGAGCCCTGAAATAAAGAAAATATATATTTCAATCATGAAGTGATGTCTGAATTCTTGAAATTGAAAAAACAACCATTCGTTGGTAATGATACTTACCAGCTTACAGCAAATACAGTTCCATGCCATATCGATTTACAAGAGATACAGTTGGAGCATAACCACATCTGACGATCTGTGATTACTTTCTGTGGCTTGCTGATTAGAGTCATGTCAGTATTACACCGAAAACACTTTGATGCTTTCCTTAAAAATCTGTGTTTTATCATAAATTTAATGCAAAATTCTTTGCTTTGAACGGCATTGCCAATATCAATGATACTTGGTGAACGGAATGGAGCATTTGCCATCTTTAAAAGCAGACATAGAATGACATGGCTTTACAACATCTACGGATTTATAATCATAGCCAAATGACTGTCATGATTAAAACACAAATAAACGTGTCACTGTGAACTTGCAGTGGTCTGTGTCTTGACTAAGTATGCAAATCCTGAAACCTGGGACTATGAAGCTAACAGAGTAACATAATAAAATGTTCACTTTCTTTGGTTATCCTAGCACAAAGCTGGGATGGCAATAACACAAATACAATGTTATACATGTCAGGAGGCCACAAATGTAAACCTGTGACATGACAATGAAATATGCTGTTTATATGATGTTGTTTGTTTAACAATGTTGTTTTAAACCAAGCTCAAGGTAACACTTAGACTCACATGTCAAAATACCATTGAATATAATGAACAAACATCATAGACAATATGACTATTATGAGTACTGATATAGTAATATTACCAAAATCACTAGGGTTTGCAGGTTTTGATATATTTCTTGCCATTTTCCACTTAGGAAAAATTAAAGTATCTGCACACCTATCCTGCCAATTTTTGCCTCAGATAACTTTCTAAATTGAAGTTGAAAATAAGGTTATATCCGTGCAATTATGATAATTGCACATGTGAAACTGTGCACCAAATAGGTAATTTAAATTGCTAATTGAAATTGAGTCAATCTTCATTCAGAAAGAAAAAATGAAATTTAAGTTGTAATTTAATCTGTAAGTCTACAAACAGTTGGGAGACAGAGGTTTTGGCACGCAGAGAATCTGGTAACTCTCAAAAAATCAAAAAAAAAAAAGAAAGAAAAGGAAGTCAGTAAATTCCAATGATAAAAACAACTGAATATTTTGGCTAATAACAACAATTTAGCAATAATTGCACAAAATACAAAAAGAACTCAAAATTTAGGTCTGCATGGTGACAGAGTCATGAACACTGAGACAAGGCAGCGCAGACAGCACTTAGTCTGGAGTAGCCGTGTACATATATATATATGCCCTCGAAGGTCCTGGGCCTCCACGCGGCCAGGGTGGAAACACTTGGGGTGAAGTCCTCTATCCCCAGTGGCTAAAACAGGACAGTGCGCATTGCACAAGCTGCTCCAGCTATCCAACGCAGACAATTACTGATTTTTTACATGCTTCTGGTTTCTACTACCAACTATAGATAATCAATCTTACCCTAGAGAGCCTCTACATAGTCCACTCAGGTGCTGATGAGGCGTTAAACAATAACACTAACTAACTAACTAACATATATATATATATATAATTTTTATTGACAGTAAAATATCATCCATGATATATATGTCATAAATAAAATAAAGAACAGAAAATACAGGAATACAGAAAATACAGTAATGTTCGAATAAAATTTGTAAACTAGATAAGCATATGTTAAACTAGTAACGCGGTTCCAGCCACCAGACTTAATTTTTTTAAATAATGTTTATAGTAACATCTATGTATGTATACCGTACAGTGTCAGAAGATGGAGAACATATAACTCACATATCAATATCAATTAAGAATTTTCCCAGGTACCTCAGTAGCTCAGATTCCTTTGAGCACATGATAGATCTAAATTTATTGGTGTCATTCATTATGTCAAAATCATATATGTAAACTCTAGCTAGATCAAACAGTCGTAGGCGAAGTGGTGTGTTATTTGGACATATTATTAATGAGTGTATCTCATCCTCAACTTCATTTAAGTTACATTTCGTACATAGTCTCTCTTCTACAGGTATTAATGGTCTTTCCATGTCTACCTGTTTCTATACGAAGGTTATGGGAACTGGTTCTGAATCTAGCTATTTTATTATAACTTTTTCTACCCAAGTTTAACAGAAGGTATGGTTCAATTCTATAATCTGATTTGATGAGTTTATATGTTCTAAGTTTTGGTTGCTGAATAGAGTCATATATTTTTGCCAATAGGTTTTCTTGCGTTTTGGTGTATATGTTTACTGCAAATGTTCTAGCAATTGCATTCAAGTCCTCAATTTGTACAAATTCAGTAATAATTTGTTTAACTTTTCTTAGCCAACTACTCTGACCTGAACTTGCATTTTCATGAATATTTAAACATTTTTTAAGTATACAGCTATCAGGTAGGCGTTTACATACAGTAGTGCAACTTGCTATGAGGGAATAACGAAATACGAGGTGGCAGTGTCGGTGTGGCAGTGAGGCTATATCGGGAGAAATAAAGTCAGGCATCTGTAATGCAAAAGACTATGTGAGTGATACAGGGGTAGTAAGTCAGAGGTGGCAGTTTCGGTGTGACAGTGAGATGGGGCAAAGAAAGAGAGAATAATAAAAAATATTATATTATATATATATATATATATATATATATATATATATATATATATATATATATATATATATATATATATATATATATATATATATATATATATATATATATATATAATATATACCTACCAGGTGACAAGAGATCGGGTTGAGTAGTGGGTCCACGTGCATATAATTCCCTTAATACATTCACCCTCATGCAGATAGAGACCAATAATCACTCCTGAGCGGTTTATTGTATACAGATTTGTCAGGTTTTCAAGTGGGTCCTAAATGAGCCAAATCAACTTGCTATAAAAATTGCTTGAATGCTCACAGCTGCACTGACTTTTTCGACAGTCACAGCAGGGTGAGGAGGTCAAGACTTGACACTGGTATGGAATTTCTTTCATTATCATAGTTTTGAGAACAGAGCTAAAACATTTTTGTATTGAGCATTTATTTTACTGTATTTATAATATCAGGAAAGTGGTTATTTTCTGTGAATGCAAGGCCAGAGTCATTGATATAGTTGTGTATGACAATTAGTGAATCAAGTAATTTAAATGAGTTTGATATACTGATAGAAATAGCAATTGAATATGAACAGGGGCAAACATAATGAGACGTTTTCAGTGATTGTTTCTTAGGTGTCCACAATGATTGTATAAATCAAAGAATCATATTGGTTGGCTTAGACAATCATTGTCTGAGGATAAAAAATATAATGGCTGATTTTAACTGAACTACTATTGAATGGACACCAGGGAAACAATTATTTTTCTGAAATCATGCACTTTATTTAGAGTGTAAATTCCACACCATGTATCCATGTGTGCGGTCTTTCACTTGCTCCAGCATAGTTGTTAAAATCAAGGGTCACCAATACAATATTTCGCGAAACAGCAATCTTTTCAATTTGACCTGGGATGCAATGATATAATGATGGTTTTGATTTTATATTCAGTTTCTGCAGATAAACAAACAAGATGAGGTCCACCGTGCTCGTTGCCTTGACCTTGGTGGCCATATTGGCTGCTTCTGTGGTCAAAGGAGGTAAGTTACTTTTTAAACACATTTTTGTTCTACTATATTGCAGAATTTACAGTGTAATTGGATTTGTAACTGAAAATTTGAAATAACGTTATTAGTAATCTTCAGTATTGTAAATTATAGGCGAGCAAGTTCAGAAACTTTAATTTAATTAGATATTTTTGCTCAATAGGGAATAATAATTTGTAATGGGTATCACACATAGATGTGCATCCCAAGCATGTTAGAGAGATATTTCCATGCAGTTGTTACTTTTTCTGTCCACAGGCCACCACCACCACCACCCACATCATCACGACCATCATGGCCATCATGGACACCACGATCATGGGTATGGACACCATGATCACGGCTATGGACACCATGACCACCATCCTCACCACTATCATCATGATCATGATGACCACCATCACCCACACCACTATCACCATGATCACCACGATCATCATGATCACCACCCCCACCACTATCATCACCACCATGATGACCACCATGATGACCACCACCATCACCACCACCCCCACCACTATGACCATCATGATCATCATGATCATCATGATTACCACCCTCATGATCACCACCACTATGAGCACCACCATGAGCCTCATCACCACCACCACGATAGCCATGGCCACTATGAACACCATGACCACCATGAGGATCACCACGAACCCCACCACCACTTCCACCACCATCATGAGCCCCACCACCACCATGATGATTACCACCATCACCATCCTCATCACCACCACGGTCACCATGGTCACCACTATTAGAGAATGCTCAACAAAATGGCTGCAGGGAGTTGCAATGGAAAAAGACCACAAGAGCTTTTGTACCTGGGCTCTGAAATTAGTTTTGCCTTTCTTATGACATTTACATTTGAAGCTGCTATGTAGTTTGTATGTATGTAGTTTATAGATTTTCTAATAAATGATCTAGCTTGCGTAATGTTTTTAGTTTGTATATAACGGCGTATATCCCACAACATAACTGAATCACAGGCAGTCAGTCCAAGGATTTCATACTTTAAAAAAAACCACTTAATATCCCTTGTATCGTGTTCAAAAGTGTTGATGCTGTACAAAATGAAATGATGTAGGGCAGAATGGGAAACGAGACACCTGTTTCGTTTTCAGTCATAAAAAAAATTTCTAAAAATCAGGAAATAACTGGCTTCCTCCCTCAGATGTAGGTTATATTGTTGTGCATGTTTTTCAGCAGTTTCACAATCCTACCTTGTGTAAGATTAGAGTTATTCATTACAATGTCAATGCAAGTCATTTGTCTCATTGTTCCCCACTGGTGGGGAACTGTGAGACAATCTAAGGGGTATAGTGAGACATGGCTTGATAGTAAAGCAAAATGCAAAATGTCTCCAAATACCCTCATTTCACTGACTGTCCCTTGATAACTCACAGTCCCTTGATAACTCCAGCCTCCACTTGGTGGAGGCTTACACTAAAGCGTTTCACGATTGCACTTCCCCCTTACGGCAGAAATGGGAAAGTAGCCTCTGGTGTCCAGAGAGCCATTTAAGCCTAGCAGGTTACTTAACCAGCAGTCAGAGGAAGAAGTAATGATGAGTTGGTAAGCCTAAAGTCCATACAATGTTATGCATATTACCCCATAGCTGGGGTCCTGCACTTGGCTTGGCATAGACATGCAACCGAAATCCAACTCACTTCCTTTATGAAGAGTTACATTGAATTGACTGTCTCACCATGCCCCACTCGTGCTTTGTCTCACTCTTCCCCGTGCTGGTTTTAATATGAAGTTATCACCGTCTGAGTTCCACATGGCTACAGCACTGTTTATTTATATCTGGAATTAACGACCAGTATCCAAGTTTTTGTATACCATTAGATGACTTCATCATCTCCAAATACTGGGGAATAAGATTGAAAACTCACATGCACAATAACAAACTTTACCTGGTTTAAAACCAAAAAAGTGAAATTTCAAGCACTTCATGCTTTTAATCCTTGCACGTAGTGAAACATTATGTAGTGTTGGCATAAATGCCTAAATGGCAGTGTTATAACCTTCACTGTGTTGAAATTATGGGGCTTGTCTCACTGTTCGCTGTGTCTCACTGTTCCCTACTCCCCCCTATGTTTTAGTGTGAAAAAACAATACCCACATTCAGAGGTCACATGACCAAAATCAAGCTTGAATGTAGTCTCAGTTCTAGGGTGAAGAAATAATAAATGCTAGGATAAGTCAGCGAATTTCTGACCCGAATGCCATGGGGAAAAAAATGGCATTCGCCCTGGCTTGATATAGAGATTTTCTAATTATTCCAAATGCAAGACTGCTGTGTTTCTATGATTTGTCCAGCAAGCCAATATAATTGTTTTTGTGACATAGTCAGATCCCTAGTCAAATTTTGTGGCACAATATAAGTCAACATGTTCTTTGATTGGCAACTGGTTTTTTTACATCCGCAAGAAAATTGTTCAACAAAGCTTTAATGCATTAAACTGCATATTAAATAAATACAAAATTTATAATTTAACCAATTAATGCACTATATACTGACTGAAACACACAGCTTTGATAATCCAAAAAGAAAAATCACAGGTCTTTGTTTTGCATACCCTTCAGTTTCAAAATATAACTCATTAAAGTAAGGGCTCATACACCCAGCATATTGGGGTCACTTTGACAATAATTGTTGTCTTTAATTTCGAATTCCATGAGAATAGTCTGTATCTCTTGGGCAACGTCATTTCTTCTTTGCATGGCAAATACCAGTGGGGTTAATCCTTTGGAGCATGTTGCATGGGGGTCTGCCCCTAACTCAAGGAAGGTCCTGACATTGCTGGGGGTGCCTCTTATGGAGGCCTCATGAAGAGTTGTCCTCCCAGAGTAGTCCTTAGTGTCTATGGCACTAGGTTTGTCCTTCATGAGGTCAAACAGAAAGCGGATGACTTCGGCAGTGTTGTATGGACTTCTCGCCGCACTGTGGAGGACGGACCGGCCTAGGTCATCCGTAGCCCATAGGTCTGCCTGGTTATCCAGCAGGAGCTTCACAATTCGGAGTTGGTTGCATCTCGCTGCCAGATGGAAAGCGGTCTCATCATAAAATCCAGTGGAATGGGGGTCAGCTCCATATTGAAGCATCAGCTCAGCAATGTCAGGCTGAAAACAAGACATAATATAAGTTAAAGTTACTAAAACACAATACCTCAATCAGGAGGAAGTGTGCTGCATCCCAAGTTGGTTAATTCATAAGATGACGACACTAAATGAGATGCTGCAAAATATTGTGCAATATGGATTGTAAACGTCCAGAATCTAAAATTAATCAGATTATGTAAGTATAATTAATTATTAATTGAGTTTTATAAGAATCAAAACATATTACATATCATGAAGATTATAAAATATTACATATTATGATGATTAAAAATCTTTGAGGATAAATTTGGTTTCGTGATGTATTTTAACCACCGCCATTGCAAGAACTCCTCATTCCCTACCAAGTATGCATTTAAAATGTGTATGCATTGCAAAACGTATTTGTCAAAACCTTTGATATCTGCAATATAATTGGTTTATTCCTCACCTTACAACGCCAAATGGAATAGTAGAATACGTTGCCCACTGAAGGAATGCACGATTGCAAAATGCAGTCTTGGGCGTAATCTTCATTGATGAGGTGAGCAGACTTGTTGTCAGCTTGTTGCAGCAACTTCTCAACCTCATTGGTGTTCCCAGTGCGGATGTTGTTGCGCAAGGCAGTCGGACAGCTCATTGTTCATGAATTGAGCGACTGAAACCAACAAGTTATTAATGTTGTAATAATAACGTAGAATCACTCTGAAATTTTCTCTTGATTCTAAGAGCATAATGTCTCAGTTTTCTCCTGTGTTTGCACTATAATCATTTTCTAAAGAAATAAAACAATACTCAAGTCAAACAAGATAGCATTGTAAAAGCTTATCTAACATAACTAAGACTTAATCAAAACAATTTAGCAGTTAACAGTTTGTTTGACTAAATCTTTCATCTGTGTAGGCCTAGACTGATCCTTCATAATGTCACGGAGGTAAATGTAATTTCAATCTCACTGCCTTGGTATGTCATGTTTTAACTGAATTCCATGGGCTATCAACATGTAATGGACATTGTTATAACTGATTAGATGTCTGGTTTCACTTCAGTGAGCTGCTTAATGTTGGACAGCCTGGTCAATGTACATATGATAAGTGATTTACCTGACGTACTCGTTAATCACCACAAATTACACCAGGCTCTTTTTCAAAATCCTGAATATGAGTGAATTTTAGCAAATGAAAGCTCTGTTTACAAGGTTAATAAAATGGCAGTAATAGGTGCTAGGCCAAATTGGCAATGGCATAGGTGTTTTATTTCAGCTAATGCTTACAGCCATGTCGTGAAAAAAAAAAGACATTGAAATTATATTACCTAAAAGTCATTCACTAAAAGTTGGAAATATACAAAATTGTGGATCTATTTTGAGTTATTGTTGACTTGAATAGTGAGGTGGCTTTATGGGTGTGGTATTAAGTTGTGGTGGCAAACATACAGAATTTAACTGAAAGCTAGTTTGTGGCCTGGCTTAATGGTAAGATGACTCTTTTTTAATGAGAGATGCATCTGCTAGTAAACTGTGTGCTTTGGATCAATACTGACGCATCAAAAATATACCACCCTCCCCTGCTTCACAAAAAATTCTTGATCAACACCTGTATCTACTTGGTAGGTTGAATGCCAATTATGCATTATTTACACCATTGCAAGGCCTATAATATAAGCTTGGCTCAAGTATAGTGTCCAACAAAATAGTCCCGTCCCAACAAAAAATGCAAATTAGATGCAAATTAGAAGCTATTTGCATATGAAACACTTGTCTCCTGTGTTATTACATCATTGGAATATTACACCATCACCCTGGTACAACTCCACACAGACACCACCACAACAGACTTCCCTTCTATGTACATACTGTTACCTATACCTCCTTACACAGCCCATTACACTAGCACTGTCCCACCGACACCGCCAATTAAGACCTTATGCTCTGCATCTGTAGTTTCCTAATAATCTTAATGCACCCCAATACTGAAACTGCCACTTCAAGAAAACTGTTGTACACATATTGTTCCCTCCATAGCTCCATCATACCAACACACTGACACCGTCACTGTGGACTTTACTGTTCTACATATACCTCCCTACATTGCCCATTACAAGTGCGCTGTCCCACCGACACTGCCAATTCAGACATTGCTTGTGCACTTAATCTGATGCACACCCAATACTGACACTGCCACACATGTACACTGTCACACCGACAATGCCAATACCTGAAGTCGTACTGCTGTATACACATTGTTTCCTGCATAGTCCATCATACCAACACACCGACACCGCCACTGCTGACTTTAATTTTCTGCATTACACATAGCCCATTACAGGGCATGGTCCGACCGACACTGCCAATTAAGACCTTGCTTGTCTGCTTTATCTTGATGCACACCCCATACTGAGACTGCCACAAATGTCCACTGTCACACTGACCTTCCAATAGCTGAAGCATCACTGCTGTATACATCTTGATTCCTGCATAGTCCATCATACCGACACCGCCACTGCAGACTTTAATGTTCTGCATTATATCTGCACTTTCACTGACAATTTGGACCTTTCTTGTCCACTAAATATTGATGCACTCCCATACCGACACTGCCACCTGAAGCCATACAGCTGTATACACATTATTCCCTGCATTGTTCCATATGGACACATTGTTCCCTACATAGTTCCATCATACTGACATGCTGACACCGCCACTGCTGACCTCACTATTTTGTGTATATGCCTCATCGCTTTGTACATAGGACTTTGACAGATCCTGCGTTAATATTGCTCCTACATAGTCCTGTTACACTGACACACCGACACCAACTACTACTCATAGATGGCGTCCTACATAGGCCCTTTACACTGTCACACTGACACTGCCACTGGCGGTGGCGGTGTGGCACTGTCTGTGGTCATTGCAGGGGAACAATAAGAATGGGTGGCGGTGTCGGTGGGACAGTGTGGCATGTCTGTTGGGGGGACAAATATAGTCTCCAGAATAGGAGTGGTGTCAGTGTTAATGTTCTTTTTCTACTCTATTCGAAGTGTGTGACTGCCACTGTTAGTGTGGTAGTATATTGACATGGTTCATTTGGCAGATATAGTAACTACAGTGAGTGGCAGTGTTGGTGTGTCCATGTGTATTCAGAGAAGGGTTTATGATAAGATAACATGATTTTTTATTCTCTTGAGTCAACATGAAACTTTCATACAAATGTGTGGAATAGAGATGACATTACAGTTATATTCTACATTACAACAATAGTGATGCAGTCCACTGTCATTTGAATTCACTACTTGTGCTGCAGATTGTTATTTCCTATGTTGCTTAACTGATTATAATTATTTTGGAACAAAATGAATGTTAAATGAGCCGAATATAAGACAGGGAAAACTGTCATTTACAAATGTAAAATCTGAGCACCCATTCCTGTACAATATTACATAATTTCACTGTAATGGAGCAATAAATGCTACATTTTGCATTACGTTATAATAGATTAGCATCAGCATGATCAGTGACTCTGAGTATTCAACAGCACAATAATATATTACATTTTAGTTGGTAATTGTGAAGAGCTTAGGTAGAGCATTAGTGATTTAGATAAGCTGATGCAATATAAAGTTGTTTACACTTGTCAAAAAATAAATAAAAATTTGTACAGTACACATTAATACTCTTGTTACATTATCAATTGAGGCCACACAAACCTATGCACTCTATGCACTTGTCACATTAAAATTGGTATAATTGTGAAAACATATTTGACACACATGTATTCCAGATTTTAGATATACAATAGCAACAGATACCCATAAATCACACAGATATAAAACACATGAATAACTTCAACTCTTTGTTCACAGTTATTGCTAGACAGTCGAAAAACACCACTTTCCTATGCCAATGACTCATAATTTCCAATTTCCATGCCAAAACTGCAATTAGCAATGGTCATTGTGGATGTTACTTTCATTGTGAGCTAAATGGGGAATAAGTTCATAAATGTAATTGTGGTGGTATCTGTATGAGAATTCATCAAGAAATTCTGCAGATAAGCAGATCGTAGTCCTTTCTTATTGCATATGCGTTGTTTCAACATTCCCACAAACCTGCAATTAAAACGTGTAATTAGATATAATTTCACAATAATGAAATAAAAGTATGTGCCATACATATACACTACCATGCTAAAGTATGGAAACTCATATACATTCCCACAATTTTGATATCAATCTTTTATCAAATTTATTATCATTATGTGCTAAACATGTCAATTAGTTAATTTCTACCTTGGTCATTATAAGTATCAATTTCAGGCACAATGAAATTATTGAGTGTTTCCAAACTTTTGCACGGCAGTATAAACCAGAGTAAGTGAATCTAACCTTCTATTGCATTTGTACAGGCACCTTCCTTTGACACAAACTCTTATAAACTACAACTTTGTGGACATACCCGTCCTTACCAAGGCAGGAGTAGGCTTTCCAGTCATCACTGTAAATAACTGATCCTGTAGCAACATTATTTTTTTATGATTGGCATAAGGGTATTTCTATCTCTCTTCTGTACAATTTGGAAATCAGTGTTTTTGTTTCTCGCTCCATAAGGCCGAACACCCAAACATTTTTAGTCACAGCACCCTTGTTGTATTTTCTTTCTTCACTGAAGAATGATTCATCTATTTCATACTCATCAATATTTTGTAGTGTTGTTTCAATATGACCATCTAGGGCATTGCCAGAAGAATTTAAGTTGTTTGTAAGACATGAGCGAATTTTTTAGTACCACCTGACATAAGTTGTGTGGGATATGTCATGATAGATACGTTCAGCCAGATAAATTGGAATGTCTTCGCAGAAGAAATATTAGACCATCAATAAAGATTCTAATGTCAGTTTTGAGCCCTGAAATAAAGAAAATATATATTTCAATCATGAAGTGATGTCTGAATTCTTGAAATTGAAAAAACAACCATTCGTTGGTAATGATACTTACAGCAAAAACAGTTCCATGCCATATCGATTTACAAGAGATACAGTTGGAGCATAACCACATCTGACGATCTGTGATTACTTTCTGTGGCTTGCTGATTAGAGTCATGTCAGTATTACACCGAAAACACTTTGATGCTTTCCTTAAAAATCCGTGTTTTATCATAAATTTAATGCAAAATTCTTTGCTTTGAACGGCATTGCCAATATCAATGATACTTGGTGAACGGAATGGAGCATTTGCCATCTTTAAAAGCAGACATAGAATGACATGTCTCTACAACATCTACGGATTTATAATCTTAGCCAAATGACTGTCATGATTAAAACACAAACAAACATGTCACTGTGAACTTGCAGTGGTCTGTGTCTTGACTAAGTATGCAAATCCTGAAACCTGGGACTATGAAGCTAACAGAGTAACATAATAAAATGTTCACTTTCTTTGGTTATCCTAGCACAAAGCTGGGATGGCAATAACACAAATACAATGTTATACATGTCAGGAGGCCACAAATGTAAACCTGTGACATGACAATGAAATATGCTGTTTATATGATGTTGTTTGTTTAACAATGTTGTTTTAAACCAAGCTCAAGGTAACACTTAGACTCACATGTCAAAATACCATTGAAAATAATGAACAAACATCATAGATAATATGACTATTATGAGTACTGATATAGTAATATTACCAAAATCACTAGGGTTTGCAGGTTTTGATATATTTCTTGCCATTTTCCACTTAGGAAAAATTAAAGTATCTGCACACCTATCCTGCCAATTTTTGCCTCAGATAACTTTCTAAATTGAAGTTGAAAATAAGGTTATATCCGTGCAATTATGATAATTGCACATGTGAAACTGTGCACCAAATAGGTAATTTAAATTGCTAATTGTAATGGAGTCAATCTTCATTCAGGAAGAAAAAATGAAATTTAATTTAATCTGTAAGTCTACAAACAGTTGCGAGACAGAGGTTTTGGCACACAGAGAATCTGGTAACTCTCAAAAAATTAAAATAAAAAAGAAAGTAAAGGAAGTCAGTAAATTCTAATGATAAAAACAACAACGGAATATTTTGGCTAATAACAATTTAGTTAGCAATAATTGCACAAAATACAACAAGAGCTCAAAATTAAGGTCTGCATGGTGACAGAGACATGGACACTGTGAGACAAGGCAGTGCAGACAGCACTTAGTCTGGAGTGGCCGTGTACATACAATAGTGCAACTTGCTATGAGGGAATAACAAAATATGAGGTGGCAGTGTCGGTGTGGCAGTGAGGCTTTATCGGGAGAAATAAAGTCAGGCATCTGTAATGCAAAAGACTATGTGAGTGATACACACAAGTGTTGAGTGTCGCTGTCAGTACAGCAGTGCCAATGTATGCAGTAATAAAAATGAGGTGGCAGTGTCGGTTGCACTAAACTATAGTATGAAGCAGCAGCAATGTATAGTAATGCAAAACACTATGTGAATAACAAACAAGGCAGGAATGTCAGTGTCGGTGCAGCGCTGCGACTGGCAAGTAAGGGGTAGTAAGTCAGAGGTGGCAGTTTCGGTGTGACAGTGAGATGGGGCAGAGAAAGAGAGAATAATAAACAAACAAAAAAATATATATATAATATTATTATATATAATATATTATATTATTACATATAATAACCACCAGGTGACAAGAGATCGGGTTGAGTAGTGGGTCCACGTGCATATAATCCCCTTAATGCATTCACCCTCATGAAGATAGAGACCAATAATCACTCCTGAGCGGTTTATTGTATAATTCATACAACTTACAAAGATACAGATTTGTCAGGTTTTTAAGTGGGTCCTAAATGAGCCAAATCAACTTGCTATAAAAATTGCTTGAATGCTCTCAGCTGCACTGACTTTTTCGACAGTCACAGCAGGGTGAGGAGGTCAAGACTTGACACTGGTATGGAATTTCTTTCATTATCATGGTTTGAGAAGAGAGCTAGAAACTTTTTGTATTGAGCATATATTTTACTGTATTTATAATATCAGGAAAGCGGGTATTTTCTGTGGATGCAAGGCCAGAGTCATTGATATAGGTGTGTGACAATTAGTGAATCAAGTAATTTAAATGAGATTGATATACTGATAGAAATAGCAATTGAATATGAACAGGGGCAAACGTAATGAGATGTTTTCAGTGATTGTTTCTTAGGTGTCCACATAATAGTTTAAAATCAGCCAAGATCTTGATTGGCATCAGACAATGATTGTATAAATCAAACAATCATATTGGTTGGCTTAGACAATCATTGAGGATAAAAAATATAATGGCTGATTTTAACTAAACTACTATTGAATGGACACCAGGGAAACAATTATTTTTTTGAAATCATGCACTTTATTTAGAGTGTAAATTCCACACCATGTATCCTTGGTGGGGCCTTTCACTTGCTCCAGCATATTTGTTAAAATCAAGGGTCACAAATACAATATTTTGCGTAACAGCAATCTTTTCAATTTGACCTGGGAGGCAATAATATAATGATGGTTTTGATTTTATATTCAGTTTCTGCAGATAAACAAACAAGATGAGGCCCACCGTGCTCATTGCCTTGACCTTGGTGGCCATATTGGCTGCTTCTGTGGTCAAAGGAGGTAAGTTACTTTTTAAACACATTTTTGTTCTACTATTGCAGAATTTACAGTGTAATTGGATTTGTAACTGAAAATTTGAAATAACATTATTAGTAATCTTCAGTATTGTAAATTATTGGCGAGCAAGTTCAGAATCTGTTATATTTAGATTGACAATTTGTGATGTTTGCTAGAATTAATTTTCAGTGTTTTTGCTTCGAAAAAACTGGCTCACGGGCGTGAATCTCAGTCAGCAGTAGACCACCACCATTAGGGAATAATAATAATATGTAATGGGTATCAAACATAGATGTGCATTCCAAGCATGTCAGAGAGATATATCCATGCAGTTGTTACTTTGTCTGTCCACAGGCCACCACCACCACCACCCACATCATCATGACCATCATGACCATCACGGACACCACGATCATGGCTATGGACACCACGATCACGGCTATGGACACCATGACCACCATCCTCACCACTATCATCATGATCATGATGACCACCATCACCCACACCACCATCACCATGATCACCACGATCATCATGATCACCACCCCCACCACTATCATCACCACCATGATGACCATGACGACCACCACCACCACCCCCACCACTATGATCATCACGATCATCACGATCACCACCCTCATGATCACCACCACTATGAGCACCACCATGAGCCTCATCACCACCACCACGATAGCCATGGCCACTATGAACACCATGACCATCATGATGATCACCACGAACCCCACCACCACTACCACAACCACCACCATCATGAGCCCCACCACCACCATGATGACCACCATCATGATGATTACCACCATCACCATCCTCATCACCACCACGGTCACCATGGCCACCACTATTAGAGGATGCTCAACAAAATGGCTTGAGGGAGTTGCAATGGAAAAAGACCACAAGAGCTTTTGTACCTGGGCTCTGAAATTAGTTTTTCTTTTCTTATGACATTTACATTTGAAGCTGCTATGTAGTTTTTATATATGTAGTATATATATCGATTTTCCAATAAATTATCTAGCTTGTGCCTAATGTTTTTAGTTATTATATAACAGTGTATATCCAACAGCATAACTGTGAATCACAGGCAATCAGTCCAAGGATTTCATACTTTGAAAAAAATTAACACTTATTATCCCGTGTATAGTGTACAAAAATTTTGATGCTGTACAAAATGAAATGATGTAGGGCAGAATGGGAAACAATGAGACACCTTTTTCGTTTTTAATTATAACAAAAAATTCCAAAATCAGGAAATAACTGGCTTCCTCCCTCAGATGTAGGGTTATATTGTTGTGCATACTTTCCAACAGTTTCACAATCCTACCTTGTGTAAGATAAAGAGTCATTCAACACAATGTCAATGCAAGTCATTTGTCTCATTTTTCCCCACTGGTAAATAAAGTTTTATCATATCTTTGTCTCATTGTTCCCCACTGGTGGGGAACTGTGAGACAAGCTAAGGAGTAGAGTGAGACATGGCTTGATAGTAAAACAAAATGCAAAATGTCTCCGAATACCCTTATTTCACTGACTGTTCACAGTCCCTTGATAACTCCAGGCTCCATGTGGCATTTTACGATTGCACTCCCCCCTGAAGGCAGGAATGGGAAAGTAGCCTCTGGTGTCCAGAGAGCCATTTAAGCCTAGCAGGTTACTTAACCAGCAGTCAGAGGAAGAAGTAATGATGAGTTGGTAAGCCTAAAGTCCATACAATGTTATGCATATTACCCCATAGCTGGGGTCCTGCACTTGGCCTGGCATAGACATAGACATTGGGTACAAGGTACCATCAATTCAACATTTTTTGCAACCGAAATCCAACTGTCATTTCCTTTATGAGAGTTACATTGAATTGACTGTCTCACCGTGCCCCACTCGTGCTTTGTCTCACTCTTCCCTGTGCTGGTTTTAATATGAAGTTATCACCGTCTGAGTTCCACATGGCTACAGCACTGTTTATTTATATCTGGAATTAACGACCAGTATCCAAGTTTTTGTATACCATTAGATGACTTCATTATCTCCAAATACTGGGGAATAAGATTTAAAACTCACATGCATAAAAACATACTATACCTGGTGTAAAACCAAAAAGGTGAAATTTCAAGCATTTCGTGCCTTTAATCCTTGCAGGTAATGAAACATTATGTAGTGTTGGCATAAATGCCTAAAGCACAGTGTTATAAACTTCACTGTGTTGAAATTAGGGGGCTTGTCTCACTGTTCGCCATGTCTCACTGTTCCTCACTCTCCCCTATGTTTTAGTGCGAAAAAAAAATACCAATATTTAGACATTTAAACCATACAATCTTGACCTTTGACTTTAAGGGTCACATGACCAAAATCAAGCTTGAATGTAGTCTCAGTTTTAGGGTGAAGAAATAATAAATGCTGGGCTATGTCAGCGAATTTCTGACCTGAATGCCATGGGGGAAAAAATGGCTTGATATAGAGATTTTTTCTAATTATTCCAAATGCAAGACTGCTGTGTTTCTATGTTTTGTCCAGCAAGCCAATATAATTGTTTTTGTGACATTGATCCCTAGTCAAATTTTTTGGGCACAATATAAGTCAACATGTTCTTTGATTAGCAACTTGTTTTTACATCCGCAAGAAAATTGTTCAACAAAGCTTTAATGCATAAACCTGCATATTAGATAAATAAAAAATTTATAATTTAACAAATTAATGAACTATATACTGACTGAAACACACAGCTTTGATAATTGTTCAACAAAGTTTTAATGCATAAAACTGCATATTAGATAAGTACAAAATTTATAATATAACCAATTAATGCACTCTATACGACTGAAACACACAGCTTTGATAATCCAAAAAGAAAAATCACAGGTCTTTGTTTTGCATACCCTCCAGTTTCAAAATATAACTCATTAAATTAAGGGCTCATACCCCCAGCGTATTGGGGTCACTTTGACAATAATTGTTGTCTTTAATTTCGAATTCCATGAGAATAGTCTGTATCTCTTGGGCAACGTCATTTCTTCTTTGCATGGCAAATACCAGTGGGGTTAATCCTTTGGAGCATGTTGCATGGGGGTCTGCCCCTAACTCAAGGAAGGTCCTGACATTGCTGGGGGTGCCTCTTATGGAGGCCTCATGAAGAGGTGTCCTCCCAGAGTAGTCCTTCGTGTCTATGGCACTAGGTTTGTCCTTCATGAGGTCAAACAAAAAGCGGATGACTTCGGCAGTGTTGTATGGACTTCTCGCCGCACTGTGGAGGACGGACCGGCCTAGGTCATCCGTAGCCCATAGCTCTGCCTGGTTGTCCAGTAGGAGCTTCACAATTCGGAGTTGGTTGCATCTCGCTGCCAGATGGACAGCGGTCTCATCATAAAATCCAGTAGAATGGGGGTCAGCTCCATATTGAAGCATCAGCTCAGCAATGTCAGGCTGAAAACCAGACATAATATAAGTTAAAGTTACTAAAACACAATACCTCAATCAGGAAGAAGTGTGCTGCATCCCAAGTTGGTTAATTCATAAGATGACGACACTAAATGAGATGCTGCAAAATATTGTGCAATATGGATTGTAAACGTCCAGAATCTTTAAAAATTAGTTCAGATTATGTAAGTATAATTAATTATTAATTGAGCTTTATAAGAATTATAACATATTACATATCATGAAGATTATAACATATTACATATTATAAAGATTAAAAACCTTTGAGGATGAATTTTGATTCGTGATATCTTAGTATTTTAACCACCGCCATTGCAAGAACTCCTCATTCCAAGTATGCGTTTAAAATGTGTATTTGTCAAAACCTTTGATATCTGCAATATAATTGGTTTATTCCTCACCTTACAACGCCAAATGGAATAGTAGAATGCGTTGCCCACTGAAGGAGTGCACGATTGCAAAATGCAGTCTTGGGCATAATCTTCATTGATGAGGTTGGCAGACTTGTTGCCAGCTTGTTGCAGCAACTTCTCAACCTCCTTGGTGTTCCCAGTGCGGATGCTGTTGCGCAAGGCAGTCGGACAGCTCATTGTTCATGAATGGAGCGACTGAAACCAACAGGTTATTAATGTTGTAATAATTACGTAGAATCACTCTGAAATATTCTCGTGATTCTAAGAGCATGATTTCACAGTTTTCTCCTGTGTTTGCACTATAAATTACATGTTTATTTTCTAAAGAAACAAAACAAGCTAAAATAATACTCGAGCAAACAAGATAGCATTGTAAAAGCCTATCTGACATAACTAAGACTTAATCAAGACAGTTAATCAATGTAACTGCATTGGTACGTCATGTTTTAACTTAATTCCATTGGCTATCAACAGGTAAATTGTCATGCCTTTATTGAACTGGTTGTTATAACTGATTTAATGATTGGTTCCACTTCAGCTTGGTCAATGCACATATGCTAAGTGATTTACCCGACGTACTCGAGTGGTCTCCATGAATTAAATCAGGTCCTTTTTCAAAATCCCGAATATGAGTGAATTTTAGCAAATGAAAGCTCTGTGTACAAGGTTAATGACATGGCAGTTATTGGTGCTAGCCCAAATTGGCAATGGCATAGGTGTTTTATTTCAGCTAATGCTTACAGCCACGTTGTAAAAAAAAAGACATTGAAATTATATCACCTGAGGTCATTCACTAAAAGTTTGAAATTCAGGAAATTGTGGGTCTTTGTTGAGTTATTGTTGACTTGAATAGTGAGGTGGCTTTATGGGTGTGGTATTAAGTTGTGGTGGCAAACATACAGAATTTGACCGAATGCTAGTATGTGGCGTGGCTTAATGGTAAGATGACTCTTTTTTAATGAGAGATGCATCTGCTAGTAAACTGCGTGCTTCGGATAAATACCGACGCATCAGGCCAAAAAATATACCACTCTCCCCTGCCACACAAACAATTTTTGATCAACACCTGTATCTACTTGGTAGGATGAATGCCGATTATGCATTATTTACACCATTGCAAGGCCTATAATATAAGCTTTTCAATTTTTGAATTTTTTTTTAGTATCTTATGAACAGTTATACAAAAATACAAACATATCTATGATATATATAAGGTAGACCTATAAGTATACTGAACATAAAAAAGGAAAAAGATGCCATAAGGCATACTGGCTCCTGTATTAAAAACACTAAATTTTGTGGAATCAAAAGTCAACACTTATAACACAAACATTTATGAAAAATTAAATCTTTGCTATATACTCAATAAAAACTATATTATTGTAAAGGGTGTCTAATAGTAAAAATTTGAAACACGTAGTATCCTTAAAACACAGCGAGATAAAAGCATTAGCTCTTGTTACATTATATTTACGTAATAAGAGTCAAATATATTATTTTTTTGGCGGTACAATGTATTTATATATTTATATTAACATTACTTGTAGGTTTACGTTTTGGGGGTCCATTTTCCCTCGTGTTGTCTGTTTACCCTATACAATACAAAAAAATATATATGTGCGCCATCACCTCACAGCCCATCGACCTAATTATTTACATGTTTTGCTAATTTACGCAAAGTTAATTAATCAATTTCTCTTATAGTCTATAGGCTGGCTTATGGTATTAAAGGTCTAACAATGAAATTACAGAATAATAAGATGTTTATGTGCTGAGTTTACACAATTCTTACTCTGACAATTCAGAAAAATTGCCTAAGCTCAAATAATATGAATCCATTTCTCTTATAATTTTGAGAGGAGATTTCAAGTCTACACAGCCTATTGATTACATTGTTTACACAATCATTTTGTTTAACTAGGTAAACTAGCAAGAATGTCCATAATTAGGTCTAAGTAGACGACACACAGTGAAAAGACCCCATCTGTCACAAACAAAATAAAACATTGAACCATCGAATGTAGAACAACATTTATGCTGACCAAATCTAAATATGAATCTATTATGAAACCAATTCCAGCGTAACCTACCTGCCACGGTTCATTGAACTGTACAATCACAGAAAGAATCCCATAGCACCAACAGGTAACTGTATATTACAGCAGCTTTAGTTGTTTTCTCTTGATATGATCAGTTGATGCTTCGACAGAATCCTCGCATGTCAAGGAGTGTTTACTGTTGTAACTATTGGCGACCAGACAGCTGAAGCAATCGAACTGAATAGAGCTCATGTCAATATAAACAGAGACTGGCCTTTGCACTGATCAACATGTGGGCTCCTAAACTAGGTCATTCGGATAAATATATCTGATAGCTCGTGAGTTGTCAGATTTTAGTCACTGAACATAATCTAAGAAAATAAAAACTTAGATTTTTTGAGAGTTGCACATTCTTTAGGTTGATTGGTTTCAACCTTGATTTTTTTCATCAGGATTTAAAAAGAAGTTTCTATTTATTAAGTACGGATTAAGAACTGTTAGAAAATAAATATAAAATGTAAATATATTTCTAAAATTTGATGACTGATAGATGGCCTAAAATATATGAAATGAACTTTAGTTGATACGTTCAGCCAAACCTCTATGGGTGCAGGCTACCTAAGTGAAATTCAACAAAATGAATTTGTCGCATTCGTGAAAAAGCCAGATTATGTCATTTTTAACAATGTCACTTTTACAGCAATGATTAATATCAATCTACTCCACGTATAAAACGTCAGTGGCTCATTTTACCCCTCTCACTGGCTCAACTTACCCCATGAGTAAAACGAGGCATTCCTTTATGAATTTTTAATGGCAATATTTTCATAAAAATATTCAGTGAAGTTGACACTGCCATAGATGTTATTTTGGTCTGAAAACACCCTCAGTTTACCAAAAAGGAGCTAAAAATCCCACTCCCCTATATCTAGACCGAAACATTATTGTCTTTTGTCAGCACGCCGATATCGCGATAGGACCTTTTTTGTGGGCCGTTTGTCGGACCACCCTATATCTATTATACATTCCCTACTTATTGATATTATGTATCACACAAAACTAATTCTTAATATCATTTATGGAGACATTCGTGGTAATTATGTACACAAGTGTGTATTTTTTTCCAAGCTGTAGTCAATTTGTAAGCGATGGCGGTGTACAATTTCATCATGTTATAAAACCAGCTAAAATAGCCTATAGGTATACATAAGGATGATATGACAATTTAGAGAACATGTCTTCTTACAAAACTAACCACATGCAGGGAATCTCCTTTTGGCCCAGCATAGACGCCAATGAATACGTACAATAAGTTGTATAATGGGAATTTTTGCAGAAATGCAACTCTTAAAGAGTAGCAGGACTAGCTGGGATTGGAGAATAGCTAGCCCCTCATGGCATGCATCAGTGGTCTTTTTTTTAGTAGGCAGAATTGTGTTCTTTTCTGAGATTTATCGTTTTCTTATTGATAAGTTATGTTAAGTAACAATAAGGTAATTCTCTATATTAATATGTATATTTACTTTTGCTTCATCATAGTAATATTTCCAGGTACATATTACAGCAACATGGGGAACACTTCACCATTACGTAGAGCCATCCTGGAAGATGACGTCACTACCTTGAAGCAATTGTTACAGGATGCTGGGGATGGGGCTGCAGACTACATTGATGAAGACTTCACTTCCGACTGTTTCTGCAACAGCGCAAGAAATATACAACCACCTCTTCACACAGCATTTGCCAAAGGGAAAATTGCTGCAGCCAAGGTGGGTACCAATTGTGGAACAGTCTGAGATTGTGGTCAGTTTCATCCAGTGGATTGGTGGAATAGGGCTTTACGTCCTGTATTTCTGCACCTGATGGGCTAATTAGGACAGGCAGGGACCATGGCAAGGAGATGATGGATGAAACAGCCATCCAACTTAGGCTAGACCGGGAATTTAATCCGGGACCCAGTTGTTGGAAACGCGCAAAATCTGATTTTCATAATTCCTAGGCATTCTCCATCCTTTTTTGTTTTGATGCAAAACAGAATCCTTTCTTATCACGTGTGTATACTTCTGTACAATGAAAAGGACGGTAGAACGACAATATGGTGGCCATCTTAGCATAAGAGCCTGAAATAATATTTAAGTTCCAGGGTATAGTCATTTTAGGGTTACAACATACCAGTCAGATGGCAGAAAAATTTTATCTGAGATCTTGCATCATTCACGCAAGTAGAAAAAAAATATAGCATCACTTTGTATAATTATTGTTTGCAGCACTGAAAAAAAGTTTTCAGGTGTGATGTTATTTGCTGATTGTTCCACGAAAAGGTAGTGGTGAGTGATATATTATGTTTGATGACATGTTATGTTGTTAAGGGTATGAACATTCATGTATATGCTAGGTATTGGATAGCTAAACAGGCATAACTGGAGTGTGCATTGAGAGCTCTGTGTTGGCCACTGCACTGTAACGAGTTTCCTTAGTTGTCTTGCAATTTTACTGTAGTTTTTACGGTAAGATGCTGTTAATTTGGTATGCTGAACGCCACTAAAATTTTTAAAGCATATGCCGTACCTTTATCCTACATCATAATACTATAAAATGTACAGCTAATAAAGAAAATGGCAGTCTACCATATTTATTAAGTAAATCAAATCCACCATACGATACCTTAAAGTAAGATGCAGTAATCAAGTATGATACTGTAAAATTTACAGTAGAAGGAGCTCATCGGTACAACAGTAATTTAAGGTAGGGGGGCCGTTTGTAAGATTTTACAGTAATGTGCAAAAATACCCCAGTAAGATGCCGCAAAAACTAGTGTACATGGCCAAATGTGCCACGTGTGTTTTCCATGAGAAGGTTAAACGCATGGAAAACGCATAAAATGAGGTGAAAACCATGGGTTTAGATAAACGCATGGAAAACGCACCAAGAATTTTTTTGCCATGTAGGGTTTGAGGTCTCCACACATAGTGTTACCACCTTTACCACGAGGAGACCCTGTATGACGAATATGCATGCGGCTGAAGGTTCTTTCATATGATACTGTTCATTGCATCCTCATGTTTGATTGCAGATACTGCTTGAATATGGAGCCGATATAAATGCACCAGGCTGGAGAGGGCAGCAATGTCTGCATTTGGTTGCGAGCCAAAACAACAGCGACCTCTGTCGTTTATGTGTGGAACATGGGGCTGATGTTCATGCAGAAGACAGAGATGGTCGAAGTCCACTACACGCAGCAGCAGCATCACACAAAGCTTCAAAAACAGGGGATATACAGGCCCTGGTGTTTCTGTTAACAGAAACTCCTGCAGCAGAATATATTAATTTCAAAGACGTTTATGGAAATACACCACTTCATTATGCAGCTTTTTGGGGAAATTTGTACACTGCTCAACATCTTTGCGCAAACGGTGCTGACATTTCGGTTTTCAATGGGAAAGGTCTCACACCTTTTAGTATTGCGACTGCAAGAAAGCATGCACTCGTTGCAAAGATTCTTGAAAAAGATAGGTTATGAAAATGTTCACATTGTTTGTAAGTTAAACAACAATACTCTCATAAAAAGAATGGATCCAATTTTTTCCAAATTGTAAAACATAGCTGACATTTGTCTATATGTGACTGTCGAAAGGTATATATATGTACAAAATGTCGTTAGTGTAAATAGTGTTCTGCTCCGGATACGAATGTGTTACGCTTGCCTGTCGGACGGACACTGAACAATTTTAATTATGCCTGTGTGCCATGTGGGATTCACTGAGGGTTTGCTGCAGTGCAGCCTATGTTTATTGTTGTCAGTCATATAATTGCCTTGTTCTTTGCTGCAACTTCAAAATTTTATTATTATTATTTATTATGATTTTCCATTTAGTTTCTTTCCTGGTTCTAGAAAGATATCACCGAACTACTTCCAAAGATTGAAAAGATTGAGGTTGGACTCTAATCAAAACAATTTAGCAACTCAACTTTTGTTATTGCTTACATAGAGATATACTCTTATACATTTTTATAGAGATTATCCGATAAGGATGCAGCAAACATATCATTGATTTGCTGGTTTGTTTTCATTGCCTGAAATTTTTCTGGAATTTTATTTTATTTTTTTTTGGGTGGCTAATATTTTATTGAGCGTTTTGCTCCCTTTTTTGACAGCCACAATGTGGACGAGCAAAATAATCAAGGAGTTTCTCGTGGGTGCAGTTTTTTTCCTTCATTATGCTGCCGATCTGATGGGATCATTCATTTACTTTTTCTGGCCATAAAAACAGCTTTTGGTAAACAGGCGAGGGTATTGACAGTGGGCAGGGTTTCGATCTGTGGCAGTGTCAGTAATTTCATGAGTAATCTGCTATTGATTGTATTGGTTCAATGCTTCAAGCACAGCAAGTTTTCAATGACAAAATCAATGCCGCAAAAGTGATGGGCACTTTCTGATACAGCCCCCAATTCACTGGCCCCATATAGGTCATTATGCCAGGCCAATGGGCCCCTGTGAATTCCTATCGATATCAAAATCCCGCTGAATTCTCCACCAATGCTTTCCTGGACAGTGAAAGCAATAGTGCGTGTCTGCTCTCTGCACAGATCTGTTTTTACCATTTGAAGCATTTTGATACTGGTTTTTATCCACTGGACAACACATTTATACAGGATGATTCTAAAATTTAATTTTGATTTAACGTGTCCTAAATGCGCGATCTGGGCAGCATTCTTTTTGAAATGTAAGTATGAATTTGTTTGCCTTTTTCTTTGATATTTGTTATTGGGCAGCATGGGGTGTGCAAAAATGAGTGGTATGCCCATATCTCACTTCTTTCACTTCAGTAACCTTCAATACATGTAACATGCTAATTTTATTCTTATAGAAATTTTAAATCAAATTACTTTGACTATTTTGAGGTATTTTCAATATTTTCATGACCATTGTGACTTTTATTAATTTATTGGGTTTTCAGCAACTTCTCTCACAGCTTTTCGTTTACACTGTAGAGATTTTCATGACATATTCCTGATGAATGCGAAAACTATATTTTGCTCTAGTTCGCTGTTTGTCACTGGATAACTTCTTGGTATTGTTAAAAAATACACTTTAATTGATTACAACTTGTAAATAATGCCATCACTGAAAAAAGAAGACTGAATCATTTGTGATTCTCAGCAAGTGTTGACGACTGTACTTGCTGTGTATGATAAGAGCCTAATATTTGATTGATTAAGTCCAACATGGCGGTACAAATGAACAGAATTTATTATATAAAACAAAACGGGTAATATGACAGCTAGCCTAGCAGCCCTAGCTAAATGACTGGTCATGAGTGTTTAATGGAAAACTTATACATTTTATTCTTCCAGACATTGCAACATTAGCACTCCCAACTACTGAAACACCAACTGCAGATAACACCACAGAGGTTGAGCCTTTTACAGGGATTCGAAATGAATTTGGTGGAGACCTTTCTACTGGTGGAACCCTTTGGTGTTATGAATGCTCAGAGGCCTATGAGAAGGAGTATGACCCTCGCCGTGCCATTTGCAAATACAACCTTTCCAGGGTCACCCTTCGACAGTGTAACCCAGAGCATGACTATTGCATGGTAGGTGCGACTTAATTTCCCTTGCCTTGGTGGCTTTCTTTTATCTTTGAAGAATATAAAGTTTAACCTCGTAACGTACACCATGTAACAGATAAACTGGTAGATCTTAAGTTAAAAACGATGTTTGTGTAAGTAGGTCATTAAGTTTTTGCGCATCATGGCCGCGCAGATTAATTAGGACAATAAAAAAACATGACCAGTTAATTTGAAATAAGGATAAAGATAAATTATGAAAAACAAATTTTTACATCAGTGGATCCCAATACAGTTGGACCTATCAACAAAGAATTGATAATGAACGCTAATACATTTAGCACAATCGATGAATACCCGGATATCTAGAGGGGGATTGCTACATGGCCAAATGCGCTATGTGCATTTTTCGTGCATTTGGATAAATGCATGGAAAACGCATGGTTTTCACCTCATTATAATTAGGCAAAAACCATGCGTTTTCCATGCGTTTATCCTTCTCATTTGGCCATGTATAGTACATTACAAGGATATCCTATACCATCTGTTCACTGTATTTGTTAAAGGATGCTTGTGGTAGAGATATGCACTGTTGAAAATCTGGAAACAGTTCTGGATGGTTTCACTTTATTTTGTTGTTGTTTCGATTTGTTCAAGTCACAACGGGTTCAAAAGTATGGCTGGACACCAACAAGCTTCACCAGGGGGTGTACCACGGGCTGCAATTACGGATGCAAATTTAACGGGTTTGCCATATCAGATGTGGTGTGCACTTCCTGTTGTAGGACCAACGGGTGCAACACAGACAACATGGCGGCCTCCATCAACACCTTTCAAATATGGTGGCTAGCAATGCTCATCTGCTTTTTAATGGTGCAGTTTCGAACAAACTATAATTAAAACCAGCGTTATTTACAAATTGCCATAGTAAAGATTTATTTTATACAATAGATTACTAAACATGGTATGTTTTAATTGTCAATTCCATGATTGAAGTTTTTGAAATAAAGTATTTTTCTTCATTTTATCATCTTAATGTGTGGTATTTTATTGTCTGTGTTTATCTTCTGTCATTCACCCAAAATAATGGATTAATTATGGGTCATCAGCAGTTGTCGCTGCAACATCACCAAAGCGGTGTATGATTTTAAGAAACATTGCAGATTCCTTTTATTAGTACTAGACTCAACTAGGGCATGAAGGGATGGCATAAATATGGTCAGCTCTGTCATTCTCCTCACCAATAACAACACTTGATGTATCCTTGTGATCATGACAACAAAAAGTTTCTTTTATGCAAGTCCAAAATGAAGGGATACCGATGGCGTAAATGATCGGATTAACACAAGAGTTGAGCATAGCGAAAAAGACTCCTATCTTCTGCAGAGAAGAACCAAGGATGTAATCAACGGCTCCGGTGTTACCAAGGACATAATACCACATGTCAAATCCCAGGCACAGGATGAGAACAAGCGTTACTGCTATGGCTGTCTTGGTCAACTGGGAATTGGCAGATGTAATAGTTTGTGTCATTGGTCCATTGAAATTTGACTCCCTCTGCCTTTTTCGAAGAACAAATATGATTTTTCCATACGCGATGACAAATATACTACAAGGAATCACATAAGTTACACAGAATATAACAACTGAGTAAACTAACATGAATGTTTTGAACCCTTGGCCTTGAAAGAAATGCTTGGCTATGCATTGACCTTCTACGAAAGTGGACTGGAAGTAAGAAGGAAGCATAAGCACCCCAAACACCAGGAAATGCAAGATGAGGATGCACTTGATGACTCCGCTAGGGGTAAGTGTCCTGTAAGTAAACGGATGCACGACTGCAATGTAACGTTCAACAGCAAGAAGAACTAGATTCCAGATGCTGACATTTACTACTCCCCAGTAAAGTGTTTGGCTGTGCCAAACGTGGCACACAAAGGTGTCAAAAGCTGTGTTTCCTGTTGTCCAAGCAACTGGCTGAGTGAGTAGAACGATTCCGATGATGCATACGAAGGCATCGACAACAGCCCCGTGCTGCAGCAAAATGCAAACGAGTACTCCGAAATGATTGCGACAATGGCGGAGAACAACACAGGTCGCGACATTGATTATAAGGCCAAGTATTGTGAAAATTGACTTCGTGATGACAAATGCTAAAGGAGAATCCTCAGGCTGGGCACTATCCAACACAATACTAGTCATCTTTGCCTGAAATACGTCAGCAAATCATAATATGATGCTATAGTATATTACAGTGTTTCTTAAAACATTGATACTCAACCATACATAATCCGCAAATGAACCTACAACAAAGAACAGTGGTCTCTGATAAAGATTATCCAGATATGCTATCAAGTTGATTCCTGTTGTACTTTTAACAGGTCAGCTATTGCTGGGCTTGTCGCAAATGCCAACATTTTCGATGACGTCCGAACCACTCTGATGCAATAGCATTTCCTTTGCTGGTGTGAAGTGAGTCACAAAGAATTAAAAACATGCCATATCTGTTTCGATGTTGACCGAGGTTGGCATGCTACAATAAATGTGGGCTTGAATGGCACTAATGATGTTGGTGATATGGAGAATACGAAAAACATTTCCTTTTGACAGTCTTGTGATCTTGGAAGGCTATGCCAAAGACGTTCTGAGGTTGTTCAGCAACACACACCTAAGCTTTTCGCGCAACTAGCGGTTGCGGGGAACAATGACCAGTGAGTGATGTCACAATTGATGTTAATTTTTTCGGTGTTATGAAGTCATTGACTTGACTTGTTTATGTGTTGCTCCCCACATCTGCAAGAGGCAGGTAATGACTCATGTCGTTTCTATTAGATACCTGCTGCGTTTCACATGCAAAAATAAATTTGCCAGACTCTGAGATGGTAATTGAAACACCCAAATTGTCGATGCAGCGTATGGCACATGACAGATTCTTCCAGGGTTTGTGTACCTGCAACACTAAAAGATCTGTCCGGAAAATGGGAAGCCAGTCTATATAGCATGTATTGAGCTGTCATACTTGAGTGGCGAAGAATGACCTTAGCTATCCAATTCTGGAATCTGAAAACACTAGTTTGACAATAGTAGTTGCTGGTTATCCGTATACAGAGTACAATTTGTTCAATCCAGTCTGGTAAGTTGCAGAGATGTAGCTCATAGTTAAGCTGTATCAATGTAGTCCCTTATTAGGCTGATACCCTTTACATAACCAGTTGCAGTTTTAAATATGGCTTTCATGTCATTTTCATCACTCAAGCTCGGAGTGTTATCAAGCATATCTCCCAAATGCTTCAGCTTGTCTTGCACTGCCACCTTGTCTCCTGAGCCATCAATGCTATTTGTTACAGTTTTTGATAAAGAAATTAGGCTATCAAAGATGAGTCTTGCCGGTGTTAATTTTTAGAACATTAGCATGATATAATGGCATCCAACCAAATCTGACGAGAAATGTAGTAGTAGCAGTAGTAGTAGTAGTAGTAGTAGAAGTAGTAGAAGTAGTAGTAGTAGTAGTAGTAGTAGTAGTAGTAGTAGTTGAGTCCATGCAATGATGTATTTTTAGTAGTAGTAGTAGTAGTAGTAGTAGTAGTAGTAGAGTGAGATTAACAACGTGTTAACCAACAAGGGGTCATTCACGTCAGAATTGGTCAGAGGAAGGATAGTTGAAAAATAACCGTATAGGGCAAAAAGTTAGGTAATTACCTTGTTGAGCATTTGACAAGATATGTAAAGAACATGAATGGGAGACTCACTTCTTGTGGAGAATGTTGATTGCCTTTTGGAAATTTATAACAGCAGTAGGGTCTGCCTTTGCAACAAAAAAAATTAAATAAATGTATGTCGACTTTTCCGATAGTAGTGATGGGCTAAAGGTGTCAGTAATAATATGATCATCAGCATAACCAGCAATGTAATGAGATGAATAGTACTTGCATATAGATTGTAAGTTGAAAAGGAGAAGGCTGAGACAGCTGCCTTGAGTTACATATTGCGCTGTCTACCTTGATTTCACCCAGTTCAAAACTTTGCTTTCATCTTGACAATTTGTAAAAATTTATACAGTTAGTTTCATAAAATATGGTTTACCCTAGACAGCTGACCCTATCCATTCCTGTCTGTAGCTGTAACTGGCCAGCCGCTTCTGTCTTATATAACTCTACTCCTAGCTTATAAATATAAATCTTAGTAAATGCATAAAATTGATCTGATATGGTGCTGCATGTACATTTAGATATTTGCTTAGCCAGCTATAGATAGACAGTTCTGGTTAGTGGCAGGTAGCATTATATATAGGTTTAATTTGACAGGCTGTTGTTAATGAAGCTAACTAGCTGCTGCTGTGACACTTCCCTCTCATAATGCATGAACTGCTGATGAAGCGGTCTCCGCAACAGCAGCAGCCACAGCAGCAGTACCATCCATCAGGAGACCTTCATCCCAACACTGCCTCATTGTGCAGGCATTGCCTGCAACTCTCATGACAAGCCCACTTTGGTGTTGTGAATTGGTGTGGGTTGGTTTTTTGTAATGAAAACAAACTGATCACAGGAAATAAGAGGGAATTGTGACTAGATAACGTGTCAACACTTTTGTAAGGTGGCCACAATTAACGAAATAGTTTGTCACCCTTAGACAATAACATTGTGATAAGATAGTGAAGTTTCCAGGATACTATCATTTCTAGAGCCTGCACTGCGGTCCTGTTATTACTGGTAAGTGTGTGGGTGAGCATTCTCAGGACTGCTGGCAAAACAAAAATTTTGTACTCATGTTAGGTGGATATCTTAAGAAATAAATAGTAGCATAACTGGAATGTACATTGCACACACCCGTGTTGGCTACAGGGTTGTATTTCTATGCTATGATACGCTATTCTATCCTATCCTATGCTATCACCTTACTTAACTTAAACTTTTCTTTGATAGAATAGTTGTAAAAATAGACCGAATTGAAATCCCTCTAAATATCTATCCAGATCCATCTATTTAGCTTTCGAAACCTTAAATCATGAAATTCTTATATGTAAATTAAAACATTATGGTATTACTGGAAACTCACTAAATCTACTTAAAAGTTATTTAACAAACAGTAAACAATTTAACAAACCATAAACAATATGTTAAATTTGGAGAAACTATATCTAATTAACTTAATATAACGACAGGAGTTCCACAAGGCTCGATCTTAGAGAGAGAGAGAGAGAGAGAGACAGAGAGAGAGAGAGAGAGAGAGTAAATAAAAATACTTTTTTTTTTTGGTGTTGGAGACAGATACTTTGGCATACAGCCACTTGCATATCTGCCACCAGGGGATTTCATTTTATAGATACAATTTTACATTTGTAATACATGGCTATGTGGGGATTTAAACAAAGATAAACAATCCAACTGAAACAAGTTTCAAACAACATAGAAAGAACATAGAAAGTGGTCAGAAGGAAATTTTCATTATTTCAAAAACCTTTTTTTTTTTCCATAAGTAGAAAGTACAGGGTTTGTGAGCTTGTGAGAGACAGTGAGTGGATATATACATCTTAGGCTCTTTACTTTTTATAATTATTTAAATGATTTAGTTATTTAACATACAAATTTTATCCAATAATATATGCAGATGACACTACCCTCTGTACAACACTAAATGCTTTTAACTCGTTAAATGAAAATGCTGAAGAAGAAATAAATCAAGAACTTCATAACATAAATGACTGGTTTAAGCTTAATAAACTCTCTTTAAATCCAAATAAAACAAAGGCCATGTGCTTTCACTCTCCAAATAATGTAAGATCTATGAACTTAAAAGTTGATAATACTGACATTGAATTTGTCACTCATTTTAATTATTTAGGTATTATAATTGACACACATCTGTCGTGGAAGTCACACACCAATATGATATCATAGAAAATAGCCAAAACAATCGGCATTATGTGTAAATTTAAAAAGTATGTCCCTTCTTTTGCTCTGCAAACCATAAATAGTTCACTGATAACTCCTTATTTAAATTATGGAATTTTTAGATGGGGTCCTCAAGCATCACACTTATTCAAGTTACAAAAAAAGGCTGTCAGAATTACTTCAAATTCAAAATATCATGCTCAAACCGACCCACTTTTCAAAAATGTTAATGTTCTCAAGGTAACAGATCAAGTTTGCCTTTAAGCTGGAAAACAGAACTCTTCCATCTTATTTCACGAATTCTATGAACCAAAGACACTCTGAAATTCACCAATATGATACCAGAAATGCTAATAATTTGGTTACCCACAGAGTAAGCATTATTTCAACAACAAAAGTATAAGATTTCGTTTGCCCAATATATATATTAATTGTCCAGCTAATATAAAGAATTAAATTACCACACATAGTTTCCATAGTTTTGTAAATTATGTCAAAATTCAATATTAGTAAGTATGTATCAAACAATTTTCTCTCTAAGAAACTATTAAATATGCCATTCCTCTTGTGACATACACAAATATATATATATATATATATATATATATATATATATATATATATATAATACACATCTTCAAAAAGATGGAGAACTCCAAAGCTTTCATTTTGATATTAATTTTCATCATTAATGTGGCTATTGAAATAATGTGACAGATAAAAAAAGATGAACTACTGTATGATGATGCAATTTATATTTATTTTAGAGAGATAACCTCATATCTCAGAACTTATGGCAAAACTGAATGAGCATTGCCGGGGTATTAAATTTAAGGGTTGTTATCAGTCCTTGGCAAAAATATCGCCCTATACTTCAAGTCAGGCGATATTTTTGCCTTTGACTGATAAAACCCCATCATTCTCTCACATCAGGCCGCATTGTTCATTTCAAGTTTGACTTCGACAGAATATGGTATTTCAAAGTTTTGTGGCAGAAATAAAATGTATCTCTTTTATCTCTCTTTATAGCTGACTAGAGTACGGAGCCCCTAAGAGGACATGGCAGAAAAAAAATAAAAATTTTCCAGTGCGCACGAGTTAATGTAAGAAAAAAAAAAAATTTTCCCGTGCGCATGAGTTAATTTAAGAAAAAATATAAATTTTCCCCGTGCGAAAAGTTAATTAACTCGTGCGCACGAGAAACATTTGGTGCGCACGAGAAACATTTGGTGCGCACGAGAAACATTTGGTGCGCACGAGAAACATTTTGTGTGCACAAATTCTATCTGGGTAGTTCTGCATTTGTGCACAAGTTAAAAATGCTGTTCCTTGCAATGAAAAATAGTCCCTGCAGTAAACTGCAATGAACAAATCAATCAATCAATCACACATATGGTATATCAATAATCAATCAATCACACATGTAGATGTTATATCAATTGATCAATCAATACCCATCAATCTATCTATCTATTTACCTATCTATCTATCTGTCTGTCTAGCTGTCCTGCTGTTTGTCTGTCTGTCTATCAAGACTCAAGAATACTTTATTTTGACCATATATTTACATACATAAATCTATCTGATTACAACTATATAAACTGTCTGTCTATCTATCTATCTATTCATCTATGTGTGTATGCTTGTTTATTGAAGATGTTTGTATATGTGACTATATGTATGTAAATGATTATTGAATTTACAGAGCAAAAGTACAAATACTTTACATATACAAGATTGCCATCTTTTGGTAGAACATGTAATTTCATGTGCTTAGTTGAAAACCCCATCTTTCTTGCACTTTTAGTTGCTGAAATACAACACAATACCTTTTTGCAATCAAGATATTCAGAGTGCTTGGCCATTGAATGGAACAGCATTTTTAAATCCTAGTAAAATAAAAACTATAAGGCCTTAATAAAAGATAGTGATAGAACTGTGCACCCATTAATTATGTCTCGTGCGCACGACTTAATTAAATGGAAAAAATATTTTTTTCGTAAATTAACTCGTGCGCACGGGAAATATATATTTTTTTCTTTAATTTACTGGTGCGCACGGGAAAATTATATTTTTTTCTGCCATGTCCTCTTAGGGGCTCCGTAATAAATTATGAAAAATAGATATAAAAACTGTTGTGTCCTACCGTTATTATTTATTTTTAAATCAGATTTTTTAAACACCAAAGGAATAATATTCTGAAAAGTTATAATACCGTTTGTTATAATAATTGGTTATAGTGCAGTATAGCGGACCCAAATGTATGCCCATATTTGGCGTCTATGAAATATAAAAAAATATTGCGTTTTTTAGCCAAAATATGTCCTAGCACAGAAGTATAATAATATTTGCGTAGCACAGCGTCATTCATTGAATTCAGGGATATGACGTCATAGGCATGACCAAAATGCTCGCTTAATAAGGTAATAAATTTGGGTCCGCTATACTGTACTTTTTCCTAATAATTTGCTCTGATATTGCTGAAAGCAAGTCATAAAATATTTTACAAATACATCAAGCTAGTTTGAACCTTAAAAAGATGTTTTCTTTACTTGATCTTGATAATTTACACAGATAGAATTAAGGTGTTCCCTTACTTAATTTTGAGGCCAGCCATGAATTTCTGAATGTCCGAATAGGCCCCTGTCTCCACTACTAAAAGATTGGGTTTGGTAAAACAGCCAAAATATATTTTACAGCCAATTTCATAGACTTGGAAACTGATAGATCTGGAAGCTAAACGCCAGATGACGTCATGTGAGTGCACTCAGTCCAGGACTCTTATTGGTTGAGAAACTGCCTCAGTCAATGGAAATCCTGCATTTTACATTGGTTTCCAAGTCTATGAAATTGGATGTAAATGTTGCAACCATGGCATATTTTAGCAATAGTGTAACTACATATTCTGATCAAAATCCATGAAATTGACACATTCCAATTTTTTCCATTTTTTTTAAATTTTCACAGACAATTACTCACACAGAGTTCTTGCTGCCATTATTTTTATTAAAAAAAAAAAGAGCTATAAATTTGAATAAGGCTAAAAAAATTGCTCCCCAACCCCAAAAAAAAAGAAAAAGAAAAAAGGTATGGCACTTCATTTAGGGACGTCCCATACAAAACTTGCCAGTCATAATTATAGTTTCCCAAGAAATGATTTCCAGGTCTAACATCTTGACAACAAGTTGGTAAGACGGACTCCAAAAACATTTCAGCAATACTACCGTGTGAAACTCATATGAAATATTGCACTAACTTTCCTACGATATATTTTTGGTATAATTTTTCATAAATATTTTCACAACTTTATGCTTTGTATATATGGCTCATTCATGCCAATCTTGTTCACATGTTCATTTGTGTGCTTTTTTTTTTTCAAGGTTTAACGATCATACTTTTATATTGCAAAATCAGTTTTTTTCTATAGCCGTACGGACTTTTATAAATGGTCTACGAATTTTGTAGTTTGAGAGTGTTAACAGACTTTGTAAAATAAGACTGACAGTACGTATTATTTCAAAGAAAGAAAGAAATAAAGATAGAAAGATAGAAAGAAAGATAAGAAAGAAAGAAAGAAAGAGAGATAAGTAGCTAGGTAGGTACTAGATAGTCTTATGATAAAACATACCTATGATATTAGGATTTTACAGTAATATGACAAAGTCTATGACATGGGAATAACGTTTTCTGGGAGCACTTAATTCTATGGTGATGAAAATAATGCAATACTTGTAAAAGATTTTCTAAAACACAGACAACTAGTTCAAAGTGTGTGATGTGCATTGTAATGAAATAGTTTGACCGGGTTAACTTCACTAAATTGTTTGGTCTATTGATAATAATATCAGATATTGTCCCTGTAGAGCTAGCAATTTCTTTTTATTGTACTTGGATTTTATTATATTGTACATTTATTTTCGTAAAGCTAATTGTCGCAGTTAAGACTGCAATTTTTGGTGAATCTAGCCCTCTTTGTTGACAAAATATAGTAATCGCAACGCATATTTTAGTGTGATTAGGCTTATCTTATTTCCCAAAGATATATTGCAAATATTTGTAGGCTGCAGTTTCAAAAACTGAGTAACAAATATTAGGCCTAAATCCGGTAATGGCAAATAAAACTTTTTTTCTGTCCAACTTTGTAGAGTAATAGTAATTAACTACAGCTACTTGCATGGAATTCAGCATTTCTCATTTGCCCCCCTTTTCTTCAATATTGTACTCATCACAAAAACCAATACGGCCGTCATAATAAATATATCAATAAATAAGTACGCCTGTTGCTAAAATTATAAAAAAGTATTTAAACGCCCGTTTACGTCTGTTAATTAATAGCAAACGCCTGTTAAAAATTAGGACTGTGGAGAACTGAAAATAACGGATTTATGAGACCTCAGCTGGAGTAAATCAAGATGGTAGAGCTACTATCTACAGTAGCTTCTTACTATCTGGAATGATCGACAGATACGTTACAGTTGATCGCCGCTCCATTAATGCAAATAAAGCGGAAAACTCAAATACAAGTACAGAGGCACATGCTGCTGAAAATCAAATCAGCCACATGATTATGAAACCAGCAACAAGAAGTTATGAGAAAAGGAACAAGAACAAACAGAATGGACCTTCTGCTAAACAAATGAAACCAAATAGTGATAACTTATCATGTGCTAATAACAGTACACCGGCAAATATAGCACATGAAGAAGCCACTTTTCCCAATACCAAATATATAACGAAGAACAACATGATCCTTCTTGATGCTGAACCTCAGTGCGGCAAGACAGGAACATACTGTTATATAATTGCTGAACTATACAAATTAATTTGCAAAGAGGTCAGCTATGATGATATCGAAACAGAAAGAGATATCAGTGATGATGAGGTCGATCAACCAAGTCTAGGTTAGTTAGCCAGATGTTTTATTAAATTTTGTTTATGGCATCTTAATTAAATAGACCTAATAAAGTTTCCAAAGATTAATTCTGAAAAATTGCTTTCAATGACATTTTCTTTCCATTCTGAGGGTTATCTTCACCAAAAAAAAAAAATTAATTGTAACTGAATTATTTTATTTCATATTTCAGACGAGGAAACGACATGGCAGTATCCCTATTATCTTCAAATGGCCAAGGAGAAACTAAACAACAAAGTCTCTGCAAATAACAAATTCACAATAATACATGGTGCCTGGGATCCAGGCAAAGGTCCAGATAAGCAGCCCATATTTCAATCATTAGAAAACAAGAACTTTGATGACATCATCTGCCAAGCCAGTACCTGTAGAGCACCCTGTAAGTCAGAAGCATATTCTCATACATGCTCTGTTTGTCCGGCAGAGGAATGTTCCTCTCCAATAACTATTGAGGTCTACATGAAAGACTATGGATACACATGCAATCTGTACATGTCAAACATAACACAAGGCTCTCAGTTAGTGGCAAAATTAGGACTATCAAATGTCAGATGTCCACCGATGTTTCCCAGTCCAAGTCCAGAATCAGGTCGCCAGATTCCTGACTTAAAATCATGGATATTTGTACCCACATTAGAAAGAGCAAAGACTGCTTGTCTGAATTTGAAGCACACAATGTGTGGTCCAAATTCGAACGATGATGACGCTGAAGTCTTTAAGACTTATGTACAAATGTTGGTGGTCCATGAAAAGGATTTCAATGAGTACTGTTCCATTTGGGGTCCAAAGGTCACAGCCATCTTGCAGCTACCAAATTGTATGAAAGATGACACAGGTGAAGATGTATCAGCTGAAGATGGAAAAATTGGCTATAGTTGCCGATTTATTCAAATGTTTGCCCAGCAGTTGAATCTACCCTACATCTTTATTTTGGATGACAATGTCTGGTTTGTTCATGAGGCAAAGTTTGATGGCGGTAAAGTAGACTTTCAGTGTATCCCTTTGTACAAAGTTCTGGCTCACATGGAAAACCAGTTCAACATAAACACACCAAAACCGACTGGTGCCTTTGAGCCATACATGGGAGCATCAGACCTGGAGACTTACACAGGTCCTCATAGTCAATATGCTGTTATTGGTGTACGTAAAGCGAGGAAAGGATCCCAAAGAGTAACCAAGCCTTTCAAGAAAGCCCATGTACACAGTTTAGTGCTTCTACATGTGAAAGCAACTCAGGCTAAAAATGTGAAGTACCCACTATGGGAAGTGCGTGCAGATCTTGAATTTAATGAACAATCTGATAGGAATGGCCTGTGGGTTTGTAAATACAACAGGTTCTTACTGATCACAAAACGAATGATGAGGATGCCACCAAAACTCTATTTTTAAAAACCCCTCTCTGTAAAATTTAACTTCAAGTTCCCTATCTTTGCAATTACTTTTTTTTTTGCCATTATCTCATCATTATGACCATTTGTTATGGTCTCAGAGAAGCAGCAGAAATTACAATGGACAATAGCAAACTAGAATGCACATAGGATGCGCAGAGCTCTGCCCATTGCAGCAGGGACTCGTTGATCCGAAGTGGGATCCATATTGTGGATCTAGGGTCAACAACCGACTCTGAGGATCCATGTGAACAACGTGGGGGTAGAGCTAATTCTGGTAATTTGGTTCCTAGAACTGTTCTATCAGCTATAGAAAGTTGGGCTTTCTTTACATTTCTGTTCATTTTGCGCTGCTCCATGCCATCTATGGAAAAGTATGCCCAAAATACAAGTGGATATTTATTATGGATCGTAGTATGGTTGACGTCCTGATTGCTTCTAGTCCCAATAACAAGGATTGGCATAAGTTGTCACCCATGCTGTTGTCACTGCCATTGTTATCATCATATAAATCATAACATGCATAACCTGGTACAAAGTATTTTATCTTCTTTGCAGCTATCAATCCGCGAACCTGAAGACAGACAATCAAAAATGTTTTTTGATTTGGGACAAAATATGTCCTGAAATAAGGCCACCCAACAGTAGTCAACTTTCTGGGAAGTGCACTAGAATTATCCGACAGATCTATCAAAAACAATGCAGATGACAATAATAGTGAATCGGAAAGTCCACCTCTTACCTGCTTACCGTCATGGAAATGTCAAATGCTAAAATAATGAAACTGTCTTAGATATTTTGACATCACCTCCACCCAACTGTTCAAGTCTTCTCAGAAATACCACACACAGAACACATTGGGAGAAACTACAGAAGTACGTATTATAACGTATACATCCATAACTGATGACTGACGTTTGCAGCAAAACCGACGTCAGCAACAACAAGGAGATGTATGCAGGATTTATTATCTATACATTCTATGCGAAATTCATTAAATATCTTCAATGGAACTTAATTATACGTCATATTTGCATATCTGCATAACTCAAAACAAGAAGGGTGGGGGCCTAGCTCAGTAGTAGTGTGCTGGGCTTCCAACCAACTGGGTCCCATGCAGGTTCAATTCCCGGTCGAGCCTATAAGTTTCATGGCTTTTTCAGTCTCTCATTGCCATGGTCCCTGCCTCTCCTAATTAGCCCAGAAGGTGCAGAAATTCCGAATGTGAAGCCCTAAACCACCCACCCACCACGCTTAAAACAGGAACAGGAAATAAGTGTTGTCATTATGTACTATTGGAATGAGACATTTAGGCTTGATTTGAATTCCCTTAGAACATAAATTGAGACTGCAGATTCTACTTTATAAATGAAAAAGTCTTAAGAGGAGTTCTACTTATGACTAAGGACATGAAAAATCGGCTTTACGTGCTCACTCGTGGCTCTTATCATATATATAAAAATGTTTCCACCTGTGTACGTGAGGCAGTCGTAGATTGCTCGCCGGACGTCCGGACGTCCGTCGCCAGGCATCCGTGAGGCACTCGTAGATCGCTGGTAGATCGCCCGACAATTCACTCATAGAACGTCCGCCAAAGTTTTAAACAGCTTTAAAACTTTTGGATGGTCACGTATGATTAGGAGGGACTACGACCATGTTACAAATTAGCGCGAGTATACATGGCCAAGGATGAGCATCAGTAAAAAAATATTTTCATATGTGGTCACTCAAAGGTCTCGTGACAGTGTAAAAGCGCCCCTTTAAAAAAAACACTGAATTAAACCTTGCTGCTTTTATTGCTGGGTGAAGTGAGGACTTTGATTTCATGGCACTCAGAATTGTTCCATAAAATATGTGTACTTATTATTACTTTTATTATATCATATTGCTTTTATTGTATTATATAATCGAATTCTTTGAATGTCTGCTTTGTCTAATTTGTAAGAGCAAATACACCCGATGGTGTTGCTCACTACACTTATTGTAACCAATTCAGCTGTATATATTCATTTGTTTTGTGACATAAATTTGTAAAAAGATTTAATTGAATTGAAAAACTCTTAAGTTTTTTACTTTTTCTAGCATCCCCACATGGTGGCGTCAACTTCCGATTGACAAACCCAATCTGTCTCCCTTTGGTAAATTGGTGTGACACCAATTTTCTGGATTTAAATGTAAAAAAGACCGATGTACCCAGAATTTGCCAGAAATTGTTATAGAAACAATACACAATACTATATGACGTCATCAATAATTGGGCAGTTGTGACGTCTTTTATTGTTTTGGTACTTCCGGGTACAAGGTCACACGAGAACTGACCTACCATATTGAGATGATTGACTTTCGAAAAAGTGAGTGTACATGATAATATGCAATCTGCCATTGTCAGAAGAGAGCGGAAAGCTAAAGCAGCATGGAAAATAAAGTCAAATGACATTTATTGTAGTTTGTACACTGTCAACATTGTTGAAAATGTTGTTGTTTATACATCACTTGATTGTTTTTTCTTCACCTTTTCTGGATCCCTAGAGTATGCATGAAGACTGATCAGGGGGTGGCACAACATCATCTGAACAAGGGAGGGTGCTCCAGTGGAGTCGCACTTCATATGTTATCAATGTCACAGATTGCACAAACATGCCATGACTTCCATTCATGTCATGATCGACCCTAAATTGAATTTTTCTTATTCCGTGGTTCGACCAAGGAGGTATTGAGAGTTCCTAGGTTTGACCACTTTCATTGTCATGTGTGGAGATCTTGGGGTGTATCTCCTGAGATTCCAGGACTGTTGGTATTGTCAAAGACAGTATATAGAACGGAGGACAGCACCATATCCTACAGGTGGCAGCACTTTAACCTGAAGGCCTAGTTTCCTAGAGGGCAGCACTGTAGCTTGTCTCTCATTGGCTAGTCAGGCTGGCCAATGGTGACAGGGATCCCTGCCTTTAAGACGGGATGCAGTGCCTTCAAACACTAAGCTTACTCTTGATCAGTGCCTCTACATGAGCTCTATTGGGCTCTAGTGGACACTGGTCAGGGCTTTGACCTCCAAGGTGGTCTCTGCTCTGAGGGAGTATTGCTGTCAGCCTACACTTAGACTTGATATTGGACTTGTGACTTGTTCACACTGGGGCAGCTATCTGTCCATTGTATTTATGCCACTAGCACAGAATTGTGCAGGTTAGATTGTGACAGCTTTTTCCTTTCAAGTTATGAGATTAGCACACTATTGAGACAGTCTCTGTATCTCCACCTGACTCTGTCTGGGTTGTAGGTTGCACCTGTTTGTACATTTATGGGTCTATTTCAGCTTTGAATAAACCTTTACATTGTACCTTGTTGTTGGTCTTTTGTTGGACAAGACTAGTGGTCATTGAACTTTTATCCATGGTCAACTTGCCATATTTATGAGCAAGAACCATTAAATCATAATACGAAAAAGGAAACTTTTGGACATAGTCTAGCTTGAAGTAATAAGAAGGTAAATTTTACTCGTCAAACTTCTGCCAAAGTTTTAAACATGCTTAAACATTTTTGCACTCTCCACAGATATTTACAGTGAATAACGTATCAAGAAGGATAAGCAGGAGTAAAAAAATTTCGTCGTCCTCGCTCAGCTGTTGTTAATTCTGTATGATTGAGTCATAAATTATCTTTTATTAATTTACCCGGTTTAACTCTTGTAATCTGTGGAATTTAATTTACAGTCCAAGCAATGCTAAAAACAGTCCACCAGAGGTCCTCATAATAGGCTTGTAACACGCCCTCTGGCAAGAAACAGCTAGTGCACGCTGAGCAAGCTGGGGTTTTGTGGAGCAAAGAACATTAACCAGCTGATTAACAAGCTAATGATCCATTGTGATGGAGATGGGAACCTTGAGACCCACAAGTGTTGTTTTAATATCTATTATATATATAACTAAAGCTACAACGCAATGTTGTCAGGTGGTACAGTGAGCTATGTACAGTATATGTTGTGTTGCCAGTAACATAATTTTCCCATAGCTTAACCAGTGGCTATATACATGCTTACATTCTTGAGCCATGGATATATCATACGTCCATGGTTTATGTGTACCACCCTCGCACACTCGCAGAGTCCAGTATGCGGCATGCATCTATAGGGGCCCAAGCTGTTAACTGGCCGAGAGTAAACATGGGATGAGCAGCTGCCAGTGATATGCGGATATGCAGTGTGAGGACCGTATTTTCTCGATTAGACGCCGGGTCTATGGGATAGACGGGTCGTAGGCAGCTTATAAAATAATACAGGCCGGGCCGTGGGTTGGTTCATTTAGGAGTCTATTAGGACTCTGACGATCGCCGTGTGCATGTTGACTGGGCCTGTGACCTGCACGGCTGTAAATCAATGCCCGTCACCTAACACTCACCAGTAAGACGCCGGTCTAAAGGCTGCCTCTAAAAAAAGGCCCCGGCTTCTAATTGAGAAACTACGGTAACAGTGAAGCAGGAGTGCAGTCGTTGGTGCAGGCAGATGAAGGGGGGAACAAAGAGACCCTCACCAGCCAATCAGAGACGAGCAGCCATATTGGCGCCACAGAGGAGAGCATGTAATATGAAAATGCCCATGACATGAGCCTCTGTTGTTGCTGATGTTCAGCTATCACAGAACAGTTGGCGGAATCGTGCAAAGACACTGATCAGGAGAGATAAAAGGACTGTTTTGTTCTGTTCTCTTGAACAGTGGACACAATACGTTGCTGCCATGAATGGAGACACTACCCACGTGGACGAGAAACCTGCCTTCAATGCCGAAGAGCATGACAAGGGTACAGTGCTGCTGGACACCCAAGAGGATGACCAGGTGCCCAAGAGGGACGAATGGGGCAAGAAAATCGACTTCATCCTCTCTGTTGTGGGCTTTGCTGTGGGATTAGGCAATGTGTGGAGATTTCCTTATCTCTGCTACAAAAATGGAGGGGGTAAGTTACTAAATTAACATTAAATCTACATATAATTACTAACCCTAAAAAACGGGCTATGATCACAGTCGTCATAACGAACCATGAAAGTGCCGCAGTGTTACCAAAAGTGGACAGTGAGGATTCAACATTGAGTTTTGTGGGATACAGAAAATTATATTGTCCGAGGTGAAGCCAAGGCCAATATAATTTTTCTGAATCCCACAAACTGTAGGTTGGACGACACACCTTGCTTGATATATTCTCCACACAATCCAACATACAGTGTCATGCACTCAGCAGTAGCTGTCCAATATACTTTGTCATCCAGCATATATATATATTAATATATAGCCATACTGGATGACAATGAAGCATTCTGATTGGTTCACAGCAGCTGGGGGGAGAATACAAGTAGTAACAGCTCTCTCTACTTGTAACTAATATATACACTATATCCTGAGATATGAGAAATCAGAACTGAACTACATGTAATAACTAGTCCTGCAAATTGTGTCATCTATCAAACAACTATTGTTTACTAAGATTTGAATATGCTGTATGAAGTCCATGTCTAAATTAGATCGATTCGTTAAAAATATTGTCTTTATCAAAATATCAGTACATATGCTTGTTCACCGGTGACATTAGTAGGAGTATAGTGTCTTTAGATGGTTCTGCACAGAGATAATATTTATTTTAAAAAAATCTGTTAAGAAAAGAAGTTTATCACACCTACGAAGATTTATCACATTCCAATAACCTAATATACATGCTACGAAATTTATAGTGTTATCATATTGGATTATACAATAAGATTAAATATATTTGGGCTTTATCCATACCTTTGGGTGAAGAACTTTATTATTTGAGTTAACTATACACTAATTTATTGAGGTGGTCCAATAAATTTGGCTGAAGTGTAGTATAATTTTTATTTCCACACTTTATTGGTGTATAGGTTGAAGTACAATAATCAGGGCCAGATTAACTATCAGGCTCACTAGACTGACTTGCAACAAAACAAAAACAATTATTAAAAAAATGAACTAAAGACAGAAAGGGAGAAGAGGTGACAAGAAGCAATTGATAGGAGGGGGATTATGATAATGATAATCATTGTATTATTGGTGCACTGCATACCTTGGATGAACTCTCTAGTTCATTCAAGAACATACTGATACACTCAATTAATTATCTGCCTTCCCAGATAGCAATCTAAATTAGGCCAGCATTGCCACCGTGTATTTAATTTCAAAGTCTGACATATTAGCAGTCTTGGCAACCATTACTTGTACAAAGACTAGCCAACTTTTTTCTCTTTCACAGAAAATAGTTGGTCAGAAACATTCCGTACAAAGCAGCTTTTTGACAAATGATAAATTTCCCTTTGTCTTTTTATTTTATTTTGATAAATTTCATTACAGTGACCAAACATTTTTGACATTGCAAATGCTTTCTGTGATAGTCACCCTATTTATGCCCTGAACATAATCTAAACAGCTTCTAAAATTATTCCTTGCCCTTGACAGTTTCTTTTAAATCAGCAAGCAAATTGAATGATGAAAATGTGGGAGATACAGCCAAATTTCGAAGTAGCATAATACCTTAGCACATGTAGAGAAACCCCTATTTTTAGATCTGATAATTGTTACAGTTGATTCACTTTTTGCTTACTTTTGCTTATTATTCATCTGAAAATTGGCTATCATGAGTTATGTTCCTATCTGTTCCATTGCACACGAGAGTTTTTCCATGCCGTGATCACATATGATTTGGTCATAACCCCTTCTCATGACCAAATTTGACTGTGTGCAGCAGACTTTGATCGTGTCATATATGACTTGTGACGATATCATGGATATCTAGCACTGCTAGATATTCTGTCATGAAATCAGAGACTTTCCATGATGCAAACCCGGTGTGAAGCAGTATATGCTGTGATCACAGGGGCCTGGCCTGCTGATAGCCAATCAGATGCGAGGGGTTTTGACTTGACCTAGAAAGCAGCAAACCCTAGTTTGCAACAACTCCATAATGGCTAGTGAGGGGTTGTGACTCTGTCATGGGGTCCATCTCACAAGAAGGGGTTGTGATGCCATCACATGTGATGCCATCATATGTGATTCCTGTGTGCAATGGGCTTAATTACACTCACCCTGGTGGTTATTACTCATAATCGCAGTTGTGTGTCATAATTCATAAATTCTAAGTTGACCAGCTGGCTATTTAGGGACCTAAGCTGAGTCATCATTGCATAGGATCATAAATCATCATGGACATTTTAGTGAACAACTAACAAAAGTAAGTGCTTTACGTGAAACAACTGTAACAGAATGAACCTGCTCTAACGGCCACCTGTGTAGAACGGTAACCTGCTTTAGATGGTCTCTGCTTTCCAACTCCCTCTGTATTTTCGCTGTTTTACCCCCTACAAAATGGCCACCTGTCTTGGGTTACTACTAACACAGGTCTTACTGTAATCAAAGATATGCTGGGGCACCCAGAAGCCTTAATTTGGCCCTGCCAATAATAGATAGATAGATAAGTATTTGCTAAACAATTAATACAAGGAACAACACAAGACAAAAAATTAATTAAAAATTATTGCGATAAGCACATGAATTCACAACATAACCTTCTGGGATCGTTGACACATGCCCCTAGTATTAGCATGGTAATTTAAAGGGGAACTAACACCTTCAGCACTTTACCTGTCAGAAGTTAGCTTGGGTCCATAGAAACAATTCCATGCTATTCATAACTTGTATATATGCCCTGGTAAAGTAATATCCTGCATTTATTAGCCCCGTGTTGTGAACTACGGAGGCCGCCATTTTCGACTATCCCGGGTGTTTTGCTATTGCCGGAAATACTTCACTGTTGTACTATGAATACCACAGACAATATAAGTTGGTCCCCTCCTCCAGTGTAGGAGACTGTGGTTCCAGTGCTTAGTGCAATCCAACTGCTTGACTATAGGTGAGCAGTGTCAACAACAGACAAAAGGTGTTAATTGCAATTGAAATAAGAGCATGATTTACATTGTTCTGTTCTGACTAAGTGTCAAATAAATTGCCATTGAACAATTTGAGACTATGCAATTAGTGCTTTTGAGATATATCTTATCATTGCTTATCTTTTATGATTGTTTTCACCTATACATGTTAATATATATAGATTTATTAATTTTCATAGAACATAATAAAATGAGAGTAAAAAACAATAAAATCATTAAAAAGTATAAAATAGTAATAGCTGTGAGTAAAAAATATCAATTTTACTTAGTGCAAAGAAACTCTAATAATTCATACACCTCATCAGCATTTAGTAGCCAAGGCACAACCATCTATCTATCCATCTATCTATGCACTTGTTAACAGAACAATGTCAAACAAATAAAATTCATTTATTAGGCCTACTTAAGGTGATGGTTTATAAAATTGGAGCATGCAGTTCTGCAGATGATACGTTTTTTGATAAATTTTTATATTTATTTATGACAACTTATCTTTACATGTGTAATGTAAGCAGGGTTATTTGCATCTACTTGCAGTGAGCAAATATACATGAATATGACATACAAACGGTTCATTGCAATCAGGATGTAGTGTATGTTTTTATTGAAATGGATTGCAATCTATCAATGTGATGGACATCATGGTACATAAGTGACGTCACCAGCCATGGTGCCGTGTGCAATAATGGCGGCCCCCAGCGATGTGGCTGATGGTGCTAACTTCACTTTTAATTGGCTCCAAATCATACTAAAATTGGACTTTTAGTCACTTGCATTTACGGCATTGTGTTCTTTGTCATCTAATTGAACTTTTAAAATTAACATGCAAATCTCCTTTAGTTCCCCTTTAAGGGTTAGTATATGAACGAAGAACAAGAGTATTATAAGGAAAAAAAAGATACTATGGTCTATTGTTTGTACTGTATTACATTTAAGAAGAGCACATGTGTACCAAGTAACATTGCAAAAGCATATATCAGTAGACAAAGCATTTAGTACCCCAGATACATAGATTATGTACAAATTCATACACACCAAATGTATACCATGATCAAAACATGGATTATTTGCAGAAACATTATATTATTACATTTGATCAGGAGACTGCAAATGTAACAATTTTAATCATAACAAGCTTGACTATAGTTAGAGAGAATTTTTGTTTTTGTATTTTAGAAAACTATGGGCAGGCACATTTTTACTATTTCTAAGTGATGTTGGCAGTTCGTTACATGATGAGGACACTTTATAATTCAACAACTGAGACTCTCCTGATGTACGTCATTCGCTTGCCTTGTATTATACAATTTGCAACAATTCAACCTGAAATGGTCATCAAATTTCAGCAGTGTGAGTTGCATGAATAATGGATCAAAATGGCTGTTAAATTTTGCTTTTGATAATGTCTGAATCGTTGTTTTTTTTGGTAATAGTTTCACACGTTTTATTTCTCTGCCTGTTAAGTTACTCCAAGCTGTAATACCTTATGTCAAATGAAGAAGGAACAAGGCATGGTAGATTGTTCTAAGGATAGTAGTAGGTATGGAGTGCTTTAATCTTGCTAAAACAGAATTAACTATCAGGCACTTATTTGCGATTGTTGAGCTGTGTTTTTCCAGTTCATACTCTTGTCAATATATTTACCACTAAGAATTTTGTATCATCAACTTGCTTTATCTCCTTATTGTTAATCATCTATATGGGGTACTGTAAATACAAATAACAGGATGAAGTGGTAATATTTTCTTGGGATTATAAAACGCTATGGAGTTGATTTTTTTCAATGTTAAGGGAAAGCTTGTTGAGACACAACCATCTCTGTATATATATATATATTGCAGTAATATTTGCATTCAGACTAAATGTTGAAAATTCTTGTTCGCCGGAAGGACAGTTGTGTCATCAGCAAAAAGTATAGTACTACAGTCCATGGAGTGGTTATTGATGTCATTTATATACACTAAAAAAAGAAGTGGTACCAGTATGGATCCATGCGGTACACCACATGACACATTTTGCCTGTTTGATTCAGCAGTTTTAAGTTTAACATGTTGACTTCGCTCTGGGAAGTAAATTTTAAACCATGATAATGGGTTTTCTCGGATTCCTAGATGGTACATTTTGGATAACAATATTGTGTGATCAAGCGTATCCAGCACACCATTTCTTACAACCCATGTTGTTAATAGTTCTAACTAATCAATGAGATTATGAATAGGGCTAAATCTAGGAACTAAGGTAATCCAATCATCCTGCAATCCAACCACTATTTCTGAGAAAATCTACCATTTCCGTCAATGTTATCCTTCTCAGAAAAGCCGCAATCTGCGATGAATTTAAGTCTTCTTTCGTTTAATGATTGTATCACCTACATTTCTCACAACTGCAAAATCATGCTGATGTAAATTTCCAATTAAATAATGTATTCTTGCAGAAACCTGAACATGTGCCACTTTCATAGCTTTTTTTTTTCTCTTTCTTAGAATCATGTTTTGTGAAATAAAACGAGAAAATAATTCACTTCGACTTGTAAGCCTGTTACAACTAATAAAAATAAAAATAAAAAAAACCAGAAAAAACTGGCAAGCCCCAAAATATCATGGGATACACAGCTACATTATGCCTTCTGTACTGACAAGCTTTCTTGTGCTATGTTTTTAACACGCCCTAGACAAATTCCCAAATTGCATGCAATCCTTGCTTCACCTTGGATAGGCTTCTGAGCATTAACACGTGCCCCAGCAGATCTGCACCACAACATACTCAGTGACAACCACATTTCAACACTTTTTGCCATTGGGATCTTGTGAATCCTGTAAGTGACTCAAGTTGCTCAATGAATCTTACATCACATAAGCAATAAAAAGATTCTCAAATTTTGATTTACTCATTTTACTTACTTTATTAATAAATTGTCAGATTCAAGTAAACAAAGTGTTACCTTGGTAATAAAAAGGTTAGAATAATAACTAATTCCAAGCAATTTCAAGGAAATCGCAAGTGACTATATTTTCACAATAAGCAAGTATTTGAAACTAATAATTTCTTAATAAAACATTTATTACGGTTTTTTTTTCTATTTGCTGAGTTTTTTTTCTCTCTATGTGCAAAGCACAGTGAGGTTCTACCTGGAAAGTCCAAGTTTCAACATTTGTGACTTTCCTAAATGAAAATTAGAAAGGAAAACAAAAACAGGATCCTAAGCACTGACTGAATTTACAGCCCATTTGTTTTGTCTTGTAAATGGGACAGTGAGGATTGTCACTATTGGACGATCTTGTATTCCGAGCAAATGATCGAATCTGTTTACAACAGGAACATGAGATATCAAGAAGTGTCAAGTATTTTCAATCAATACCACAACAATAAACAATCAAGTAGGTACATTAAATGGTATCCCCCCTCCCCTTTAACTGACCTATCATATTGCAATATATCAAATTGATGTGCAACTTGATATATCAGCTGTGTGTGTATAAGAAAGTACTTGACTTGTTAACATTCGGAAATTGTGTTTTTTCTCATATCAAATGAATCACAAATTGACTTAGGCGAGATACTTGTCATTATTTTCCACAAGTACTGCATGCACATTGCACAGTGAGTCAGTTGCTTTGGATCGAAAAGATGTGTTGAAAAGTTGCGAAAAGAGCAGGAATAACAATTTCTTAATGAGCTGCTTTTTATCAACAAGTTTTGAACCCTTGTGTCTGGCAGAGAGCCAAATTAACCAGGCTCCTGTATAATGTGCCCAGTGTGAAGAGGAGACAAAAATAAACAAGGGCTAGGACGTACATCAGAAAGGAGTTATACGTGTAAGTGAAGTGAGAGTATTCCAGGTGTAACAAGAGTGTGTTAAACTATACAGCAAAAAAGGTTTTCATATATTAAAATTGTATATATTCAAGAGGAAATGTATATGGTGTGCACAAACTTGCCTCCACATCTGTACAGTTCGTTTCATAAAATATGGTCAACTCTAGACAGCTGTAGCGACTGATTCTTGGCTGTACCTATAACTGGCTAAAGCCAACCGCTTCTGTCCACTGCTAACTTATAGTCGGCTTAAGCCTACCACCACTGAAAAAATATAAACCTTGGTAAATGTAAGAAATTTATCTAATATATCATAAATATGTATGTGCAATCGACATGCATCTTTGCAACATAAAATGACAAATATGCATAACTCTCAACTTATGCACTAAATGGTGCTGCATGTACTTTTAGATCTGGCTTTGAGTAGCCAGCTATAATCAGACAGTTCCATTTAGTGGCAGGTAGCATCGTATAGCAGAAGTTGACGAGCTTTGTCTAGGTTAAATATGACAGCCCGTTTTTAATAAAACTAACCTTAAAATAGGCATCAAGAGCTAAAACAATAACTACTATACCTGAAGCTATAACAAGCCAAAGCTAGCCATACCTAACTGGAGATACCTAATAGCTCATCTGAAACCCTAGGTAGGTAGGTTTATTGACACTAGATTTTATACATTTGATAATTTGAAAAGCGGGATGAAAATTGAAGTGTCCATTAATAATATCAGCATGTTATATACAGACAAAATAAATATGAATGCTATATAAACATCAGTTTACATATGTAATTACAAAACAAATACGGACAGTAAATAAATAGATTAAAGTCTTGTTGCTATATCTAGGACATTTGACCATGGAGACAAGAGTATTGACCATTAATTGCCCATCTATTAGCTAAGTCCTGGTGGCTCCATGGTCCAAAGACCAACATACGTATAATAAGTCTTCAGAGTTCATGAGCTCGTAAATATCATTGGTCCATTCAAGTTCATGGCTGTTTTGCGGACGTTTTCATTTAGGCGACTTCAGAGATTTCGCTTCAACTGCAAGGGTAATCGTTTTGTTAAGGCTCGATTGAGCTGTTAAAAACAACTTAATTCTAAACAACATATTAGTTTCCAAGCCATTTTAAGGAAATCGCATGTAAAAGTTACTTTATTTGCCCTGAAAATGCAACCTGCCACAATGGTAGCGGTCTAGATCAGTATGGTTTGTACTGCAATATGAGGTGTGGTGAGGATAGTAAAATTTCTGGTTCATACCATTCCTGGGTGGAATCAGTGAGGATAGCAAAACCAAAGTGCAATCAAGGTGCAATATAATTGGTATAATAATGGTTAAACAATTCCAAGTGAAGTGTAACTAGAGTCTGTGAAATGAGAAACCTTACTTTGAATTAGACGAGAAATATGCTTTTGAAATGTTGTGTCATGCTATTGTGAAATAGGCTTTTAAATAAGTGGTTTATAGGAAAGAAATCAACAATGTGAGGTGTAATAGCATGTAGATGTGAAGTGTAAGGAGAGTGCATCTAGGTGACAGACCACCAGACCCATGCTAAATCAACATGAATACACTGTATTTAGGGCACTGCTTCAGCATGCTAGAAGTTCATCTTGGCCCCTTATTCTGTCTAACATGCATTTTCAAGGACATCAAAGACATACTAATCAAATTCTTCAGCAACTGGATAGGGTACAGGGACAGGGATCACCCCTCATTCTTCTACCTTTGAAACCTGTGTCGGGCTATTACGTCCATGGTTATACTGTACTGGTCAATGCAGAAACACTTTAGGATAAACATACGTGTATACATGTGTCTCAATGCTACTGGCCTAAGTTCAGCCGACATGCATGATCAGCTGCCAGAGGCCGACGTAATGATGAGATAAGAAGGCTTGGAGTCCACATCATGTTACACATTTACCAAAAATGTCTGCAATTCAATTAATTTTTATTTTATTTGAATACTATGTCTTTGTTGTGTACCTAAAACAGACATTACTAAAAAAAGACAATTGATTTCTGAATCCGAATCCCGCTATTTCCAAGAGAACATTGGGTCATACCACATTCAATAGATTTAATGTGATGAACATTTAGACTGAAATTAGTGGGTAATTTAAATGCCTCTTGAATTAGCATATATATATGGTTTTGTATCGGAACATATAATTATCTGATTCAAGGGACAGCCGAGGTTGCAAAGTGTACCTCTAAATTTCCAAATGCAATAACACACAGACAGTTGTCACGTAGCCAAGGTCAAGGTCATAATTGTAATGAAGATAAAACACTTGACAGGAAGATCAAGCACCAATTTGTATCACTTCGAGTCATGTCAGATACAATGTTCCAAATTACAACAAAGGGACAGAGTTGAGTTATACCCACATGATAGGTAGATAAATAGATAGATAGATAGATAGATAGTTAGATAGATGGATAGGTGGATAGATGGATAGATATATAGATAGTTGGATAGATGGTAGATAGATAGATGGATAGATTGATAGATTGATAGATTGATGGTAAGTAGATAGATAGATAGATAGATAGATAGATGGATAGATAGATAGATTGATAGATTGATAGATAGATAGATAGATAGATAGATAGATGGATAGATGGATAGATAGATGGATAGACGGATACATGAATATATAGATAGATATATAGATTGATGGATATATGAATAGATAGATAGATCAAAATACTGAACAATATAACCGTTTTTTAAATGGAGTTTAGTATCAAACTACAAGTATGTGGAAATCAGTGAAGTTATTGTTTGCCACATACAGTTCTATAATGTTGGAGTGATATGACTTCAAGGAATTGAAAAATATATCACGTATACATTGCATATTTGCTCTTATCATGGCTTCATGGATCTGATGCAATTGGGGGGTCAATTAGACATGTCCACTTTTTTTTTGGTGTTATTTCTCACGTCACTTTGTTATCTCATCTCAAAACTCAATCACTCGTTCAAACTTTGGGATGCTTTTTAATCTAAAATAAAAGTTATATATTCCATCGAACCTGTACAGCGTTTGTACAGATATGCAACAGTCAGCATGTAAAACGCAATTGTAATGGAACAATTTATGTGAGAAAGTAAATAGTGTCAGCAACCATGGCCAGTGCAGTTCACTTATAATAATTTGTGGCTGGCACGACAAAACCAGTAGATTCATTCTAATTCGGTGGGAACTTTGTAATAATTTCATATCTATTCATGAAACGTTTAGCATTTTGAACTTGTGAAATGTGGTGTCAATGAAATGTGGTGTCAGCAAGTATCATGGTACATCGTATGTGTTACAGTTAAGTACACATTGTACAAGACTGATTATTAGCCTTATGTGAACATTCTATATCTAGAGACAACGGTTTTCTGACACAAGAAAAAATTGAGAAGTTCGCAAAACAGGATTAATTAAGTTTATTATATTTGACAATGTCTAATTAACTGGCCCACTCACGTTTTATACCATGGATGTTAATATAGTCATAATGTCAAACTTTGTAGTCAAAACCATCTTATGTGATGCTCACTAAGGCGGATCTTCATAAAATAAATTTCAAAACACAGTCAAGACAGGGTATATATAAGACCAGTACTATATTAGATATATCAGATACTTTTCTATTATTCTTTAATTGTTATTGTATGTCATTTACTTTGTATTTTCTGTTTACATTGTGACACAGATGTCATGACTGACATGAAGCTGTCGAATAAAAAAAAATATATATATATTGTCTAGATCTTGAGTTCTTCAAGAGAAAGAAGTTATATGCTCAACCCCCCTTTAATAATGTTTCCTAACACCAGTAGGCTTTGTAGTTCCATCAATATCGCCCCAATCAATAGGCGTGGACAACCATTAGCCAGAAGGTGTCCATGGGCACTTCAGTGTCAATGCAATTTGGTAATAAGGGAAATCCTGGATTGTGGGGTTAAAGCAACATGAAAAGGTCATTCCTGGAGGGAATTAGGTAGGTCAAAAAGGCCGGGAAATATTGATCAAAGAAGTGGACCCAGCTTTTCTAAGATCTAGAGAAGGATTTCCAACAAGTGGTTTAGAGAAAGAACAGGAGGGCTTTCTCTTTGTCGCGATAATAGAGTTAGAATAAAACAAAGACGAAGCAGATTATAATGAGTTCCCTGGAGAGATATAATGAAAAAAGGATTTGAAATATAGGTTCAGTTAACATTCACATTTCTCAGTCTCATGTTAACCCAAATGGAGAGATTGGATTATTATACTCTTAGAAATGATCCAAAATTTTGTTTAAATTAGCCAATACTTTGTCCTGAAACAATGATTGTATAAATCAAAAAATAATATTGGTTAGCTTACACAATTCAATATCTAATCAATAAAGCCAAACAATATCTTGGCTAATTTCAAAGAAAATTGTAGATGGACACCAGTGAAACAAGCATTTGTCTGAACAGACAATCTCTTCTAAGAGTGTATCGTCCACTTCAGCTTTTAAAGTGGACTTATGGAAATATATAAAACGTACACAAAAAGATTAAAAGTGAGCCATATACACGGCTTATTAAGTGGTTAGATACATATGAATAATCGGATAGTCAAAAATTGCAAACGGTCAAAATTTCAAGTATTTTGATTCATTCAAAATTCTGAATGAGACAAAACTACGTACTCGAATATAGGCCTGGTCCTCTTCTGACGCTGGAACCCTCTTAAGAAGCTTGAGCACTATAGCCTACTAGCCTGTATGTCTCGCTGACTGGAACTCTCTTCATACATTATACTGAAACAAGTTTCTTGGACATGTTTATGTCCAGTGAGCAGGTGCTATGGTCAAAAATATCACATGAGGTCAGGGGGTGATGATGAAAAGATGAGGGCAGAGGGTAAAGCAACAATCTAAAGCCCCGTTCCCACATAGCCGAGTTACTCGTAGTCAACTCGTAGTATTACGTAACATGCCTCTCGGGCCCAACTCTTACTAAACTCGGCGATTACTCCTCGCACTCGAGAGATGCTCGGCGAGTAACTCCTGAGTCTCGTAGCGAACTCGTGAGATTTGGAGCCGAGTAGGCCGAGTCTCCCGAGTATGCCGTGCTGCACGGCACACTCGGCGAATTATCCAGGAGTCCAAAAACTCGGCCATGACTCGCCGAGTTACTCCTCGAACTCGCCGAGTTACTCCTCGAACTCGCCGAGTTACTCCTCGAACTCGCCGAGTTACTCCTCGAACTCGGCGAGTTACTCGGCGCTATTTTCGCTCGTATTACACTCGGGGGGGATGTTCAGGAGTGCGAGGAGTAACTCGGCGAGTTGTAGGAGTAACTCACCGAGTAACTCGTCGAGTTCTACCTTTAGTACATCCATCATCAGCGTAGGGGGTCGTATATAATATAAAAGGCCGCTGCTCCTCTAATATCAGTCCGATTTTCGTCAAATAAAGATTGTTTTGTAGTATAATTCATAGTGATTCCATACGTATTTTCGGATTAAAAAAAAACCGAATATTAAGCGAGATATTTGTCTGAGAAGGCAGTTGTCTTGCGGTGGCTGCTGCTCCATTTATATTAATCCGATTTTCGTCAAATCAGGACTGAATTGTAGTATAAATCATACTGATTCCATACGCGTTTTCGGATTGAAAATAGACCAAATATTAAGCGAGATATTCGTCTGAAAAGGCAGCTAAGTTGGCGGAGGCAAACAGTGGTGCTCTCGCAGACGTCCGCGCCCGGACTGTATCAATGCAGGTAAGGCTGAGCGCTACTTTAAAAGGCTGCTGCTCCCCTAATATTAGTCCGATTTTCGTCAAATAAATATTGAATTATAGTCGAGTTCATACTTATTCCACACAGATTTTCAGATTGAAAATAGACCAAATATTAAGCGAGATATTTGTCTGAGAAGGCAGGTAGTCTGGCGGTGGCAAGGTGCTCTGTGTATGGCCCTGACATGAATGGTGTGGTCAATATTTTTGACCATTTTATATACATTGTTTGGATGAGCTTTATTGCAATTCATTTCTACTCATTCTGCCAACTGCCATGACTGTTATGTCAATTGCTATTAGCATTTTGAATGATACAAAGAATGGGTGTAGAGCATACAGCAAATTCAATACATGTGTCAATTGCCTAATTGCCTAAATTGGGGTTCTTTGACCTGTCATTTCATGGTTTGTTCAAAGATGACACAGTAATTGCTATTAGCATTTTGAATGATACAAAGAATTGGTGTAGAGCATACAGCAAATTCAATACATGTGTCAATTGCCTCATTGCCTAAATTGGGGTTCTTTGACCTGTCATTTCATGGTTTGTTCAAAGATGACACAGTAATATGACATTGTCTTGATTGTCATTCACAATTACAAAAATATGTAATTGCTTTCATTAATTAAAAGCAATATATTTAATTGTAATTACCAGGCAATGATTATATTTGTATAACTTTCTTATCTTTTTGTGTTAATTTGAATCTTATTGTGATATTATGATCAGTATAAATTTGTGTATATTTTGTAAAATTTAAATCTAATATTGATATTGTAATTAGTATTTGTGATTTGATCTGTGATTTTATTTGCTATATTTAATTTACTTATACTGGTGCTCCCTGAAGCGTCCGCGCCCAGACTGTATTAATGCAGAAAGCTGAGCGCTTCTTTAAAAAGCTACTGCTCCCTTAATATTAGTCCGATTTTCGTCAAATAAAGATTGTTTTGTAGTATAATTCATAGTGACTCCATAGGTTTTTTCGGATCGAAAATAGACCAAATATTAAGCGAGATATTCATCTGAGAATGCAGGTAGGCTGGCGTCGGCCTATCATTCGATGGGTGACTCGTCGCGAGTTACTCCTGGTACTCGGCGAGTTACTCCTGGTACTCGGCGAGTTACTCCTGGTACTCGGCGAGTTACTCCTGGTACTCGGCGAGTCACTCCTGGTACTCGGCGAGTCGCTCGCTGAACCCGCCGAGTAACTCGGCGAGTAATTCGGCGAGTAACTCGGCGAGTCACTCCTGGTCATTTTTTCCGCAAAAATTCGTCGCCAACTCCTCGAATTTTGGGTGTTACGTAATTTTTGTTATTACTACGAGTTGACTACGAGTAACTCGGCTATGTGGGAACGGGGCTTAAATCAGGTAGGTTGACGTTAAGGAGTCAGGTTCTAATAATATGCTATAATTACCCTTTTAGAATCCAAGCACTTTTCTGTTTAGTTTGAAATAACAGTTTAATGTACCGATTTGCTATTGGCATATGCATTTGGGCCTCTTAGTTCAGATAAAAGTGACCTCAACATCGTACAGTTAGTTTACTATGCATACTATTTAGGACAACACTTTTCTGGTCTTTAACAGATAAACCAGAGATTTGAAGGTGATATATACTATATGCTCTGCAGTGTGTGTATTATCTATGAAATAAAGCATATCTACCTAAGTTACAAGGTAAATGTTGGAATATATAATGACCACCCCCCCCCCCCCTCAGCTGTTGGGATCCATGTCTTGTGTTTGGATGCGAGTAGAGGGGTATAATGAATAGATGGTAACGCCGGATTCCTTGCCTGCTCTGACACTAAAAATGCAGGAACCCTTGTACTTGGAGTACGATGTCTACACTGAGGCAAGGGTAGTAACCTTATTCTTGATTGTCAACAATTTCCTCTATTTTGTTAGAGGGGGCCTTTCCATTTGTCATGTCTCAGATGATAGACTTAGGCCTATTCGCAGATGATCAAGAAATAAGTGCTCATCTCATCAACTGACCCTTATGAGTGGCAGGACCTTCCAGCAGTCCTGATCTACACGCTACAGGGCGTAGGTACACTTATCTAACAGAATTGTCAGCATAACTGATCATATACACAAGAAGATTATCTAGCACGTGCTCAGTGGTGCTATCAATGTGTATCTCGAGGCCTCAGTGTACACTTTGATCAACAGGAGGCCAAACAGATGGCATATTTCGCCACCAGGGAATGCTTATGTTTTCATCATCGCCTGCTGCCCAACTGCTGACCATCCTGCCCAACTGACCAAACTAAAACTGTTGGTCACCAGAGAGATATTGGACAGCTCTAATCGCAGACAGATCTCCAATACAAGGATCCTTTTTTTTTTGTAGGGGTACCCACATAGACATTTATTGAGTACATAACATTGAGAAAGAGACGTTTTGAATTCTGTGATATCTTTTAGTATCACTGTCCTGTTGAGATGTTTTAGTCACAGGGTTAATTGGCAAATTGAACCCACCCACCGAGTTTAACCCGTATTAAACCCAGATTGGGCAAAATAGATATTTTTCCCGAAGTGGGTTAAACCTGGGATAAAACTCCTAAATTTAACTTAAAATCAGTAAAGGTGCAAACATTGACAACTGATTAAGCATATTTTAAGACAAAAACTATTGACACAACCAAAAAATTTTACAAATCAATGGTTGGTTGTTACCCAAAATTTGCTATTGTGAAAACACAAAATTACTGTATGATCTAGCAATTTTTTCATCATTGTATTTTTCTCTAAACTTACAATCTTTGGAATTCAGCAGACAAGGACAGGTAGCACACCTAAAACAGTGTAATCCTATTTGCTATAGTTTTTGTAAGATTTAACCTTCTATATCTTGAAGTCAACCTGTCCCAGTCTACGTAGATTAGTAAGTCTTGGTACCATTTTTCAGGAATAGTATTTCCCCATGTATTCACTGTTATATGTATTTCTACTAATTTTGAATCCCATGCGGTTAGCTTGTAGGAGGTTTTCACCAGGTTTTATGCACCTTTGCCCAGGTTAAACCCATTTTACCCAGGTTATTGGTCTATCCAGGTTTTAACCACCGGGCTGGGCAAAGTTTATTTAACCCGGGTAAGAGTCCAACCCTGGTATAATACGACACAGCACGTTAAGTTTCACGCTTCTCCATAGAATTCTCTTCCTGTCGAACATGCAAAAAGCTTTGCAAAGACTTTTACATGTTTTTATGAATCCTACAATCTCATGTTCTTGGTAACAATACCATGTACACCTCGCTGTGAATGCTTGGATGACATATTACAAGGGCAAAATATTGATAAACTATAGTAGAATTGCATATTTAATATCCATTTGTAAAGCTTTGAATAATTTTTTTCATACCAGTCAAAAGCCCAACTGTTAGAATGATAAAAAATCCTCTTTGAAACTTTTAATCCTGTAGATTCTTGTTGTCCATTGCGTTTTTGTTGTTGTTTTGTTTTTTGCTTTCTTATCATCATTATTATATATTACTGGCCATTCAGTGCTGTTTCATGCTTGCATGAGAAAATGTGACGAAAAGAAAGTGGACATTAAATTTGAATGTTATTTTGGCATGTACACAGCTTGTTGTGTCAAATTCTAATTTAATTTTATCCTATTCTATTCTGAAGCACAAATCTTCGCGAGACTTGTTGAAGAGTCCATTTGGAATAAGATAGAAATAGAGTTAAGTCCTCCTCAGACCTGTAATATAAGAAATGTAAAAGTTCTGGCAGACCTGCGAAAGGGACTTTTTCCCACTGGAATTAGATTGGGCTGTTGTCCTGTCTTCATTGAATATTCTCTGCTTGAATAATTAAGTATGCTAGAGTTGCAAGAGTCAACACAAGGTGCTCTGCGAAGAATTGTGACCTGATACTGTCCAACTGAGAACAAATGAACACATGTCGACAAGGAGAATCCCTAATAATTTATGGGTCTGGAGAATCTCTAATAAATTTTGGCTTAATAAAAACGAGCATGGCTTCAATTAAATGGTAACGGGTAATATTCTTCCAAGTATTTGAAATAATAAAATTATATACGAGTCTGCTGTAAGACTCATAAATTTATATTGTACATCACATCTCTCTCTCAAATATATCCGTTTTGTGTTTTGTTGGGAAGAGAAACTCAACCAACATTTTATTTGGCTTTGTGTGACAAATATTCTCCCTTTTAAGCCTTAAACTCTTATTTTCTGCCTCGGATGCCTGTTTGCATCCCAACTAGCCTCCCACTTTGTACAACACCCAGCTTGATGTATATTCCTCTAAGCTGCTGCAACTCCTTCAGAATAAATAGAGCTTTTGCAAGTCCTTTACATTCTCCCATGGTGTTAGTAACAATGGCACACAGACAATTGATGTCAGGCACCCACCCACACCAACCCACACCAACGCACAGCACCAAAGCGGGCTTGTCATGAGAGTTGCAGGCAATGCCTGCACAATGAGGCAGTGATTGTGATGGGATGAAGGTCTCCTGATGGATGGTACTGCTGCTGTGGCTGCTGCTGTGGCTGCTGCTGTGGCTGCTGCTGTGGCTGCTGCTGTGGCTGCTGCTGTGGCTGCTGCTGTGGCTGCTGCTGTGGCTGCTGCTGTGGCTGCTGCTGTGGCTGCTGCTGTTGCGGAGACCGCTTCATCAGCAGTTCATGCATTATGAGAGGGAAGTGTCACAGCAGCCGCTATATGTCCCTGTTGTTTTCTTCTTAATTCATTACCCGAGCACCGAGGCACTATAGGGCCTCTATCTTTAGCAAGTCTAACTCGAAGTTACTGCCTTGCTACAAAAAGATGACATCATTTGGCAGGGAGTTCCTGGAGCTTATTTTAAAATAATCTATAACGGACCCCATACAGACACACATACAGCTAGACACTGACAGGCAGACAAACCGGGGTCTAGTATATGATACATGGAGTCATAATACTTTGCACGTGTACATTGTTTATTAGATTCTCTCACAGCAATGCGCTCAACTTCATAATTATCTGACCAAACTGCACAAATATTCACAGCAAAACCACCTCACAGATAACGTTATAGTTAGTTTCATAAAATACGGTCGACTCGAGCTGTCTGTACCTGTACCTGGCTGTGGTCTAAACATGCTAAAGCCAGCTGCTTCTGTCCACTTCTATAGCTAATAATCGGCTTACATCTATCACCAGATAAATATAAACCTCGGTAAATGTAAGAAATTAATCTAATGTATCATAAATATGTACTTTTAGATGCGGTTGTGAGTAGCCAGCAATTGCAGCTTTGTCTAGGTTTAATTTGACGGGCCGTTTTTAATGAAACTAACTTTAACTTTTCAAATACAGTGTTATCATGGTTATGATGTATGACTAATCTATACATGTCATTAGAAACAAGTTCATCAACCAGGTAATTTCGCTCTTAAGACTTGTGGCCTGAAGACAGCCCTGAAGTCGAAGAGGCTTTTAGAGGTTCAATTGTTGAATTGTACATTCGGGGTTCTTATGGTAAGACGTTTTATGCTGTGGAACAGTAGAGCTTCTTATCATCTTGCACAGTATGTTAGTTTGGCAACAAACTGGAAGTTGGCAGGAGTTATACTCTCCCTTCATCATAGATCCGTCTCTTTCAGAATTTTTCCCTGATTTGAACTTAGTGAATAGATTGTGTAATTAATGTGAATTTTAGGCCATCAAGTTGAGCATTGATTACTTTCATCTGCAATGTGGTAGTACAAGATTATCCATGCGGTGAAAAAGCAACAACGAAGTGCCTCAACTAAAGTGATCACTTATTGGCACCCTCATAGGTGACTGTTATATTGGCAATATAGGGACATTCACTCTGTATGAAAATATTGGGGACTGTCATCAGGCCTGTCATAGGCAAACAAGAACATATGACTGCATTCATTGTCTCCCACTGGGTATGCAGAAGCAAACACGAAGCTGCCAAGACAAAACAAGGCGAAATGGGAGTGACCACTGCTAGGTCCTATTCTGTCATTTTCTGTGTGTGCTGGTGCTAGGACCCAGGAGACCTCAGCAACTGCACAAATGACATCACGTGAGCCTTGTCACGGCACCCAGCCGATGTGCCTAGGTCGATTTCGATTTACAGAAACACATTAGACAGGAGAAGGCAGTGGAAGAAATTCTTTGGCTCTGTGCTTAGCCCCAGAATTGCCTGAGATAAAAGGATAACCCCACATGTGGCTATCTTCACAAGGATGATTACAGAGTTTATCATGAACCTTATTCATAAGAGGAGCAACTACTATTTTATGCTGTATACTGCATTCAGGGTCCACAGCATCCAATAACCCATTTTTCTTTTCCAGTCTGGGACCTCAAATCTAATTCCACCAGCAGAATTTATGGGTTTCAGGCATAGGCTGGACGGCACGATATATGGCAACTAAGTCTCGATAGATCTGTAGTAGCTGTCCTGAATATTCTTACCACCATCAAGAAACTGCCTTGCTTCCCTTTACTTTGTTGCACTGATGTCAATCGTCTTGCTTTTGTTTCTTGCTGCAGCAAATGAAATATTTTGGATGAAATAGGGCCATTTCGAGGAAATATATTGATCAGTTCACTGTTTTAATAATAAAATCAGAGACAATAAAAGCAAACACTGATTCACATCAAATTTGGATAATAATGGGGTATGCCTCCTGGAGCTAGCAAGCAGGCAAGCAACCAGTCAACCAACCAACCAACCAACCAAAGCAAGATGCTACTACCAAATAGGAACTACCTTCCAGCACTGGTCTATTCCCATATCAAAGCTTAACATCACAAAGGGCCTTGCATGCATGCTGCCTCATATAACACTATCAACCTCTACTACTACATAGGGCTGGCCAGATTCGGGCCACAGAGGCCCTCTACATCAATCCGCATCTCGTGCAGCAAATGAGGCGATTGCTGCTGTTCCTGCTGCTGCTGCTGCTGCTGGCGCTACTGCTGCTGCTGCTTCTGTTGCTGTTGTGATATGACGGGTACCGGATTCAGCAGGATGGAAAAGCTTGGGTTGTGGCAGACTCAACTGCAACCACGTACAAGCTGCTCACAGCGCCACCACTTCTACCGTCATTCCCTACTTGCACTCCCCCTTGTGAGCAAATTGTGAAGTGCACCCTGACACGTTCCCTTTTCAAGTAAGGAGACAGGTCGGGTCTGTCAATCGGAACGTGACGTCACAATCTGCGGATGCTAGATCTCAACTAATCAGATCACAGAATTCGCCAGACCCAACCAGAGTGTTTCTTCACTCAGGGAACCAGAGAGAGTGCACCCCGACATGCACTCCCCCTTGGAGCAGGTTGCTGCAACCTTGGACTAAACAGGGGTTTAAAAAAGCATGAAGAAACAGTAAGAAAATAACACATGACTAGGAGCTAGCAATAACACGTAAAAAATCCCCCGCGTAATTCATCTTGAAAAAGTTTCTGAACTTATCAGTGAACTGTATTTTCATTGATATATATATATTATATTTCATATATGGTGTAATATACAGTCAAGGCCAATTATTTTTTTCATGTAAACAAATGTAACAAAGATAGAAGAAACAATGTATCTGATGTGAAACATGCTCATATTACCTCACATGACAAATATTTCAGTGGTTGTCTATAGCTATGGTTTCAATGTCTTTGCTGTTGTAGTTTACAGTTTATGGAAAGTTGTTGGGGCGACAGTATATATATATCCCACATTCATCTTCGACAAATGTGACAAAAACAATGTTGCCTTCAATGTAGTGTCTGAGATATTCATGGATAAAGTTATTTTCACAACAACAGACAACCTTGACTGTATAAACAATGGCAACCGAATGAAAATGTACTACAGAGTAGTTTATTTAGGTTCCATAGCATCGGTAGAACTTGTATTGGGATTCACTTTGTGGGCCTTTATATGTTACCCCACAATAGTGGATTTTCACGGAAGTTTATAACTTGTCTTGGGATGCACTTTGTGAGCCTTTATATGTTACCCTACAATAGTGGGTTTTCACGGAAGTTTATAACTTGTCTTGGGATGCACTTTGTGAGCCTTTATATGTTACCCTACAATAGTGGGTTTTCACGGAAGTTTATAACTTGTCTTGGGATGCACTTTGTGAGCCTTTATATGTTACCCTACAATAGTGGGTTTTCACGGAAGTTTATAACTTGTCTTGGGATGCACTTTGTGAGCCTTTATATGTTACCCTACAATAGTGGGTTTTCACGGAAGTTTCTTGATATTTCCACCAGGTGGCTTCAACAGAATACTGCAATTCTATTGGCTTAAAAAGTTCACGCCCTTGACTGTGCTTGGATGAAGCAGAGTGCATCCTAGCAGCAGTATTTTTAGTGAATTTTTGTATATTTGACATCTTATCATGCAATTGATTTGTATTATTTCCCTGAGAAAATTATATTTATTGAATAGGTTGGTTATGATTTTCTATGTCTGAACACAGGCAATTGCCATCATGACAGCCCTTAGCAAGTTAGTATACTATAAGACCAAGGCTACTGACTTTGTCAAGAACAGCTTTTACTCCCCCTGCGCAACTGCCTTCAATGATGGGGCCAGTTTCAGTCAATAACATCATATTACACATCAAAAATGGCTATATTATACACAAAAATAATTTTCCTTCTTATTCTAAGTGATAACTTCCATTATTTATGGGTATTTATCACTTATATGCAAGGAATTCCTTGGAAAATGTTCAATTCTCATCTCTAATGGCAGCTAATTTGCATATTTCACCATCTACACACATGATGGTGCTTCCTGATTGGCCAATATCTCCCAAGCACAGTGTGCTGCCAGCTTTAAGCCAATTAAGTGACCTAACTGAGTAATCTTTGTTTAAGTATGGAGTGTAATCAATGCAAACAAAACAAATTGATATGCAATTTCACTGTTAGAAATTCCATGCCATAAGCCAGCCTATATGCTATTAAGCTAATTTGTTAGTATTTAAGTCTAACTGGTAAACTAGCAAAATAATTGCCATCAAGCTCAGGGCATTTCCTAATGTATTCAGCTACATTCTGATTGGCTGTTGCAAATGACATTGCTGCCTCTTGAGATGAGAAGCAATTAAGGCAGTCAGTAGCCTTGGTATTAGTTAAAGTATAAGTGTGTCATCACTGAGCAATGTCATATATGTTGGCAAACGCCTGGGGTCTGAAAAGCAAAATGAGTTTTAAGAGGAATAGAAAAACTAGTGCCTTGCTGAATTTAAGACTGCTCAGTGAAAAGCATTGTAAGCAGATGGAAGCAGAGTGCCTTGGCTCAGCTCCCAGTCATTGGATCGACTTCTAAACCCTTGTTCTCTGTATCTAAACCCCCTTAAGTACATACTCTCAATGGGCCGCTTTAAAGGTCGAATAGCAAAGGTATTTTACTCTGTAGAGATAGGTATGTCCCAGTGAAAATGCTTTGCCTATCTGTAGCTTTGCAGGCTGTTCGGGATGGCTTTATCAATCACTGCAAAATCCCAGGCTGGCAGGACCACAGAGTTCCTTTCATCTACATGAGTCTCTCTTCTAACATCATCCGCTTCAGCGGAAGAGATGCTTCAGCTACACTGGCTGCATCAGTGGGCTGCTGCTAATGATGCAATTATCTTGTTACGTAATAAAATGATCTCCAACAAAATGCAATGAAGTAAATCAAGCAAAATATTTCGTTCAATATTTAAACAGATCAAAGAACTTCATTAAGGGCCATAAAGTTTATTTACACTTAGCTTTATGGCCACCACTGTTTTCATGAAAGCACTCATAATGAAGACCATAAAGTTAAGGTGTTGTAGTACCTAGTAGGATAGACCAAATAAGGCACTTGGCCTTAAAGGCAAGGATTGCTCCAATATAAAAAAAGAGCAATTCATCATTAAATTTCAAATTTAATGCGTGTGAGAGAAAATTACTGTTGTTACCACGATAGTTGTCCACTTATAGGTAATGGTGACATATAGGCTGGGCTGGCTGCAATCGTGTGACCTTTGTAAGGAGGAAACCATATTTATGTGGCATGAAGCTTTCCTTCATAGATAAAACCACTGATAACCAAAGGCGTGTCTGGTTGTTGCACATTCCTATTTAATTAGTAATGACGGTGGGGTGAGTCCAACGATATCCATTACCTGCTCATGTATTTTTTTGTTGAGTTTTTTTTCTTCTTCTAATTTATGGAACTGTATAGGTCAGCCCTGCCTTGTTAGTTTACTCTGCAAAACGACCCTTGTTTGTTTTAACATGACTGCAGTACATGTGTTGGCGATTACCTTGTATACACTTGTACTAAGCGCCGAATCATAGTCTTCCACTAAAGGAAATTAAAGACGCACCCTTGTTTTCTTCAGGGCCTAGCTTTCAGTTTATGAACTTGCAGTACCATATCTATGTATATGCTGTACTTGAAAGTGATTTTAGTCAACATGTTAAAAGCTTTACAGATATATACTTAAATTTAAACCGAGATAGCACTCTTATCTCATCTTATCTTATCTAAGATACTTCTCATCTTAGATACTTCTTAACTTAGATAATTCTTATCTTAGATACTTCTAAACTTAGATAATTCTTATCTGAGATATTTTTTATCTTAGATATTTCTTATCTTATCTTATCTTATCTCATCTTATCTCCAAACTGACCACCCTACATAAAGAGGCATTGTAAATTCTTCACAATAGAATGTCTCAATAACGCAGTTTTCTGGTATATACTGGCTGTTTTGTCTTGGATAAATATTCAAGATTATTTCATTTTGAATAATTCCGTTTTCGTAGCACATGGGTTACATAGATATATCAAAGATTATCCAAACATCGTGTGCATAAGTGCGTAGGACTTTAACCAGAGATGTAAACAAGCTCCAAATAGAAGAAACTGTTTCAAAAACAAGTATATAAATCCATTAAAAGGTCATAATGGTCCAAAACTATTCATCTAAAGCTGCCCGAGTAAACATCCATGCAGGGAACTATATAAATAATACTATTTTTTTTTTATGTGGACAAAGTGAAAATGTCCATATTTAAATAATATCAAAGTTGTATAAAAATGTATTTCGTCTCCAAAATTCATATGTGATATAATTAATCTTAATAATAGAAAGTATGACTACCCGCTATTGATTTTGTAATTTTATACCATTTTTATTTTTTGTAATTGTAATTGAGTGTGGCAAATTACATTTCTCTTTCCAGGGGCCTTTCTCATACCGTACTTTATCTGCTTAATATGTGGAGGAATTCCCGTTCTCATCCTAGAAATCTCATTGGGGCAGTTCATGAAGCAGGGGGGTTACGGCATCTGGAAATTATGTCCTCTTATGCAAGGTAAGTCTAATTGTTATTTTAAAGAGTTATAGGTATAGCCAGAGAGACAGGCACAGACAAATAGATATGGAAAGTGCAGCCCTCCTAGGCAAGTTCTTGCTGCAATCTAAGGTTGATTGATGAGGTCCCTTCTACTCAGTGCCTATGCTGAGGCAAGTAAAATACCCCACACATGGGGTAAATGTGTAACATGGTAGATCAGTCATTGTAGATATACTGTCACATATTTTCAGAATTAGGAGTACCAGTTCTAGTTACTAGCAAAACTAATAAACTATTCACATGTTGGACGAAAGACAGATAGCTAGACAGGCAGCCCAACAAACAAAACAGACAATGATACAGGTTGTCACATTGCTGATAGAATCTGTGACTAGCAGTTTCTGCATCTGTAGCACCTACCTCTCTGTGATGCTCAAATTAACGACTTTATGGATGTAAATTATCGACCGCCAAACTTACATTTTTGGAATTTCCATCTCAGAGGATTGGAAGCAATTTCCACATCCTTACGCACACAAATCCCACGAGAGCCAGACGATTCTAATGGAATCCCACCGATAATTTGTCTGCCTTTTGGAAGCTTTTCAAACTGAAGTGTGAGGTTCAATGTTCACTGAAAAATAACCACAATGTTTCCAGTATTGAAAAATTGTACAATGTAATACTTCAAATGCAAAACAAATTATTTAATTTTCTGCTTAGAGAATAATGGAAATATTCAGTAAGATTAGAAGATAATTCAGTTCAACCTTTTTTGAATGTGGAATGTAGATAACCATATTTTTCAGACATAGTTAAAGAGAAAATTTATGAATAAATGAACCCGACAAATACTCTATGTGGGTGTGCTGACAGACCTAAATTAATGTTTTCTTTTTTCAAAATGCCATGTATCTTTGGTGATATAATGCATTGTATGGTCTCAATGACATTAGTCTGTAGCTTAGTCAGCTTAAAATTATACCAACTGCCAGATGTAATGATGAGATGCTAGGAGACAAACCCATGTTGCATATAGACATAGGCCAAAATTCAAACCCACAGGACCTCGAGCGCAGGTAGCCAGGGAATTAACCACTAGGCTACTAAGCTCCTTTTGATAACAGATTGAAATAAACAAAAATGTATTTATTAAAGTTAGGTCTAGATAACAATTAAATCTCCTTGCATTGAAAATCTAATTACCAATAGTTTCATTATTATAGAGGGATACTTTACTCAAACTTCTCTCTGACATGACTGTGTGTCATAATTGTTTAATGGTGTCTTACTTTGTTTGCCTAATGTAGATGGTTTTTCTTTAGGCATTGGTATAGCTACGACCATCATAGCCAGCCTCTGCAACATTTACTACGTCGTCATCCTGGCTTGGGATCTCTATTACCTCTCCATGTCCTTCACCTCTGTACTTCCATGGTCACATTGCAACAATGAATGGAACACTGAGAGGTAAGCCTCTGCCTGATTCACTTGTGCATCAAAGAATTCTATTTCTATTAGGAATCTTACTCATCAAGATGGAATCTTTGGCCAATATTAACATTGTTATTTAAAAAATGAAAGTGTTGCACCAAAATTACACTTAGTTTGAACAGCTTAATTAAATGGGAGTTTTAAATCAGGATAAAAACTATTAAAATACAGATCAAAACGGTTTAAAAAAAATTGCTGACTATGGTAACTGAACTGTTACCGAACTGTTACATTTGTCAAAAATAAGATTGTTAATTTTAAGAAAAATTAAATTTAATGATAAATTTTAATAGGAAAATGGCACTCAATCTAGCAGCTTGATAGCCAATTTTAGTAATAAGAAAAAAAAAAAAAGTTGATATATATGTAGATGTAACCTCGAGTGATTCCAATATTAAAGCAAATCTCCAAAGACGGATTATTTATATTTCAATAGAAATAATTCAATGTCACAGCATAGTAAAATGACTATCCATGACACATTCCTATAAACTGTAAGGTGGAGTAAACAAACCAGTTAGAGTAAATTTGTCGAAACTTCTTGTTAACATTAGCATCTCAGCAGGGCCTTTATTTGAGGTGGGCCTCTATTCGAGGTGGCCTTTATTGTTTGAGGGACAAGGACACCCAAAAATATGTGAAAATCGTATGAAAATATCTCTGGAAGACATCAAATGCTTGGACCTGAGCTCAGTGCATATGCCAAATAAATTGTCTTCATGTGGGGAAGGGGACTTCTATTTGAGGGAGGCCTTTATTTTTTTGGAAAGGTAGCTACCCTGGGCATCTATTCGAGGTGGGCCTCTATTTGGGGGGGGGGGCATTTATTCGGGTAAATACACCAGGTATTTATGCTAATTTAAGCCAATTGAGTTACATGTTTTTACTTCACATTTCAGGTGTCGTGTGTCATTCCTTGATAATGTGTGTGATAATGAGACTTTACTTGACAACCAAACCATGACCAACATCACCTGCTTCGCAAACTCCACAAGCGAAAACATCACCTATGTAGACCCTGTGGTGGAGTTCTGGGAGTAAGTATAATGGACCCACCTGAGGCCACCTCAACATTAAGACTGCTAGCAAAATAAGGGTGTCAAATGAATTAGATAATTATGCCTGGTTTTGACATTACCATTTATTTCGCAATTAAGACCACCTCACCATTACGATCAAATTAAGCAAATTTTGCAGCGAACTTCATGGCGACCCCCGCCCCCTGTCCTTGTACTGATATAGTTTGCCACTCCAGGCCACAGGATACCATGGAATTCGGACCATCTTTGTATTCTAACCTTTTTGCTATTTTATATATAGAATCCGGGACTATCCCCACTATATTATTAGACCGATATATGTAACACCAAATGTGGTCTGACATGCAGCAAAACACACAGACTTTGAACTTGTAACTATACTCCAGAGGACATATGGATGCAGGAGCCCCATTGCCTGAGGGACTGCCTTTTCCAATGGTAGTCCTGAATTCACTTGACTTCCTCTGGAGTTTAGTGTTCCAAGTCGGCTCATAGCTATAATGACGTCCTTGTTAAGTAATTAAATATAAAGGGCTAATGAGTCCTTCAAGTCACATGCAATTTCAAATTCAGGTGGGAGCAAAAAAGTGCAAGACATTGATAAACATCATCGAAGATGTAAATTGTAAAATGTTAATAACAGCTGTGTACTTGCATGTGTTTTGTAACATAGTCTATAATGCCATGCTATGTCACATATCACTCGAAGCATCTCATTATGGATGTCGACCTTTTTGCACTTGTCATGATCTGTGCTATACCAATGAAACTTAAGTAAAAAAAATCTGCAATGGTGCAGAAATGCAACAGAAGCCCAACTCAAAAATAAGGGGTGGGTTTGGATTAGGGCTTTATGTCCTGTATTTCTACACCTCATGGACTAATTAGGACAGGCAGGGACCATGGTAATGAGATGATGGCTGAAACAGCCATCCAACTTAGGCTCTACTTGGAATTGAACACGGGACCCAGTGTATGGAAGCCCAGCACGCTATCACTGAACTAGGCCCCTACCCCTAAAAAATAAGGGTGTCAAATGAATTAGATAATTATGCCTGGTTTTGACATTACCATTTATTTCGCAATTAAGACCACCTCACCATTACGATCAAATTAAGCAAATGTTGCAGCTAAGTTCATGGCGACCCCCGCCCCCTGTCCTTGTACTGATATAGTTTGCCACTCCAGGCCAGAGTATATTCCACATAGCCATGAAATGAGATAATTTCGCCTAATTAAACCCTGGAACTGTCAAAATGCTCCTGTTAATTTTTTTTACTTTGAGTCATATTTATTCCAGGTTATGAAAATGTCATGGAATTTGTGTTAATCAAGGAAAATTTAGTATTTGGTGAAGGCGAGGAAAAACCCTTTGAATTTTTTGTCTTTTTTGGGCAATTTTTGAAATAATGCTAGTGATTTTTGAGGCTTATGAACTTTGCTGTGTTTTATTTCAAAACGAGGAAAAGCTGAAAATTGTAGGATACCTTTGACTTAAATGCCTATCAAAGAGGAACTAATGATAATTATCTAATAAATTCAGCTTTGTATTTGTCATAAAATTTGCTGAGGTTCGGTCAATAAGTTATATTTTGTCATAGGAAAGTCAGGAATTGTCTTTTTTGAACCAACTTCTAGACAATCTAATAGTGCATTGGAGTCAATACTAAAGTTTCCTTAAGTGCTATTCTATTCTGACACAGAGGATAAAGTTAAGTTACACCTACTGTCATAGACACATCGAGTCAGCATTTAAGTTTGCATCAATATCCTATGTACTTTCCAGGAGACGGCTGCTGCAGATCTCAGATGGCGTGCATGACATGAAGGGACTGGTGTGGCAGCTGACAGTGTCTTTGGCGTGCTGCTGGGTCATCTGCTACTTCTGCATCTGGAAGGGAGTCAAGTGGACAGGCAAGGTAGGCAGAGTGCTGATTCCGGTTCCTGCATTTGCCAAATGATTTTGTAACTCAAATCTTTGCTTTATCTTATCAAATCGCAAAACAAAACAACGAGGGAATAAGAAGGTAAACTGCTGAAAACACCGATGGCCAGGTTAATAAATAAATTCAGTGCTAAAGTTCGGTTTTGATTTACGATTCAAGGAAGAAAACCAAGTCTGCAATGCAAAAAATGTGACTAGACAAAGAAGTCAGACTCATGGGTGTAACTGTGCACACAATGTTCCATAGGGATATAACTAATGGGACAAAATCTTTGGGAACGTCTTGTATTAATATAATTGCTACAATTGATCATTAACCAAGCGATTATCACTGTCTGCTAATGCCTAGCAGGACCGGAAGTAGGAGGTCCGTGTTTCCTGTATGTAAGATGTCCCCCACCGTCTTTTTTGCAGGAGTTCCAGCAGAACTTTGATTTTGGAAGTTCAATGTCCTTGCCACGCCTATATCTCATCTTTTGCGTTTTTTAATGAACCAGGTTGTCTACTTCACTGCGACTTTTCCTTACATCGTTCTCACAATTCTGCTGATCAGGGGCGTCACCCTGGATGGTGCGGAAAACGGTCTCATTTTCTACTTAAAGCCGGATTTTTCACGTCTTGGTGACGTGCAGGTATTTTGCTAAGGGTGACAAAACTTGTAATTGATAAACCGCATATTGCCTTTTTGTAATATAGAAATATAGGCGCTATATTATTATTCTAAAATGTCTTATACTGAAAAATAATGAATTTCGAAAGGAAATATACAAACCTCTTGTATGTTGACACCATCTATCGGACAATACTTTCTTCACAACTGGAACGAAGCACCCCATTGGTGATCGTCACGAGTGGCTTTACTCCGAACAAAGAGTCGTCGAAATGACTAATTTAAGGGTAGTCATATGTGGCACTCTTAGGTAGTCAATATGACTATCTGATGAGTGCTGCATATGACTTTTTCATTTTGACATTCTTTGATCATAATTTTGAATTACATCTTAAGAATGATGGAATTTATTGACGTGCAGTTTTAATAGGTCTATTACTTTCTTTATCAACTATATTCAAATGTACATATAACTTGAAAACGGAAGCATACAACATTTACCGTAGCCAAGTCAATAGTAGCAAGCAGCTTTAATCATGTAAATTTAGGTGATTCCAGTTAATTTTGTATTAAATGAAATATAACGCAAGATTTGTTATTTAAGATTTGGATCGACGCTGGCACTCAGATTTTCTTCTCGTATGCCATCGCCTTGGGAGCCATGGTGGCTTTGGGAAGTTACAACAAATTCACTAATAACTTTTACAGGTGCTTCCCCAGACTGGTTTGAGATTTTATCCCTTTTAGAGCCTCCTTGATATATTTATTATGATGGCACCAACTCTAGTGTAGAGTGTTAGCCTGTGTAAAAAATAAAATAAAGGTTTCATTCGGTCTCTCATATTTTTCATAAATTATCTGTTATTAAAAGAAAATTCCCATAGTGTTTGATAATTATACAATGTTAAAGCTACAGTAACCATGCCAAACTTTATTCCCTGTATGAAAACCTTCAACAATATACGAACCTTACCACCAAAGTTATGAGTTTACCCTTGGAAGAAATATTTCTTCCAAGGTTTACCAAAGAACCATTGATGTCTGCCATAGTTTGTCCAGTAGAGCCTGTATACCCTTATCCAATTTTGTAGAAAATCTGTAACACTTGTCAGTCTGAACTAAACAAATGCATCATGTGCGTTCACAGAGACTGTATCATCATCTCCTGCATCAACAGCTTCAGCAGTCTCTATGCTGGTGTCGCCATTTTTTCTGTGCTTGGTTTCATGGCGAAACAGCAGGGAGTGGATGTGAAAGACGTAGCAGAGTCAGGTAATGAGATCTATCTATCCATCTTTCCATCTATCTGTTGCTAGGAAATTGTGGAATAGGTTACCCTGATAGCACTCCAAATCTCCCAGCAACGTTTCCATATACAAATACAAATACTTTATTTATATAGCGCTGTCTTAGAATAATACATTATCAGATGCGCTTAACAATAAAATATAAAAGATAAATAAAATAAATATAAAGTGTACACTATAAAATCCAGTGTATGTATAAGTGAAAATTAATTGGTTTAAAATTTATTAAATAAGAAAGTCTTTAAAATATGTTTAAAAGTCTCTGCATTTGTGGCTTCTTTGACTGCAATAGGCAGCTCATTCCACCATTTAGGCCCAGCAATAAGGACACTGTCGTTACATCGCGCCGACGTTGAACCGATTTGGAATGCTATCTGGGTATCAACTATCTGAATGCAAATTTAGGTTATTATATAATTTAGTATACATGGCCAATTGTGCCACGTGAGTTTTCCATGCGTTTGGATAAATGCATGGAAAATGCATGTTTTTTGCTTCATTATAATTAGCTAAAAACCATGCGTTTTCCATGTATTTATCCTTCTCATGGAAAAAGCACGTGGCACATTTGGCCATGTAGTCATCGTTAATTGTGTACAATCGCTGATAAAAATTAAATTAAAATAAATACAATATTATTTAAAGGTCAAATAACACCATGTTTACCTAAATAAAAGTCATTATGTTGCAGGTCCTGGTCTAGCATTCATTGCCTACCCCAAAGCAGTGACCCAGATGCCCATACCTGCACTCTGGGCGGTCCTCTTCTTCCTTATGATCTTATTCTTGGGGCTGGACACACAGGTCAGTTGTCAATCGTGTGGTAAATTTTGTTTGTCCCACACGTTTCCCAAGCTGGTCATTCAATAAAGTTGAGCAATTTTTAAATAACTTATTCTCATACAAAAGGTCATTTTTAAACCACTAAAATTTAGTGTAACCATGGATTATCAATTCTAGCTATGACCAGAAGCACTGACCATAATTTTAACAAAAATGTTAGTTAACTTCCTCCTATTAGGGATATACGCATTACATATATATCAGTGCACTGCAAGTCTTTGGGCGTCCATGATTTGAGTGTACATGAGGAACCCATTATCATATGATTATGATAAATACGTAAGACCTTCACATTTGCTCTGGTCAATAAATTAAAAATAACTGTTATGGAATGCAAAACTGATGTATATTGTGTTTATTGTTTCTTTTAAATGTTACCCAGTTCGTTGCCATGGAAGCTGTGATCACAGTCCTCGTCGATTTCTTCCCAAAGCTTCGTCGACCTCGTTACAAAGAAGTTTTTGTGGCGATTTACTGCCTTTGTTCGTTCGTGGTGGGTCTACCCATGGTCACGCATGTAAGTGGATACTGAGTGAAACGAAAAAATATGATTGTTGTGCTATATATAGTAACTTTGTCAATATTTTTATGAACTTAAGAATTGAGGTTAATATATCAAGGCCTTTTGGAGGGCAGGCTTTGCGAGCAGGGCTTGTATCTTAAACAAAAGAAACCAACTTTCAATTTTAACATAATGAATTCTCAGAAGACAAAAAGACTTGATGGAACTTTTCATTCAGATCTATCATAATAGTTTATTATACCTCCCGTGTTATTGATGCAGAGTAAACCATCACATCTATAGAAATATATAGGGCCCAAAATGACAATGTTGCTCCCTGAAATACAAGCGCGGGTTGGACCGAAACCATAACGCGACAGTTTTAATTACAAATCTTCATACAGTATAACCTGAGAAATCGATGTTCGAAGTTTGTGTCGGGAAAAGAGGGAATGCAATCTTACTGTTTAGTTGTGTTGATTAGATTTCAAATTGACAATGACAATGGCAAGACTAAAATCACTGACACAACTGAAGCTAGTATAGTCAGCCTTACTCCCTCGGGCCGAATAGATTGCACAATGGCCAGTCAACATATGTATATTAATGAATTAATCTAAATGTATATATGCAATGTGCTGTGTCTCCTTTTGTGGTAACCAATCTCTTTAAAAGATAGCTCTGATCTTTTGCATTGCTGCTGTACTTCACTGCCAAAGTGTACCTAGACCAGTCGCCATGCTGATTGTATGTAATAGGCCCAAATATAAAAGAATCAAGCTCTTGACACATACCAAAAATGTTCACAGTACATTTGGTGAACTATAATTGTTATGTTATGCTATGTTATGTCTTTCAGGGAGGAATGTATGTGTTCCAGTTATTCGATTATTACGCTGCTAGTGGAATGGCCTTGCTCTGGGTCTGCTGCTTCGAATGCCTGTCTGTGTCATGGCTCTATGGTGATGGCCATCTTCAATTTATCAATTTTTTTAATATTTTTTTAGCATATAAAGTTGTGCACAGGTCTAATGAAAATATCATTAAATTTTGGTAAGAATATATTAAGAAACCTATTGATTTCCGAAAACAACCATCAAACTGTTGTAACAAAATGTGCAATTTTTTCCTAATAATAGGTCATACCAACATAAAGTTGTGATAAACCAATAGTAATGTAGAAATTGTGATAAACCAATATTGATATGATAAACCAATAGAAAATGTGAGAAACCGAAAAGATGATGTGATAAACCATGAGTAATATCCTTAATATACTGTAGGTGCCGCCAGGTACTACGACAACATTGAAATGATGATTGGCTACAAAATAAACCCATGGCTGAGGATCTGCTGGAGTGTGCTGACACCTATATTGACTGCTGTAAGTAATAATAATGAGGTATTATTGAAAAGGAATTTTCAATTTCATGTGATATAGGTAAGGTAAGTTATGAATAAGCCATATTGTACATAACAGCGGTTGTCAGAACGAAATTCTGAAAGTCGAAAACAGGTCTTCACATACATTTTTCACAATATACAAATAACATGCCTATTATAAAATGTAATTAACTTAGTATTTTCTATCATTCCAATGTCATCATGGCCATTTGGTATAGTCAACAGCCGATTATATTGGGAAAAATTTAAAACTGTCATTTTTGTTGTTGTGAAGAGGTGGCCCTATCAGTTAATGAGCTGTCTCTGAGAAAACCAGGCAGGCAGCCTGTATAGGTGTCTCTATGGTCTGACTCAGATCTGGATGAAATTTCACAGATTACCGATTTTCATGAAATTTTCCGCCTCGGAAAATCGAAAAATGTGAATTACGGAAATATAGCAAAAAACTCCAGCGGTCCGACAATGGAGATCACCATAAGCAGTTTTTCTATCCACTCGCTCGCAAACTGCTTTTTATGGAGCCAAAGTTGGCTGGTTTTCCCATTAAAACCCATTATAAAGGAATTTTGGGAAATTTTGACATGTACTTTTAAAACCCCTTAATATCAAGCAAAAGTTGATTTGATAGAAAAACGAAGTTTACCATGCCTAATAAATGTGTTTGAAGGGATCTATGAAAGTCGGACCATAAAGACACCCCCACCTCGTTCTCAGACGGCTCATTAAAAAATTGGAGCTTTGTTGATGTAAGATTTTATGTCCATTTAGTTTTGCTTCAAAAATGGCCTAACTGGTGTGGACATTCATTCTGTATCCCACCGTTTTACAGTACACACACAGAGTCTCTGAGAGACTTAAAAATATGCCAAGCTAATACGTAAATTCGGTAAGGACGAATATAAACATGAATATTTATATAAAACATTTCAGAGTATCTTCATAGCCATGTGGGTGTGCTTCGAACCCCTGACCTACAACAGGACCTACAAGTACCCCATGTGGGCCCAGGCCTTGGGTATGTGTTTAGCTTTTGCTTCAATGATTTGGGTTCCTATCATTGCGATCTACAAGATGGCTACCACTCCTGGAACCATAAAACAGGTAAGTACATATGTAAGGTGATTGCAATAAACAACATGATCACCAACATTGCATACGATACCTGTGTAATATGACTGGTCATTTTAAAGTGTAGGTTTTTAAAATTGATATGGTCAAAAAATTGATAAATTCTTGTTATTTCATTAAGACCACTATAATCATAATGGTTGACACAGTATAGCAACTGGATTGTAATCGACTATAGGTCAACATTATTGTCAGAAACACTGCCGTTAATAATATATATATATATATATATATATATATATATATATATATATATATATATCTTGACTCCATGCATTATGCATAATATTATATATACAGACATGCACATACAAAAAAAAATTAATTTACAAACACACGTTATTTCATTGAGACTACCATAATTATTATGGTAATGGTTGACACAGTATAGCAACTGGATTGTAATCAACTATGGGTTATCAATTTTAAGTCATAATCAACATCGACTTTTTGGTCACAAACACATGCCGTTAGTAATATATATATATTTATATCTTGACTCCATGCATTATGCATCTTGGCTCCATGAACTATTAATCAGCTATGTATTTCCTGGTGTATTTCCATTTCCAGCGATTCTGCAGACTGATTACTCCAGAAATCCCAAAGCATGTGATTTTGTACGAGACTTCGTGGAAAAATGGAATATGTGAAGTTCAGAGCCCGGATGAAGAGAGCAAATGTTCTGCTCTTTGAATTTAATTCTCAGAAAGTTAAAAATTTTAAATGTTGCTATATTATGTAATTTTACATACTCTTTACATAATTTCTTCTATATAAGAATAGATTTATCTAAATTACCTCTTTACAACCATGAACTTGCCTAGTGAATTTTATCAACAGTATTTTCATTAAGGTTTGTAAGACTTGCTGAAATTGGAAAGTGTTGTGTATCTGCTGAAGAACGTATCCATATGTCATCAGACTCATCACTTCACTGCATATACATGTATACTTGAGAGAATATTGAAAAAAAAAGTTTTTAGAATACCATTAATGTATTTTAGCTGAGCATCTGCCAACCTAGCCCAATTGCAATAGCATATCAATGCAAGATAGAATTCATGACTGTGTACCTCAAATAACATTTCATTAAGTCAGGTTTAGTATGCCCACAATTAGCAAGCCTTATAGTGCCTAGCGGAAAAGTGGTTACACTGGCAAACAATGCAAACTATTCAGTCTTTCAAAGTACTTATGCCACGTCACATTGGTTGTTATTGTTACTAGGTTTAAGCAGTGAAAGACCATTCAGCACTGACCATTGAATATCTCCAGCCAACCTTGACTGTTTATAAAACAAAGTAATCAACATTGCAGGATAATCCCTATATTAGTCAAAACTCTTGACTGGTTTGTCAGTTATATTCAGTGCTTACCCGACTCACCGTGTAACCACTAATATGCTAGGCACTATAATAAAGGACAAATAGTAAATGATAGTCAGAACAATAGTTTGCTGTGAGGATATCATAAAATATTCTCATTTGCATCAAACAATTGTCCTTAGAATGAGGCTTGTTTATCATTTATGAATGTTTTTGTTACATATCATATCCAACCTAAAACTAATTGAGATTCTTTACCGTACATTATATAGTACAACAAACATTGTGTGTAAATTTAATGATTAGTGCCACAATTTTGTACATATATACAGCACAATTTGTAGAAAGAACTATTCACATTTTGTAGATAGATGTAGGGGAAAGTAAGTAGAACTGGGCCGTTTATCACATATATTTTTTGCTGATTCAACAGATTCAGCAAAGTCACTTTTTTCCATTCTAAATTATACTATAAGTATTCCTCTAATAATTTAAGAGCCGTTTTGAAAACCTGAGGTGGCCCAGTTCTAGCCAAAGCTGTTGCTTAAAATAAATGAAAGCCATGATTGTGCTATGATTATGTGCTGATTATAACAATATGTTTATTTCTAATCTATCCTCTATTGGTTATTATCAATGAAAAGTTTTACTTACTTATTTTTTTTTACTTTATCAGAAAAATAAATATTTCAAATGGTTTCTTGCTTTCAAACATGCATTTATGATCACTTAGGACTCAGGAGAACTGGGCCATCCTCCCTACAGCTAAAACTAATATTGGTATGACCCTGAAATTTTATCACACGATGGTCCAGTTCTTTTTACTTACCCCTATTATGTGTATGTTGTCATTTTCAAAGGTCATCCAGGTTTCATATCGGTAGTTTCATAATTATGTGATCAGTCAAGTAGTATTTTGTCTGGGACGAAACAAGTCAGAAATATTTGTATTCGTTTGTAATCACTGTACACTTGCTATCACTAGATGAGGCTACAATTTAAGTTACCAATACAACAGGGTCACAATATAATATATGTAAATCTGCAAAAATACATATTGGGCCAAATTGCCTTTCTGCTTGGAGAGAAACCAGGGTAGCCCAGTACTGTATCTCATCTTAATTGCACAAAACTGACATAGATATTGTAAACATTCAGGTAGATTTATATAAACGAATATAAATATAACTGTGAACACATTCTTGCCATATATTGGTCACGATTTTACCTTTGTATATAGCTTTGTTAATGTTACATAAAGAATCAATTTCTCCCAGAATGGAAAGTTGGTCTTTGTTGTATTTTTGTAAAACTAAAACCGTTGCTATTATTAGTCAAATATAGCAAAAGAATGTGGAAACCATTTCAAGGTTAACGTGCTTGCTGGAAGAGAGGCATCTGCGGTCTCATTGCCTTCTGCTAGACCAGGAAGAACATTGGATCATTTGGATACGCATATATTATAACAATTTAACAAAACTAGACTTTGTGCACTTTAACCTCACATGTATCACTAGTCAATATAGTAGTTATTCAATGTTGTTACTGCCAATATGCCAAATTGTCCTTCCAAGAAACATGCTCCTTAATGCAGAGTATAAAGATTGGACCCAACACGAGGTATCTAGTACACGAGTTGCTGGTTGTAAATGCTGTAAAAGTACTATCGACATAAGTACTATGGGAACTAGGGCTGTACACCGGTTCTCTATTTACCGTTTGTACTGGTACAAGGAAAATGATACAGTTATTGATAATTGTTATGAAATAATAACTATACACTAAAACGATCTACAGATCGCATTATTGAGCAAACGAGACACTTGCTACCCAGACGTTCCAGTGCTTTTGAAGAAAAATATCAACTGATTCTAATTGCAATGTCATGTACCACAACAGTTCGGATTTATTCAATGAAGATTTGTGAATTAAATACCAAGGATATATTTCTTGGCATCATAGGCTTTTTCCATTCTCCCACTGATATAACTTAACGATACTGTGTCATAGTCATGTACCTAGCAGGGTTAGTTCAGTAAATAATCCCTAGGCAGCAAGGCTGTTAGTTCAGTAAATAGTCCCTAGGACAGATCAGTTCCTTAAATACTCACTAGAAGGAAGGTTACTGAGTGCTGAACTAACACACAATGCGGTATGAAATATAAATAAGACAAATTAAGTGAACAAAGGGATAAGGGAAAAGGCCAAGAGAGGGAGCACAGCTAGATAGGCAAGAAGAGTGGTCAAACCTGTATGTATGATGATGTGATGCAAGAAAGACTCAAACTGGTTCTGGTGTTCCCTTATTAAATGACACTTCAAGAGACAAAGTCTGACTTCCTGCGGTCATCAGGTCCACCCGGACCTCATCACAGAAGCGAGCAACAACCCCTTGTCTAGTCCATGTAAACAGATAATGCAGAAAGAACAACTACATTACAATATGTTTCATGATACATATCGTATTGGTTTTACCGTATCGTGATACATATCGTATCATTGTAAATATAAAGGTGTACAGCCCTAATGGGAACATCTGCTTTGAGGACCCATGCTCGAGGCAATTAACATATTTCTAGGATGGCTCATGCACAAAATTCAAATTTTACTATCGTAGACCTAATTCATGCAGGCACCAAAGCCAAGGCCATATGGCAGTTGCCAATGTTAAAGTGCTGAAGTTTGGGATGTGTTGAATACTGTTAATGCTGGGAACTCTTTCAGGTCCAGCAGACGTAAGATTCTTCAGTTGAAACAAAATGCATGTACACCGCATGCACAATTATTATGCAAGTCACTATTTTGAGAATATTTTAGCAATAAAGTGTTAGTGTGACTTCAAATCATTTTTTATTTACTTGTTGAAGGTGTATGGACCTAATCTGTAAGTATTGTTGCTATACAAGCAGGGATTCTATATAAAGTGAATATTTGGTCAAATTTAGGTGTGCATAATTATTATGCAGGTATGTGTATTGAATCAGAAATGACCAATATAGTTTGATGAACATTGAAATAAATGATTGAATATTGCAAAATACGTATCAGAAGAGAAGAACAAACACAAAGTTGAAACAGTAATGTATTTAACTCATATAGTGTGATAAACAAATAAATTTGCATCATTTTCAAAATATCATTCAATCTTTCTACAAATTCCACTCTTATGTTCCAAGCGCCTTTTTGGCAATTTTTCCAATTATTTGTAGCATTTTAGACAACCAGGCATGCTTATTATATGCTTTAATGACCCCTAATTCACTGCACATATTCATATATCCAGTCTGACCACCAGGTTTGGTGATCACTCAACACAGTTTCAGGAAACAAATTGATCAGATTCGACGGTTTAATGATATTCTACATAATGAACGGTAAATCAAACATAATAAAGTAGATTAATTGATCTATAGAGCAAGTGTCCATAAGTATAAAAGGCCATACATTTTTTTGGAGTTTTCCTTTTTTTTTCTACTGGAACATCTTCTGAAACAGGAACAGGATAAGGTGATTACTTCTTGGGAGACATCTGAGTCATACGGAAGGACGAGTTCATCAGCTGGCTCATGTTGAGCAGAGTCGACCTGGCAGGAAGGTTGTAACTGGCAGACAGCAAGGATCCCACTGAAGGAGGGTTCAAGTAAGAAGAACCAGGCACCACTTAAGAAGTAGCAGAGAAGACACCCAATGAAGATGAAGGCAAAGGTACAGAATCTTCTCAAATGGTATCGTCTTGTCATGAGACACTTCCTTCCTCTGAATTGTCATAGTCCACCAAGTACAGTCGTTGTAAATTGGCACTCTGGGTAGCATAGTTCCCTACGATCGTATGTGGTGGCATTTCAGCAATTTCTCCAGCTTCCCGCCAAGCCCCAGGATTGACCTGATGGGTGACTGGATCTTCGTGGTCAAGCATGTTGTTCTGAATTGTTGGATATCTGATTCTCATCAGGTTGTGGAGGCAGCAGCATGCAAGGACTAAAGATTCCACAGTCTTGGTGGGCGGGGGCCTAGCTCAGAGGTAGCGCTCTGGGCTTCCAACTGCTGGGTCCCGGGTCCGATTCCCGGTTGAGCCTAAGTTGGATGGCTGTTTCCTCCTTCGTCTCATTGCCATGGTCTCTGCCTGTCCTAATTAGCCCAACTGGTGCAGAAATAAAGGACGTAAAAGCCCTACTCACACACACACACACACACACTCCACATCTTGGTTTTCTGGGGCACAGTGGTTAGCAGACACCTAAACTTTGATGCCAGGATATCAAAGACATTCTGCACAATTCTTCTGGCTCTGGAGAGTCCGTAATTGTAGATCCTCTGCTGTCTGGTCATGTTGCGCAGATGCAGTGGTTTCATCAGCCAGATTCTCAAAGGGAAGGCATCATCCCCAACAATGAAGTATGGTACAGGTCTGTCACCACCAGCAATAGGTTCAGGTGGAGGTTATCCAATGGTCCCATCTTCTAGAGCTTCCCTCAGGGCTGTAGCAGCAAAAAGTCCTCCATCAGATCCAGAACCATTTGCTCCACAATCCACATAGATGAACTTGCAGTCTGCATTCACAAGAGCCATGAGTACAATGGATTGGAAGCCCTTGTAGTTATAGTAGAGTGAACCACCTTCGGGAAGACACCTGATAGCCACATGCTTCCCATCTATAGCACCAATACAATGGGGAAAGTTCCATCTTGCCTCAAACAGCTGTGCAACTTCTCTCCACTCTTTTGGTGTTGTTGGACAGGAGATGACATCTTCTGCATACTCAGCTATGATGACTTCACACACTTCAGGAATGATGTTGCTGATGGTGTTGTGGGCCACTCTGAAGCCATACATCAATGACTAGTAGCTGTTGCCAGTTGCCAAATACCTAAGGGTGATGGCAATCCTGAGTCCTGGCTCCAAAGCTTTCCTCCAGAAGGTGTCTTGCTTGGTAATCCTAGGCCCAACTTTGGCAAGCAGCTCTTGGAACATGTCTAGCTGCATTCTCACAAAGTTCTTGTAGTGGGTTCCATCCTCCATCAATAGTTCATTCATCAAGCGTTCGTATTGCCAATGGCCCATCTGAGGTCTTCGCAAGAGCCATGGCCTCACCCAAAATCACTTCCTTCTCCTTCTCTTGATGACTGCTTGTCTTCTTTCTGCAGCTCTTCTGGACTGTTCTTCATCGTGCATAATAGCCTGTGCAAGAGTTGCTAGTTGCAGATTAAATTCAAAGCTGGCCTGAGCCAATTTTAAAATGGCTGTTGGTTGGTCTACTGCATGTGCCATGGTCCTTCCTCTGTGGTAACCAGGAGCAGAATGAAGGCTACAGACAAGCAGCCACTTATATATTCACATCTGCCCCCTCCACCGTGACAGCCGGCCTTCAAACTTAGTACACGTAGTACACGTAGTTCACATAGTTAACTCGCCGGGTCGTTCCTTGTACCCTCAGTCGTGATTGACACATGCTTGATACACCCCTCACATATACAAGCCTGCGGGTCGTATGTAGATGCCATGGAGTCTCCCTTCGTAAACGTGATTTACCCTTGGCTCACCTGGTATCAGACTGGGCATCATCTGTCGGGTTTGGTACGTATTCTACGTGTGATCCGCCGGCTGTCCGTGATTCACACCTCGCTGCCGCCAACTCACCCATCGCCTTAAGCACCGACCCTTTTTGCTTCCAACAACGTGGTGAAGTCGTCAAAATGGGGTATTACATGATTCTACGACAGCAATACGGCTTCTCCGAGAAAACTGGCTATGTGAGAACCCTTGCTTTCAGACATGGCTTTTGATGAGAAAGTGTCAGTCTTAGGCTATCACAGTCTTCTACAGTTATCATAGTTATCAATGGATGTTGCAAGGCCAGTGGATGGGAAATTGAACATTACATGCAGAGCTTGTACACAATATGGAAGGGCTGCCGAGCCAGGTGGACAGATTATGTTGTAAAAAATCGTGCAATTAAGTGTTATATCAAAGCTGTGAAAGACAAGCAGACATCAGATCCTAAAAATATCAAAATCACCAGATTTTTTGATTTCAAGGTGTTTATCCAAATCACCGGATTTTTTGATTATTATTTTAGTCATACAGTATGCTTTTTACATTTTATATACCAATGTTAATATTAAGAAGTATGTGGGAGAAATAAAATTGCTACTGAATCAGAACTGAAATATCTTGTGTCTTCACTCAAGGGATGTCATGCCATTTTTGGGTACAGTTCGGCCAAGAAAAATTCTGATGGCCAATCAACCAGTAATGTGTGCTCTTGAGGATGCTGTTTTTCACAAGTTTCTAGCTTTAGCCTGGATTAGTCAAATGAATGTATTTACAGGGCTTTACATATTAGTTTCGAGTCTCGTGTGAATGAGATCCAGCTGAGAAATGAGGTCTGGAATCATCTCGTTGTAGTGTGGAAAAAGTCTTGAGAAAGTATGGAATTTTCAAGCTGGATAAGTTTGTTCAAATTAGTTTTAGCCTAATTCAACAACTTGATTCATTTTGTCCTTCAAAGAGGGCTTATCTAAACTAAAGTAACATCTTATGAGCACACAATAACAAAAGACTAGCATGAATATTTTTTCATTAGGAAGTTTAAAGTCTGAAATGAAACAAATGTCTGTAAAAAGAATGTGGAGTGCTGCTTCAAAACTACTTTAAACTGAAACACTTCAGGGAAAAACCGGTCCATTCTAAAACTTATCCAATCGTTTTAGTGATACATGACTTTAGATAGTAAGAGTTTATGATAAACTAGTCTGGCTAATTTATTGTTTGCCCACAATTTACTTTTTTCCTCTTAGAATTGATAGTATGTTTCAGAAAAATAATTGTTTGTCCTTAAACAATGATTGTATATATATATATATATATAAAATTTAAAAAAACGATGTTGGATAGCTTACACATTTAGTGTCTAAGGCCAAGCAATATCTCAGTGAGCTGATTTTAAACAAACATTTTGATGGACACAAGTGAAACAAACACTTGTCTGAAAAAAATTTCTTCCAAGAGTGAAGACTGCACTAAATCTGGAGTGCTTGCATCCTTCCAATAATTACATATAGTCTCTAACCATAAGTTCTTGGCATCAACTGTACCCAGGGGACTCAACATAGTTCAAAGTACTGTGAATGCTCAGGTGTATTTAGACATCTTCCCAAAACATGTGTTGACTATTGCCTAAGATTTGAATGTACTCATGCTTAATATGTAAGGAGTAAATGAACCTTAATTACCACAAATCAAATTTTGAGGATACTCTAAAAACACAGGATGTCAACCTAATAAGCTATAGCCTTCCCAATCAATTGTTCTGGACTTATTGAAGACATTATTGAGAAATACAGCCTAAAAGCACCCCTGAAACATGATTGAAATTGTCAGAGGTGCACTATGATGAATGACATATGCTATTTCTGAATGTGAGCAGCAACCTATAGTCAAGGAGTACGATACATGTAGGTAGCCTACACTAGATAAAAGGCATATACACAAAATACCAATTGCTATTGCACTTGACATAATTTCGTTAAAGCTAAGTATTCACTACTGTATGAAACTATGAATACTTTTGTCCATGCTACATTTTGAAAAACGAGACAAAAAATGAATGTAGATTGGCCATGGCAACCAAGCCGGGAATTCGGGGCCTTTATCTTCTTTTTTTTCTTTCACAATTTGAGGTGGTGCTCCATAAATCATTATATTAAAAAAATGCAAATTTCACCCATGCCTGGTCTTAAGGCCTATAATCATGCGAGTAAAAATGCTGCAAAGTGAGACAACATCAAACTTAATATAATATAAATAGGAAGAAAATCACACATTGCATTTCAAATCAGAACTGATATGCAATGATTTCAGTGTGAGTGCGAAAAAAGTAATCACATCAAGAAAATGTAAATGCTATAGATCAAATTTAATTACAAGCCTTACAAAACGATAAAAACAAATGTTAAAAATTCACATAAAGTGCCATCATAGCTAATTAAAAACTGGTACAAGAAGAAGCAACTTCAGCAGACAAGACACTTTATCTTGCTGGTGGGCCCTGGATCCGCGGCTTTGGCATAAGATCCATGGGAAGAGGGAAAACGATGGTGGAATTTTTCTCGGATGCAATATCGCTCAAGGTCTGCAAGTATCTGAGCTGAAGGGCAGCAGGAGAGCGACTCAAGATTTCAGCAGCAGCTTGAAGTGACCGTGATGCCTCCTGTTCACCCTCTGCTGCTATCACCTGCACAAAAGAACATCAATGAGTTAAATAACATTTTTTACACCAGCCCAACTTTCCGGCTGTTTGCAGTTAAAAAAATTGGAATTCTGTGCACAATAAATCATAAATGAAGATTGTGGACAGCATTTCAATTTGTTTTGGCTGACTTTATTAATTTTAATAGGTTTAGGCCTCATCAATAACCTTATGAGCAACTTTTTCGAAAAACCAACTTCCTGTTGGGAAGCCTACTTGTGTTCCAATATTTTTTTACCAATAAAGGTTAAACTATGGGGACTCTATGGTAACAATTATGGATGTTAGACCAACTTGACCTTCTTATTCTGCCTAAATACAATGTAGCTTACCTTAGCCTTGGCCTCCCTAGTAGCCTCAGCTTCAGCCGCCAATGCTCTTTGCAGATGGTCAGGTAGGCGGACATCTTTTCTGTTTCGAGAACAAGACAATGAGTATTATACATAGTTATATATCTAAATTATGCAGTATAAATATTTCAAATTTTTCACCACTGTTATGGTTGTGAAACATTAAGGCTGTTTATCAGAGATAACTGACAAAAATCGATACTCGAGGCTTCTAATCGACCAATACTTGATAAATTCCGAGTTTTCCAGCCATTTATTACCTTATTCAGTGACCAGAATATAACGCTCTTCTCCTTTGGCCGAATTTACGACAACGCATGTGATATCTCGGAAGTGGCGGAAAAATTTAAACAAGCCATCATCAGCGTATTCAACAGAAATGTGGATGGAATTCATGTATAGTTAATTGGTAAATTTCAGCAAATACACGTGTCTGGGAAAAGTCACTGAAGAGGCTGGTTGGAAAAGTTCGATAATTATCTTTAGCTGATCGATCAATTTCGAGCTGGGGTTCCAGCGAGCGATAATCGAGTGTTTTCTTGCTCGATACAGGCCTATGAAACATGCTTACAAATATGTCTCGTGTACATTCATACATGTATAAACAAATTGGATAGATCAAATAATAAATACTTCTTTTACTTACATCTCAACTCTTTCAACAAAAACACCCCATGGCTTTGTACCAGCATTCATGATACCCTGAAATGACAGAGCCAACAATATGTGCATCAATAGACAACCTAAATATCATTATAATTTTCCTACTTTGGTGCCAAATCATGACAAAAACTATTCTATCAATCAGCGAGCAATACCATCATATCTTGGTTGATATGTCCAGCTCCTCCGGCAAGAAGGTCAGTCAAAGCCTTGGTCCCCAACATGTTTCGAAGTGTGGTTTGAGCCAACAGATGGGTTGATGTTTTACAATCCTCCACATTGACAACAGACACGAACGGATCAGAAATCCGGTAATAGACGACGGCATCAACAGTAATTGTGACCGAGTCTTTTGTCAGAATCTGCAAAGAAGCAATATTATTAGCCTTATGAGACTAACACTGAGTAATAATTAAGGCTTTTCTTTCAAATATTCTTGTTTTACATTAGCACTTAATATCACATAGCTGAACCGGCTTGCAACAAAACAAATTAAAACAAAAATTTGGTATCACCATCACTGCAGTTTAACCTAAAACAAAGATTTATTTTATAAACTGCATCAATACACAAGCATTAATATGAATAATTTAATATCACAAGCCAAGATTTATTATGTAAATCATCAAAATTGTAATAACTAATCACCTCTTGTTGAGGGACATCAAAGGAGACCGTCCTGAGGTCAACTTTGGTGATTTTGTCCAAGCATGGTATTAAAAAGAAAATCCCTGTAGAATAAAAAAAACTCATTAATTAAACATCCATAATGTATCGGTACCAATATATGTAGCGAAGTGCCATGTCAAGTTATGTAAACATTAATTTTGTCATCACCTGGTCCTTTCGCACCTTTTCGAGCTCGCCCAAGTCTGAATAGTATTGCTCTTTCATACTCCTTTACTACCTGGAAAACAAAAAATATTGAGATTAGATTAAATTTCAATGGTTTTCATCAGAATCAATACAATATCCAACTACATCGTGCATTTTAAATTAGATATTGCTGTATCATGACACACTGGCGGATCCGGGTGGGAGGCCATTGCCCCCCCCCCCCCCCCCCCCCGGACCAGCCTTTATTTCTTTTGTCATATAACACGTAGATGGAGTATCATCTTCTAGATGAGCCGATTTGCCTTTAAAAACTTTCGCAGTAGTTCTATTTCCTGAGCACAGCTGAAAGATGTTGAAGTTATGTTTTCAAACAAAACTGGATGCACTTGTCTATTGGGTTTTGATATTGTTAGGCAAGAAATCCGTCCTTGCCGAAGGCGCCATTTTGTGTTAACTAAGCATTCTGGGAAGATAAATAAGTGAAAACGACCCACTAGCAATGACGTCATAAACGAACTACGTCACTTCAAGTGTTGTGATGTCATTGGTATCTATTCTCCCATAATTCTCAGTGCAAAATAGCGATGAATTTTCATGGACCAAAATCGGACCTATCGTAGTTTTTAGAGAACAAATAACGATTGTGAGAGCACTGCCTTCATTTTTCAAAAACAAGTCTATGGAGTCCTAAAGAGTGGACTGGGAAGGTCAGTGTAGTGCTGTCTTGTGATGTCATTATTATAGTTTGACTGTATATATTTTTTCGTAGGCAATCAGTCCATCCTCTGCAGAAGAAAGCTACTCCATATAATCTTCTTGTGGAGGATGGACAAAAACCACCCTTGTAAAGTGAGTATTTCTTGTGAAAACATGAAAGATTGGAATACCACAGAAATAAACTTCTCACATTTGTGTAGAACAATTTTTTCCATTAGATTTTGAAGGAAAATTTAAAATTCCATACAAAATTATTTTACAACATACCAAATTTAACATCTAATTGGCAAGAAATTTGTTAATTTTGCCACCATTTTGTACTAAGCATCCTGGGATATCACAAGAAAAGTTTATCATTTTTAGTTCGATATTTCATAAATTTCTGTTTACGTATTTCATGTTGAAGTTAGAAATTTCTCTTTAAAATTTTCAGAAAAGTTACAGGGCAGCTGTACTTATTACTCAGTAGTGTTGATTTCAAGGCCATAATAAAGCTTTCAGAATGCACATTTTGATCGGAAATAATTTATGACATATTTATTAATGGCATCACAATATATTGTCATTGTGACGTCATCAATTGTTATGTCACATTCATCAAAATGGCGACACTTTCGGACTTCATCTTTGACCTCAAGGAAATAACTGCCATCAGATGATGCCAATTCAAGATTTTTGTTTTATATTTTTTTCTGTGATTTACTCATGTAGACATACCCTGAAGCAAAACCATATTGTCAAGGGAAATGTGATAAAGATGAGAAGAACGCTCAGGAATGCAGCTAGTCCGACAATGCATCTGCCACCTCCCTCGTCATGTGATGAGGCTGGCCTGTGGTTCACTGGAAAATTTCAAATAAAACGCAAACTTAGACATAAAGTATGATAAACAATTTGAATATTCCGAGATGATCCACATTTTCATTGTTCAAGATAATAATATATTACATTTTTACCGGAACATTCAAAATTTTTATGAAATTTACATTCTATCACAGAGCGCCATTCATCTACTGAGTAGATCTACTGCGACTAAAGTAAAGTCCCGACAGCATGAACAGCAGACGAAGAATATCGCCCCAGCTTATATATGAAAGTGACCTAACATGGGTAATCAAGATCAACAAAATAACTAAAATACGCACCTGCGCACCTACCACAGTTGTGTCTATCGGTGCTCTTTTCATCAGAACAACCTATTTCTGGCATGGCTGCCCCAAAATCAAAGATTCCAACGAGACGAAAAAGCCATGACGTATGTGACGTCAGAGCCACGAGTGCACGTGCACACATCTCATTTAATGGAGAGCTACAACTGAGAGCTAAAGATAAACATGCACTCTCTGAGGAGCAATTAGTTCAGCAATGTTCACTAATAAGGCCCTTACCAGTGTCATTTATTGAATGGGCTCTGCCCTTATATTATCCAAAATAAATGTCTTCTTAAATTTTGGTCTTATTTTTATCTGGAGAAGCACAAAATTGACATTTATGTTACCCTACCGAAAGGTCAAAGCTCAACTTTCTAACCAATGCAAACCCCTTAGTAAAAATTAACTTCCTTAGTAAAAATTAACTTCAAGTTCCCTATCTTTCAATTATCCATTATCACATCATATTATGGCCACTTGTGAGAACATAGCAAAAGTCTGCTCCCAGAGCTGACATTATAAAGTTGGGCTTTGACCTGTTGCTAACATTTTGGTTAATTTTGCGCAATTTCAATATTGGTAACAAAAATGAAGGCCTAAACTTGCCTATTTGAGATATATACATATATATATATTTATATGTAGGCCTATGTAGGCCTATATAATATCTGCATCCTCCAACTTTCACAGGGTAGAGCTTGCCAAAGAAAGAACAACAGGAACTTTTCAATTTCTAACACTATGTTTGAGAAAAAGTCATGTAAGTTGAAGTATCTTATAAAATAGGTAGTTTGCATGGGTTGATTCTCAATCCAATAGACCTAATTCAAACACGACTGTGTCATTATTGCTGATCAGATTATTCATGTTCATGGCAGTCAAGTACAATTTCCAGGATAGATAAATTACATTAAAAGGAAAACAAAGTATAATAAAGGAAAACCCATTCGGAGATTTGAAGTACATTGTTTGACCATTATTGAGTAGGCGTAAGAAACAACAAAAATGAGCCAACACGAAATATTCATATATATCATGATTTGCAATTCAGAAAAGATAAATATAATGGTGGTTCATAAATTAATCTAAAATATCAGGAAAGAAGTTTCGCATATTGCTGTCAAGTGTTTTATTTCTATACATTGTGTTCTCATTTAAATAAGTAAGCTTGCCACTTATAATTTATCACAGATAAAATATCTTGCTCAGACGTCACTATGTACTATATTTATACTGTGTTTCCAAGCGTCTGAGTACAACATGTAAAAACACTAATCATACAACACTGTTAATGTATTTTTACATCCGCCAATTACACATTGGCCAGTTCTGCTGAAGGTCCCAGGTTCGATCCCTGGCCCGGGCACTTCCAATAAGACATTAAACTGGCAGTCCCTTGTACTTGGTGACTATGCTGAGGCAACTAAACGACCCCACCCATGGGGTAAATGTGTAACATGGGTTGACTCCTCTCTCTCTCTCACTTCATATAAATCAACCCTCGATAGCAGCAAGAACTTGCCTTAGAGGGCTGCACTTCCCATATCTATCTATCTATCTATCTGTCTGTCTATTCAGTAAGTTATTATTAAATTATCAGTGGAATTCCTTTCAGCCGTAGCTTATTTTGGTACAAGTTTCCGAAAATTGTTGGGAAACTTGTACAGGAAGTCATTCTGCCTGACATTCTGGTCATTTTGCCCAACTGATTTGTGATTTTCGCAAACTTGTTGGACTAGAACGGGAGCATACTTCATAAATCATATGTCTTAATCTTGACAACGTGCAGTGAAGAAAAATGTGTGAAAACAACAAGACTTCCATGTTCGACAAAATCAGTCGAGGGTGTGAAGTTACAGTTACTTAGTCCAAGCAACTCACCACAACTGACCATGTGACGCATGCAAATGTGGGCTCAAAGCAAGCAGTGAACTAGTGGGTGGGTAGGGGGCAGTTAAATTAAACTAATTAAAACATGCTACAATACCTGGCCCACATTTAACTTGAGACCCTCCCCGGAATCAACAATTATTTAGGCAAGCAACAAACTTAAGGATTGGCCAGAGCTTCCTAAAACAGCATGACATCACATCAACACTTCCATAAATCTTATATGTGAAATGAAGTCAGTTTGGTTGAATGCTCTAATATATCATAACAAAGCAATCCTGATTGACCAGTATGACGCAACATGTTCCTAAGTTACATGATATATTTGGTCGATGAATTAAAATCAATAGATGTGGAGGCGGTTTAAAAGAGTAAAATACAATTTTATAATCCTAGTGTTATTTTAAGAATAATTTAATCAAGGAAGTGGCATTGTAATAACTTCAATGTGAATAATAGTTAATCTTTTTGTAGGTGACCATGAGGACTAACTCTCATATTCTGTAGTTTCTTAACTGCAGAAATGTAATGTCATTGTCTGATAAGTGTACTGAGCAATACTTTTTCACGATTTGAGACCACTTATTGATCTGTATTGATATAGGTATCTGCTGTCATGGAAGATAAGATAAAATTTTATGTCAAAACAAGCTCAAGGAATGTTTATCAGCACATTTGAAGACCAAATCTTCAGTGAATATGTGGCTGAAATGTGTTTTGTTGGTTGTGGCCATCAGTGCCATAGCCGCAAAAACTCCAGAAAATCTGGACAGCAAGTACCGTGTTGCCGGAGAATACATCATCGCTCTCAATGTACCGAACACTGATGTCGACAAAGCCCAATATGCAGAAAACATTGCAGGGAAGATCAAGGCTTTGTCTGAGAAGGTGAAGATTGACAGGACTTTCATTTTCAACAAAGTTATTTTTCTAGTGGCTTTTTGCGATGAAGACCAGGTGATGAGCCAAGCGTATGACCTTCCTGAAGTACGCATTATAGAGGCTAACCTAAAACAACCAGGAACTGCTCAAGACTGTCAGGAACAAAGCACAGGTACTAACCTATGGGGCCTAGGCCGAGTTGGCTACCGGTCTCCTCCAGACTACGCAAACGCTCAATATTCGTATGGAAGTAACGATGGAGACACAACTGTTGCATATGTGGTAGATTCTGGCATCTATATCAACCATAATGACTATGGAGGCAGAGCAGTGAGAGGTTACACAGCCAGAAATCTGATGAATTCTGAAGGAGAGGAGGACTTGAACGGCCATGGAACGCACTGCGCTGGTACCATCATGGGCTCTACTTACGGTGTTGCAAAGTCAGCCCGTGCCATTGCGGTCAAAATCATCAGTGGCCAGGGCTTCTACACCGGAGCTGACTTTTTGGATGGTGTCAACTGGATGTACAATGATTTTGTTCAAAATGCAAATGCTATTGGAACAGCATATAAAGCAGTGGCTAGCATGTCTCTTGGTGGAGGTGCCAGTTCGACCAATGATCTAGCTGTTCAGGAATGTGTAGATGCTGGTCTGTCTGTAGTGGTAGCTGCCATGAATGAAAACACCAATGCCTGCACCTACAGTCCTGCCCGAATGACAGATGTGGTCACAGTCGGTGCTACAGACATCGGCGAAAGGCTTGCTTCATTTTCCAACTGGGGAACTTGTGTGGACATATTGGGTCCTGGAGTCAGCATCCTTTCTACATTTATTGGAAGTCCCACCGCAACACAGATCTACTCCGGTACCTCCATGGCCACACCCCATGTCGCTGGCACCATTTTGCGACACATGACCCAGCTTGGATACCGCCCCAGCCCCGCAGTTGTTCGTAACTGGCTGACCAGTTCAAGCACAAGTAATGCCATTGATCTGCGAGGTCAAACATCCACACCGAACCTGTTTCTCTTTGCACCTTGCTCTGTGACAAGTAAGATCTATCTCTTATATATTTCATCCTGTTTGTACTTAGGAGGGAGATATCTGATATTTAAGTTATATCCCTCCTATAAGAGCAATAGAAATGTTATTTTTGGAAGATTATAACTTTGGTTACTAATTGCATAGAATAGCTAAACGTAAAAATTGCATAAGTGTGTTTTCACTGCTTCTATGGTTACGATTGCAAATTTATAAATTGACCACTTCAAAACTGGAGAATATACATTATCAACTCTTACGCAGTTAATGTTCGTGAAACAAAGTACTACAGCCGAATTTATAGATTTGTAAACTCTAGAGGACGTCACGTGATTCCAAGACCCTCATTGGCTAAGACAATCTCTCTGCCAATGTGAATCCTGGATCCACGCGACGGCTTGTATAATTGATATTGAACGTTTTTTTTCCAGGTAAGGATCTTGTAGTGGCCCAAGATATGATCGAAGAACCTGCCTTTGTTAACAACCGTCACCATGGGCCTGGCAATGGTCATCACCCCGGTCATGGGCCTGGACAAGGGCCTGGACATGGGCCTGGACATGGTCACCAGCCAGGTCAGCAACCAGACCTGAGTGCAGAACTGCATGACATGAAAGGGAAACTGGAGATCATCTACAGCATATCCATTGCGTCAGTGGCTCTTCTTGGTTTGCTCTTCTTGGTGGCCCTGTGCACATGTTGTCATGCTGCGGCCAACACAGAAAGGGCCAGAGCTGCCAAACGCCAATGGTACCAGTCCAACATTGCAAGTACCGTCAACAAGCAGTCATCAGCCTGATTTATTAAATTACAGAGGTCAACTCCACGTACACAATCATAAAATCGTGTGAGGAAGGTCAACAAATTTGCCTATGATGTAATATGAGTTGTATAGTTAAAACCACATGCAAAGATTGTTTATGAAAAATATAATTTCATATTGTATGATTTGCTGTAATAACTGTAATAAAATTGTTTGAAGCAGACTTTAAATATATTTTTTACTAATCTACTGTAAACAATGTACAATGATGCAGTGTAAATGTATATTGCGTGCATGTGAATTTGTTTCATCATGGCGACACCTCGTGTTGAAGTGAACCATCAAAAAGAATTGGGTGTCCATGAATTTCCTGTTCAACTTCACATTTCTATTGACATTAGACTGAATGCCAACCTTTTTGTATACTAAGAAAATGAGATGTTAACTTATTAATTGTTATTGTATTGTAACTGCCCTCCATGGATTACGTATTATATAGGTAAATGCTTGTATAAGAGTCACAGCTGCTTGATACACCTTGATTTTACATGTTCATCTTTGATAATTATAGCTTTATGGCACCATTATTGATAGGATGGGGAATGCTCTACAATCACACTCCATAAAAATATATAGGCAGTGTAAACGTACCAAACTGAGGTAATTTACTTAAAAATAACTGAGACCAAACATAGTGGAATTGAAGCAAAAATTTCTGAGTTAGAATCAAAACCAGGATCCTAACCTGAATGAGATGAGTTACTTTATTGCAAAATATTGCTCATTATCCATGGAGACAAGAGTAGAACTCCTGTGTGTATACATTATCCCAGTGGTGGGTGGGTGAATTAGGGCTTTACATCCTGTATTTCCGCACCTGATGGGCTAATTAGAACAGGAAGGGACCATGGCAATGAGATGATGGATGAAACAATCATCTAACTAAGGCTCGACTGGGAATTGAACCCAGGACCCAGTGGTCGGAAGTCCGTCGCGCTGCTACTGAGCTACACCCCAACCCCATGGGCATTTCCCCAGTAATAAGTACATAATATATTTATCAATGTTTCGTGGAGTTTAGCTGCAACTGATGTCAAGCCATTACACAAACCAAGCCAATACAACTTGAATGTATCTGATGTTACTGTAACACTATCAAAGCCAGCTTGATTTTCCACTGGCGTCTTCTACTTATTTGTAATTGCCAGAAACGGCAGACTTTATCTAGGTCACTGAAGTATTCTTTAACAAGATATGGCAATAATTTAAAAAAAAACCTCACTTGCCTGAAATCTTGTTGATGTTCTTTGGGATATTGAGCATGAAATGCATGTAACAACATTGCCTAAAAATTGACCTCACATGACTACACTTATGTGATTTATGTCTGAATTTACATTACTATGTATAATACACTTCCTTGTTATAGAAGTTTAAAAATATTTGTCTATTATCAGCATATTAAATAAGCACAACTAGCAAGTAAAGGAAACATAGTCAGCACAACATGTCTGAATAATAAATGTGACACCAATTAAAAATTGATAAATCAGATAATGGAATTGCACAGTGCTATAGTCTCAGTGACAATATTACAGACGATGACATAGAAACCTGTTTACCTTTGTATTGCTATCTCTATACATACTGTGCCAAACTTGAACATGAATGAATTATATATAAATATACATCTAGGTATATAAAATTGTCTTGTGATAAATACTTTAGTTGCATTATTCCATTTGATGGCAAACCCCACTAGTTGAATCATAAATAGTTAAGCTAACCACCATCGGTATACATCAATTGATTTTTCATACACTACTCACAAAATGTTAGGGATATTTGTCTTTTGGGCGGAATTTCGGAAAAACGAATAAAACTGAATCAATGGTTACTCTATAACCTTGAAATTAGTGCATTTTTAGCAAAAACTTCCAACAGTTTTCACTGTGCATTATTATGGCTGACAGAATTGAATTGAAATGAGTAATATATTTTACAAAAACAATTTATTAATATAAAATTTAACAATAATAGTGACTACCCCACTTCTCAAAAAGATCATTATCTCAGAAACGTGTCATATGTACCCAAGCATGAAAAGAGGCTTTACAATAAAGTCTCATACTGTTCAGACTATTTATAGACTGATTTGGTGCCCCAGTGCTCATTTCAAGGCTAGTTAGTGACCATTCCAGGTTTGTTGTGTCTCTGCTGCAACCTGTTAACATGGTTAATGACACTCTGCAACATTCCAAAAAATGCCCAACTTTGGCTAGGCAACATTGCTCAATGGTCAAGCACAGTCTTTGAATCATGATGTCAACATAGGCATGGAATGTTACAGAGAACTATTTAAATACATGTAGTCAATGAACAAGAACATTTAAGAGACCATTGGTAGCATAGACATGTGTTGTGGCTGAATGACAACATTGGGACAACAAACACTTGAAAGTCATAGGAGGTAAAAAAAAAATCCATATTTTTTATGAGTAGTGTAAATGTTGCTGCAAGGTATAAGATTCGGATTAATTTTTATATAGCAAATAGACATGTACAAAGAAAATGTGCTCATACTTATAATGCTATTTACAAAGGAAATTTAAGATCTCAAAGTATGCACCTGTTTGCTCCCTTGTGACTAGTAATTATATGGTTTTTAGCTGTCTTTGTGAAAATAAAGCAGAAGAGTTGACCTCTAAGAAACAAAATTGTTAGTTAACTCCTGACTGAGGGATATAACTAACTTATACCAGTTAAATATATTTACTAAGTTAAAAAATTGGATTGTTTGATTTGTTTTGCTGTTCTTATGTGCTTGATTCAAAGTAAGGAAATTTCACATATGTTGCCCATAGTCCTAGTGTCAATGTAAACAGTTTTACAAATTGGCTTACACGAGCACAGATAGGAACACATATGCTCATCACTTTTAGTGCTAGTCTCTGACAAAATACAAACTTCATTATCTGAGTGTACATTCAACATGGCGCCAGGGAGGTTACATGATAAATCTTTCCCCAATATCTTAAGCATGAACTCCTTTCTCATTTTTGCTGGCAAAGGTGTTCTCAGCACAAGACCACTGTGGTTGCTAAGTTGGCTAGTCAGTTGCTGGGCACACGTTTCTTTGTTGCCATCCACAAAAATGTCAGTGAACGAAGAAGTTGTAAGTTTGAAAGAATCAGGAGTACCAAAGGGCTCTTCCATGTTGACCACATTGACTTGGGAAAACTCTGGCCAATCTGAAAAGTCGACAGCAAAGCAGCTAAAATATGAGCGACTGAATAAGAAAAAAATTAAATTAGTGTTAATTTTCTCCAAGTTATGGATTGTGTATTAAAAGAGAACATTATGCCCCGATATTTTTTTTCCAGACATTTTAAAATTGATTGTCCAACTTTTATAACTCACTGAAGAAAGTACAGAGCTACAGAGCGGAGTTAGTAATTATATCACCCACAACTAATAGAGACTGGTGCGGTGATAGATAGATAGATAGATAGATAGATAGATAGTGTGTGTGTGATTAGGGGTTTACGTCCTGTATTTCTGCACCAGTTGGAGATAGATAGATAGATAGATATATAGATAGATAGATAGATAGATAGATAGATAGATAGATAGTTAGATAGATAGATAGTGCAGCCCTCTAAGGCAAATTCTTGCCACTAGCGAGGGTTGATTGATGAGGTGAGAGAGAGGGGGAGTCCATCCATTTTTGGGATCTTTAACTGGCTTTAGCATAGACACCAAATACAAGGGAACACCAATTTAACATCTCATCTGAACGACATCCAGCTGGGATGTAGCTCATGAAGAGAGCCCGGGCAAGGGCTTGAACCCGGAACCATCAGCAGAGCTGGCCAACATGGAATTGGCAAATGCCTTAACCACTAGGCCACCCAGCTGCTGATGAGATCCTATTCACCCTGACAATTGTTTTCACATTTTTCGGAAGATATGTTTAAGCAAATTTCATAGACTTGGAAACAAAACTCCACAGGACGTGAATCCAGGACCCTCATTAGCTAAGGCAGTCCTTCAGCCAATGAGAGTCCTATACTACATTCACATTGTATCCCGTGGAGTATACAGTTAGTTTCATTTTAAAAACTGTCAAATTGAACCCAGGCAAAGCTAGACAACTTCTGCTATACAATGTTACTTGCCACTAAACAGAACTGTCTGGTCATAGCTGGCTACTCAAAGCCGGATCTGAAAGCACCATTTGAGAGTTACGCATTTTTGTAATTTTTTGTTGAAAAGATGCATGTCTATTGTATATATATTTTTAATTTTTTTTTAATTATGATATATTGTGTTAATTTCTTACATTCACCAAGGTTTATATTTTTTCAGTGGTGGTAGGTGTAAGCCGACTAAAAGCCAGGAGTAGACAGTAGCCAGTTATAGCTATAGCCAGGAATAGGTTGCTACAGCTCTCTAGAGACGATCATATTTGTGAGACTAACTGGTATGTAGTTTCCAAGTCAATGAAATTGGCTATAATGATTCACAACTGTGTTATGTATTAGATAGCCAAAGAACTGGAGTGCATTGCAGAGCCCTGTGTTGATTCCTGAGTATGTGGAAGTACCAATTTAATCTTATTCAAAAGAATTTAGTCAAACATTTTTCAACTCACCATAGCAGTTTAATTCCTTGGGTGAAAACAACTCCAGTGAGCCGTATGAACCATTAGACATCTGACAGGTCACCTCTTCATGAGACACATTCTCAGACAATTTCAAGCCACAAGCACTGATGTCACATTTCAAAGATGTCATCTCAAGTTTTCCGATGAAGAAACCACGAATCTGGGCCCTGGTGACATGTGATATATTCGACCCAGAGAGTATAAGATCAATATCATGTTTGCTACCAATGTTATTTGTAATAGGAAATGTTGTGATTGGGGTGCGTCTGATGTTGAATGATTGCAGGTTAGGCAAGTTGGTCAAAGAAACCTGAGTCAAACTACATTCATCACAACCAAGAGTTGTAAGTGTTGGTAAATCTTGGATGATGATCTTATTAATTGTATTACCACCTAATCTCAAAAGCTCCAGTTGTGGCATGTTGGACACAGTGATTGTATCATTTAGCAAGTTTCGTATAAGTGTTAAAAACTGAAGCGAGTTCTTAACTAGACTTAAATCTGGGATTTGGGTTAAATAATTGTCATTTAAAATAAGCCTTATGAGATTTGGTGCATGTCCAAAGAAAGAACTATTTATCCATTCGAGCTTATTTTTCTCTAGTAACAGTTCAGTAACTTCGGGCCAAAGTGTGATTTTACTATATTCATTCAATGTTATTCTGGAAATTTGGTTTGCAGAAACATCGATCTTAATTGCAGTTGGAAGGTACGGCACCCTTAAGACTGTTAACCGATTCTCAGTCATTATGAGATTTTGTAAACTTTGAAATCCCCACAAATCAAATTCAGACATGTGTGCTATGGAATTTTTTGAAAGGTCCAGAGTCTCCAGTGACTGATTGCATGGTTTCACAATTGGAAATCTTGTCAATTGATTTCCCAGGAGAGAAATGTTTGTCAGCTTGATAAATTCCAATAAAGCTTTATCATCAATATAGTTGAGGAGGCTGTTCTTCAATTCAAACGTCAACAGTTCAGTATAAGGCAATGTTGAAGCAATGCTGTTAATGCTGGTATTGTCAAATATCATAGTTTGCAATGAATATGCACTACCAGTTATTACAGGCATCTTTTGCAAGGGATTATTACGAATTTCCAACGTTTTCAATGATGTTGATTCACAAATATCTACAGTCAGTTCCTCTAAAGTCCCATATGGCAGCCAAAGTGCAGTTAAAGTAGACCACACTGTCAATTTACGTTTTGTGGTTGAACTTGCAATCAAAGTAAGCTCACTGGGCGTTGCATTACAAGAAACGGAATCCCACAGTACTTGGGTATCATGTGTCACCAATTCATTCAACTTTTTCAAGGCCAGGACGCTAGTTATTCCCGTTGCAGACGTCTCTTCTATTCTTGACAGCAATGAAGAATCTTTGCAATCAATATGAAGTGAATTTAGTGGATTTCCCTGAACGAATAGCTTTCTTACTTTTGAACCACAGGGTACTGCCATGTCACCTCCAATTCTGTTGTCATTTAAGTTGATGGATCTTATTGCTGGCTGTTGGAACCAATCAGCGCTGAAGCTTTTCAAATTGTTTCCACTAACCTCGAGTCCTTGCAGTGTAGGGAAACTATTTGAGTCGATTATAGGGGTTGAATTTATAAAGTTTTCCGAAAGTGTAACAGAACGCAGAACAGAAGCTATTGTCATGATGAAACTGAAGTCATGTAATCTATTGGATTGAAGATCTAAACGTTTCAGTTTTCCTAATTGCTTGAACGAATCTGGTCGAATGTAACTTATTCTGTTTTCAGAGAGCAGAAGCTTGTCCAATGACGGCAAGTTCAAATCAGTGTTGATAACGCTGATCAGTGCTTGTTTAATTTCTAATGTTTTTAGTTTAGGCAAATTCACAAGTTTAGGAAATTCCTGAAGTGGGTTTTTCGATAGAACAAGACTAGTAAGGTTTGGTGCATTTGTTGTACAGTCCATCTTAAAGTGACTCATTCTATTTCCGAAAAGCAGCAAACGTTCCAAAGATGGGAGACAGGAGAGTTTATGATATCCAAACGATAATGATGTCAAATAGTTAGAGTTCAAATCTAACATTTTTAGACTCTGAAACCAAGGCAGGTGCATTTCGCCAGACAGTTCATTCCTGCGAAATGAAAATGAGACTAATTTTGTGAAATTTGGTAAGTGACTCAAACTCGAGGAGGACAATTTGTTATAGGACAAATCTATCATATCCAAAGTGTCTGAGCTCCAAGCAAAATTGGGCATCTTCCTCAATCCATTAAATGACAGATGGATTTCGCGAAGGTTAGACATACTTCCAAATGCATTATCACTTGTGTACCATAATGTTGATCTTTCCAGATGCAGAACTTTCAAAGATGTGACACCAATTACACCATCTATCATAGGGATCCTGGTTTCTGCGAGATTCAACGATGTCAACTTCTTCAACTGGTTCAGTGATGGCACGTCCCTTAGTGGGTTCTTGGTGAGATCCAAGTTTGTCAGAAACATGTTTGCAGGACACTCAAAGTTTAGCAAGTCAATGTCATTGTCACTTAGGTTTAGTGTAGTCATGTTTTTCAGACATGGCACAGTAATTATTCCTTTCAGTTTGTTTCTACTCAAGTCAATTTCTGTTGCATTTCCCGAGATATCAATCGGCCATGTTGACAAATCTTCACTTTGACGCAAATAAACTTCGGCGGATACTTGTGTCACTTTCACAATGATTAAGAAAAGCGAAATACTGGTGACTTTGTGTCTGTCCATTTTGCTCAGATTGATATCATGTAAGTAGCTTCAGGTCCACTAAACTATTTCTCGACACCACCAACAATTATCTCTGTTTGCTGGCGTTCATCTGTTGCTGAGCATCCATAATTCATTCAGCAAACAATCTGAACAAATAGCCTTTTCCTAAAATAGTGAATGGCACACACACATCTTTGTGATGCCATAGCACTAAACTTTATAGCCACCAAATTGCATTGTTGTGTGACAGCGTTCATCAAATATTCAACAATGATAAGCATATGACGTTAACATCAATTTTACTTGACTACACTAAACCTAATATAAATATCTCCCTGCCAACAATAACTGCTTCATTAATGGAAGTCCCGTACTTCCGATTTGTTTTATTTTTATTTTTTGCCTGTCTTTTTTTTTGTTTTTGGGGCTGTAGTTCCATGTGGGTGCACTGAGCAGGGAACCAAGTCCTTAGTAGAAAATTTGCATATCCCATTGCTTTTTTCAGATTTTGAAGCTCGATATTACAGTCAATTTTATATACTTGGAACCTATCTGATAGACTTGGAAACTAATGTCATGTGAGTCCAGCCTGGACTCTTATTGGTTGAGGACCGCCTTAATCAATAGGAGTCCTGGATTCACATGATATGAGTCAGATTAGTTTCCAAGTCTATGAAATTGACTGCAAGACTAATGCTAGTTTTAGAAAGCAATTCTAATCAAACATTCCGCTGTGCTACATATGATAAGGTAGACATTTTAAATACAAAATAGGTTTAAAATCTCATGGGTGTAATTAGAAATTGATCTTGAGTGATCTTAACATTAATAAATATATCGTTAATTCACAAAATTATTATTAATGTGTGGATTTATAGAGAAAAATAATTTCTAAGCAAGTGTAAATCATTATAATTTATGATTTACATCAGTAGTACTGTTTACACGAAAGAGTGAATATGCAGATTTATGATTTCAATACCTATATAAATGGGATATATGGCAAAGGATGTGTCAATTACAGTTGCAGACATAAGTATTCATACAGGTGTGTAAAAAGTGGAAATTGTATGTACAAGGCAAACAAATGCTTTCTTTAACAACAAAAAAAAACGTTGCATTTATCTTTTGTCTTCTTGTGGCCTTTTTATCATGTTAGACTGTTAATTGCTTAAAGGCAGACTGAATTGATGAAAAAAAAATTAAAAATGTAGCATGAACAAAAGTATTCATACAGTAGTGAATGCATAGCTTGAACGTAGGAAAATTATTTCAAGTGCAATAGCAATTGGTATTTTGTGTATCTACCTTTAATCTTGTGTACCTACATGTCTAAAAAAAAACCGTGGCATTCACAGTACTTTGTAGTATGTTGAGTCCCCTGGTTCCAGTTGATAGCAACTTACGGTTAGTGACTATATGTCACTGTTGCAAGAATAAAAGACACTTGGAAAGGCTCATATATTTTTCTGAATGCTGTTCTTATGTCATGTTGGTCAGAAAAGTGTAATTTAGTCTCAGCCAGACAAACCATGAATTTAATATTCTTCTCGGTGTGCATTACTTACTTCTGTTCGAAAATCTAAATTTCTCAGATGTGAGCAACTTTCAGTAGGTGTTTGCCCAATCTATAATTCATGTAAATGCATTATGGTATTGGCATTGGATAGACATGACCTCCCAGCTGTTAAGAAATCTGTTGTTTGGTCTCTCAACAAGCATCTGAGTTCTTAAACATATTTTTGGCAAGTGAGTGTTCATCAGTTGCATTGATCTGGCAAGTGTGATAAACTTTTGAAGCTGTATTGTTAATGTCTTCGTTTTTAAATAAGTTGCAATGAGGGGAAACGGTGCTTCTGGGCATTCCAATCTCCTTGCATGTCTTTTCCATGAGGTTTCCTTTGGCTATGGAGCCAGATGATGATTTACTTTCTATATCACTTCATATTCTTGTATTCCCATCGTCCAAATCTAATATCTTATTAAAAATAGGTGAATGAGGGTGTCAATTTACCACTTGAATCACAAGTCGTGTTTATTGAATCTAAGCTGTTGTATGAATACTTTGGTCCAGGTACAATAACACATGAATGCCTTTAGTACATAATGGTGAAGGCTGATTCATCATAATTTGGTGCCATTGTAACTACATTCTCAGGAGCTCCCAGGTGACAGGTATAATCCTGTTCAATTGACATCTGTTGTTAATTCCTATAATTATCAAACTGGTCACCTGTACGAATGTCTGCACCTGTATATACATATGTATACAGTATTACAGATATGAGCTTTGTTTGCTCCAAAACACGGGAACATACACTACATTGTACGTGCACCTAATACATGCTTTTAAAATTCATTTTTAAACATGTATTTAAAGTTAAAATAAATTTTGAAATGCCTGCTATAAATCATGAAATTGGAACTGACTGCGTTCAGAACTCAAAAGACACAGGGCAGTTTTCTTCATTTGTGCATTTTTCCCAAACCACATTTTTTGTTGTGGAATTAGATAAACTATTTGAACAATATTTTCTGAGTAAATTATGTCTATACGATGGCTTTTAGAAAATATAGAGCAATTTGAAGAGGAAGTTTTGTTCAAAATTTTGTTTATTTTTTTTGTGACAAAGGTATTTTGACAATGAATGAATGTCAGGAGTGTAACACATTTCCCCAACAGATTTCTGAGGTTACGTTTTTCATAGTTTGATGTGCCTGACAATATGTTAAAACATTTAGGAGAGTGTTTTTTAATTATTGCTGCGACACATACAACTGACCATAAAGAAAAACATTTTTAAATCAGAGCAAATATTTGTAAAAAATGTGCTTAATCACAAAATTCATTATACCGATATCAATGTTTGATTGTGTATGCTCTTATGTTGAAAATTCATGAGCTTAAGGTAAAGCAAGTATGTATGAGTTAATTATTATTATGGATTGGCACTGCTAGCACAAGTAGGGTACAATATCTGAAATTTTTCATAATTAATGGTTTTTACGAAATATATAACATTTGTTTAAGTTCCAAAATGTTACTTTTCATATTTTTTTTCCTTTTAGTATATTCTATCACATAAAAGAATTTTGAAACAAAAAAAGGTAAATTGCTATGCTTCATAGATCAGTGCTCAACAGCCCATGTCTTGCCAAAACCAACAAATTTTCACGACGCAAAATGAGGATGACTGTATTCTTTCACCTTTTCGTATGCTACACATCTCTGTCTGTGGTCTGGGGACAAAATTACCTGGTTGGAGTGGGTATTTCGGATGTGACAGGGCCAGCAGCAAACATCAATATGGTAAAATGTTTTTCCTCATTTCCAGCTTTATAAAATATAAAATATTTAGGTCGAGGGTTTTAGCTACAACCATGGAGTCACATCATTTCATGTTATTACTATATGCCATGCACTTCGCCTGCAAACTGTGGTTTATACGTTGTCAACGCTGTTGAAGTTACCTGCCCCCAACAAGTATGGCTTGCAGTACGAAAATGTAAAAACAAACATATTTCGACAATTTTTTGCAGAACAATGAACAATATTTACCTCCGTGATTTTTTTCAGCACTTGAAAGATATCTACTTCCAAAATAAATTTCATCCCTGTAACACATGTCCTTCTGGATGAACTGCGGCGAAATATATGGCATGTGGTGCCGGAAGCTGTCAACATTTTTGTATCTTATAAGAACAAAATTTATCTTAGAATTAGTATTTCAAGTTCTGCACTCTGGAAATGAAAGTGTAACGCCCGCCCTCCTGCCTGTCGGACAAATACATAACAATTTTAATGATACCTGTGTGCTATGTTGGATTCGCTCTGTTTGAGATACAATTTCCTTTTTTTTTGGCGTCATAATTGCAAATAATCAGAAACAGTTATCACAGCTGCTTGTCTCAACATTTTCTAAAGTTCCTGGCCTTAGAACAGATCTAGATATTGTAAGCAAGCAGCAAGATGGACAAGAATTTTAACCACCCCATCTTACTAATTAAGTCTTCAGTAAATGGAGTAGGTTACAAACCTTCCCTTCTGGATGCCAACACTGAGCGTTCAGTTCATTTGAACCAGTTGCTTTAAAGTGTTTTCCCAAGTTCATCCAAAACATAAGCTATAAAGCTTTTAGCCGACTGGTAAAAATAACAATAACAATGAAAGAAGATATATATACAGATGAATATTCTAACTATTTGCATTAGAATAATGAGTAAAAGCACAGTAGAAACTGCAAAAAGTACATAATATTGAGACTATATAGTTTGTGAGTTAATGATAATTCACTGCCTTGCAGCCAATTACATAGACATGTGCATGGAAACCAACCACAAAGGCTTGAAGCTAATCTTCAGAAGACATCATGCAAATCCCAGACTCCCATTTGATGAAGCAGTCCTTCAACCAATGATCGACTCATGTGACGTCCTGGGGGGTTTAGTTTCCAATTCTATGAGATTTGTGTCCAAGTCTATGATATAACTAGATGTTGTCTTTACTTCAGATGGGCTATGCAAACCCTGGCCAGTTGAACAGAGGAATCCATCTTCGATTGTACAGCAGAGCATTTGTCTTTTCAAACAGAGATGGCAGTTACCCAGTTGTCTTCGTCAGTGTTGACATAGGAATGATCTCCCAGCTCATTAGACACGAGGTATTCCATTCCTGACCATGATTTCTGTCATTTAAAAGTCAGTGTCTTACAGCAGATTTCATACAAACAAAACTTCAGAAGACGTGATGTTAATATAGGACTCGATCCCATTGGCTAAGGCGCAGTCACTTAGCCAATGTAATAGGACTCCTCGATTCACATGACGACCTCTGGAATTTTGTTTCTAAGTCTATGAAATCTGCGAGAATTTCGTAATGGCTAATACATATAATGCGTAGCATAAAGTTTTCAGAAGCTTAGGCACCACCATGAATACAAATCAGTTATGATAATTTGAGATACAGCAATATTTTTTCTCTATCATTAACAAGACCTTTTGTTTAAAAAAAACACATTGTCATGCATATTTTTAAAGTTATTGTTGGCTTCATACCATATTTCAGAAAAACCTCAACCATGCTAAAACATGCATCGAAACTTTCGGTACCATATTATTCAGTAACCAACTGTCAGCTGTTTAACTTCGTTTTTTCCCTTTTCATGAAGGTCCAGTCTGTATGATTACAAATTCTAGGTGCTCTCGAACCTCTCTTCAATTTTTGGCAACCTATACACTGATGATAATGTCATGCTCACTGCAACCCACACGCATTCTGGCCCCGCTGCCTACCATCAATATTTCCTGTACCAAGCCACATCGCTGGGATTTCTCAAGGACTGTCTGGATCCTATCGTCACAGGCATTGTTAAGGTATTTGGATCCTTAAACGTATTTCAGACATTGGTTGGTGATTAGTACATGGCCAAATGTGCATTTTCAAACGCATGGAAAACACATGGTTTTCACCTCATTTTAATTAGGCAAAAACCATGCATTTTCCATGCATTTATCCTTCTCATGGAAAATGCACGTGGCACATTTGGCCATGTAGATTAAAAATTGCTTTAGTATGTCTTTTATTGAGCATGTCTCAATCACCTCATTATATGTATTGTTAATTTGTATTTGACCACAACAGTAGGTACCCAGAAAGTCATTGAAAATGAGCAATTTTATTATTGTAGAATGGGTTAACTTTGGCCCACTTTTGACATTACATTTAATATCCAAAAGTAAAATATTTCTCCAAACAAAATACCATTACCATGTATTCAAAGATCAGCAACTATTTTATCACTATGATGTGGTTTGTTTTCATATCGTTGATGAAGTTCTCAGACACGAAAGGCTAGGTGATCTTGATTTTAAGACAAGTCGTGTACGTACAAAAAGTATTTTGTTGTATGGTTTCTAAAAGTCACCACAACCTACAGATGAGACTAGAAAAGTGACTAGGAAATGTAAACATATGCACAAGAATAAAAACCAAAAACATTAAAAGCAATAAATATACAAAAGCATAAAAGACGTAAAACCACATATAATTAATAAAAGCCTCTGTTGGTAAAAAGCGCACACTTTAATTTAGTTTCAAAAATTTACAAACTGTCAGTGTTCCTTGTAGGAGGGGAGAGACTGTTCCAGGCTTTGACTTCTTGGTAGGTAAAAACCCCTATGCCTGTCACAGCCTTACATTGTGGGATTTTGATGTCCCTCCTCCTGCTACTTCTTGTATTATGGCTGCTATTGTTGATTGTAAAACCTCTTGTCAGATATGCTGGAGAGAATCCTGTGAAACTTTGTATATAAAAACACATCTGTGATAAAAAATGAAAGATTTTACAATCCACAAGAAACATTCTATAGAATCACAATAAATCATGTGACTGTTTTAAGGTAAGAAAAGAAACCCAAATGAAATGAATTTTTTAGGACTGGGCCAAGGTTACTTCATAAGGCCAAGTCAGTCCGTTCTACAGTACAGTGTTAATATCATGAGTGGATCCAATGGAATCGAACATGGCCAAATGTGCCACGTGCGTTTTCCATGAGAAGGATAAACGCATGGTTTTTAGCTAATTATAATGAGGCAAAAACAATGCGTTTTCCATACGTTTATCCAAATGCATGGAAAACGCACGTTGCACCACCGTTATAAGATTGGATCAGATGGGCTTGCATATTGAATTATTAAGTTAAATATCATCCTTTTTTCGTTATACAAATATTTATGTGTTGATCTGGACAGCATGACAGGGTCCTCAAGTGGAAATTTCTCTGTACACTCAACGGCAATTGCACTTATGCAGCAACCTCCATTTCTAGAGCATCCAGAAGGCACACAACAACAGGCAACCTGCTGATCTGCTGCTGAATTCTGGAGTCTTGAAGGATGCCAGTGTAAACAGGAGCCCAGCTGCTTATTTGAACAACCCACAGTGGGAGAGACGCTGGTACTTTTCATTAGACTAAAATACACATTACAATGAATGAATGAATTTTAGAGACATTTTGAGGTCACAAAAGACCTAGAGTTAGTTCTGTTAAAAAATGCCTGTCAAATTAAATCTAGAAAAACCAGACAATTTCAGAACTGTCTAGCTATAGCTGGCTACTCAAAACTAGATCTAAAAGTACAGCACCATATCAGATAATTTTCATACATTTACCAAGGTTTATATTGTTTTGGTGTAAGCCGACTTTAAGCTAGTAGACAGAAGCCGCTGGCTTTAGTTATAGCTACAGACAGGAATAGGTAGTTACAACTGTCTAGAGTCAACCATATTTATGAAACTAACTGTGTACATAAGTTTACTTCACACATTTGTTGATAAATAGACTACTACTATTAGAACCACTAGTACTACTACTACTGCTGCTGGTTTTATAACCTGCATGTTTTTCGTTGCAGGTACAGCAGCAATGTGGACACAGAGATGGTTGTCCTCAAAATACGAGGAAGTGGAGGGAAGGAGATTGGCATGGTCAAGTTAGTATGGCCAGATAGAGATATTTCTTTAAATGGTGAACATGGCTTTTTTGAATGATTTTGGGGCTTGCTACCAAGTCTACCGCAACATCAATGTGTACAGCATGCTGGGGCCCACTGGGGAATTCTCGTTACCTTGCGCCATCTTGAATTCAAATTCAGCAGACAGCATGCACTTGTGAAAAGAACCCTCACCAGATGCGTGGCCTAGACGTGCTGCACTTCCGGGTATTATGCATCAGGTTGCTACCCACAATGTCTGACCCATTTCTTCATGTGTAATGTGTTCTTTGCTATGCTATAGACCATTTTCGTGTGACATCGGCACAACAGGCAAAATTGTGGTACTATGCAACTACGCCAGACGACAATCCCAAGAACACCAATAACGATAACGAGGGTGATTGTTCTGCGCGTAGCCCAGTGGCGGATTTTGGACAAAGCGATGCTATTCATTCGCTGGCCCGCTGTGACTAGCTGACGCAGTACGCAGGTTTGGCTGGGAACTACCTAAGCGTAAACGCGATAGGCAGGTCGGTGCTGTCCATCTCCCATGGCTGATTGGCCAAGCACTGAATTTTCTGATTGGCTGTGCTATTTTTAGACTGGGGATCACGTTCCGGTCCACAAATTTTCAATGTTAAAGCCTAGGATGCGCGCGCACGCTACCGGGAGGAATCCTCCCTGGTTAATGGCAGCCCCTACCTGCGTACTGCGTCAACTAGACGCATCAGGCCAGCGAATACGCAGGTAGGGGCTGCCATCTTGCAGGAGGAATTCCTTCTGGTAGCGTGCGTGCGCATCCTAGGTTTTAACATTGAAAATGCGTGGACCGGAACGTGTTCCCCAGTCTAAAACTAGCACAGCAAATTAGAAAATCCAGTGCTTGGCCAATCAGCCATTCGGGATAGGTACACCCGACCTGCCTATCGCATTTACGCTTAGGCATGTCCCAGCCAATGCTATCCAGTAGAACAGGCAGCTCCGTCAATTCGCTGGCCGTTGCGTCTAGCTTACGCAGAAGGCAGGTAGGGGCTGCCATTTTCTAAGAGGCATTCCTCCCTGTAGTGCGTGCGCATCTTCTATTTTCCAAATGAAAATTTGTGGACCGGAACGTGTTTCTCGGTCTAAAAATAGATAAAATAGTACAGCCAACCAGAAAATTCCCTCTGCACTAATCAAACATAAGGGAGTAGTGCCTACCTGCCTATCAAGTTTACCGCTTCGGCAGGAGCCAACTCCACCGATCCACGTTGCCCAGCGTTTCTCGACAGTTCCTTGACCATTACCAGGTATAGGGGCAGAGGTGGCACATCTAATGTTTTCTCATTTTAGTGTTGAGAATAACCACGACAACATGTCTGCATTTCGAAATAGCGCTCACCTGCACTGCAAGAATAAAACACATTACACATCTTCATTTCAATCGCATAATACCTGGTGCCTTTGTCAAAACAAACACATTTTCTCACGCTGCAGGTTCTGCATGCATTGCTTGCAATTTTTTTTTAATCCTTTCACACAATACTGATACATATATATGAAACCAATATTTGGACATATCCTTTGTATCTTTCAATGAAACTTTTATGCTGCAGTTGGTTCCCATTGCACCCAGTCAGCATGAATAACACAAACTTCTTGATCAGTAGTGACAACAAAGGATATGCTTCCATTCGATTCGAAGAGGATTACAACACATTCCCAGGAGAGGTAATAAACCCGTGTCCTGACTAGTTTTGCAAAGTATTCAAACTCCATGACATTCAATTACAAATTGATATTGATGTTCTGTAGATAACAAGCTTCATAGTCATAAAAAATGTAAGAAACATGATTATTCTCATGAGATAATTAAAAATTCATGGGTAGTGAGCCTTGTTTGCTATGAAAAAGTGGGGGGGGGGGGGGGGACAATCCTCAATTTCCACAACAATACATGCCCAATTGTGCCACGTGCTTTTTCCATGCATTTGGATAAACGCATGAAAAACCCATGTGTTCATTGTAACAATGCAAATGTGTGAGGGGGGGGGGGGGGTTAGTTAGTTAGTTAGTGTTATTGTTTAACACCTCATCAGCACCTGAGTGGGCTATGTAGAGGCTCTCTAGGGTAAGAATGATCATCCATAGTTGGTAGTAGAAACCAGAAGCATGCAAAAAATCAATAAGTGTCTGCGTTGGATAGCTGGAGCAGCTTGTGCAATGCGCACTGTCCTGTTTTAGCCACTGGGGATAGAGGACTTCACCCCAAGTGTTTCCACCCTCGCCGCGTGGAGGCCCAGGACCTTTGAGGGCATGAGAGGGGGGGGACATGACCCCCTGTCCCCCCCCTCCCCTGATATAAACAAACGTATATAAACAAACAAATAATATAGCTGATAATTTACAACTGCTAGATACTTCCATTGGTATTCAGTTGCATCAAACAGTAAACTAATACAGCAACATCCCTGCATTGTGTCCACCTGCATGTGAAATAAACAATAGTGTCTAAAATCATGGCACAGCTACACGTACTGGCATGTCGATGTCAAAATGCCAAAAATGGCCATGGACAACTGTTCAACTGTGACATTAGTTAGTTAGTGTTATTGTTTAATGCCTCATCAGCACCTGAGTGGGCTATGTAGAGGCTCTCTAGGGTAAGATTGATTATCTATAGTTGGTAGTTGAAACCAGAAGCATGTAAAAAATCAATAATTGTCTGCGTTGGATAGCTGGAGCAGCTTGTGCAATGTGCACTGTCCTGTTTTAGCCACTGGGGATAGAGGACTTCACCCCAAGTGTTTCCACCCTCGCCGCGTGGAGGCCCAGGACCTTCGAAGGCTCAACTGTGACATAATTAAAGCAATTGAACAGTGCTTACCATCACTGAAATGGTGCAGATGTATTTCCACTATAGTTAGTTATTTGATGCAAATTTATTTTTGTTGATATATGCTTCCTATAGCTTGAAACCGATTTTTCTTGTTAGTTTACATTTGTGATTCCTGTCTTCCACCCTTGAGGTGTTGTGTTTGTACGAATGCCAGTCATAACAGCTACAGCCAAAAACGGCTACAAAATTTAATGGCATTCCTAAAACTACAACCTGAATGGCTACAATCAACAGATGACCAAAAGGTCAACATGGTTATGTCAAAACGGCTACAAGCTATGTCCAAAATGGCTACAAGCCATGCCCAAAACGGCTACAGCCATAAGTTCGAAGTCCAAAATGGCTACACTTTCATACACAAAAATGGTTACACTTTCATACACCAAAACGGCTACACTTTCATAAAACAAAGTGAAGCTTCGATTACAAGGAGAAGCCACGATCGCACATCAATGAGCGAATTCAATATTGAAACTCTCGCAACACTAGTGTAATTTGGCGCGTGCTACCAAGGCAGGATGCTCTTGTAGCTTCCTTGTTCTAGAAGAACAGGTCGAGTGACTGGTGCGAGTTTAAGGGGCCTGGGGAGGCAGGGAAGCTATTGAAAGTTTACAACTGGTTGTGCTATGTTCCATTTCAGTTTACTCCGGCAAAAGTCGAGAGTACGGGGGTCGAGTAAATTGTCCCACGTGACTTCTCATTCCGGCCAACTCGAGCCGGTGTTCAGATAAACTCTTGTGACCCGAGTCACTCGAGTCACCCATGTAACTTAATTGAATACACTCCTTGATGGTACGACTGGCTGTTGACGTTTTGGTCTATGTTGATGTAGCCATTTTGGTCTATGTGGATGTAGCCGTTTTGGTCCATGTGGCCACAGCCGCTTTGGTATCATGGTCAGCGGGAAAAAGCACTGTAGACGTTATGGTTAAGTAGTGAAAAAGCATGTTGACGTTTGGTTAAGGCTTAATAAACCTTGTTGACGTTTTGGTTATGTCTAGAATATTGGTGTAGACGTTTTGGTTATTGTCGTGTAGCTGTTTTCGCTGTTGACGTTATGGTTGTTGACGTTTTGGGTGTAGCCGTTTTCATGTGTAAAGCATGTACTAACAAGCAAAGTCTCTATTCATTATGACTAATACTATAGATGGCGAAAGCGGTCGATTTGCAGACAACTAGGCCGAGGCTGTTTCAAATGCTGGTAAAATTGACATATTTCGGCAATAAAGACACAATTTGTGTGGACTATACTTTCTGATTGTATTATTTTGACATGATATTTCAATATCTGTTACACTTGCAACTTATACCATCTAGTCTTTATAAAAGAAACTTCAGTTTTCTTGTTTCTTTTGTTCAGGGACCCTTTGTGGCAGCTTTTGCCAACTCTAACCTGGGTGATGTCTCCCCTAACACCAGAGGGCCTCGGTGCATAGAACATGGCGACCCCTGTAATTTTCTAACCAATCTCTGCTCTGATGGAACAGTACAGAAGTGCATTGCTTTTGGACCAGGGAACGATATGTTTGAAAGCACAAAACTTATAGGAGGTCGACAATTCGTAAGAGCAAAGGTGCACATGTCCATGTTTTTTTTTTAACTTTTGAAACAAACATAAAATTAAACAAGAGCATTTTACTCAGACTCACGTTTGATATTACATGCAATTATGATATAAATTTAAGATAACAATGTGGTATAAAAAAGATCTCAATGACGTATTTAACAACACTATCTTCTTATCCTGTTTCATCTTATTACCAGGAATTGTACAACTCTGCCAATAAAGTAGTTTCAGGTTACACAGACCACAGGCTGAAGTACGTAGATATGACCAACCAAGAGATCAGGATAAATTCAACACACTCAGTAAGGCTTCTGCAATATTTTCACTGCATTGTTAATCATTGCGTTGAATATTGACTTTCCAGTATGAAATGTGTCTGGTTGGTGGAAAATATAGAAATGCATGAAAATATTCTATCGTTTTTCAAGTATTAAAACGAAATTCTGTATTGGGCTACATCTTTCAGTTTTCGTCCTTCTAATATATATACCTATTATATAAATTAGGCCAAGACTTGTAAGGCTGCAATGGGGTACAGTTTTGCAGCTGGAACTACTGATGGGCCGGGTGCCTTGAATTTCTTCCAAGGTAAATTGTCCTAACTATAGCTTCCCTCTGCATATTTCATAACCGATTGATTGATTGATTTATTTATTGATCACAGGTGATACAGAAGGCTCACCTTTGTTCAATCAAATACGAAATTCCATATTTAGACCTTCAGCCGAGTTGCTTCAATGCCAGAAACCAAAAGCTGTTCTTCTACCGACAGGGGAGGTAAGCTTAAGAAGAACGAGAGCACTACACACAATGTCGAGTCCTAAATAATTTACACTAATAATAAGCCACATCTCAGTGACTGTCCAATCGCATACAGTTAGTATCATAAAATATGGTCGACTCTAGACAGCTGTATATAGCAGCCTATTCCTGGCTATAACTATAACCTGCCGCTTCTGTCTACTCCTAGCTTACAGTCGTCTTACCTACTACCACTGAAAAAATATAAACCTTAGTAATTGCAAGAAATTTATCTAATATATCATAAATATGTATATATATATACAATAGACAAAAAATTACAAATACGCGTAAATCACAACTTTTGCACATAATGGTGCTACATTTTAGATCCGGGTTTGAGTAGCCAGGTACAGCCGTTTAGTGGCAGGTAGCATCGTTTGGCAATAATTGTCTAGCTTTGTCTAGGTTCAATTTGACTGGCCGTTTTTAATAAAACTACCTGTAAAACATACACATGAACATGCAAACAAACTTTACTGGATGGTAAAAGCAAGGTATAAGGTTAACCAACCAACCAATATCCTCATATTTAGAGCATTTACCACTAAAACTGCCTCGCTCTTTCTGTTTTCCAGATGACAGCTCCAGTGAAATGGCAGCCTGACATTGTCGATTATCAAATTCTCAAAATTGGGCAACTTGTGATTATTGGTGTCCCGGGAGAGTATACGTTAGTTTGAATTTTTCTGTCGCCCTTTTATATAGTTCACTTTTGAATTCAGATATATGTTATCGACGATTAGCTTCAATATTTGTTGCACATTTCTTATTCTTATTTTTTTTCTATTCTTTTTGCCAGTACTATGGCTGGGAGAAGAATTAAAAATATGGCGTACAGAGTAAGTTTGAGGATTGTATTTTTGATGCTCATAAAGAGAACAAAAAATAAAAATAAAACAAAAAAGCAATGTCTATAACCAAATTTCATTGTGTTGTTGTTGTGAATGTGTTATGAATGTGTTTTTTTCTTGTTTTTTTTTTCATATATGTAGGTTCTGACGCAAAATGGTTTTCCAATGGACACCAAAGTGGTTCTTGCTGGATTAGCCAACAGTTATTCGAGTTATGTCACAACCTTCGAGGAATACCAGGTTTGTAGGTCTCCTGTGAGCATTTTTGTTTATTTAATAAATCAATTAATAAATAATGCATAAATCACTGTTTAAGCTAACAACTTTGAACATGTATGTACAATATAAGTGATGGAAGTGAAAGGATATCGAAAGAGATGCAGATCAAAGGAAATTAAAAAAATATAAACTTTGATGTTATTATCGTTGTAATAATTACGTAGAATCACTCTTCAATTTTCACTTGATTCTGAGAACATCACAGTTTTCTCCTGTGTTGGCATTATAAATTTCATGCTTCATTATCTAAAGAAACGAAACAATACTCAATTCAAACAAGATAGCACTGTAAAACATAACTTAGACTTAATCAAAAAAGTTTAGCAGTTAACAGTTTGTTTGACTTAATCCCTCATGATGTCACAGATGAAGAAGAACAGTTTGAAAGACTATTCTACGTAATTATTACAACGATAAGGTAAATGTTAGATAAAACGGAGTTACATGTACATATCACACGATGTGAATCTCTTTTGGTGTAAAGACCAATAAATTAGCTTTGGGATGGTAAACATATTACGATGTCTCAATTATAGTTTCTTTGTTCTGGGGATAGATGGTAAGGTTTGTTCCTACTAGCTTGTGTAATTTTACCAAAATAGGCATTGCATCTATCTTCTCTTCTACCCAGCAGTGTTTATGAGTTGTTAAATATAATGCTTGTCCTTATACATGGGATGTTATTTTTACTGAACTGAAGAATTAATAAAATGGTATTTGAATAAGTTCATCAGTTTGGTACGATCAAGAGTGATATAGCTTTTCTTTTGTCACACAAACAATGTATTTCACCTTTGTGACGTTTCACCAACTTGTTGTTGTTGACAGTTTGTCACCTGATCGGTTTGTGACCAAACTGTCATCAATGTGCCTTAGCTGGTATGCCCCCTCACCTCTGTTCATGGTGTTTAAAGTCTTACTGTTCTGTAGCTTTCTCTGTCTATTATTCTCACCCCCTCCCAATCTATGACATGGTTCTCCTGTGCAATGCGATCAGTTATGGCTGACTTATTTGTCTCTGAGCTTGATTAACATCTTGACGCCCTGGTGTATCGTCTTTGCAAAACTTCACAAAACAACACATAATTACATTAGTAAAATACATTATTTGTGAAAAAAGAAAAGATCTATCACTCCAATAAAATGTTGCTGCAGATACAAAGGTATGAAGGAGGATCCACACTTTATGGCCCCTACACCCATCAAGCAGCAATGAAAATAGTTGAAGACATGGCGATTGCATTGGCAAAGGTTTGGTAAAATTTCTAGTCAGTAATCAGTTGGACAAACACAACAATACCTTGCATCATATTCCAAACATATATAGTTTTATCTCATGAATGATGTGCCTTTGTTCCAGAGAAGATACGTTGCCAAGGGAAGCCCTCCTCCCAACCTGAAGGAAAAGTTATTCTTCCTTCCTGACTTGTTGTCGTCAGATGTCACTGATGCTGTGCCCCCTGGTGTCTTTTTTGGACAAGTTTTGGAACAAGTTTGGCTCACATACAGGCCGGTACAGTGAAGAAGTTTGCAAATTTAAACTGTTAGCACCCAACATAAGTTAAATACGACAGAAAAAGCATGTAACATTTCTTTCTGTGAAACTGTACAGTGGCATTTAATTTTATTGGTCTTTTGATGAAATTACATAGACACAGTGTGTTGACACCTCGCCTCCTTTACTCATCTAAACTAAATTAATCAATAGTGGATTTTCACGGAAGGTTCTCTATATTTCCGCCAGGTGGCTATGACAGAATACTGCAATTCTATTGGCTGAAAATTTCCCGCCCTTGGCTGTGATTGGCTGAAGCAAAGTGCATCCTAGCAGCAGTATTTTTAGTGCATTTTACTGTATATTTGACACCTCATCATTCAGTTGAATTGAATAAGTCAGTGATTATCTATGTCTGCAAAGCAAAATGAGTAATAAGAGGAGAGGAAAGACTTATGTCTTGCTGAACTCAGGGCTGCTCAGTGAAAAGACTCTTATAGTTTATAGGTTGGCTTATAATATTAAAGGTCTAACAATGAAGTTACAGAATAATTAGATGTCCATATTTTGAGTTTACGCAATTCTCGTTCTGAAAATCAGGCAATTCAAAATTGCCTAAATTAAAAAAAACTAATCCTGTTCTCTTGTATTTTAAGGTTGCTTGGCTTTAAGGTGACAGCACACAGTGTAGACCAAGAATCCCGAGTTCTCTGTTTTGACTACTTTACGTGTCCCCAAGCTCTTGTTAAATCGAGGTATATCTAATCTTCATACACTTTTCAATTGCAGGGAGAGAGAGTATCAGTGACCTTTGCAGCAGGGTCCCCCAACAATGATATACAGCTTGGTAAAACTTTCTTGACTGTGGAAAAGATTCGAATGGACGGTACCTGGGAAATTGTCAAAAAAGATAGCAACTGGGATACCCGGTTAGATTTTGAAAATTCCTTTATTGGTCAATGGTCATAGGCCATAATGTTCATAATACATAAAATTGCACTTCCCCCTAGATTTTACACAGACTAACAAATAAAACTCCAGAGAACATCATGTGGATCCAGGGCTCCCATTGGTTGAAGGACAGACTTGGCCAACAGGATTCCTCGATTCACGTGTTTAGTTTTCAGATGAAAGTTACCCAGACAGCATGCCAAACCTGTCAACATTCAGCTAGTGTTGCATATTATCTGGAAAATCTTTCAATATTGACAATCTACATGTCATTATAGTCACTGTTGTGTGACAAAAAAATTAAATATAAATCTACTATATCCTTGGTTTAAACTCAGGTAATATGCATACAGCCCGACACAATCACTTTTTTTGGACCTGATATGATGTAACCGCCAGCTGCTTAATGTTGTGAATTTTTTTTATCTATTTCTTTTGCAATTTTTGAAGGTTTTATTGGTTTGGTGGACTACTTGGCGGAACGAGTAATGCAACGATAACTTGGGACATTCCGGAAGATCAGACACCTGGACTATTCAGAATAAGGCATTTCGGTCACTCAAGAGTTGTTACAGCAGTACGACCCTACATCGGAACTTCTTCCGTTTTTCAAGTTTTGCGATGATAGCCTCAATGTGGCTCTTACAAAAACTTCTTACAGACAGTGCAGAAGCCAAAACGTCATCACGTTATATATTTTTATATTACCCTATATGGCTAGCAGAAATCCTGGCTTCTGAATGGCTGAGAGCCGTGTAATATTTTCCAATATTGCACGGCTTATATTGCATGGTAATTTTTTGCAATATTAATCATTTGTGACGTCATCAGGTACAGTTAGTTTCATTAAAAACGGCCTGTCAAATTGAACCTAGACAAAGCTTGTCACCTTTTGCTATGTGATGCTACCTGTCATTAAACAGAACTGCCTGGCTAGAGCTGGCTACTCGCAGCCGGATCTAAAAGTACGTATTTATTATATAATAGATAAATTGCTTACATTTGCCAAGGTTTATATTTTTTCAGTAAGCCGACTATAAGCTAGAAGTAGACAGAAGTGGCTGGTTTTAGCCAGTTATAGCTACACAGTCAACAGTATTTTATGAAACTTACTGTAGGCCTAATAATATGAACTTATTTTCAGACATAAGATGATAATTTCACGAGATAATGTACAAAAGACAATCAATCTTATTCGTCATAAAAAGACGCGCTGATATTATGCAAATGTTTATGCTACAGCCACTGTGCAATATTTGTATAATATTATACCTATCTAAATGTAAATTACACGTGCCTATCTAATTGTAAGATTTTATGGTCTCAGACGATAGATTAACCAGATTACCGATCATATAATATATAATGTATAATGTGTTAAAAGGCTTAAAATCAATCGCCCTGACTTAAATTGACATCAACAACATGCAGCATATAAAACCACATCCAAACTTGGCCATTTGCTGAAGAAGCCTGGTGGATGTCAGGCGAAATAAAATTTTAGTTATGAAATATCAGTTCAATTTTTATACCTGGGCCTAGGCCTTTATCATATATAGAACTATGTTCTATGACAGCCCAGGTATCTATAAGCGAACAAACTATCTGAGTCTGAAAATATTTGGGTCAATGCAGCAGCAGCGTAGGCAGGGAGGGGGATAGCGCGGTTTCACATAATAGGGAAATTCTGCCAAAACTTTTGGGTGTACAGCTGTAAATTACAAGGCCTGAATTTGTACTATAATCAAACTTTTCTCGGTTTCTACTGGTAAGATCTTCACTAAATTTGATTTGTAAGTTGCGCTTCTGTATCGCGGTTCTAACGGTGTGTCATTTATAGCTGTACTCCCAAAACTACGAAAGCGCAAGTTAAAACAGTTTGGCAGGATTTCCCTATTCTATACACAACACCAGGTATCTATTCTTTTTTTTTTGAATAATATTCTTGTTAACACTGAGAAGATTATCTGGACAGGATGATGGGATGTATTTGGAAAAATATCGAATCAGTTTTCTATTCATGTAGCTAATGTCCAGAAAATGTAGAAGAATATCCTTATAGTTTATATTAATCCCTGTGCTTTCTTCGGCCTGAAACAGTTAAAACCAATTGTTAGAGGACACAGGAATAAAAAGGGAGAGCTGCTGTGCATTAAGGGGGAAGAAGGTAAAATTGTGATAACCATGCTTTTGCCTTCTTTTATTATAACCAGTAATATGTTAATGCCAAAGCATGATGCCGAAGGCCACTATGTCGCTGAATGCAATGCATATACATAAAATATATAATTATATTTGATATAAATGCATTAAAAGCCAATTTATATTTCTGCAACAAAGGCGGCTGGAGGACTGTTGTATACATGTTAGATGTCCGTACCATTTGACAGCTGACAGTGACATTATCAAAGGGAACGTTCGCTAACCACGACGACCGGAACGCATAACTTCGTCAAAAGTTGATCAAATTTCTCAAAATATACATTAAATAAAAGGCAGAAAGTCATAGAATACCTTTCTGAACAAATACAGTATCCACTCCCTCTGAAAATGGCAAAATTCGCCGTGTTATGCGGCAATTTGCACGGCCATTTCGTTCTGTTGTAGCAGTGACCTATATAGCAGTCTAGACACGTCACTGCGCATGCGCTAATATATTCAGTAAGAAAGAGGCCCCCGGCGGGTTTTCAAAATTGAATGACCAATAAAAGGTATAAGACACTGCAAGAATTCCCCGCCTGGGGCCTCTCGCCTGAACATGCACGAAGCTGTACAACGCACTTCGGTCATTTCCGTCGGAGTTCGCCATCTTGTGACCGGATACAGCCGAGGGACTCGCAGAGACAACAAACAACGATCGTTTGACTGCAGTAATCAGAGCTGTTCATTAAAAATATCTGCCATTCAAGTAAGAACATCGTATCATATATATAATGTCATAAAAAACACATGTTACCAAATCTCGTAACCAACGTTGGGAAAACTTTGTTTGTATACAATTGCGCATGGGTGAGATTTAAATTCCAGAAAAGGCTCAGTCATAATTATCGTGGTGCTGCCACCTGTCGCTGGTTTCCGTAGTGAGTGCTGCCACCTAGCTCCTGCAACCATGAACATACAGCCTACGGCCTCTGGCCTTCGGCTATAATTCATCAGAGCAACATGTCAGTGAACTAAATATTCTGACTTGATGCAAATGTTACTATAGCAAAAATTGCAATATATTAACTTTAGTCTGTGTTATCGCCATCCAAGGACTTAACAATTATACCCGTGGATGGCCTGTTCAAGCTTGAGTCTTTCTTAACTCCCTGGGAAGTATACAGGCCGTAACACAATAACCTGCAGGGTCAGGCACGTTATATACTGACGCCGAAATACTCCATTAAATTTTAAAGGGTAATCGAAAACAATACGTTGGTTTCTAGTTGCTTGCAGGGACATTTATTTATTGAAAATATTTACACAGGGTGTATACAATCAGTTAAACTGTTTTTCATGTGGACTCTGTTAAGAACATCAATATAGATATAAAATAAAAAGATAAAACATAAGCAAAATAATATAAAAGCATAAGATTTACATTAAAATATATACTTTAAGTGCTTTTTTGAAAGAATTTAGATCATAAATGTCCTTCATTTTGTCAGGTAAAGAGTTCCAGTAAATAGCATCACAATAAGCAAATGTTCTTTTGTATAAGTTACAGTTTGGTCTTGGCACATAAACATTCATAGGATGGTTTCGAGTCGACAAGCCAGAGACATCACATTGCATTGTAATGCTGTCGCATATATAATTAGGACAGAGACTATGTATACATTTAATCTTTAATACTATTGTAAAATAAGTACATCTTTGTCTAATATTCATCCATTTTAACAATTTTACAATATCTAGTCCCCTGCAATTAATAAAGTCAAAGTTGTTCGAAATAACTCTTGCAGCTTGGTTTTGAAGTCTTTGAATTCTGCCAATATTTTGATCAGTTGTTTGGCCCCAAACACTAATAGCATAGTCTATACATGGCTGTACTGTACTGTGATATACTTTGGCTAATAAATCAGGTGAGACAAAACCTACTAATCTGCGTAATTGTTTAAGCTTGAGAGAAACATTACTGCACAGTTTGTTTACATACATGTTCCAATTGATATGTTTGTCAATCCTCATACCCAAATAATTAGCACAAGTGACATTGTTTAGTTGTTGTCCATTTAAACTAATGCACAAAGAATCAGAAATATATTTCTTTTGGGATGAGATCAAAATAACTTCACTTTTAGAGGCATTCAAAAAAGGTTATTATCTTTATACCACTCTGACAAATTATGTATATTTTCTTGCAGGGCATTGTTAACATCACCGCAATTTGAACCTTGACAAATTGATGTTCCATCATTCGTCTATAATTTACGTTTCATGTTTTCCACCTTTTGTCCAAAACTTGTCAGGTCGTTCAAATAACTCCAAAGACAGATGAAAGATATATATGAGAAACATTTCAACTATATTGTGACTAATATGGTAATGTTTCCAAGTCTCTGAAATTGGTTGTAAAGTAAATTTAAGAACAAGAAAACAAACTGAAAATGATTGTATATTGTTGGCTTTAAAGACTCCGAGCAAATAAGCATTACAAAGTGGAAGCCTACTTTATTATTCCCCAATTACAGCTTTATCACTTGAAATACCAGGTGATAAAGGCTGGGTGATCTATGTTTCATACCACACGGAATGACGTTCATGTAATGCCCAAATAACACTGAAATAAGGAAACTAAAGACGTTGCTATTTCAAAATAAGGACAAAACGCGTACCACCGAGAAACCGCCCGTACGAACAGTTTGTCTAATTGATTAATAAGTTATGAAATTAGCTACACAACAAAGTTTAAATTTTGAATATCGGACAATTCTCGTTATTACCGAAAATGTATCATAAATCGAAGACGTTCCTGACGCTGGTGACGTGTCATTCAGTCTTGTTCCCATTCGGAATATAAAACTCCGTCAATTTTCATCCGATTTTTAAAAAATTAAAGGAAAACATGCAAGTCCCTGATCTGTTTTGACAGATCAGACCCAAAGGGTGCTACGCACTTATCTCATCTGATCTGTCAAAACAGATCAGAGACTCGTGTGGTTTTCCTGGACCACCCCAATTGTAACACAAACTTTTTCATTTTAAATGCTGGTAACTCATTAATGTAATGTCAATGTGCAACATTTTGAGAGCAGTTTCAAAACAGGTCTTTCTCGACTCATTGATTTCCTTGCTTACGAAGTCTTGGTTAGTTTTATTCTCTCGTTATAACAATGTATTTGATTATACCTACCAGTCATTCATATACAATGTAAACAATTGTGCAGATAAAGTCGCTGAATATTTCATCAGGAGTGATCTCTTTTGTTCCATGCACTGCGAAGCTCTTTATGGTCTGCTTCGGGTCACCATAGCGACCAACCATTCCAGAAGTGACTCCATGATGAGCTTGTAGTCTTTTTTTTCTTTAAGTAACAATACTCTCATAACAAAGCATTCAACACCTACAAGCACACCGAATCATTAGATGTTGGCTACTTCACCAGTTCAAGGAAAATATATTTTCAAACACCAACTTCACCATGATGCATTCCAGAGGTTACAAGACACGGATGGCATTCTTAATTTATGAATGCGTTCTGCTAGGTAAGAAAATTGACAAACTACCAAGGAAACTGTAAGTAATAGTTATATCCCTCATAGTCGGGGGGGGGGGGGGGGGCAGTTAACTAACATTTTTGTTGGTTATATCCTGACACCGAGCAACTTATACTCCATTAGGCATATTTACTAATTTGTTTGATTGTTTTGCCCGCTTAGAACAAAAACAGTGTGAGTGGAATATAACTAGTATTATACTACACTTAGACTGTTTTCATATTGTTCTGAGCGGGCAATGACCAAAAAAAATGTAAGTTAACTCCCTCCTATTCGGGATATAACTAATTATTATCATGCAATTGGGGTCCAGGCCAAGATAGCCTTAATAGCGAATGTGAATAATGTTGAAAATATCTTATTATTGAAGATTTTATGAATAGGGATTCAAAATAAATGTCTCTGCACTTGTTTTCTCTCATTGTTTTCTTTTTAATAACTTTCAAACTTATAACAACACCTGGAGCTGTAATGACAAGTGTTCATCACGACTCAAAGTAATATCCAATCAACAAAGCTGCTTGTGTCTTCCCTTATTCAGTGTCACTTGGACTATGTTGTGTCTGATTGTAAATTTTATTCTTGACTTGGGACCCAGGTGATCTCATGTAAAGCTGGATTATTAAACACCGAAGACAGAAAAAAGCATCTCATATTTACCATCAAACTGCACCAGGTTACCTTTGTCAATATATTGATGACATCTGTCTCCGCTCGGGACCCTTGAATCTTCAGGGTCCCTGGAAACTCAAGTGACCTACTTTTACCAGATCGCTGCGCACGCACAACAAATTGCTGACCGTTATAGAATGTATTTCAGTTAGCGTATAATTTTCCTAATTTCCGCGGTTTTGTTTTCCCTGGACATTGAGCAACTTGAATCGATAACCATAGGTCCAATGTGGGTTGGTTAGTTGTGCAAAAATTTGGTGAGTTGCTCGTTACAGCGAGGTGCTTTTATTCAAACGTTGGGGTTTAGTCATTGTCACCATTTCCTACCATAAGTGAAAAAATGTGGCAAAAAAAAAGAAGAAAAGTATATTCATTATAAATCCTACTACAGTATTTTTTGTGACGGCATAAGCTTCAGCCTTCAAGTCAGAAAATATATTAATTTGCCGGCAAAAAAAGTAAATTTATTTTATGAAAGCTATATTTTATGCTCATGTTCATATGAAAAGGTTTCTCATTGGTTAAAAATAATCACGGACCTTAGAGGAGACAGTCAGTGGAGACACTTGATCATGTCCTTCGATCTGAATTATTATTTTTGAACT